>CM060347.1:20646379-20651379 GCA_030674155.1 Stramonita haemastoma | reverse complement strand
GTGTGCATATGTGAGTGTGTGTGTGTGTGTGTGTGAGTGTGTGTGTGTGTGTGTGTGTGTGTGTGTGTGTGTGCATATGTGTGTGTGTGTGCATATGTGAGTGTGTGTGTGTGTGTGTGTGTGTGTGTGTGTGTGTGTGTGTGTGTGTGTGCATGTGTGTGTGTGTGTGTGTGTTGCATGTGTGTGTGTGCATCTATGTGCGTGTGTATGTGTATGCATGCATGCACACGCACACATGCATGTATGTGTGTACATGTGTAAATTAAAAAAACCTGTTAATCTTTTGTGAACAGTTGCATGCGTGTAAATGTAAAAAAGGCAAGCGCTTTGATGTGTTCGCTTTACAACATTCGGTCCTACACAAATTCCACATATCATCATCATTATTCACAGCTGCCAATTTCCCCCACTTTCAGCTACACTCAGCTACTATCTAGTCCATCCCAGCTGGTGCGGCTAATTACAGCAGAAACTGACCACACTTGCGACGTGATAAACGAAAGGGGATAATTTTAGCACTGGGCCCAGGACCCTTGACTAGACTATAATGCTAGATTTGCTCACTTTGTATTATGATCTATATGGGAAGCAACTCATGGGAAGCAACTCATGGGAAGATTAAGGGCACTGTCCACGACTGGTGCAGGCTCGCTGAACAGCCACCAGTGAGCCTGCACCAGACGTGGACAGTGCCCTTAATCTTCGTTCGCGAAGCCAAGCCATGATTATGATCTATATCATCTATGGGAAGCAACTCATGGGAAGCAACTCTCACCAGAAGGACTTTGGAGCCGGCCCGTTTCAAGGCTTCGACGGCAGCTGTGTGTGTGGCGTTGGACACATCGTCCTGACCGACCTTGACGATGACGTCGTTCACCCTGAACATGGATAACCAGCATTCTCATCATCAGCACCATCAAAAAATCTTCATGAATAGACAGATCACCCACCATGATGATGACGTCATTCACCCTGAACATGGATAACCAGCATTCTCATCATCAGCACCATCAAAAATCTTCAGACAGATTACCCATCTTGATGATGACATCATTCACCCTGAACATGGATAACCAGCATTCTCATCATCAGCACCATCAAAAATCTTCATGAATAGACAGATCACACGGAAGACAGGAGAGAGGAGGTGGAATAGCTTACCGGTTAATGATATGAGCTTTCAGCGCCTGGGCTTTATCAAAGTTCTTGAGCTGCATTTCAGCTTACTTTGGCCAAATCCTTCCATGAACAGGAAGCTGATAGTGTCAGTTCACTATATTCATTTTATTTTATTTTTATTTTATTCTTTTATATCAAGGATAATGGATAAGCACTCTAGTGCTTGTTTACATCCAGACCCCATATGTATGCAGTTTTGTAAATGTCATCTGTTCCCACCGGCACACCATGGCCTACTCTTATGAAAAGCAGAACAGGATTTAATGTGTGCGCAAGATGTTCTGCGTGCGTTTACACACAGGGCCTTGGTTTATAGTCTCATTTGAAGGACTTTGGGGGAGAATGGAGTCAGCACTGATGTTAATTCCAGGAGAAAAACCTTGAATGGGAATCGAACCTGGGTCGTCAGACTGTGGGCGCAATGTTCTGACCACTATGCTATCCCGTCCCCCATATGAGACTAAGAGTTAAACCATTGACACTGGGTGGCAACAGCAAAGTGAGAGGCTTGTGTGATCAGTGGCTTTCTTTCCCACTCGTGGAATTCCACTTTACAGCTTAAGTCTTTAGTGATCGACTATGACTCTCTGACTAGGAGGCTTGACTTGCACAGTCCTTATGTACTGCAGCAGCCCTGGGGGCTGGTTGGCCTTTGGAGAACATCTCCAATGCTGTCCGTATGCCCTCTTGGCCGAGAGAGAGAGAGAGAGAGAGAGAGAGAGAGAGAGAGAGAGAGAGAGAGAGAGAGAGAGAGAGAGAGAGAGAGAGAGAGAGAGAGAGAATGTGCTGTGGCAAGGCACCACCACTATAATCAAATCTGTGCCTGATATCTGAAACAGCAGCTGCCTCCTCAGCTGTTTTGGAGGTTATCGTCAAACATGACGCAGAAAAACATGAACCAGATGGTAATGCTCAAAACCTGAGGGTAAAGGGTAAAGTCTCCACATGGTGGGGAGGGGGGGGGGGGGGGAAGCAGGATAACCCCAGTGGTTGGAGCATTGAGCCTGTGATCTGAGAGCCAGAGTTCGAGCCCCCACCGAGGCACCTGTTCAAGGGGAGAGGTCTTTCCCCTGGATTTAACATCAGTGCTGACCCTTCTCTCCTACAAGGTTCACTGGATGAAACTGATGATATAAAAATTTCGCTGCATTTGCTTTATAGTATGCATACTCTGTTGGATTGAATAAAAACTTTTTTAAATTTTTTTTTATTAAAGTTCATTGGATGAAACTGGAAACTGTAAGAGAGAGAGAGAGAGAGAGAGAGAGAGAAAGAAGAGAGAGAGAGAGAGAGAGAGAGAGAGAGAGAGAGAGAGAGAGAGAGAGAGAGAGAGAGGGCACAGACAGACAGACAGACAAACAGAGAGAGAGAGAGAGAGAGAGAGAGAGAGAGAGAGATAGAGAGAGAGAGAGAGAGAGAGAGAGAGAGAGAGAGAGAGAGAGAGAGAGAGAGAGAGAGAGAGAGAGAGAAGAGAAAGAGAGACAGAGACAGAGACAGAGACAGAGAGACAGAGAGAGACAGAGAGAGACAGAGAGAAGGCAAGGCAAGGCAAGGCAAGGCAAGGCAAGGTCTTTTATTTCAAGGATAATGAATAAGCACTCATGTGCTTTATTACATCCAGCCCCAGACAGAGAGAGAGAGAGAGGGGGGGGGAAAGAGAGGGAGAGAGGGGGAGGGAGAGGGGGTAAGGAGAGGGGGGAGGAGAAGAGAGAGAGAGACAGACACAGAGAGACAAACAGAAAGACAGGCAGACACACACACACAGGCAGGCAGGCAGACAGACAGACATACACTTAAAATGATCTCCCATACATGTGCACATTGCATGCATGCACACCTCTTGTACAGATTAAAACCTGTTCTGCCTTTTGGAAAAGCAGGCCATAGGAATGGATCATGACACGAGTTTCAAAAATAAGAATGGATGACAAAAGTTTCAAAAATAAGACTGGATGACAAAACTGATGTGGTGTTAGTTTAGACATCCCGATGACCCAAAGCTCAATCAATGCGACTACCTTCTTTCTTTTCTTTCTTTATTCTTTTATATCGAGGATAACGGAATAAGCACTCATGAGCTTTTTTTTTTACATCCAGTCCCCTTGTGCATGCAGTTTTGTAAATCTTGTCATCTGTTCCCACCGGCACACAATGGCCTACTCTTACGAAAAGCGGAACAGGATTTAACGTGTGCGCAAGATGTTCTTAAAAAGAGACGATGGGCAAAAAACGGTCGCATACGCAAAAATCTCACCATTGGTAAACGTCATCAGAGCTCTAGCCGAGGAACGAAAAATGAAGGCTCCACCATTTGAGGTAATCACAATAAACTTTGATACTGAAAAAGAAACCAACCCAATAAACTTTGGTACTGAAAAAGAAACCAGCCCATCTCTCCCCCTGCCCCCCCCCCCCCCCCAAAAAAAAAAAAAAAAAAAAAAAAATCCAACAAAGAAAAAACCCACTCCAAATCAAATCTCAATACACATTGGTATTGACTGACTCCACTCCACCAAAAAGTCTTTCAAATCAAAACTAAAAAAACAACAACAACCCCCCCCAAAATAAAAAAACAACAAGGTCAGGTAAATGGATACATGCAGAGCCTCTAGCACACGTACAGGTATACAGCTACTAAGGCCTGTTTAAAATAAAGAAGACAAAAAGATAAAAGACAAAACAAAGACTATAGAGAACAATGAGGAAAAAAAAGACAGGGTTTATAAAAAAAAAAAGAAAAAAAATAGCAAAGACTACAAAGAAGATAGGACAGAAAGAAGAGAGAACAGAAAGAAGAGAGAACAGAAAGAAGAGAAAACAGAAAGAAGACAGAACAGAGAGAAGAGAAAACAGAAAGAAGAGAGAACAGAAAGAAGAGAGAACAGAAAGAAGACAGAACAGAAAGAAGACAGAACAGAAAGAAGACAGAACAGAAGACAGAACGGAAAACAGAACAGAAGACAGGACAGGAAAGAAGAGAGAACAGAAAGAAGACAGAACAGAAAGAAGAGAGAACAGAAAAAAGAGAGAACAGAAAGAAGAGAGAACAGAAAGAAGACAGAACAGAAAGAAGACAGAACAGAAGACAGAACGAAAACAAACAGAAGACAGGACAGAAGAAGAGAGAACAGAAAGAAGACAGAACAGAAAGAAGAGAGAACAGAAAGAAGAGAGAACAGAAAGAAGAGAGAACACAAAGAAGAGAGAACAGAAAGAAGAGAGAACAGAAAGAAGACAGAACAGAGAGAAGAGAGAAAAGAGAGAAGAGAGAACAGAAAGAAGACAGAACAGAGAGAAGAGAGAAAAGAGAGAAGAGAGAAAAGAGAGAAGAGAGAACAGAAAGAAGACAGAACAGAGAGAAGACAGAACAGAAAGAAGACAGAACAGAAAGAAGAGAGAACAGAGAGAAGAGAGAACAGAAAGAAGACAGAACAGAGAGGAGAGAGAACAGAGAGAAGACAGAACAGAAAAAAACAGAAAGAGAAAGAAGACAGAACAGAAGAGAAGACAGAAAAGAAGAACAAAGGAAGACAGAACAGAAACAGAACAGAAATAAAACAGAACAAAAGACAGAACAAAACAGAAGACAGAAAACCAGAAACAGAACAGACAGATACAGAACATAAGACATAAGAAAGAAAGAACAGAAGACAGAACAGAAGACAGAACAGAAAATAAGACAGAACAGAAAGAAGACAGAACAGAAAGAAGAGAGAACAGAAAGAAGAGAGAACAGAAAGAAGAGAGAACAGAAAGAAGAGAGAACAGAAAGAAGAGAGAACAGAAAGAAGAGAGAACAGAAAGAAGACAGAACAGAAAGA
>CM060347.1:20635982-20638482 GCA_030674155.1 Stramonita haemastoma | reverse complement strand
ATACACACGGGGACTGGATGTAAAAAAGCACAAGAGTGCTTATTCCATTATCCTCGATACAAAAGAATAAATCAAATCAAATAAAAAATCAAATCCCTCCCACAGCAAAGTCGGATGAACTGGGCCTGACATGTCAGGCGCTAAATGCACCGCATCGCATTTACGCGCGCTCATATGATAAAAAAAGTTAAAGTCTGTCCCGAGCCATAAGGCTCATCAGGCCGGTGCTTATCCCGGTTTCTGTGGCGTTAAGCGACTGAGAGTCATAGACTCCCCCCTGGATAGGACGCCAGTCTATCGCAGGATTAACCCCCAACACAAGGTTGGTACCCCTTTTACACCTGGGTGGGGTGAGAAAATAGCCGTAAAGTGCCTTTTCCAAGGGCACAACGCCATAGCGGAATAGCTGGGATCGAACCCGCAACCTTTAGATTACGAGTACAACACCCTAACCACTAGGCCACAGCGGCGGCTGCGCTCATATGATAGACACTAGTTGCTGTTTGAGAGTTAGACGAAGAGGAAAATGCCTTCGTGGTCAAAGAGGCTACCACCATATGAAATGAAATCAAATCAAATGAGCGTGCCAACACAAAGGCAGAGCAGTAAAACTGTTCATTTTATTTTCATTTTCATTTATCCAGTTTAGGCCTGTCTGTTATACTGTTTCGTTGAAAGAGAAGGAGGAGGTTTCGGGGAAAAGGAGGAGGACGATAGGTTAGGAAGGGGTTTAAGGGGGGGGGGGGGGGGGGGGAGAGATTGAGGAGTGGGTATGCAGTTTTGTAAATGCCATCTGTTCCCACCGGCACACGATGGCCTCTTACGAAAAGCGGAACAGGATTTAACGTGTGCGCAAGATGTTCTGCGTGCGTTCGCACACGGGGCTTCGGTTTAAAGTCTCATCCGAAGGACTTTTGGGGAGAGTAGTGTCAGCACTGATGTTAACTCCAGAGGAAAAATCTGCTCGACCGGACTCGAACCCGGGTCGTCAAATTGCGAGCGCAATGTTCTGGCTACTAGGCTATTCTTCCTTATAGTGGGGGTAGGTGTAAGGACGGAAGAGGTTGAGGAGGAGTATGAATGGGGTAGGTGTAGGGGAGGAGGAGGTTTCGGGGGGGAAGAGTATGGTGGGGGTAAGGCAAGGCAAGGCAAAGTCTTTTATTCGAGGATAATAGATAAGCACTCGTGTGCTTTTTTACATCCAGTCCCCGCCCTTTTCAGGGATACATCAAGTTGAAAATATACTAAACAATAAGACTTTACGCAGTACCAAACAACACACAAGAATAAAGGACACTATATATGATAAGGTAATAAAAGGCATTCTTTCAGAAGACAAAAATCAGAAGTCACAATAAAAAATTTTGATTATGGAAAAAAAGAAAAGCGTTAGTAGATAAGGAGCAAACAAGAGAACAAAATGAAATAAACAACCGAAAACATCAATCCACCACTATCTATCAAAAATTGTACATGTAATATAAATCATACATTTGGAGAAAAGGGGAATTTTTATATATTTTTTTAAAAACTAGCATCCTTATTGGAGGGGGGGGGGGGAGACATACTACCAATAAAATTATAATAAAAAAAACAACAAGAAAATAATAACATAAAACATCCTAGATGTTTCAAAAAAATAGGCATATCATTTTTTTCAATCGGATAATGTTTTACACACATCACACTCACTCACGCACAGACACACACACAGACCACACACACACACACACACAACACACACACACACAGACACACAAACACACTCTCACACAACATACACACACAAACTACACTCCACTCACACACTCACACACACACACACAGCACACAAACACACTCTCACACACATACACACACACACACACATACACACACACTCACACACACATGCACACACAAACACACACATACAACACATACACACACACTCACACACACACATACACACACACACAACACACATACACACACACACGCTCGCACACACACACACACACACACATACACACACTCTCACACACACACGCACACACACACACACACACACACACACACACACACACACACACACACACACACACACACACACACACACACACACACACACACACACACACACACATTTTCACCGGTTCTGACACATTTCATCAATAAACTTCATTCTAAGGAAAATATATGCCTTGAATTCTGAGTAAAATCATAAAGGATACACGAATACTCTATCCGCTGTAAGGCACATATTTTGGGATATATATACCCTAATATCATATCAATCTTATGATTACATCATATAATTTATGTTTCTAATTATATATGTGGTAATGGACAAAGTTATTCAGGGTTTTTTGGGGTTGTTTTTTTTAACGATCATTAGTTAAAATTTTACATAAAATCAATTACATTCGTCACACGTGATTATCAAAAAGGGAGTGTATGTTTGTGTGTGTATGTGTGTGTGAGAGTGTGTTTGTGTGTCTGTGTGTGTGTGTTTGTGAGG
>CM060347.1:20608482-20630982 GCA_030674155.1 Stramonita haemastoma | reverse complement strand
ACACACACACACACACACACACACACACATACACACACACACACACACATGTTACTTAGCAATAGATTTTTTTGTATTTTGTATTTTGTACCACTTCATGTCACAGCAGATTTCTCTGCGTGAAATTCGGGCTGCTCTCCCCGGGGAGAGCGCGTCGCCACAAGTGCAGCGCCTACTCATTTTTTTTCTTTTTCCTGCATGCAACTGTATTTGTTTGCCTATCAGAGTTTATATCCAGATATCCAGTTTATTGCGCGCATCCATCAACTTAAGTACCCCCTCTCCTTCCCATTGTCTAAAATTACTTTGAGTGAATAGGTGTAAAATCGAAACAACAACAACAACAGCACACACACACACATACACACACACAAGCACGCCCGGACGCACGGACGCACGTACGCACGCACACACATACACACACGCGTGCGCACACATACACGCGCGCACACCCACCCACACACACATAGGCCTACACACACATAAACACACACAAACACAAACGCAAAACACACACACACACCACACACACACACACACACACACACACACACACACACACACACACACCACACACACACACACACACACACACACACACACACACACACACACCATTTTTTTTCTTTATTGTTTGTACTTTTGGGGATCTCAATAGGTCTCCTGTTCACAGGATTTTTTTGCTATACCTATTGTTTATTTTGGTTGTTTCTTGGGGAGGGGAGAGGGGGGTGATCATGTTCATAATTGGCTTCTCGTTGCTATTGTTGGAAATTCTCGTTCTTGTTTTGGGGGGTTGGTTGGTCTTTTGTTTATGTTTGATTTTTTTTTGTGTGTGTTGTTGTTGTTGGGGGGGGGGGGGCGGGTTACATTAAAACAAATTATTTGTTGTTATTGTTGGTGGTGTTTCTTTCTCTTTTTTGGCGGGGTGGGGGGTGGGGGGGTGGGGAGGCTAGTTACGACTTTTTTTCTCAGGTGAAATTACCTCACATTTTTTCGTTGGAATTACTGTTTTTGTTAGGAATTGTTAGAACTGCATTTTCCTTTTTCTTTTTGTTCATTGAAGTTTAGTAGGTAAGTAACGTTAAGGTGTTTTTTTTTTATCAATCCACATGTAGGCCCTATTGATCCCCTGAAATTCCATCTTCCATACATTACCAACTACACCCTCTTCCCCTGACATTCACACACCCTTCCCCCTCTGTCTTTGTCTGTCTGTCTCTCCCTCATTTCCGTCTAATATCACGATTACTGAAGCATCAACAACAACTCAACAACCACAACAACCACAACAACCACACACACACACACACACACACACACACACACACACACACACACACACACACACACACACGCACACACACACACACACAGACAGAGTAAATATGCCTAGCTTTTACACCCCTACAACAGCGAGTTAATCCATTTTGGTCCCCCATCCCTTTGATGTTGACCTTTGAGTCATTTATCCATCCTAAGCTTTTTTTTCTTTTTTTTCTCCTCAAGTTTTGACATGGTAGTGGAGAGGAGAGAGGAGAGAGAGAGAGAGAGAGAGAGAGAGAGAGAGAGAGAGAGAGGAGAGAGAGAGAGGAGAGAGAGAGAAGAGAGAGAGAGAGGGGGGGGGGGGGGGGATAGAGAGAGAGGGGGGGAGAAAGAGATTATTATTATTATTATTATTATTATTATTATTATTATTATTATTATAATAAAGTTATGGGATACCTTTACCTTTACTTTTTATTACTAAGAACTGACACGTGTACACTATTCTCCACAGGGTCAATGATTGGAACCATCAGTACCGCCTGTTCACCCAAATCCCACTAACAACGGCTACATTTCAACGGCTGGAGACAGCTAGTGCTGCCTTTACAGATGCTCAACAAGGCAGAACACAACTGGAAGAGACGTCAAATTCTCCAGCAGTCTACAAAGGCATCGACACGTTATCTCTTCAACAGCCTAGCCAACAGGTGGGAACAAATGATGAAAACGGTACCCTGACCAAAAATGATGCCTCTGCGAAAATGATCTCCCTAGCCAAGAAACTTATCAGCAAAGGGAAAGGGCCTTTACTCTTGACCATCATCAACATGGGTTACCTGCCCATTACCTTCAACTGGTTGTGTCACACTGAGGCTTTTCCCAGCCTACACGAAAATATCATTTTCTTAGTGCAAGGACGGGAAACGGAAAAGCGATTAAAATCAAAATGGCCGACGTTGAAAACGGTCATCATTCAAGAATCCCCAGACGGCAAACTAAATGCTGGATTGAAATTTCAGTCTGCTGGGTACAAGCGGATTATTCTTCGACGCACGAACTTATTAAACGCTTTAATCCAAGCAAATGTCAGCCTTGTTCTGTTTGAAACAGATTTTATCTGGTTTGACAACCCTCTTCCTCACATGATCTCTCTGGGAGAGAAGGATGACCTTGACATTGTGGGCACAGTCTCCACAGCCCCTAAGCAGCTCATGTGCGGGGCTTTCATTTACTTCCGGAATACTTCAAGCATGCGCAGCTTGTGGGCGGAAGTGACGCGGCGAGTGCAGAACGTGGGAGAGAAGATGGCGATGCTGGATGATCAGTCTGTGGCTCCTTTCATGGAAAATGAGCAGAATATATTGAACCGGCTGCTGAAGGTGATGGTATTGTTGTTTAATTAAAACATGATTCTTTCAATAGTAGTAGTAGTAGTAGTAGTAGTAGTAGTAGTAGTAGTAGTAGTAGTAGTAGTAGTAGTAGTAGCACTAGTAGTAGTAGTGTAGTAGTAGTAGTAGTAGTAGTAGTAGTAGTAGTAGTAGTAGTAGCAGCACTAGTAGTAGTAGCAGTAGCAGCACTAGTAATAGTAGCAGTAGCAGCACTACTACTACTACTACTACTACTAGTAGTAGTAGTAGTAGTAGTAGTAGTAGTAGTAGTAGTAGTAGCAGTAGTAGCACTAGTACCGTAAAATCCCTAGCATAAGCCCACCATCTAGCAAACGCCCACCCCCCACTTTTGGCCAAAAGTTGTGCACAGGGGTAACTACCTAGCAAACGCCCACCCTGCTTTTTTCAAAGAGACTATGCTCACTTTCACTAGGATTTGTGCAGACTGTTCTAAAAGTCATCTTTTCCCCCTTCTCTACCTTTTCGTGTTTCTTTACTTTATCTTATTCTTTGTCCCCTCTCCTCACGCCCACCCATCCCCAACAAAGTGAATTAAAATTACGTCATGCTTTTTCCACTGACGTCTTTTGTCTGTCAGTGATGTACTGGTACTTTGACGACGCTTCCTGATGGTCGGAAGTTGGTTCTTGAATCTCTTTGTGCCATTTTTGCAAAATGCCGAAGCGACAGTCTTAACACTGTATCTTTCAAATTGGAAGCCCTCCAGTATCTGGATAACGAAGCAGGTGGGAATGTTTCGGAGTGTGCCCATGAATTTTCTGTGGATAGGAAGAGGATCAGGGAATGGAGTGAAAACAGAGACAGACTTGAACAGCAGTACGGAAAAGACAAACAAAAACAGAAACTGTCAACAGGACCAGCAGTTAGATCTGAATATGTCGACCAAGGTGTGCTGCATTATCTGGAAGATGTAAGATCTGAAGGCAGGGTATTGCGAAACAAGGACCTACAACGGAAAGCGATGGAACTCGTTGGCCTTTTTTGCCTCAAAGTCCCTTTTTTCTATTTTCCTTCACTTCTATTCACACGACCTAACTTACATGCTTTCGGGGTTTGTGTTCTCTCAATTACAGGGTTGAGCACAAAAATTACTTTGTGCAAAGGGGTCTATCCCTAGCAAACGCCCACCCCCCAATTTTGCCCTAAATCAGTGCACAGGGGGGTGGGCGTATACTAGGGATTTTACGGTATAGTAGTAGTAGTAGTAGTAGTAGTAGTAGTAGGCACCCATCAGTCTCGGAAGATTATGGAGTTGCTCTCTAGTCTTTAAAGGGCTAAGCCTGGATAAGTTAGTATGGAGGGCAAACTGTTACCCATGCAGCAGACAACCCCCCCCCACCTCTCCACGCCACTGGAATGATCCATTGGAAAGACAATGACCAATACGAATGATTATTTCAGTACACATACAACATATTAAGCAGACACCAATACAGCAGTGGATAGGTATGGAGCTACAGCTTATTTTCGTCATATTTTGATATTTAATGTCTTATGATAATTCTACTCATGTTTAAGTCCAATGTTATGAGTGAATGTTTTGATTACATAAATCCGGTGATTCTTTTCTTTTCATTATCTTGATGTATTTCATTATATAAACCAATTTTAAACAGCCATTTTCTTTTAACTCTGTTATGTGAATCCAAAAATTGATGGAATGACTAATCAATTTCAAAGCTATTGGGTGGGCCCATCTGCATGATTCTCCTAAGACAGGTAATGTCATTGTTTTCTTTTAAACTCAGAATAATCATCTCCAAAATTATGCCTGGATATTTTCAACAAATATTTGACTGGTGAAACTTATTTTGAATAGATGGTCTGTTTTGAAATATGCATGGGATTTCTTCACTTTTCTGCAAAATTCGATTTCTGCCTTTAAAAGAAAAACAAATAAACAAAAACCCGCTGTCCGGCCTTCCCTGTTAAAAAAGTTTCCCCTGTCCGTCATCAGAGCAAACCTTCATTTAACATAAGTTAGTTAAGTTAAAGTCTGTCCCGAGCCTAAGGCTCATCAGACCGGTGCTTATCCCGGTTTCTGTGGCGTTAAGCGACTGAGAGTCATAAACTCCCCCCCGAGATAGGACGCCAGTCTATCGCAGGTTTAACCCCCAACACAAGGTTGGTACCCCTTTTACACCTGGGTGGGGTGAGAAAATAGCTGTAAAGTGTCTGTTCCAAGGGCACAACGCCATAGCCGAAAGCTGGGATCGAACCTGCAACCTTTAGATTACGAGTCCAACGCCCTAACCACTAGACTACAGCGGCGGCAAACCTTCATTAAAAAGGCAGAGGAAGGCCTGGGCTGCAAAAGCTGATAACCTTTGACCTATATTCTGACCTCCAAAGGGCAGACATTTTCTGAATGTAAACAAGAAATTTGAAACCAATCAGATATCCCTTCATTCGGAGGTCGAAGTCCCTAGGACTCCCGAGGTCCCTTTTGGCCCTTATTGGTAAGAGACAACTGTTATTCTGGGGAACGGAATAGCCTAGTGGTCAGAACATTGCGTTTGCAATTTGACGACCCGGGAATCAACCCCTTCGAGGGGATTTTTCCTCTGGAGTTAACATCAGTGCTGACTCCGCTCCCCCCCCAGAAGTTCTACGGATGAGACTGTAAACCGAGGCCCCGTGTGCGAACGCACGCAAAACATCTTGCGCCCACGTTAAATCCTGTTCCGCTTTTCGTAAGAGTAGGCCATTGTGTGCCAGTGGGAACAGATGACAAGATTTGCAAAATTGCATACACACGGGGACTTGATCCTCGAAATGGAAAGAATAAATAAATGAATAAATAAACAAATAAATAAATAAATAAATAAATAAATAAATAAATAAATAAATAACACACCGTGTTGGATAGTCTAGTGGTTAATGCAAGAATATTGTGCAAAACCTGCAAATGAGAGTGACAGCATGCTTCTCAGCATACATAAACTTTGAACTATCCTGTAGTTAAATCAAGTCAAGTCAAGCCAAGAACACTTTAATCAT
The DNA here is from genome assembly GCA_030674155.1 of Stramonita haemastoma. NCBI lineage: Eukaryota > Metazoa > Mollusca > Gastropoda > Neogastropoda > Muricidae > Stramonita > Stramonita haemastoma. The sequence continues at coordinate 20,625,304 of CM060347.1, read as the reverse complement.
CCCTGAAGGACAATTACAATACCCTTCAGGTACAATTTGTACAATACTGGCATAGGAAACACCACATTTGCCATCTGTTTTTTTTTTATCACTTACCTTGGTACTTTAAGATGTATGGCCTATTACTACAGACCATGACAAACGTAACCTTCCCCTCCCTCTCAATTTAACCACAAACCCTTTCCCCCAGTAGCCTCTCCCTCCCCCAAATCTATCCCCTCCTCCTATTCCCCACCCTTATCTACCACCCCTCTTCATACCCCTACCTACCCTTTGCCAATGGGTTGAAAAACCTCTAACCCCTCAAACCTTCTCTCTCTCTCTTTCTCTCTCTCTCTCTCTCTCTCTCTCTCTCTCTCTCTCTCTCTCTCTCTCTCTCTCTTCTCTCCTCTCTCTCTCTCTTCTCTCTCAGACTTCAGACTTCAGACTTTTTCTGTACATAGGCCTTAGGCCACAATACAAAAGAATGGAAGTCTGAAGTCTGAAGTCTCTCTCTCTCTCTCACGCACATGGGCAGCACGCACGCACACGCACACATACACACATAGCACGCATGCACGCACGCGCACACACACATACATATATACACACGCACACACGCACGTACGCACACACACACACAATATGTAAATGTTTTATCTTCAGCCTTTAGCCATTTGAACTTTATATCAGTCAAATCATATTTTGAAGAAGGTCCTTTAAACAAGAGAAATGCCCATTTTCTTAACAAAAACTCGGTATGAACCCTGGCAGTGAACTTTTGTCAACTCAAGACAATTGGACTTAGCCATGGCAGTCAATGATAAAAACAACAAGTGATGCTGACAATGATCGTCTAAAGGTCGAGTGTTTATGATCTTTAAGGTATTCTGTAAAAAAAACAACCCACAACAACTCATGATGTGAAAGGTCCTTTTAAACTGACTTGGGGTCCTTGAAGTCCTGTAAAGGTCTTTTTTTTCTTTGCTTTATACCCTGCACCTGGGAACCCTGTGGCAGACTAGGATGTTTATCAACATACTGAGTAAACATTTATTTTATAATTCATCATTGTCTCATCCCATATTCAAAAGTGAAGAAATCAGACTTCATGTAACTATCAAGTGTTAGAAGTGACCCCCCCCCCTTCCACACACATAAAAGATGTTAATTCAATGTAGTACACAAAACATGATAAATGGATAAAAATGTGTTTTGAATCAAGTGTCGCCTTTGGTCAGATATTTGATTAACAGTGTAATGTTTTTGAATAGAGGCAGTGAATATTTGAACTTTTGTGAGTTCCACCACATAATGAGTCGCTTTGCACCTGAGGTCAATTTTTACATATTGACATGTCATTAATCTGCAATGAAATGGCTATACAACACAAAAAACAAATTGAAAATTGGACAATTCAATCAAAAGTTGTTACAACTTGAAATGATAGACTGCAGAAAATGAAAAAAATGAGAAATTGACAAGTTTAGCATACTAAAATGTGGAAAGAATGAGAACTTGGCTATTTTCAAAACATGTTTTAAGGCAAAAGGAAACAAAATTATGCCTCAATATTTATTGCAGGGTAGAATAATGGCTATAGTTTTATATTATATATATATAGTCCGGTGGAGGAAATTTTCTTCCTGGAGTTAACATCAGTGCTGACTCCACTCTCCCCAAAAGTCCTTCGGATGAGACTTTAAACCGAGGCCCCGTGTGCGAACGCACGCAGAACATCATGCGCACACGTTAAATCCTGTTCCGCTTTTCGTAAGAGTAGGCCATCGTGTGCCGGTGGGAACAGATGACAATATTTACAAAACTGCATACACACGGGGACCGGATGAAAAAAAGCACATGATTGCTTATTCTGTTATCCTCGATATAAAAGATAATAAATAAATAAATAAATAAATAATAATAATCAATCAAAATCTCAAAATCAACAACCTTGTCCCCACCTGCCTACAATGGCTCCTTGCGAAAAGTGGGTCAGGTGCTAAGCCACTTTTGAATAGAGGCAGTGAATATCAATTATTTTGCACTTTTGTGACTACCACAAACGCCTGTCAGGTTTTTCTCTTTTTTCCCCTGTTTTCTTTTCTTTAAAAAAAAAAATCGTTGAAAAATTCCTTTTTTTGGTGAGCAAAATCCCATGCTTGTTGAAGTTACTGATGCTGATATATCTTTACTTTTCCTTTCCATGGTATAGTGTGGTTATGTTACTGGATTTTCTATTGACAGGTGACAATCTTTTTGTGCTCAAAATATGTTTGCATTTTATAAAACGAAACAAAATACAATCAGTTGACATTAGCTTCAAGATCAGACTGATGTGTTCCCTTGTCCTGTCCATATTTTTGTAGCATGTGAAACATGGACCATAACAGCAGACATTGAAAGAAGGATACAGGCAATGGAGATGAGGGGCTTTCGCAAACTCCTTGACATCTCACATACAGAGACAAGTAAAAATTGATACAGATGCAATGGCTGACGTTCACATTAGACACACACGGTATGTCTAAGCACCCAAGCTTAGAGAGACGCGTACATCTTAACACTCCTGTGTTAGTTTGCCGGTCATGAAGTATCTTTCTTTTTTTTAGAGTACTAGTCGGAAAAAATTCCGGTAATTTTCACAGATTTTTTAAAGTATGAAAAAATGCACTGTGCACTTATTTTGGGGATTGAGGACGTGAGATTTTGGGGATTGAGGACTTGATTGTGTCCCTAGAGTGTTGTCCCCCCCCACCATGTGCGTATTGTGGTTGGGAAGATAACAGACCACAAAAGACTGAGGGGGTACAGTGCTTGCTGAAAAAAAAGAAGAAAATTCAAATCTATCAAGTATGTACAAATCATGTTTTCAATTAGGGGTAGTCTTTCACAAAAAGTGATTAATTAATTTTTTTTTTCTGTGGATACCTTACTGTGTACTGTGTGAATGCATAAGTAAAATAAGAAACAGAAGGAAAAGAAGCAAAAGTTGATTAATTGCGGTGAGTAACCTACATGACCAGCTTATAATGAGCAGATGTTGACGTGTGTTTCAACAGGACAAGTATGCAGGGGCTCGCTATGGGTTGCTGGACTATGGACAGATTGTGGACGGCAAATGGTATGAGATAAAACCTGTCAGGAAAGACAAGATGGCACCCATGGCTATCCATAACAACTTCCTCTCAGAGGCCAAGGTGAAGGTCAAACGCTTCAAGGCCTTTCAGCAGTGGGTTCTGACCTCTAACAACAGCTGTGACCCTGCCAAAGTGCACCAACTTCTTAAGGGGAGGGGTGGGAGGGTATGGGGAGGGGGGCTAAAATGAAGGAGGGGGTCTTAGAGATCTGAGTGGTACACAGATGGGTTGAATGGGGAAGTGATTTTATCGTCATCAATCTCATCATTTTAATGAGAGTTATAGAAGCAATATCTAAAACAATCAATCAAACAATACATACATATATATACACCCCCACACCCCCACAAGCAAAGCCCAGTGTGAAAATCCGGGGAGAAGGGCATCAGTGAAAACACAATTCCAACAAACCACATTGTGTGTTTGTGTGTGTGTACGTGTGTGTGTGTGTGGGGGGGGGGGGGGGTGTAGTCAGTATGTGTGCATACGTTTGAGCATTGGTGTATGCATGCAAGCAACAAAAGAAAGGTAACCAGGAGTCATGATTTGAAATGGCATGGTTCCTTTGGTTGTGAAGAGTTAAGGGTAAGACACTTGTAAGAAAGAGGGTTCTTTCCTGATGGCTTTTATTGCCTAGGTCTACTAACTTCTTTTAGTAGAATCCTGAGGTACCTGTCAAAAAGAACTTGTGCACTTTGCAGGCAGAGTGGTATACTGATTTCTGCTTTTTGATCAATGTATTCCCGGAAATGGTTAACCTCAGTTTAGCTTATTTGTTTGAACGTTTATTTCATCATTTCATTATTTGTTTTGTTATGTGGTGAGTAATTCGTAGCCTTAGCAGTTTGATTAACTTTTCTTCTTGTACTTGCATTCGCTGCTGAGTCACAATGCTCCAGATAAAGAAGAGGGTTGAGAGCAGAGTTAAGCGGCAGCACGAAGATGACCAGTACATCATAAAACGTGTTGAAAGCAGTAAGCCCTTGTGAAGTCAGCATCATAACCATTCCAAAGGAAAGCCAGCAAACAGCCTCTGTGACAGCCACCTTCCCCATAAGGTGTGCAGAGGAACAATACAATCTCTGTGTGTGCTCCACCAATATCCTGTACTTTGGTAATCGTCTGTAGACAACACACTGACCAGCCACAATCATTACAGACAACATGAAGTTGATGGTGGCTGTGACAGAAAACCACTTGAATTTTGGATTATACAGGTAGTGATCCCATAAAGCCAGATGACACAGACCAGACTGACCACAGAGGCCCCAGTGTGAGAGTCCAGGGAAGAATGGTATCAGTGACAACACAATTCCAACAAACCACATCAGTGTACACATTACAGTGGTGGAAGATTTGTCAAATGTTCTCACAGTATCATGGAAATAAAAGAAAATAACATGATTTAACACTGAGAACCAGATGATCAGAACTGACAGTTCACTGGACAGAACAGAAAGAAAACCAGATATTTTGCAAGCAAGGCTGCTGGTCCATGTCTTTTCATGGTTAATATACGATCCTTTCAATATGTTATCTGCCACCACAACAATGCTGACATGTATGCCCATAAACATATAAGCAAACTGTAAATTGGCACAATATAGTGCACATGTTTTTTCAAACATCTTTCTGGTTGCAAGTGTAGCTATGAAGCAGACTACATTTCCAAAAGTAGCAAACACAGATATCAGCAGCAAGAACACCTTGAGCACATCACTTTCTATCAGTTTTGTACATGGAGAAAATAAACCCTGAGGTGTAATGCATTTTAACGTGTTTGATTGTTTCGAAAGCACATTATGGCAACAAAACCTATAGTTTGATGCAAGGATAATTCTAAGATTTTTTGAACCTCTGAACAAATCCATAGGAAAATTAGAAATTGGATTCTCTTCTATGTATAGTTCAGTCAGCTGTGGTAAACATTTAAATCCCCTCATCCAAATAGCTTCAATGCTAGAGACAGAAACATTCATATAAATCATGTGAGGTAAATACATGGATAGTTCTGTGCCCAGCTTTTTAATATGGGTTTCTGACATATCAATTTTTGTTAAGGTATAATGTATCTGTTTCTGTCTGTCACTCTGCATGTGACTGATGGGGTTGTTTCTCAGATATAAAGTCTTCAGATTCTGTAGTGTCAACAAAGTGGTCACATTTATAGATCTTATGATATTGTTTGCAACATCGATATACTGCAGGTTGGGTAGCCTTACCTCTGAAACATTGGCAATAAAACAATGTGACAAACTAAGATAATTGAGATAAACACTTTTTGAAAAATCTCGCAGTGACATCCTTGAACCTGTGGCATCCAAGTATCGCAGTAGAGGGAAGACTTCAGCAAGGAAAGGGTCACCACACCAAAAAGTGTGACCTTCACAAAGGCAACCTTTAGGACAGCTCGCCATGTCACACATCAATTCATCATCCCGCTCTGGACACTGACCCCAGCCATCACACAGGTGATCTCCATGTAAACACACTCTGGAAGCTCGACACTGGTACAAGCCAGAGCATGCCACATCCTCACAGTCCTGTTCATCCTCCCCATCAGTGCAGTCAGAAAATCCATTGCACCGAGTGTAGATGGGAAGACAGTTGACTGGTTCTGATGTGCAGAGGTAATGGCTGTCAGGGCAAGGCTCACTGGCTGTCATTATACGGTATGTAAAGAAACCAGTGCCATCTAAGCTGATAGATAGTTGGGTATTTTGCCTTCACTTTCAGTAAACTTTGTACAGTAAGGACATTGACTCTTTTCATGTTGAGGACAATCTGTTTCATCAGAGTCATCCAGACAGTCTGAATATTCATTGCAGCGCTGACTGTACAGTACATACTGACCATTAGAGCAATGAAAACCAGTGAACAGAGGATGCTCACAGAAAGATTCATCACTGTTATCAAGACAGTCCTGTCGGAAATCACACACAAGTGTGTACTGCACTGTTCCTCCTTCACCACCACATCTGAACATGAGATAGGTCAGCTTCCCAACAAGGAACATCTTGGCCTCCTGTGCGGTACTGTTGTTTTGAGAAGGCATGGCTGTAAACTCACAAGTATGAGTCTGTTTTATGTTTCTGCAATGAACTGTAGGATCACACAGTAAAAATGTATGTATGGCATGATGATTTACGCATATCAATAAACTGTGCCACATATCTGTAGAAACAATTTGAAATGAATTTAGGTAGCTTAGTGCAGTATAGGAAGAAATTGAATTTAATGCAGGTATTTTAATCTCACATAAGGCAGCAGTAGAGGATGCTATGCTATACCTAGGATCTCCTATGTTAAAAAAAGACAAAGGTTTGAAGTCAGATATGGTAGGAAACCGTGAATAGTATTCATAATAAAATTGTTTGCCATGGACTGTATTATAGACCATTGTGTCATCAGACCATTTTTGAAATCTGCTGTAAGCAAACGGAGTGTTTCCCCAGCCTGAGGTGAAGCCAATGAACATTTCGATTTCATAGAATTTTCTGAAAAGATTAAGGGAGTTTTCTATTTCTGTTCTGTATTTCATTGAGGCTAATCTTCCACCCATTGCTTTACACCTGTAAAACCAAAACTTCTGAGTTAAACGAGTTGTGTGTAAGACAAGTATCAAACATTTGTTCCCTGCAGTTGTCTGCCCCTGATATCCAGGATAGATGAGGGGGCAGTGTTGTGTCTCATCACGCCCATCCTCACATTCTGGTTTGTGATTGTTATCCAGGTGACAACGAAATTGAGAGTAGTGTTTTACTGAGCAGTTAAACAAACCACTGGGTAACTTGTGAGGTTTATCATTGATGGAGAGACCAGCAAAGTACAGTTTAAGATATATATGTCTCCATGGCAGAAACTGTAAATCCATCTGAAGATGTGAGGTCTCTACAACAGAAGCTGGTGACAAACTGTTGCTGTCTAGGTGTAGAGACTTTGTTCAGATGTGTTTAGTTCTTGGTATACCAGTTTTAAGGGCACTTGACCCACATCTTCAGGTCTTCGACACTGTTTAACACTAACCAGGACAATGTTTAAAGGAGCCACATTCATGTTGACCTTAAACTGAGTGAATGGGTCAACTTCTGGAATATGACACATTCAGACCCTGGAGAAGTGTATCTTATCACTGAATTGTACCATTGTGTTGATTCCATTTGGAGTGTTACTTTCGGACTGTTAACATGCCAAGTACACACACGCCTTTTGTGAGACATGTAATGATAGTCAGCAATGTGACCACCACAATGCATTGTAGGTTGTGCTTGATAACAAGTATCTAGCAAAGTTTCCCAGTGACCAGAATCACACCACAGTGCCACTCTCTGCAGTCTAAACCTGGCATACATTCCTGGTGCTACCTCAAAGACCATTTTGCAGAACGTGGTTGAATCATTGCACACCCCGTACACCACTCCCTGCCTTGCTGTAAAATCTGGTAAAGACTTCCTGCTGTCACAATCTGACCCACTGACTTGTATGATTGTCGTGTTGGGGTAGTTCAAAAGATATTCAACACCTGGGCAAAGATGGCTGATGTTCAGGTGATGACTGAAAGCTGTGTTCAAATTGGTATGGGCGATTTTGTTGCCTTCTTCTTTGGCTGCACACGTATATCAAGGGGTAACAGCATTACAGTTTTCTATTACGACTTTTTATGTAGGCAAAAAAATGTTTCTGACTTCAAACACTCTCACTCTCTCTCTCTCTCTCTCTCTCTCTCTCTCTCTCTCTCTCTCTCTCTCTCTCTCTCTCTCTCTCTCTCTGATGAAATTAACTGTATGTGTTTTAACTGTACTGCATATAGTTTTACTGTTTAGTATCTTTTTATCTTGATGTTTTCCCTGAAAAGGGCGGCGACTGGATGTAAAAAAGCACATGAGTGCTTATCTATTATCCTCGAATAAAAGAATTTTGCCTTGCCTTGCCTTGTCTCTCTCACTCTCCCTTTCTATTTTCTTCTTTTACATAAACTGTCATAAAGTTTTCTTTAGATATAACTATTTTAGTGTTGATGTTGAATTAAAAATTGTATTCCTGTCGTCAAACTAAGGACAAGTTATTTCTTTCTGTTTTTGTGTTCTATGGATATTTTAAATGTTTTTTTAAATAGCTATTTTACCTTCACATACATGCTACACGCATTTGGCCTTTTTAATTTCATCGTCTTGAACAGCATTAGAAAAAAGTTATGTGTTATGTTTGAGTAATTTTAGAGGGTGTTACATCTAAACGTTTTTGTTATCAAATGTTTGTTGTGTTATTTTTTTGTTATTTTTTTTTTCTTTTTTCTTTATGATATTGTTTTGAAGTAAGAACGATTTGGGAAATGTTTTGATACATGTATGTTTTTTGTTTGTGTTGCTCTCTTCTCTGGTGTACCTCTCTATTTTAATCTACTTGATTCACCTCATTATAATCATTGTATCTGTCTTGACATTAATGTTTGGGTCGGTTGGTGATTATGTTTTTGTTGAATAAATATATATCTCTTTTGTTTAAATATTTATCAATAATTATATCCAATGTGGGATTATGCGTTTGTTGAATGTATGTCTATCACATTTTTTAACATCATAGGTTGAATTTTTTGTTGGAAATAGTAAATCTTGTGGGTGGAGGGGTTGCTATTACTTTTTTTAAAATAATTTGGTTTGTTTTGGTTTGGAGGATTAAAAAAAAAATTTGTTTGACTGCTTCTTCCTTTTGTTTGTTTTTTGTTTTTGTCTTTTTGTTTGCTTTTGGTTTCGGTTTTGTTGTTTTTTTGTTGTTGTTTGATATTCCATAATCAGGGCAAAGGCCGGATAAAAAATGTAATACTCTCCTAAACTTGAAAAATAAAGATGATTCATTCATTGATTGATTAATTAATTCTCTCTCTTTTCTGTTTGTTTGTCTGTCTGTCTGTCTGTCTGTCTGTCTATCTGCCTGTGTCTCTGTCTTCCTGTCTCTGTCTCTGTCGTCTGTCTGTTTGCCTGCCCGCCTGCCTGCCTGCCTGCTTGTCTGTCTGTCTGTCTGTCTGTCTGTCTCCCTCCCTCCCTCTATCTTTCTCCTCTTCTCTCTCTCAGTATATATATACTGTTGTCATATATATATATTATATATATCTATCTATATATATATATATATATATGACAATAATAGTGATAACAGTCCACTCCCCCCCCCCCCCCCCCCCCCCCCCCCCTACAGTGACAAGGAAGTTTCTCTGCTGTATCCAACAGAAGACCTCTCAGGAAGTTTAGTCACATTATGTGCCTCCCTTCAAAACCATAATGAAAGTTGCAGGCCATGCATTCAATATTTCCATAACTGCAAACTGAAAAGAGAACAAAAGCTGGAGAAAATCCCCCAAACGGTTTTCTTATCCATGTTTCAAAAGACAAAAAATAAAACAAACACCACCACCACCATCATCCTAAGAGAATGATTATAATCATAAGCATCTCTATTTCGCTTTTGGATATCATGGAGGATAAATCAGATGAACAAAACAGAGAAACAGATAAAGAGAAAGAAGACCCATCTTTTGACCATTTCACCCCATTTTCTGCTGCACTGAAAGCCATCAAAGAAAGGGAACCCACAGGGCCATCTGTCAGATAAGATGGCCAACTGACTGGCACACAATGATCAAAAGCTGCAAAATGCCAGGCTGAAATTCACGCTGGCCAAAAACTGCATTCCACTAAACTGCCTTACTTTGAGAGTACTCTACACTAACAGGAATTCAGGTCAGCACTAAAGCTCACAGGAAAATCAGGTAACACTTGGCTGTGGAATACACAATGGACCACTGCTCATGCAGCAACCATGTTCATACACTGCAGTGACCTTGTCGTGCATGTGAGCAAGGATCTAAGGAAACCTGACCAACTAAGGACACCAGAGCCAAACTCTGTGAGTTGATGGGGAAACTGGCAGATGCCCTTGCTCATTACAGAACATACAACCATTGATATGCTGCAGAAAAAGAGAAAATCCTAAACCATTTCTCTCCAAAGATAGCGTAGGCCTCTGCACAATGCACGTGAGCCAGAACCGTAAAATGCTTTATCCCACCAAGGCTGAATTTTACAGAGCTCTGACAGAGAGAAAGAACGCTAAACAAACACTACACAACTCACTCACTGAGCACAAGATAAAACCATGTAGCCAGGGCCAGCGTTATAGAGGTCACAGCAACAACAGCAGCCACAATTTTCAGATCAGGACTACCAGGCAAGAAACAGCCATTATGGAGGTCACAGCAACAACAGCAGCCACAATTTTCAGATCAGGACTACCAGGCAAGAAACAGCCAGTATGAATCTCAGGGCAGTGAGACTCTGGGTGAGGTCAGTGCTCCAACTCTCCATCTTCTTCTTCTTTCTCATGACCGGGATGGTCGTGGAGGAGACATGAGAGACAATTCTGCAGCCAGCCGTCGCCATCCAGCCCTGTCCTCCGCCTTCCGAATGAGTGTTAGACTGTCCAGGTGGGTCCACTCCTTGATGTTATCCATCCAGCTTTTGGTTTGTCTGTCTCGGCATCTGCCACCTTCTAGCGTTCCTTGTAGGACTGTCTTGGGGAGGGTGTTGTGGCGTGTGACATGGCCGAACCATGCCAGCTTCCTTTTCTTGACAGTGGCTAGTAGGGGTTCCTGAGGACCAGCCATCAGTGCGACTTGACTTCGGACATAGGTGTTTGTTTTCCTATCCTTCCAGGAAATTCCAAGCAGTCGCCTGAAGCATTTTGTCTCGAACGTCTGGATCCGCTTGGTGGTTTTAGCGGTCATTGTCCAACTTTCGCAGCCGTAGAGCAAGATGGAGATGACCAGGGATCTGAACAGTTTGACTTTTGTTTTGAAGCTGATGTTGTCGCTTCTCCATATCTTGTTCAGTTTTGCCATAGCTGATGTTGCCATGGCTAGCCTGGTCTTGATCTCTGTGGTGGAGCGTCCATCTTTCGTGAGGGTAGCGCCAAGATATTTGAAAGCGTCTACTTCTTCCAGGTGCTGGCCATTCATGTAGATCTGTGCTGTGGTGTCGTTTGCACTGTTGACCAATACTTTACTCTTTTAATAATAATAATAATATATGGAATTTGTATAGCGCTATCTCTTGTAAAATCAAATCAAAGCGCTTGCATTTGACCTACAGAGCCACAGATCATGCTGCCACCAGGCGCAAAGATCAACGACGAACAACGATGATCAACTGTTGTTGTCTTGTTGCTGCTGTACACTTTAGAGCGCAAAGCCTGGGCAAGTATGTATGGAGGGCAAGCTGTTACCCATGCAGCAGACCCCCCTTCTCCACGGCACTGGAATGATCCATTGGAAGGGCATTGACTGATACGAATGGTTCCAGTACCGTCGCAGGAGCCACCAGAACGTTGCCATATACCTACAGCCCCGAGCCGCTCTGGGACTCCAACTCCCCGATTTTTCCTCAGGGATGGTGTCTAAACACGACACCTGTGTGCATGCTGGTTTGTTATAATTTTGTCATCCGCTCCTACCGGCACACGATGGCCTACTCTTCCGAAAGGTGGAACGGGGTTTTAACGTGTGCGCAAGATGTTCTGCGTGCATTCGCACACGGGGCCTCGGTTTTGAGTCTCATCCGAATGACTTTTCTGTGCTGACTTCCATCCCATATGCACCTGCTCTGTCTACCAGTCTGTTGGTAAGGTCTTGGAGTTCCTTGTTGCTGCCTCCCATGAGATCAATATCGTCAGCGAAGCGCAGGTTGTTAGTGGGTAGCCCTCCTATTGAGATGGTAGAGTGGAAGTCGTAAACTGTTTCCCTCATGATGTTCTCCAGGAATAGATTAAAGAGAGTTGGAGAGAGCAAGCAGCCCTGACGGACGCCGACTGTTGTCTTGAAGTAGTCTCCTACTTGGCCATTGAGGAGAACTGCACTGCTGGAGGTGTTGTACAGCGCTTCTATGATCTGGATGAGACCCTCCTCAATGCCAAACTTCCTGAGGACTTGCCAAAGGCCTGCATGCCACACTCTGTCAAAGGCCTTCTTGAAGTCAATGAAGTTGTGTAGCAAGTCCCTCTGATGTTGCAGATGTTTCTCCATCAGTTATGGAGGTCACTTCAACAACAGCAGCCACAATTTTCAGATCAGGACTACCAGGCAAGAAACAGCCATTATGGAGGTCACAGCAACAACAGCAGCCACAATTTTCAGATCAGGACTACCAGGCAAGAAACAGCCAGTATGAATCTCAGGGCAGTGAGACTCTGGGTGAGGTCAGTGCCCCAACTCTCCATGCATACATATTATCATGCATACTCTCCATGCACACTTATCCCCTTTGACACCATATCTCTGGATAAACACGAGTCATTTACTGCAAGAGAAATTATAGAGAAATTTCATAGCTGGGAAACATGAACTTCTAATAACGAAGTGCCGGATACAGTCAATTGGTGGAAATAACTTTTGATGCTAAGCAAACAAATATTCAATTATTCCACCAAAAATGTTTTGGTCAGTCAGAAAATGAGGCTGTGGACTCAGATATCCATAACTGAATTAATAAGTTATTGTTTTGTCAGAAAATGATCCAGAACAGGTTGTCTCTTGAGTATTTGTGCAACCAAAAAAAAGAAACTTGTCATATGATACCCAAACTGAAAGCCTTTATTTCAAATGTAGACTGTAAAAAGTCTTAAAAGGAAACCTTTGTTTTTTTATGACCCCCTTAATGCTATCAAGAGGGTTTTTCTTTGCATCAATGGACATAAGTGATGCATATTATTTAGAATCCAGTTCACAAAAAAAACACATGATAAAAAATGGAAAGGCAAGTTATACTAGTTCAAATATGGAAAAATGAGACTTTAGCCAAATCCCAGAACTTTTACAAAATAGATGAAACCTATTCTGGCTTACCTGCATAAATCTGGATATTCTGGTAATCTTTCATGAATGATAGTCAGTTAATAGGGGATACAGAACAACACATTATGAAATGTGCTGTTGACACAGTCAGAATATTTGATAGTTTAAGATTCATAGTACATAAGGAGGTCACAATTTAAACCCAAGCAAGAAATCATGCACTTAAAGTTTGTTGTCAACTCCCAGGATATGAGTGTCAGGCTTATTGAAGAAAGATAGCGTGAACTTTAAAGTGCTTGCAGTAATCTACAAAAGCAAAGACCCTCACGTCTTGCTTTCTAAGCAGTTGTGTCACCTCTAGACCACTGATCCACTGCACCATGAAAGCCATATGATGTTCTTTCTGTCTGTTCTGTCCTCAACAAAACCTCTGTTTAGCTGATGTGGGACTCCATAATCAAGGATATAGAATTGTGCACAGTATTACTTCAGCAACAACTTGCAGTAGATCTCTACGTTAAGTAGTATGCCAATTAGTCTGACTAGCTGCAGCATCAACGTGGCTCTTACTATCCCACATGTCTTATACATTACGTGCTTGAGTTATCTATTGTTTTAAGTAAAGGATGAGTGACCAAAGAGAATTGTGCGATCTTATTCACCAGGATGGGGCAGGGACAGCCTGGTGGTTAGTGTTGAGCTCATGACCTGATGGTGCTGGTTCAAGCCACCACAAAGATGTCCAGTCATGGGGAGGTTTACCCCAGGGTTAACATCAGTACCCACTCTACTTCCTCAAGGTTCTTTAAATGAGACTGTAAACTGACGTTCTGTGTACGAACACACACAGATCATCTTGTGCACATGTGAAAAGCCATTCCACCTTTTGGAGTAGTAGGACACTGCGTGCTGGTAGGACAGATAACAAAATACTAAACAGCATGTGCACACTGGTGTCGTGTTCAGACATCATCCTCAAAGTTGAAATGTGGCCACCTAAATGGTGGGCAAATGATTGCATATGCAAAATATCACCATCGGTCAACGTTGGAGCTCTAGCTGAGGAAATAAAAGGGTAACTTGGCTAGTCAGGTTTTCTAAAAGTCAGGATTATCCTTGATCCATAATTCCGGCCAGCGGCAGTCACCATTTCTGCTGTGATATCACCAAATAATCATATCATGCAAAAGGCATGTGAACTGCTGATCTCAGAGCTCATTGATAACTCTCCCACCTTTGCAGCTGTTACAGGAGGTCCAAAGCTAGCTCTGCACACTAACCTCATTCACCCTAGTCCTGCAGGCACTGTCAAACTGACTCTAAACGTTACCTGTTTTCCGACTGATTTTGGTACAAGTAATCACAGCCGAAAGGAAGACATGTAATCTGAGTTTAACCCTTTTCTTGTTATCTGGCTAGAGCTTTGAGATTCACCAGTGGTATGCAGCTATTTGCCAACAATTCAGGCTGCTGCATTCTGTCTTTGGGAATGATGTCTGTACACAACACTAGCTTGTATATGCTTTTTGTTGTTGTTGTTGGGGTTTTGTTGTTGTTTTTTGTTGGTTTAAAAAAAAAAGTGATCTGTACCTACTGACACGCTTTTGCCGATTTCCAAGCAAACTGGGTTTTAACATGTTCAGAAGATTATGTTTGTTCATCTTGGTTTTCAGTCTGATCCCAAAGGCTTTGATGGGAGTGGAGAAGGTACTGAAGTTAACTCCAGGGGAGACATCTCCTCAAACAGGTGTCTAGGTGGGGGCTCAAACCTGTATTATCAGGGTAATATACATTCAAAGAGCTGTAACAATCACACTTTTTGCGCTTTTTATATCATGACAACGAATACGCAGTTTAAGTGCCTGGCTGCCAGCATTAAAAAACCCAGACCCATTAAACTCTGTCAGCCCTTTTGCTCCAAACCGTTGCCTGATATTCTGCAGACCAGTGCATGCTGACTCTCTGTTTCCACACGGGGATACATTCCATGTGGAGGACGGGGAGGATTCAGGATATCCTTGTCTGATGGAAAAGGAAAGAGCTCCACTGTCAGCATTCTGGACAGGACCGGCCCCCAGAGGTGTGTCTTCCAGCTTGGGACAATCCACACACCTGTGCTCTGCTCCTGGTGTGCACAGATCTGCAGTCTCCTCCACTGCCAAATCCTGTTGAACACTGTCCCCAGCTCAGGATAGAGACCCTGTCCTTCAGACCCCTAGTGCAGGGGGAGGACGTCTCACACCTGCCCTTCAGACCCTAGTGCAGGGGGAGGACGTCTCACACCTGTCCTTCAGACCCCTAGTGCAGGGGGAGGACGTCTCACACCTGCCCTTCAGACCCCTAGTGCAGGGGGAGGACGTCTCACACCTGCCCTTCAGACCCCTAGTGCAGGGGGAGGACGTCTCACACCTGTCCTTCAGACCCCTAGTGCAGGGGGAGGACGTCTCACACCTGTCCTTCAGACCCTAGTGCAGGGGGAGGACGTCTCACACCTGTCCTTCAGACCCTAGTGCAGGGGGAGGACGTCTCACACCTGTCCTTCAGACCCCTAGTGCAGGGGGAGGACGTCTCACACCTGTCCATCAGACCCTAGTGCAGGGGAAGACGTCTCACACCTGCCCTTCAGACCCCTAGTGCAGGGGGAGGACGTCTCACACTGCCCTTCAGACCCTAGTGCAGGGGAGGACGTCTCACACCTGCCCTTCAGACCCTAGTGCAGGGGGAGGACGTCTCACACCAGTCTGTTCTGTCACTGGAACAGAGACTGCAGAACAGCTCTGCAACAAAAAAGCTGACAGACCACTGTCACTATTATATCACCACTTTGATATTAACATGTGTGTGTGTGTGTGTGTGTGTTGTGTGTGTGTGTGTGTGCGCGTGCGCGTGCGCGTGCGCGTATGTGTGTGTGTTGTATGTATGTAGTGGTGTGTGTGTGTGTGTGTGTGTGTGTGTGTGTGTGTGTGTGTGTGTGTGTGTGTGTGTTGTTTTGTAATATTTATAAAATATTCTTTTATTTCGCGGATAATGCAATAAGCACTAGTGTTCTTTTTTTTTTTTACATCCATTTCCCGTGTGTATACAGTTTTGTAAATTTTGTCATCTGTTCCCAACGGCACACAATGGTTACTCTTCTGAAAAGCTGAACGGGTCTCTTGACGTGTGCGCGAGATGCTCTCTCTCTCTCTCTCTCTCTTCTCTCTCTCTCTCTCTCTCTCTCTCTCTCTCTCTCTCTCTCTCATTATATTTAATAGATGTTGTAAACCTCCTGGGGTTGTTGAAAATAGTGCAACATCATTTGCAAATAGCAGAATAAAGATATCCATAATGTAAGGTAATAACTAGACTCCATGCTTTCCTTTTCCATTCATATCATTAGCTAGCTGTTAATGAATACTGAGAAAACGTATGACTAAGAACGCAGCCTTGCCTGACTCCTCTTGGACATGAAAAAAAACCCTCGGATAGTTGGTTGTTTATTCGAATAAACGATAATAATGAGTTATTCATTGCTGATAGTGAAGCAAGAAACTTTCCTTTTACACCGACTTTTAATACAGTTCAAAAGTTTATCATGTTTGACTGAATCAAAGGCTTTTCTGAAATCAACAAAGCAGCAGACAGTTTTTTTTTTTTTTTTACCTTTCATGGACAGACACTTTTGAACGATTGAATACGAACTGAAAATCTGGTCAATTGTGGAATATCTTTTCCTAAAACCTGCTTGGTTTTCACAAATCAAGTGATTATTTTCTAACCATGAATACAACCTTGTGTTTAGTATAGAAGTAATTTACAGCTGAGAGTGAATATTGATAAAACTATGGTGATGGTCTTTAGGAAAGGGGGGTTTCTTTCAAAA
>CM060347.1:20588482-20603482 GCA_030674155.1 Stramonita haemastoma | reverse complement strand
AATTGAAGGCAGAGGAGAAGTCAATGAAAAGGAAGCAAACAAAGGAACCAGGGTCAAGCTCACCACACTGAAGGTTCCAGGCTTTGTAGATTTTGCCTTTGATGATAAGCATTGGATCCTGACAAAGCAAACTGTTTCCCTTCCCTTAACAAATTTTCATGGTGTGCAACCACCACTGGTTTTTGCTCTCATCTGAGAAGCTGCAAATTCTTTGTCTTGGGCATGACACCAAAGAGATTCCATTGTAAAACGCTTGTCATAGTTTATGGTAATTATTGATTTACTTCATGGCATTTTCTTATATCAGAAATCACCCCAAAACGATGTTCATACATGAAGTGTAATTGCCACTTTCTCACTCTATCTGATAAAAGGTTTTTTGTTTCCTTTCTCAGAGATGATCTATCCCTCCCCCCCCCTTGCCAACACCACCACTTCAACGCTTTTCAGTTGCCTTCATTACTAGGGCACACCATGACATTTCAGTGAACAGGAGGAACAGAACTGTGGCTGCAACAAATGTGAAAAAAAAAATCAAAAGCTGGCGTCCAGCAACATACACATCACTGACCTCCTTTCTGGCAATGATCTGAAGACTACATTGTCCACCATTGAGTTGGCAACAGATTTGGGAACAGATATCATCCAGTCGCAAAAAGGGCACCATTGCATCATCTGCTAGTTAAAACAAAAAGTGGAGAGAGATGGGCTGTGGAAGAGGACAAGGTTGGCTCAGAGGCAGCAGACACACAGGAAAAGGGGGGTCAGAACAAGAGCTAGGGCTCATGAAAACATCCCTACACCCAGGCTTGAACCCTTTTAGTACTGCTGATGCCCCACAAGCTCATGCACAGTCACAGAAAGAGTTCAGTCAGGTAGGCAGGCAGGTTGAAACGTTTTGTTACACAATGGAAAAAATAAACCATTGGACTCCTTTAATTTGGTACAAAGAGCTGAAATCCCCACTGAAGATTTCCCAGTTCCTTATTCTTTTCCAAAAATCAGGCTCAAAGAAATAACTGAAAACTATTGATAATGAAACTGAAATTTTTTTTAGAGAAGGGTGTTATTGAAAATTCAAGGGATGGAAAGGAGAAGGTAGTATCACCTATTTTTCTTGTACCAAAATCACATAGTTTACACGGAATGGTCTTTACTGGAATGAGCGACGTGGGAACAGCAGGATGGGGACGTCGCGGAAGATGAGGCAGCAAAACAAGCCCCCCCCCAAAAAAAAACAAAACTGTATGAATTAGGGCAAGGCTGTTTTGCAATTAACATCACATTCAGTGCTTTGTCAGCGGTTTTACATACACAGAATGGGGAAACAGTGGCTACAAGTGTAGGGTGATCCATCAGGGTTTGCTGCCCTTGAGCAAGAAAAACAGTTGTGTGTCATGAATTGTTTCAAGGAGTATGTCAAAAAAGACTTTATTTATGATAAGAAAAATGTGACAAGTAGATATCCTGTTATGTGTGGCTCTGTGGTCCAGCATCAAGGGACTCAATTGCTAGATGGTTGAAAACAGTACTTGTTGAGGCAGGTGTTGAGGATTTCTCTTCCCATAGTTTTACAGATGCAACATCTTCAGCAATGCTCAGACATGGAGCTAATATTGAAGACTCTCTCAAGAGGGCTCTATGGACAAATGCTAGACTATTCAAAAGTTCTATAATAGCTCCATAATAAAGAGTAGACTCTTTTTACATAGTGTAAAGAAGAGTTTTGCAGTTTGCAATGAAGAAACTGCTATGATTTTGTGTAATGCGAAAGGATGTTCCCCTCTTTTATTCATGGTTGCTTTATACACGTCTTTGTATAAAGTTTAGAGAGGACATGTAAAGAATTGTTTCTTGAACTTAGTCATGCAAACTGCAATGTCCATAGAAGATTTTGATTTTGTAATCACGCCATTGTATTGAGTGTGAGATATGCTAATTTCTGCTTAATTGTCTCATTTGTCAAAATATACAAATGAGAATAATTGACTCAATTGACAGCATACATTCCTGGATAATTTTCATTTGAATAAATGTTAATTACAAAAACCACCAGTTTTAAATTTCGCATTTGACGTAGTTTTGGGGAAACAACATGCAATTTATTACATAAAAAAAACAACTTAAACAAGTACTTACCTTGAGAAGATGAACCTAGTATGGATTCCCATGAAAGTAGTTGATTGAGATGGAGGGATATGTCGCCACCTCCTGTTTGTTTCTGTTGTGACCTCCCTTACATAAAGGTCTACACAGAACAATGTTATGATTTACTGAAAGTAAGTAGAGTGTATAAACTAGTTATTTATGTTTTAATATAGTATTTTTAAGATTTGTAAACCTAGTGCAGTTTGTAATACATGATACAATTATGAATGTAAGTATATCATCTGTTTGTTTGTCTTTTTTTTTTAATAATCTCCACAGTAAAGTATGGTTTCTTCTAGACATTTGCATCACCTTTGATGACCCTCTTTCTCAGTCAACCACCCTCATAGAATTCCACTCACTCTTTTATTTCACAAAAGTAAGTACTTGTTTGAGTTTTTACATATCATTGACTGCCGTATTTGTTAATAGATACATGTGGCACTGGAACAAAAGAAACAGGAAAACTTCTGCTCATCATGACATCAAACTCCTCTGGTTATATCACAGTGGCTAGAAACCATTGCATCTCTGAGTCTCCATTCCTTAGAAAGATTGTAACTGTCCCAGCAGAAAATACAGTCTTTGTCAGCATCAAGGAAACTGGTCAGTATATTGTAGATGTCACTTTGTACCGTTACTTTCTGGAGTATGATGCTGATACCAATCTTTATAGACAAACATGTGGACTAGTCTGGACACGAAAAACTGACTACAAATCCGATTTCCTTCACGTGTTTCAAACAACACAGTTTCTTGTAGAGTTTTCCCGTTATCTCTGTATGAAAAAAGACTACTTTAAACTGTTCTTTTCTTTTGTTCATCAAAATAGCATCATGCAAAAGATGCCCAATGATATATGGAACTGTTCTGTCAGCTACTATCCCAGCATCCATCACCACGTGGCTTGCAATCACAAAACAGAGTGTGAAGATGGACGGGATGAAACAGAACACTGTCCCTTCAGCAGCCCTGAATGTCAGGGACTGGTGGCACTCTGCAATCAGTGCTATCATTTTGTCCAGGGTAGAATACACCTCATGACAAGACAGTGAACATTTTAAAGATAGGCACTGAGTATTGTAGATCACTGGGTGCAACCTTTACTTTCCCAAAGTGTCCATTTGATTGGCCTCATGCTCTTACTCATCCATTAAGGTTACACGAGATTTTTGTTGGATTCTATGTCAATGACTTGTCATTATCTTCTATGTATAGGCATGTAACCCTAGATGAGAAAACAGTCATCTATCATCCTTTATCAATGCGTATAGAACAAAAAGGATATAAACAATGCTCTCAGATAACTCATAAAGAGTTTATACTTGGACCTTGCATTGTATCAGGCAAGAGTACAAGAAGTATTGGATTGAGTTGTGAGTTGAGTGTAAACACAACTGAAGAAAACCCTTCTCACTCACAGAAAGTGTCCTCAATTAGCAGAAGCTTTCCTTCACCTTCAGAGCAACAGGACATGACAGTGTGTGCCACAGGTCACATGACATACACAGCCTTTATTTGTGGTTCTGATATCTATAAAGTCTGCACTCATGAACAACAGTCACTGTTGTGTCATGTCCCTGGTAAATCTTCTGGTCTTGATCATCCATCTTTAGCAGCCAGCCATGTATTGTTCCCCTTATTCCAATGCAGCGATGAACAGTTCACCTTGTCCTACTCACTGATATGTGACTTCATAGCTGATTGTCAGGACAAGACAGATGAATCTCTGTGTAAACATCCTGTGTGTCTTAACACCTTCACCTGTGTGAGTGGTCAATGTGTTTCTTACAGCAAGGTCTGTGACCAGATCTCACATTGTCAGGACGAATCTGATGAACATAGCTGTGATGAGTTTCTTCAGGTAGTAATTAATCACTTCTACTTTCCTTTCCCAGTTTTGATCAACTTTGATTCAGTCAGACTGTTTACATCAGTCCCTCTTCATTCTAATGACTCCTGTCCTGACAGCCATTACCGGTGTCCTAGTAATTTCACTGACTGTCTGCCTGTCTTCACACGGTGCAATGGGATGTTTGACTGCCTGGACCACCAGGATGAAGAAGGATGTGAGGACCTGAGGTGTCCAGGGTTTTTCAGGTGCAGAGTGTCCATGCTTTGCATTCACCATGACCATCTGTGTGATGGCTGGCCTCACTGTGTATTCCGTGATGATGAATTATTCTGTGACATAACTTGTCCTGTGGGTTGTGCCTGTCAAGGTCACACCTTTCTGTGTGTGCAGCCTTTCTCCACCACACTCTTCCCTCAGCTCCGTTACCTGGATGCCACAGGTTCTGGTATGACATTGTCTGACGTCAATAACCATGGCCTCCTTTTTAGTCTGATTCTGGCTAGGTGTTCATTGACTCTCCTGCCTCCTCTCCTACTGTCCAATTTGAGGATTCTGGACCTTAGTGACAACCAACTCCAATCCTTCAATGTCACTTCTCTTCTTAGTTTACACAATCTGCAGGCCTTGTTTCTATCTAAAAATCCCCTGACATCAATCCACGTTGATGATACAGTTGACTTAAAGCAATCCACACTCTCAGAGATAGATTTATCATATACATCCCTAAAAGTCTTTGAAAAAAAGTACTTCTCACTATTTAGTAAACTGCAGAAGCTAAACCTTACTTATACATCCATTCACACAATATCCCCCAATGCATTCCAGTCTATGCCCCATTTGACAGCACTACACATGGATTGCAGCCCTGTTGAACATTTTCCACTTGATCTATTCAGATACCTTCACCAACTACGCATCCTAGTCACAGACAACTATAAACTGTGCTGTGATGACATACTTTCTTGTAGCTCTGCTGATGTGTCTTGCCATGCTCCAAGCAGCGCTCTGTCATCCTGCAAGGATTTGTTGCAGTCCTGGACATACCGTGCTTTCTGTGGCTGATAGCCTGCCTGTCAGTGACTGGTAACGTCTTCTGTTTCTGTGCACGTTTATTTGCAAAGAGTATGAGCTCTTCAAGTGGCTTCAGTATCTTTGTCACCAACCTGACCATGTCTGATTTTCTGATGGGTGTATATATTTTGATCATAGGAATTGCTGATGAGCAGTTCCGTGGAACATATCTCCATCATGATAGCACATGGAAAAGCAGTGTGATGTGTAAGGTGGCTGGTGTTTTATCCCTGCTTTCCAGTGAAGTATCAGCTCTGATCATTTGGGTCATCACACTGGACCGTTTTGTGGTTCTCCGTTTTCCATTCAGCACATTACGGTTTGACAGAGTGTCAGCAGCAGTGGCTTGTCTGCTGATCTGGCTTGTTGGCTGGTGTTTGGCCATGATTCCCTTGCTTCCAGTGACACTGCACTGGAATTTCTATGGTCAGACAGGCATCTGTATTCCACTGCCAGTTACAACACAAGGGTTTAAAGGAAGGTATTACTCTTTCTCTGTTCTGATTGGGTTTAACTTTGTTTTGTTTTTGTTTATTTCTGTAGGGCAGGCTCTTATCTACTGGTCCATACAAGCCAACGCCATGAAAACCAGCACCAGTAAAGCATCTCGAGATATGACCATAGCTCGCAGACTGATCACTGTTGCAGTGACAGATTTCATGTGCTGGTTTCCCATTGGGATTTGTGGACTGTTGGCACTGGCTGGTACTGCAATACCTGGAGAAGTGAATGTAGCTCTGGCTATTTTCGTGCTGCCCTTGAATTCTGCTGTGAATCCTTTCATGTACACATTCAACACACTAGCTGAGAAGCGGAAGAAGTCAGCTGAAGCAAAACTGGTCAAATGGCTGGAATCTCATGCTGAAGCAGCCACCAGCCCATAGGATTAAGCAGTCACTCATGTGTTGTGTGTGCCTGTAGTCATGCTGCAGGCTCTGGTTTGGAACTGTATGTCTTCTGTTACTGACCATGATTAACATTGCACAGGAGCCAACAGTGTGGCTGAGGGACTTTGTTTGAAACAGTTAACAGATTAGCCTTGTTTGGTTTGAGATTGATTCTCAAATGCCTTGCTTATGTTATTTACCCACTAGGATGTATGTGTAGAACACCTAGGCGGACAAAAGGGATAAAATTAGTTTTCATCTATTTCTTGTACAGAGAAATCACGTGAAATGAAACAGCAGAGCGCACACTGAGTGAGTCAGTGGCGCGAAGTTAGCCGCCTGAGTGAGTCCTGTTTCTGAGGAGCAGGAGTGTCCATGATATATTAATTCATATATTTAATGAGACTGGCCTATACGTTGTGATTAAATTAGGATTATTCAGAGTCTGGTGATGGGGAATGAGCAACTAGGTAAGATAGGATGAGCCCGCATGTAGCCAGTATTTAGACATTAATTTTATGACATCTAATGTAAACTTAACTGGCAATGCCTGGGTGGGTAAAGGAGGATCATTACGAGCCAAGGTAGGTGTACACTATGAGACCAGAGCAACGGGGGCCACCGAATCAGAGGCAATTTTTATTATTGCATGATGATCAATGATGATGAGGATAATGCAATGATGCTACTGTGGAGGTGCATCTGCTTTGAGACTACTTGACAGAGTTGTTCTCTACGCTTACTGTCATAATATATCCCCGCATCAACCAGGCCCATAGATACAGACACCTGCAGTGTTGATCAGGTAATTTGAGCAACACTCTCAAATTCGCATCTGTAAATTGGATGAAGCTCGACTGTGTGGTCCCAGTCTCCCCACTGAGCCCACAGCACACTCACTCTGGGAAGGAGCCGGCCGGAGCCCGAAAAATCCCTATGACTCATGGGATTCGAACCCGCGACCTTCCAGTCCGGAATCCAAGGTGCTAACCACTGCGCCATGACGGTTGGTACCTCACAGTTTACTTGTTGGCAGGCCAACGTCTTAACCATCCTGCCACCTCCCTTCTTTTTTTTCCCCTTAATGTAAGAGACACATGCTTTCTGGGTAGATTGATGTATAATATATATATATATATATATATATATATATATATAATATATATATATATATATATATATTATATTATAATTATAATATAATATATATATATACTTATAATATATTATAATATATATTATATTATATTATAATATATTTTTATACTATAATATATATAATTAATATATATATCTCTATTATATTATATATATATATATATATATATATTTATCATTATATATATATATATAATATATATATATATATATATATATATATATATTATGTGTATGTATGTATGTATTTCTGTCGCGCACACATGCACGCGACAACACACACACACACACACACACAACACACGGAGATATATATATTATATATATATATATATATATATATATATATATATATATATATATATATATATATATATGTTCTTTCTCTCTCTCCTCTCTCTCTCTCTCCTGTGTGTGTGTGTGTGTGTGTGTTCGCGTGCATGTGTGCGCGACAGAAATACAGAGAGAGAGAGAGAGAGAGAGAGAGAGAGAGAGAGAGAGAGAGAGAGAGAGAGAGAGAGAGAGAGAGAGAGAGAGAGAGAGAGAGAGTTCAGACTTTTACTGTACATCGGCCTTAGGCCACAATACAAAGAATGGTGAGCAAACAGTGTGGGCATATGACATAAGCGTTATAAACATATTACTATCAATGTATATGTCTGTGAAATAATGTATCAGCAATAATAAAACAAGAAAGGTAAATCAGCCATATCTTAAATGTTCATCACAAAACAATTCACATGCGTCATAATCAACATTGTCAGAAATGTAATATTGATCAATACAAGGATCAATTTCTAAAAGTTATTTCTTCTGTAAATTGCATGAAAAATAAATTGTGATAAATTGTATCTATCAGTAGGTACAAGGATCAATATTTGAGTAGCACGTGGCAAGAAAGTCTTTAAGAATCTTGAAGAAACTTATTTCTCAAATCTTCATAAGCAGAACAATTGAATAAAAAGTATTCTTCATTCTCTATTTGGTTTTTACAAACATGGCATTGCTTAACTTCGTTTGAACTGTTATAGGGCTATGTATTATTGTTCAATCGCACTTGTGTAACTGCAACGCGAAAACAATATGTAACCATTTCACTGATATACTTCTCTTTTTCACAAACAGTCTTAAAGTTTCTATAACCATCTTATCTATCACGATCTCTAATGGTGCCAGTCCATTCCTGGGCAAACCAATCTGCATGTCTTCGTTTAAAGACATGCAAGAACATGTTTATTACTCCTACTCCTTGGTTTAACCAAACGATATCATACCTAGTATTTCCCTGATTTTAGAGACCCAGCATTGTTTGCCTTTTTTAATTAAAATATCTAAATCTAACAACACACTACAGGCTTTATGTGGTAATCTTTCAGAATCTATGTGTAGTGATTTGAACCAGAACCTAACGCAAGCAACGTATGTATTTACACACAGCAGGCACCTGCTGAGAGAGAGAGAGAGAGAGAGAGAGAGAGAGAGAGAGAAGAGAGAGAGAGAGAGAGAGAGAGAGAGAGAGAGAGAGAGAGAGAGAGAGAGAACTAACTCTGAGCTCTGAACTTTGAACAGGTTTAATGTACAGTGGCCTTTTTCAACAATACAGACAGTGAGCAAGGCAAAAACGCGAACAAGGGAAACGAGATGCACAAAGAGATGGTCACAATATCCATCTAACCCAGCTGTCCAGGTTGCATCACACCAAGCACATCATCCAAATAAACACAACAATAAGACAGTAAACCTTGAAAGCAAAACATGAAAGTCAGCGAATATAAAATAATCAGAGGAAGGCATGCAGGGCAGCCACAATGACTTATAATGGTAGCAAGAGTACAAACAACAGTATGATTACGAAATGCTTTTCTTTCCTCTGTTGATAGCAGGAAAAACGATTGTGTCTGTGATTTGCGTTTGTTCCTTTCAGCAGTCTGGATAAAAGCATGCATGTTGATTCTTTAAGAAATCTGTTCCTTAAATCTGTATAGAAACTGCAATCAAATAATTATATTAAAGTGTGTGGCATCCCTTTTCTGTTTTGTTCACACAGAAAGGGCAGCTTTTGTATCTTAAAGATTCACTATATCTGTTGACATTGTTATTGACAGGCAGCGCGTTAAATCTTAACTGCGTAATGGCCACACGAAAACAATTCATCTTGTCATAAATGTATTGCTCCTTTTGAAAAATTTGCTTTAAAGGACCTATTGATGCTATACTATTCACTTCTTCTAATTGTCCCAGCCCATTCTTGGATAAGCATATCAATAAGTTGCTGTTTAAACAAACGTAGAAACATCTTTCCATCTTCAACATCTTGCTGCATCCATGACATATTAAAATCTGTCTCACACAGAATGGCTCTCACCTTTGAAACCCATCAGTCTTTACCAGGTATGTCTAAATTAAGCAGCATTTTGTCCGCTACATGAGCAACCTTTCACATCCATTGCCGACACTTTCAGCCAATATCTTAAGCAAGGTACACGAGAATTATTACACGAAAGGTACCCCTCTAAATCTCTATCAGTGAAGAAGACTACACAAGACGAAATTAATAAAGGCATGAATGATTAGATACCCATGTTTATAAGTTATTTATTCATTTATTCTTTTATTTCGAGGATAATGGTATCAGCACTCATATGCTTTTATAATCTAGTCCCCGTGTGTATGCACTTGTGTAAATTTTGTCATCTGTAAATATGTTAGCCAGTTAGTTGGTTTTTCAGTCAGTCATCCAATCATCCAGTCAGTCAGTCAGCCAACCAACCAGCCAGCCAGCCAGTCATTTTGTCAGTCAGTCAGTCAGTTAGTCAGTTAGTCAGTCAGTTAGTCAGTTAGTCGGTCAGTCAGTCAGTCAGCCAGCCAGTCACGAAGTCACCCAGTCAGTCAGTTAGTCAGCCAGATGGTCAGCCAGTCAGTCAGTCAGTCAGTCAGTCAGTCAGCCAGTCAGCCAGTCGGCCAGCCAGCCAGCCAGTCAGTCAGTCAGTCAGCCAGTCAGTCAGTCAGTCAGTCAGTCAGTCAGTCAGTCAGTCAGTCAGCCAGCCAATCATCAGTCAGTCCAGTCAGTCAGTCTAGTCAGCCAGTCAGCCAGTCAGTCAGTCAGTCAGTCAGTCAGTCAGTCAGTCAGTTAGTCAGCCAGTCAGCCAGTCAGTCAGTTATTTAGTCAGTTAGCTAATAAAGTTAATCACCATTTCAGGCAACGTCAGCTTCCTAGTTCATTTTGTTTGTTCATTCGTTTGTTTATTTGTTAATTACTAGTTAGTTAGTTATTTAGTTAGTTACTTAGTTTGTTGTTGATTGTTGGTTGGTTGGTTGGTCATTAGTAGTTGGTTAACTTAGTTAGTTAGGTAGCTAGTAAGTTAGTTAGTTGGTTGGTTGGCTGACCAGTCAATTAGTAAGCTAGTTAGTTGATTAGTTAACTAGCTGGCACGTGAAAAAAGTTATCACTGAACCAATCAATTCATAAGCACAAAAACCCACCACCCAATACTTAGATGGAGAGCGACAGACGACCAGTAGTTTCCCTTCCTGTGCAGATCAAGTGTGGGTTCCCTTCTTCCCCAGCTGTCCCCTGACACAAAACAAAGAAAAGAAAAAAGAAGAAAAGACGTCACATAAACATGGCTGCCATGTAAACAGATCTATTTCAGTTTGTTGCTCTTTGATCTGCCATTATTAGATGAACTGTAAAAATACACAAAAGACAACTATAGTCTGATTTTTCTTTCTTTTTATTTTTGGTTTATATATCTGTTTGCTATCTGATTATCTGTGGATTCCATGGCCCGGTGCTTAGCCCAGGTTCCAGCCCCCACCAGTCACCCGTTCCCGGAATTTTTCCACTGGAGTTAACTGCAGTACTGACTCCATTTCCTCCAAACGGATGAGACTATTAACCGTAGTCCCGTGTGCAAACGCATGCAGAACGTCATGCGCACGTGTTAGAACCTTTTCTGTTTTCCGCAAGAGTATTTATTTATTTATTTGTTTATTATTTATTTATTATTTATCTATTCTTTGATATCGAGGATAGTGGATTAAGCACTCATGTGCTTTTTTTTTTTTTTTTTTTTTTACATCCAGTCACTGTTTGTATGTAGTTTTGTAAATTATGTCATGTGTTCCTACCGGCACACAATGGCCTACTTTTACGAAAAGCTGAACAGGATTTAACGTGTGTGTGCGCAAGATGTTCTGCGTGCGCTCGCACACGGGGCCTCGGTTTATAGTCTCATCCGAAGGACTAAGATTAGGCCATTTGTGCTGGTAAATACAGATAGGATTTTTTTTTACACGCATGCAGGCTTGTGTCATGGTAAAACATCACCCATGAAGTCGAAATACTGCTGCCTTAATGGTGGGGAAAAACGGTTGCATACGCCAAAAATGTTCACCATTGGTGAACGTTGCAGCTCTCGTTGAGGAATGAAATAAATTGGATCTGTTATAGTTTGCTGTGTTGTTTGCTTTAAAAATACAACAAAAAAAACACCTTTCTTACTTGTTATTTCACGCAGCTTTGTTAATCTTCTTTCGTTCTGTTATTCTTTTGTATTACTTTATCATATTATGTTTTATGTTCATCTTTTTCTTTTGTATTACTTTATCATATTATGTTTTCTTTTCATCTTATTTTATATGATCTTATTTTTTAATTTGTATTTTCTGTCTGTTTTTTGTTGTTGTTGTTGACGTGCTATACTCGTGACTTTGTGTTAATTTGTTTAGTCTTTGTCTACGTTCATCTTTTTTCCTTGGCTCCCTTTGATCTTTATTTATGGTTATTGTTCTGCCACAAGGACTCAGGTTTAAATACAGGTGTGGGTGAGGAAGCAGTCACATTTACCTTGTAGGTAACAAAGCTGAGCTGTGGACAGCCGATCATTCACAACTGCTCTTTTTCACTGAACACATCCAGTCTTTGTACCAGCTCCTTTCGTCCTCCCCCTGTTTGCGAAAAAAGGTAATGCCAGTTTTCTCTGTCTGTCTGTCTGTCTGTCTGTTGTCTCTGTCTCTGTGTGTCTGTCTGTCTGTCTCTTTAAATAAAATGATAAATTACATAAAATTAATTTCAATTCACTTCTATTCAGTTCAGTTCTCTCTCTCTCTCTCTCTCTCTCTCTCTCTCTCTCTCTCTCCTCTCTCTCTCTCTCTCTCTCTCCTCTCTCTCTCTCTCTCTCTCTCTCTCTCTCTCTCTCTCTCTCTCTCTCTCTCTCTGTCTCTGTCTGTCTGTCTGTCTGTCTGTCTGTCTGTCTGTCTGTCTGTCTGTCTGTCTGTCTGTCTGTCTGTCTTCTCTTCTCCTCTCTCTTCTCTCTCTCTCTCTCTCCTCTCTCCTCTCTCTCTCTTCTCTTCTCTCCTCTCTCTCTCTCTCTCTCTCTCTCTCTCTCTCTCTCTCTCTCTTCTCTCTCTCTCTCTCTCTCTCTCTCTCTCTCACAACCTTTTCAGTTAATTTTTGACATTTTTGTAAAGTTTTTTTCACACTCTTTTCACTAAAGGTATTTTTCCGGAGAACTGGTGTGAATCTATCATTCTTTCACTTTATAAGAAAGGTAACGTAAATGATACCAATAGCTACAGAGGAATTTCGTTGTCTGATTTCAGTAGTAAAGTGCACAGTGCTATCATCAATCGTAGGCTTCAGGAATATGTAGAGCAAAACAATATTACAGGTGAACATCAAGCCGGTTTTAAACGAGGATTTTCAACAATTGATCATATGTTCGCACTTTTGGCTTTCATTCTGAAACATATTTTATTCAATCCGGAAACTTTATGTAGCATTCCTTGATTTTGAAAAGGCCTTTGATTCCACCAACAGAAAGTTGTTACGGCCAATTTTGATAAAGAAGGAATTAATGGTAAATTAATGTGTTGTTTTAAGAAAATGATTGCATAACTCGTAAAAAAAGAGAATAAGATGTGAGGTGTACACGCTTTAACTATGTAAGCTGTACTAAAGGTATAAAACAAGGAGATATGTGTAGCCCTGTTCTGTTTTCGATGTTTATTAATGAACGGACAATAGAAATCATAGAGAAGGTAGGTACGGTACAAATTTGACTGTTGATCCTGTTGAATTATTCATCTTGTTACTGTCTGATTATATAGTTTTGTTTTCAGAGACAGTTGTTGGTTTGCAGGCTCAGCTTAACAGTTTACACAGTGCAGCTGATAAATTACAGTTAAAGGTTAATTTATCCAAAAGTAATAGGAAAACAAACACCTTTGTGCGAAGTCAAGTCGCACTGATGGCTGGCCCTCAGGAACCCCTACTAGCCACTGTCAAGAAAAGGAAGCTGGCATGGTTCGGCCATGTCACACGCCACAACACCCTCCCCAAGACAGTCCTACAAGGAACGCTAGAAGGTGGCAGACGCCGAGGCAGACAAACCAAAAGCTGGATGGATAACATCAAGGAGTGGACCCACCTGGACAGTCCAACACTCATTCGGAAGGCGGAGGACAGGGCTGGATGGCGACGGCTGGCTGCAGAATCGTCTCTCATGTCTCCTCCACGACCATCCTGGTCATGAGAAAAGAAAAAAAAATATTGGTCCATTGAGAAAATGTGGAGATTTGGCAGCTGGAGAAGGAAGCCAGTGCCTCATTGTCTCTGTATGAAAACAAATGCATGGTTTAATGTTTAACGCTTACTTCTAAAATCTATTTGATTCTCTCTCTCTCTCTCTCTCTCTCTCTCTCTCCTCTCTCTCTCTCTCTCTCTCTCTCTCTCTCTCTCTCTCTCTCTCTCCTCTCTCTCTCTCTCTTCTCTCTCTCTCAGTGTATCTAGTTAGGGCGATGCCTTTTGTTGTATGTATCCCGTTTTCTTCTTTTAAAATATTGGTTGAACTGCTGTTGGTGATCCTGGTATGTAGGAGTAGGGAGGGTTTTCCTAGCTTTATTCCCTAATCATGGCAAGAGCCGGATGAAAAAAAAGTATGTAATGCTTACTCTGTAACCCTTGAAAAATAAAGATTATTCATTCATTCTTCATTCTCTCTCTCTCTCTCTCTCTCTCTCCCCTCTCCTCTCTCTCTCTCTCTCCTCTCTCTCCTCCTCTCTCCTCTCTCTCTCTCCTCTCTCTCTCTCTCTCTCTCTCTCTCTCTCTCTCTCTCTCTCTCTCTCTCTCTCTCTCTCTCTCTCTCAGACTCATCCTGTTGGATATATACATATATATGTGTGCATGTGTATATGTGTGTGTATTTATGTATATATATATATATATATATATATATATATATGTATATATATCACCATATCCCCTCCCTCTCTCTCTCCCTCTCCCTCTCTCTATCTCTCTCTCTCTGTCTTCTGTCTGTCTGTCTGTCTGTCTGTCTGTCTGTCTGTCTGACTGTCTCTTTCTATCTTGATGAAGGCTGTATTCATACTTATGTTTTCAATTTTATCCTGAAATTTGATTATTATTGAGTTTGATAAATGTTATTTAATATCTCAATGTTTTAAGTTTAGTTAGTATGTGTTTTTTAATTATGCTGTGTTGTTATTCATTTTTGTGATTACATAGACTATTCACAGAGATTGATCATTACAGTATATATAAATTGTGTATTTTATCTACAATGTGTAGATGTTCATTTTTATAGCTATATTGAATTTGATTTGTGTGTCACTAGTTAGTGATTCTCTCTCTCTCTCTCTCTCTCTCTCTCTCCTCTCCTCTCTCTCTCTCTCTCTCTCTCTCTCTCTCTCTCTCTCTCTCTCTCTCTCTCTCTCTCTCTCTCTCTCTCTCTCTCTCTCCTCTCTCTCTCTCTCTCTCTCTCTCATCCACTCTCTCTCTCCATCCATATTGAGAAATGTTTGTTCATATCTTGTACTCCCTTTTTGATGATTACGTGTGACGAATGTAAAGATTTCCTG
>CM060347.1:20573482-20583482 GCA_030674155.1 Stramonita haemastoma | reverse complement strand
GGTAGTCCTGATCTGAAAATTGTGGCTGCTGTTGTTGCTGTGACCTCTATAACGCTGGCCCTGGCTACATGGTTTTATCTTGTGCTCAGTGAGTGAGTTGTGTAGTGTTTGTTTAGCGTTCTTTCTCTCTGTCAGAGCTCTGTAAAATTCAGCCTTGGTGGGATAAAGCATTTTACGGTTCTGGCTCACGTGCATTGTGCAGAGGCCTACGCTATCTTTGGAGAGAAATGGTTAAGGATTTTCTCTTTTTCTGCAGGATATCAATGGTTGCATGTCCTGTAATAAGCAAGGGCATCTGCCAGTTTCCCCATCCACTCACAGAGTTTGGCTCTGGTGTCCTTAGTTGGTCAGGTTTCCTTAGATCCTTGCTCACATGCACGACAAGGTCACTGCAGTGTATGAACATGGTTGCTGCATGAGCAGTGGTCCATTGTGTATTCCACAGCCAAGTGTTAGCTGATTTTCCTGTGAGCTTTAGTGCTGACCTGAATTCCTGTTAGTGTAGAGTACTCTCAAAGTAAGGCAGTTTAGTGGAATGCAGTTTTTGGCCAGCGTGAATTTCAGCTTTCAGTTTCAGCCTGATGGTGGTAAGTACAAGGTCGTGGTCACTGCCAATGTCAGCTCCTGGGAATGTTCTTGTGTTTGCCTTATTTATGCTGGATTTGAATCTTTGGGGTGACAGAATGTAATCAATTTGATTATGAATCAGACCATTTGGTGAGTGCCAGGTTGATGTTCTGGATGGCTTGTGAGGGTGGAGTGTGTTGGCCAAAGTCAGTTTGTGCTTCTTTGCGAATTCCAGCAGCCGCTGTCCTCTGTCATTTGTTTTTCCCAGTCCAAATCGTCCTGTGGTTCCTGCCCAGGTGTCATAGGCATCAGGTCCCACCTTAGCATTCCAGTCGCCTTCCACAATAGGGATGTCTTTTTTGGGCGTTTTGGAGATGACGTTTTCAAGTTCTTCATAGAATTCTTCTATCTGATCATCATCATAGTCAGATGTTGGAGCATACACTTGGATGATGGTGAGATTCTGGGGTTTTGCAGAAACTCTGATTGAGATGAGTCTGCTGGATACTGGTGTGCAGCTGCTGACGCTTGACACAATCTCTTTCCTGACAATAAAGCCTACTCCATGTTGATGTAGTTTCTCTTCTCTGCTGTACCATATTTTGTGGCCGTCTTGCGTGGTTGTTTCTCTGAAGCCAATCCATCTGACTTCCGCAAGCCCTATGATGTCCCATTTATACCTCTGCAATTCATGTGTAAGTTCCTGTACTCTTCCTGTTTGGTACAGAGTCCTAACATTCCATGTACCAATGGTTGCCCCTTTATCTGGAAGCTTTAGAGTTGGTTCTGCCCCAGTAGCACACTTGTCACTCCCACCCTGGAGGCTTGCAGTGGGTAGCGCGGTCGTTGTTGATCCGGGCCTCAACCGATCCGGCATGTCTTTCTGTTTTGTTTTCCTCATCATGTCCTTGCAGTGGTCTTGAGGAAGCTTGGTGGCGCCCATCTCCTCTCCAAGACTCCTACTGGTGGGTAAGAATGCACCAGCCCCTCACAACGTTTCGCCCACCAGTAGAAGCGGTTACCGGGGTGTGGGTGGGTTAAGGACCCGGACCCAGAAGTGAGAGTTGAGTGCCAAGTGAGGACCAGTGCTCCCGTCCATCCTGAAGGATGCTACTGCCAGGTTTACAAAGGTACCACCTCTCCTTAAGCACCCCATACACCCAAACAACAGCCAAAAAACCCACGCATAAGATTCGACCTGGAAAAACTCAAAGACCCAACAGTGGTTGAGATCTTCCAAGCCAACATTGGAGGAAAGTTCGTCGCACTCACAGCCTTCGACAATGATGTGGACACATTGGCCAACAACATCAAAGAAGTGCTAACGACAGCAGCAGAAGAAACATTAGGCAGAAGCAGAACAAAGAAACAACCCTGGGTGACAAATGAGGTTCTTGACCTCTGCGACAAAAGAAGAGAACTTAAAAAACAAAAGTTCACAAGTCAAGAAGCTTACAAGAAGTACATGGATGGCCACAGAGAAGTGAGGAAAAAGATGAGAGAAGCCAAAGAAGCGTGGATAGAAGAATAATGCAACAACATCGAAGCTGGAATGACCAAGGGAAACAGCAAAACAGCTTATGACACTTTGAAAGCACTAACGAAAACCACACAGCCTAAAGCCTCTGTCATTGAAGACAAAGAAGGAAATCTTTTAACGGAAAACAATGCCATCCTCCAACGCTGGACAGAATACTGTGAGGGATTGTACAACTACCCACTACGCCCAGATACCAACATAGTTTCTGACAAACCCCCTGAACACCAAGATAAAGACCCACCAATACTAAGGTGTGAAGTAGATGCAGCTATTAAACAATTGAAGAAGGGGAAGTCCCCTGGAATCGATAACATCCCAGCTGAACTCATAAAAAATGGAGGGAATGAAACAGCAAGGCGATACACAGAACTTTGTCAGAAGATCCACGACACCAAAGAATGACCAAAAGAATGGACACAGTCTCTTGTAATACCCCTGCCAAAGAAAGGAAACCTCAAGCAATGCCAGAACTACAGAACCATCAGTCTCATAAGTCATCCTAGCAAGATCATGCTGCAGGTAGTCCTCAACAGATTGAAAAACCAAGCGGAAAAACACCTGGCAGAAGAACAAGCGGGCTTTAGACCAAAACGCAGCACAATGGAACACATTTTCAATCTGAGAATTCTGATAGAGAAGCATCTCCAACACCAAAAAGACTTGTACCACAATTTCATAGACTTCAAAAAGGCCTTTGACAGGGTATGGCATGACGGCCTCTGGCAAGTACTCAGGCACTTCAACATTGACAGTTGCCTAATTGAAGTCATCAAGGCTCTGTACGAGAACACAAAAAGTGCAGTTTTCATGAACAATCACGTGGGCGAGTTCTTCAAGACCACGGTTGGGGTTCACCAGGGCTGCCTTCTCTCACCTGTACTCTTCAACCTCTTCCTCGAAAACATCATGACAGAGACACTGCAAAACCACCACACTTCCATCTCCATTGGTGGAAGACCCCTTTGCAACCTCAGATTTGCGGATGACATTGACCTCATGGGCAGCAGCAAACAAGAACTGCAAATCCTCACAGACAATTTAACAGATCGAGGCTCCATCCTAAAAAAGATGGCACAATCAAACAATGAAGTGAAAGCTCGCATTGCAACAGCAACATCTGCTCTAGTCAGACTCGAGAGGATCATCAGAAGCAACAACATCAGCTTCTGCACCAAATACCACCTTTAAAATCCCTCGTGATATCTATCCTCCTATATGGCTGTGAATCATGGACTCTGACAGCAGAGTTAGAGAGAAGAATCCAAGCATTCGAGAACAAGTGCCACAGAAGACTCCTCAAAATATCATACAAAGAACACAAGACCAATAACTATGTGAAAGAAGAAATCAAAAAGCGTGTGGGCCCCCAAGAGCCTTTGCTCTCCACCATAAAGAGGAGAAAGCTGATGTGGTTTGGTCACACCACAAGACACAACACCCTAGCAAAAACCATCTGCAAGGAACAGTCGAGGGCAAGAGAAGAAGAGGCCGCCAAAAGAAATCATGGGTTGACAACATCAAAGACTGGACCGCCCAACCCCTGCAACACCTCCTACTAGCCACACAGGATCGTGAAGCATGGAAAAAGATCTCTGTTGCGTCTTCTCTCATGTCCCCCCTACGTCCTTTGGGACATGGGACTGAGTGAGTGAGTGAGTGAATTTTAGCCTGGCATTTTGCAGCTTTTGATCTTTGTGTCTCACTCAGTTGGCCATCTTATCTGACAGATGGCCCTGTGGGTTCCCTTTCTTTGATGGCTTTCAGTGCAGCAGAAAATGGGTGAAATGGTCAAAAGATGGGTCTTCTTTCTCTTTGTCTGTTTCTCTGTTTTGTTCATCTGATTTATCCTCCATTATATCCAAAAGCGAAATAGAGATGTTTATAATTATAATCATTCTCTTAGGATGATGGTGGTGGTGGTGTTTGTTTTATTTTTTGTCTTTTGAAACATGGATAAGAAAACCGTTTGGGGGATTTTCTCCAGCTTTTGTTTCTTTTCAGTTTGCAGTTATGGAAATATTGAATGCAAGGCCTGCAACTTTCATTATGGTTTTGAAGGGAGGAACATAATATGACTAAACTTCCTGAGAGGTCTTCTGTTGGATACAGCAGAGAAACTTCCTTGTCACTATAGGGGGGGGGGGGGGGGGGGGGGGGGGGGGGGGGGGGGGGGGGAGTGTAGATTGATATGTATATATATATATATATATATATATATGCAATATATATATATATATAGTATATATATATATATATATATATATATATGGATGAACTGAGAGAAGAGGAGAAAGAAAGAGAGGGAGGGAGGCAGACAGACAGGACAGGCAGACAGACAGGAGGCAGGCAGGCAGGCAGGCAGGCAAACAGAGCAGAGACAGAGACAGGAAGACAGACAAGCAAGACAGACAGACAGACAGACACAGACAGACAGACAGACAGACAGACAAACAAACAGAAAAAGAGAGAGAATTAATTAATCAATGAATGAATGAATCATCTTTATTTTCAAGTTTAAGAGAGTATTACATGTTTTATCCGGCCTTTGCCCTGATTATGGAATATCAAACAACAACAAAAAAAACAACAAAACCGAAACCAAAAGCAAACAAAAAGACAAAAACAAAAAACAAACAAAAGGAAGAAGCAGTCAAACAAAAGTAAAAAAAAAAATCCTCCAAACCAAAACAAACCAAATTATTAAAAAAAGTAATAGCAACCCCTCCACCCACAAGATTTACTATTTCCAACAAAAAAATTCAACCTATGATGTTAAAAAATGAGATAGACATACATTCAACAAACGCATAATCCCACATTGGATATAATTATTGATAAATGTTTAAACAAAAGAGATATATATTTATTCAACAAAAACATAATCACCAACCGACCCAAACATTAATGTCAAGACAGATACAATGATTATAATGAGGTGAATCAAGTAGATTAAAATAGAGGATACACCAGAGAAGAGAGCAACACAAACAAAAAAATACATGTATCAAAACATTTCCAAATCGTTCTTACTCAAACAATATCATAAAGAAAAAAGAGAGAAAAAAATAACAAAAATACAAAACAAACATTTGATACAAAAACGTTTAGATGTAACACCCTCTAAAAATACTCAAACATAACACATAACTTTTTTCAAATGCTGTTCAAGACAATGAAATTAAAAAGGCCAAATGCGTGTAGCATGTATGTGAAGGTAAAAAAGCTATTTAAAAAAAACATTTAAAATATCCATAGAACACAAAAACAGAAAGAAATAACTTGTCCTTAGTTTGACGACAGGAATACAATTTTTAATTCAACATCAACACTAAAATATTTCTATCTAAAGAAAACTTTATGATATTTATGTCAAAGAAGAAAGAGAGAGAGAGAGAGAGAGGAGAGAGAGAGAGAGAGAGAGAGAGAGAGAGAGAGAGAGAGAGAGAGAGAGAGAGAGAGAGAGAGAGAGAGAGAGAGAGTGAGAGAGGGATGAGGGAGAGTTTGAAGTCAGAAACATTTTTTTGCCTACATAAAAAGTCGTAATAGAAATCTGTAATGCTGTTACCCCTTGATATAACGTGTGCAGCCAAAGAAGAAGGCAACAAAATTGCCATACCAATTTGAACACAGCTTTCAGTCATCACCTGAATATCAGCCATCTTTGTCCAGGTGTTGAATATCTTTTGAACTACCCCAACACGACAATCATACAAGTCAGTGGGTCAGATGTGACAGCAGGAAGTCTTTACCAGACTATACAGCAAGGCAGGGAGTGGTGTACGGGGTGTGCAATGATTCAACCACGTTCTGCAAAATGGTCTTTGAGGTAGCACAAGGAATGTATGCCAGGTTTAGACTGCAGAGAGTGGCACTGTGGTGTGATTCTGGTCACTGGGAAACAACTGTAGATACTTGTTATCAAGCACAACCTACAATGCATTGTGGTGGTCACATTGCTGAATATCATTACATGTCTCACAAAAGGCGGTGTGTACTTGGCATGTTAACAGTCTGAAAGTAACACTCCAAATGGAATCAACACAATGGTACAATTCAGTGATAAGATACACTTCTCCAGGGTCTGAATTTGTCATATTCCCAGAAGTTGACCCATTCACTCAGTTTAAGGTCAACATAAATGTGGCTCCTTTAAACATTGTCCTGGTTAGTGTTCAACAGTGTGGAAGACCTGAAGATGTGGGTCAAGTGCCCTTAAAACTGGTATACCAAGAACTAAACACATCTGAACATAAGGCTCTACACTAGCAGCAACAGTTTGTCACCAGCTTCTGTTGTAGAGACCTCACATCTTCAGATGGATTTACAGTTTCTGCCATGGAGACATATATATCTTAAACTGTACTGTGCTGATCTCTCCATCAATGATAAACCTCACAAGTTACCAAGTGGTTTGTTTAACTGCTCAGTAAAACACTACTCTCAATTTCGTTGTCACCATGGATAACAATCACAAACCAGAATGTGAGGATGGGCTGATGAGACACAACACTGCCCCCTCATCTATCCTGGATATCAGGGGCAGACAACTGCAGGGAACAAATGTTTGATACTTGTCTTACACACAACTCGTTTAATCAGATGTTTTGGTCTTACAGGTGTAAAGCAATGGGTGGAAGATTAGCCTCAATGAAATACAGAACAGAAATAGAAAACTCCCTTAATCTTTTCAGAAAATTCTATGTAATCGAAATGTTCATTGGCTTCACCTCAGGCTGGGGAAACACTCCGTTTGCTTACAGCAGATTTCAAAAAAGGTCTGATGACACATGGTCTATAATACAGTCCATGGCAAACAATTTTATTATGAACACTGTTCACGGTTTCCTACCATATCTTACTTCAAACCTTTGTCTTTTTGGGACACATCAAATCCTGAGTATAGCGGTCAACTCCCATCCTCTACTGCTGCCTTATGTGAGATTAAAACACCTGCATTAAATTTAATTTCTTCCTATACTGCACTAAGCTACCTAAATTCATTTCAAATTGTTTCTACAGATATGTGGCACAGTTTATTAATATGCGTAAATCATCATGCCATACATACATTTTTACTGTGTGATCCTACAGTTCATTGCAGAAACATAAAACAGACTCATACTTGTGAGTTTACAGCCATGCCTTCTCAAAACAACAGTACTGCACAGGAGGCCAAGATGTTCCTTGTTGGGAAGCTGACCTATCTCATGTTCAGATGTGGTGGTGAAGGAGGAACAGTGCAGTACACACTTGTGTGTGATTTCCGACAGGACTGTCTTGATAACAGTGATGAATCTTTCTGTGAGCATCCTCTGTTCACTGGTTTTCATTGCTCTAATGGTCAGTATGTACTGTACAGTCAGCGCTGCAATGAATATTCAGACTGTCTGGATGACTCTGATGAAACAGATTGTCCTCAACATGAAAAGAGTCAATGTCCTTACTGTACAAAGTTTACTGAAAGTGATGGCAAAATACCCCAACTATCTATCAGCTTAGATGGCACTGGTTTCTTTACATACCGTATAATGACAGCCAGTGAGCCTTGCCCTGACAGCCATTATCTCTGCACATCAGAACCAGTCAACTGTCTTCCCATCTACACTCGGTGCAATGGATTTTCTGACTGCACTGATGGGGAAGATGAACAGGACTGTGAGGGTGTGGCATGCTCTGGCTTGTACCAGTGTCGAGCTTCCAGAGTGTGTTTACATGGAGATCACCTGTGTGATGGCTGGGGTCAGTGTCCACAGCGGGATGATGAACTGATGTGTGACATGACGAGCTGTCCTAAAGGTTGCCTATGTGAAGGTCACACTTTTTGGTGTGGTCATCCTTTTCTTGCTGAAGTCTTCCCTCTACTGCGATACTTGGATGCCACAGGTTCAAGGATGTCACTGCGAGATTTTTCAAAAAGTGTTTATCTCAATTATCTTAGCTTGTCACATTTTTTTATTGCCAATGTTTCAGAGGTAAGGCTACCAACCTGCAGTATATCAATGGTTCCAACAATATCATAAGATCTATAAATGTGACCACTCTGTTGACACTACAGAATCTGAAGACTTTATATCTGAGAAACAACCCCATCAGTCACATGCAGAGTGACAGACAGAAGCAGATACATTATGCCTTAACAAAAATGGATATGTCAGAAACCCATATTAAAAAGCTGGGCACAGAACTGTCCATGTATTTACCTCACATGATTTATATGAATGTTTCTTTCTCTCGCATTGAAGCTATTTGGATGAGGGGATTTAAAGGTTTACCACAGCTGACTGAACTATACATAGAAGAGAATCCAATTACTAATTTTCCTATGGATTTGTTCAGAGGTTCAAAAAATCTTAGAATTATTGTTGCATCAAACTATAGGTTTTGTTGCCAGAATGTGCTTTCGAAACAATCAAACACGTTAAAATGCATTACACCTCAGGGTTTATTTTCTCCATGTACAAAACTGATAGAAAGTGATGTGCTCAAGATGTTCTTGCTGCTGATATCTGTGTTTGCTACTTTTGGAAATGTAGTCTGCTTCATAGCTACACTTGCAACCAGAAAGATGTTTGAAAAAACAAGTGCACTATATTGTGCCAATTTACAGTTTGCTTATATGTGTATGGGCATACATGTCAGCATTGTTGTGGTGGCAGATAACATATTGAAAGGATCATATATTGACCATGAAAAGACATGGACCAGCAGCCTTGCTTGCAAAATATCTGGTTTTCTTTCTGTTCTGTCCAGTGAAGTGTCAGTTCTGATCATCTGGTTCTCAGTGTTAAATCATGTTATTTTCTTTTGTTTCCATGATACTGTGAGAACATTTGACAAATCTTCCACCACTGTAATGTGTACACTGATGTGGTTTGTTGGAATTGTGTTGTCACTGATACCATTCTTCCCTGGACTCTCCCACTGGGGCCTCTGTGGTCAGTCTGGTCTGTGTCATCTGGCTTTATGGGATCACTACCTGTATAATCCAAAATTCAAGTGGTTTTCTGTCACAGCCACCATCAACTTCATGTTGTCTGTAATGATTGTGGCTGGTCAGTGTGTTGTCTACAGACGATTACCAAAGTACAGGATACTGGTGGAGCACACACAGAGATTGTATTGTTCCTCTGCACACCTTACGGGGAAGGTGGCTGTCACAGAGGCTGTTTGCTGGTTTTCCTTTGGAATGGTTATGATGCTGACTTCACAAGGGCTTACTGCTTTCAACACGTTTTATGATGCACTGGTCATCTTCGTGCTGCCACTTAACTCCGCTCTCAACCCTCTTCTTGTTATCTGGAGCATTGTGACTCAGCAGCGAATGCAAGTACAAGAAAGCAAGTTAATCAAACTGCTAAGGTTACGACTTACTCACCACGTAACAAAACAAATAATGAAATGATGAAATAAACGATCAAACAAATAAGCTAAACTAAGGTTAACCATCCCGGAATACATTGATCAGAAACCAGAAATCAGTATACCACTCTGCCTGCAAAGTGCACAAGTTCTTTTTGGCAGGTACCTCAGGATTCTACTGAAAGAAGAAGTTAGTAGACCTAGGCAAAGAAAAGCCATCAGGAAAGAACCCTCTTTCTTACAAGTGTCTTACCCTTAACTCTTCACAACCAAAGGAACCAAGCCATTTCAGATCATGATAATAATATACATGGAATTTATATAGCGCTATATCTTGTAAAAACAAATCAAAGCGCTTGCACTCGACCCTCACAACAAACAACCAATGACAATAAATAATTCTAGCAAAATCGAAAGCACACACACGCGCGCGCGCACGCACACACACACACACACACACACACACACACACACACACACACACACACACACACACACACACACACACACACACACACACACACACCTATAGAG
>CM060347.1:20555982-20568482 GCA_030674155.1 Stramonita haemastoma | reverse complement strand
TAGTAATCCCATTTTTGACAGTATACGAAGTGTACTTTTCTCTTATACATCTCAAGCAGACATCTGCTCGTGGTCTAGATGGCTTAGATGGAAAAATCCTTAAACTTAGTGCTCCTGTAATATGTGATTCCCTAACTTACCTGTATAACTTATGTATTGATAAATGCTGCTTCCCCAATATTCTTAAACAAGCCAAAATAATCCCTCTGTACAAGTCAGGTGATAAAACTGTTCCTTCACATTACAGACCTATTTCAATATTACCAGTTCTTTCAAAGCCGTTAGAAAAACATATTTATCAGTGCCTTATGTCTCACATTTCAAAGCATAACTTACTTCATCCAAATCAGTCTGGCTTTAGAAAATATCATTCTTGCCATACGGCCCTGATTAGCCTCGTTGATGAATGGTTAAAAAATATCAACAATAACAAATTTACTGGTCTGCTACTTGTTGACTTTGCGAAAGCCTTTGACGTCATAGATCACAACCTTATAGTCCGTAAATTGAAACTATATAAATATTCTGATGATGCTTTGTCACTCGTAAAATCATTTCTTT
Source organism: Stramonita haemastoma (assembly GCA_030674155.1). Classification (NCBI taxonomy): domain Eukaryota; kingdom Metazoa; phylum Mollusca; class Gastropoda; order Neogastropoda; family Muricidae; genus Stramonita; species Stramonita haemastoma. The sequence continues at coordinate 20,567,921 of CM060347.1, read as the reverse complement.
CTAATCGAAATCACACTGTTTGGCTAAATGATGAACATTCTGAATTTCTTTCACAAAAATTTGGTGTTCCCCAAGGATCAGTACTAGGGCCTTTTCTTTTTTCACTATATATCAATGATCTTCCTTTATCTGTTACGAAAGGCGTAACTGAACTTTTTGCTGATGACACCTCTATCTATTCTTCTCATTCCGACTTGAAACAACTATCTCACTATATGCAAGAAAATGCCAATCAATTATTGGAATGGACAAAACTTAATCATATGGCCCTAAATCATCAAAAAACAAAATATATGATAATGACATCTCGACAAAAACGGCAAAATATAACCTTTGTTTTGCCACCAATTTATATTGATAATAATGTTATTAAAGAAGTAGACACGCATAGACTCCTAGGAGTTACTATTGATAATGATCTTTCCTGGTCGCCACATATTGATTTTCTATATAAACAAATCTCTCAAAAGATATTTTAGCTCTCTAAAATCAAACACTTTCTTGACCTAGATTCTCGTAAACAGTTTTATTTTACTACTATTCGATCATTTACTGATTACGCCTCAACATTGTATGATAGATGTAGTGCTAATAGCTTAAAACTACTTTTAAGAATCCATAAACGAGCTATTAAAGTGATACGCTTAAAGCCTTCCACCTTGTCACCCCAAGACTATACTAGATTGGACATTCTCCCCCTAACTTACCATCTGGAATATAATAAAGCAATCATAATGTATCGTATAATGAACGGTCTTGCTCCATCTACCCTGACTACTAGATTCCCAATTAATCAGTCAAGATACGCCAATAATATAATAATTCCTAAACCAAGGCTCGATCTCTATAAGTCAAGTTTTCGCTACTCTGGAGGAATTATTTGGAATTCTTTACCAAAAAATATTAAAGAGAAAAGTAGTATTGTATCTTTTAAGCGTAACTATAAATCTTTCCTGTTTCAAAAAATACTCAAACATGCTCCTAAACTATAGTCATTATCATTATTATACATGTTAAAATTGGGACAACATAACAGCATCGACAAACTGTATTCATGACCTCAGGTCTCGTACATATGTATTCTGCTTCTGTATTATGATTATGGTATGTTATGTTATAGTGATAATGTACTCTGACTGCTGACGTTGTTGTTGGGTTTGTTGTTGTTGTTGTTGTTGTTGTTGTTGTTGTTGTTGTTGTTGCTGGATGCTGGGTTTTCTTTGTTTTTAAATCAAATTTTGTAATCACCTTCTTCAGAATCTATTATACATCAATTCTAGCTAAAATTGTAATGCCATGTGCTCATAGATTCTTGTTTGTATATAAGTCATGTTTTAAAGACTGGAAAGAGGTAGTCAGAGATGTGGGTAAATAACATGTCGATTTGTGTGTGTGTGTGTGTGTGTGTGTGTGTGTGTGTGTGTGTGTGTGTGTGTGTGTGTGTGTGTGTGTGTACGTGTGTGTGTATGTATGTGTGTGTGTGTGTGTGTGTGTGTGTGTGTGTGTGTGTGTGTGTGTACGTGTGTGTGTATGTATGTGTGTGTGTGTGTGTGTGTGTGTGTGTGTGTGTGTGTGTGTAAGTGAGTGTGTGTGTGTATGTATTACATCCCTCCCTCCCTCCCTCCCTCCCTCCCTCCCTCTCTCTCTCTCTCTCTCTCTCTCTCTCTCTCTCTCTCTCTCTCTCTCTCTCTCTCTCTTGAATCATTAAATTGATTTTTTTTTCTTTTTTTATGTACCCTTCGTATTTAGTATTTGTTTGTTCGTTTGAAATGATTTTTATTATCTATTTTCATATTGTGTACATTGTGCACACCTTTTCATGTTTATTGTGGGGGGGTTGCTTGCTTATTTGACTTTTTTTTTTTTTTTTTTTTTTTGGGGGGGGGGGGGGGGTGGAGGGGGGGCGGGGGGTTGGGATCTTTTCTGAGGGCTGGATGTAAAAAAGCAATTGTTGCTTATTCTATAACCCTCTTTGAATAAAAAAGTTTTCAAGTTTTCAAGTTTTCCATGTGTACACAAACTGTCCCACATGCACTTTCAATCCTTACTACTTTTTGAAGAGTAGGCCAGTGTGTGCCATTAGAAATGGATTATATATATATATATATATATATATATATATATATATATATATATACATATATATATATATATATATAAGAGAGAGAGAGAGAGAGAGAGAGAGAGAGAGAGAGAGAGAGAGAGAGAGAGAGAGAGAGAGAGAGAGAGAGAGAGAGAGAGAGAGAGAGAGAGAGAGAGAGAGAGAGAGAAAAGATCAGGCATGCAATGGTTTATGTTTAGAATGGGCTACTTTAAGGATAGGCAAATGGCTACACACGCAAACTGTTATTGGGGACAGGATAGCCTTGCAGTCAGAACATTGCGCTGGCAATTTGACGACCCGGGTTCGATTCCCGCTCGAGGGGATTTTACTCCTGGAGTTAACATCAGTGCTGACTCCACTCTCTCAAAAGGTCCTTCGGATGAGACTATAAACCGACGCCCCCCACGCACACAGAACATCTCGCGCAGGCGTTAAATTCTGCTCCGGTATGCGTAAGAGTAAGCCATTGTGTTCCGGTGGGAACATATGACATTTGCAAAACTGCATACACACAGGGACTGGATGTAAAAAAGCATACGAGTGCTTATTCCATTATCCTCGATATAAAAGAATATAAGAAATTAATGATTATAAAAAACAACCAAAAACGCTCTTACTATTGTTAAACCATGGAGCTCTACTGAGGAAAAAAGACAATGGAGAGGTTCATGTCAGAAGTTTCTGTTTCTGCACTCCCCAACAATGAGCAGCTGAGGAAACACAGTGATGACAAAAGAAGTATGAGCGGAAGAAAACGCTGTCAGTTGTCAGTGATGTCAGCTAGGTGCCAAGGCACACTACATTATTATGGTGCTGTGTTGTGAAATGTTGTGCTGAGATTGTCTTCAGCCACGACAAGCCCTAAGCATAACAACCTGCACTCTCCTGTCAAGGAAAACATTCTCTGAAGTCGGAGTATGGTTGTTTACGTGGTGATGCACTTGAAAAAAGTGATACATGCAAACTTCTCATCCAGTGTGTACTTTGAATCTCACAGTGATTTCTAGGAGTGAGTCAGAGTGAATATTCTGGGTGACCCTGGGCTGTGAAGGTGAGGAACATGCAACAACAACAACAACATCATCAACAACAACAACAACAACAACAACAACAACAACAACAACAACAACAACAACAACAGGGGAGAATGGTCTCATCCTAACCATCTGAATCTCTGACAACAGCAGCTGACATCAACAGGGGGCACCTGAACTTTCCATTAGGCAACTGCCTTCTGTTGGTGCCAGCCCCATGGCAGTACTTCCCCATCACACATATAGCTCGTAGCTCTTACACAACGGGTCTGAAATTGGTTTGGGGAACCCAGGGAATGTTTCAGAGTGTGCCATTGATAAGTGTAGACCACTAACACTCATGTAGTGTGGAGAACAGGGGGAAAGCACTGCCTGCAATGGTAACACTACTCACAAGTAGCAGCACGGCGAAAACAAGTGTCGATTCCTTCTGTAGCAGACAACTTATCTGATTAATTCGACAATAATAACAATGCACCTTATCATAGGGGACTGATTTTGAACATGGTGTCTGGCCTTAGCTGTGTCAATCCAATTCTTTTTTTTTTCTGTCAGTTAAAGTTACCCTCACTCTCCTGTGTGCTTTTATCACACCCTGATTTATCAAGTGTAACTCATTTCTTGAATGCTATCCTACAGATTATGTTGTGTATCACATTCAGTTACAGCAGATTTCACTCCCGAACTTGGAGCGGTCTCTCTGGGGAGAGGCGTTGCCACAAGAGGAGCGCCACCCATTTTCCTCTGATGCTCCTGTCTGTATTTTCAATCGTTTTAAGATTAGGCTGACATTTTCTGCACCTGATTTTGCCATGGACACATCTCTTGTTGCCGTGGACTATTTTCTGTGCATTAAACTTGTGTTTCACCTTGAACTTAGGTTTCCTGCCCCATTAAAATCACTAGTACCCAGACCGCCTTTCAAGGTCTAAGGGATTGGTTCAAATGGGGACCAACTCATGACATCTGATTTTGTATCAAATGAATTACCTGTAGACCACAGATGTCTTGAGATAACAAAAGAATAACCTTAAGAATAAGACATTTTATCTATTGCCATAGAACCAAGCTCGTCACGTATTCCTGTCTACTCGGTGCTGGCTCTGTGTGGAGGCAAACATTATGATGAAAATTCATTATTTCTCTTTCCTTTAACTAATGTATACCAGATAGATAATGCATTGTTGTTTTCAGGAACTTTGGTTCGTTTCATGTTTTCCATAGAGATGTAACTGTGAAGGACTGTTAGGAGGAAGAGCTACAGCAGCTGGTCAGTCTGTGTGCCCATGCCTGAAAGAAGTCTGGACTCACAATCAGCATGAGAAATACCAATGTCAGGGTCAGGATGTTCCAGCACCATATCAATCTGTGTCAATGAGGAAGTACTTCAAAACATTGAACATGTCATTTGAACCTGCCTCTTGACAAGGAAATTGATGCACACATTGCCAAAGCTGCTGCACTGATGTTAAAACTTGTCAAGAAAGTATGGGACAACAGTAATCTTGTTTTGTACACCAACATCAAGTCTTCATGTTCAGGAGTCAGAAACTACGTATGGTCAATTCGCCATACGCTAGATAGGTGTGTTTGAAACTGGACTGTGGAGCATCAGGTCAACTCCACAGTGCTGCTGCGAACACACCTTCCTTATTGTCCTGCAATGTTACAAGGTACTATAAAAAAAATATAAAGGTGAAGGTGTTTCCATAAGGTGTCTTGTGAACTCAATAATGCCCTGCAGTTTTTTCCCTTGCTTTCGATAACTTGTTACCGATAGAAGTTTTTTAAAAAAAACATTCCGTATAACTATGTTCCCCCTCTCCTCCTCGTGGGATGCTGAGGGCCTGTCAGTATAAACAGTCTCCCCACCTGCTGGAAAAACTCTGCTGGGACTGCAAACTGGACTGGTAGGTGACGGGTTTCAATCTCTTAGGAGGTGTAGGACTTAAGTGACTCCGACTGGCTTCTACCCAGAGTGAGTGTGCTGTGGCTCAATGGGAAGACTGGGACCACACAGTTGACCTTTATCCACTTTATGGATTCGAGTTTGAGAGTGTTGCTCAAATTACCTAACCAACACTTCAGGCATCTATACCTCTTGAGCTGGGGGGACGCCGGGATATATTATGATAGTAAGCGTAGAGCACAGCCCTTTCAAGTAGTCTCAAAGCAGATACACTTCCATAGCAGCATCATGACATCATCCTCATTATCAATGATTATCATGCAGTGAAAAAAATACCTCTGATTCCTAACCCCACTTGCTCTAGTCTCATAACGACTTCAGATTTGGTTCTCCCAAACACTGTCATTAGAAGGGGGGCTTGGTAGGTCGTGTCCGGTGTATGTCAGCTCAGAACAGGCGCCACTGAACACCAGCAATGTGGCCAGCAGCAGTGCAGGATCCCTCTGACTGGTATCCCCATGGCGGCCTGATAGTGATGGGACATAACGGTCTGGATAAAGGTGTGGCGGGAGATTGAAAAGAGTGGCATGGAAACAGCAGGATGGGAGCATCATAGATGACGAGATAGGACACACAAATTATGTGCTACATTTTGTTGTTCCTTTTCTATCCCTTTGCCTGTTTTTACCTTGTTACATGAAACACTGTTGATTATTTTTACACAGAGCACATTACATAATTATGTATGAAGAACAATGGTCAGCAGCTATGCACCAACAAGATTAAAGCTTATGATGTGCCCAAAGACATCAATCACAAGTATGACAACCACCTTGTTTCTCCCCTTCCTGTATCTTCTTCTCATCTATTGGTTTGCCTTTGGGGTCTGTTCTCCTGCTTCACCTCCCCCCCCCAGAAAGTCTTAAAGAGAATTGTCTTATAAACAGTTTCATCATCATCATCATCATCATCATCATCATCATCATCATCATCATCATCATCATCATCATCATCATCATCATCATCACAAACACCACCACCACCACCACCACCACCACCACCACCACCACCACCACCACCACCACCACCATCATCATCATCATCATCGTCATCATCATCGTCATCGTCATCGTCATCATCATCATCATCATCATCATCATCATCATCATCATCATCACTTTCCCACTATTTATTTATTTATTTTATTTTATTTGTTTTTTTTATATCGAGGATAATGGAATAAGCACTCATGTGCTTTTTTTTTTACATCTAGTCCCCGTGTGTATACAGTTTTGTAAATCCTGTCATCTGTTCCCACCGGCACACAATGGCCTACTCTAGGCTACCCCGTCCTCCCAATTTGTTCTCACCCACCTGTTTGCTGAAGACAGATGCACTGGGCCTCTGGCCCACAACGGCAGTGCAACGCATTTTTCGTTGTTAGATACATAATCAAAAAGTATGAACTGAAGGTGCTCTGCTTGTGGAGTCTTACCAGGCTGGTACATTTCAAGGCCATGTGTCTTCAAAGGTCTGGTGGTCACTTCATCCCTGTGTGGAATCAGCAGTCACCCATTCTGGTTTTTCTGGCTTTTCTCTGTTCTCTTGCTAATATGAGAACGTCATCACTAATAAAGGGTTTGGTTGATCACTTTCCTGCTTTTCTGAGTTGATTTAGGCAGGCTCTGAGCATATTGTCTTCATGTCATTTCAGAACTCTTCCAGTGGAGCCTCATCTTCACTTCAGTCTTTCGGAACTACTTCACAATGATAGATTGTCTCAACTTCATGGGCACTTTTAGCTTCAGTTTTCCACAGCTTGTCCAGATTTATTTTGCAGGGTTCAGGTGTTTGTTTCTGTTTGACCATCTTCAGTCTTATCTTTATGGACATGAGCATGTAATGTGAGCCCCTGTCTGCCTGTGGATTTGTTCCAGCGTTAAGGACTGATATTTGCTAAGCTTGCCCTGTACTCGATGGGTACGGGAGAGTTCGGTGGTCAGAGCACTTGCTTTCTTAAGCACAGGGAAGCAGCATCAAGCGTGGTTGCCAAGTGGATGGGTGACCGTTTGCATGCCTTGGTTTCAGTACAGTCCCCCAGTTCACCCAGCTGTCAATGGTTGCCCTCTTTAGGGTCAGGGAATGTTAAGCCGCCAGGGAGAGGAGATGGGCGCTGCCCTCAATATGCTGGCCCCTGGAGAAGCTGAGGTCTCTGATGCCTCGCTCCCCCTACGACCATACAGGTTATGGGACACCTTTACCATTTCACCTTTTTTTTTTTCACTCATTAAATATGTCAACAATTTGGTCGTGACTTTTCTCTATTGGTGAAACCTATTTGTATCACCCAGATAGGTAGCTTCACAAAGTGTATAAGTGTTTTTTAATCCACTTCAGGACCTGACATATGATATGTTACATATGTGTAATGGTGTTTGGTGCAAAACACAGCGAAGGGATAGCATTTTTCTTTTCAACATTCTTTTTTTCTCATACCGGCCGCCATGGCGCAGTGGTTAACGCCTTGGATTTCGGACTGGAAAGTCGCGGGTTCGAATCCCATAAGAGTCACAGGGATTTTTTGGCTCTGGCCAGTTCCTAGAGTGAGTGTGCTTTGGGTTCAGTGGGGAGGCTGGGATCACACAGTCGAGTTTCATCCAATTTACGAATGCGAATTTGAGAGTGTTGCTCTAAGTACCTGACCAAAACTGTGGGTGTCAGTAGCTCTCGGGTCCGGATGACACCGGGATATATCATGATAGCAAGCATTGAGTACAGCCCTGTCAAGTAGTCTCCAAGCATATGCACCTCCACAGCAGCATCATTACATCATCCTCATTCTCATCGATCACCATGCAATGAAAAAAATTGCCTCTGATTCCGTGACCCGGTTGCTCTGGTCTCATAGTGACCTCAGATTCGGTTTCCCCATAGACTTCTGTGCCTGTGGTGAGTTTGTGTCTAAACCTTTGGGATTGGGGGTTTGATAGGGGCGGTCGTTGGGGGGACGTTGTGGTGGTCGCCACCTCAGGGGGTTAACTCACTCAGTCTTGCTCCGCGACTGAGCTAGTACTGTCGTTAGTAGGGGGCTTAGTAGGTGGTGTCCTGCGTAGGTTAGCTCAGAACAGGCACCACTGAACACCACCAAAGTGACCCAGCAGAAGTGCAGGGCCCCTCTGGCCGGTAGCCCAGCGGCGATCTAATATTGATGAACGCCCTGTGGGCCTCCAACCCTGAGGATGAGACTTAGCAAACCTGGGTATGGCTGTGGCGGGGAGATTGAAATGAGCGGCGTGGGAACAGCAGGAATAGGAACGTCATAGAAGTTGAGGCAGAAAAACAAAACAAAAACCAAACCAAAAAAACCCATCATTTTTCACCACACGGATGTATCACGAGTTCTATATGACAGAAAGTATTCATTTTGTATTCTGTCATCAATGGTTGCTATGGAAACACACCAAGATGGCCGTCACTTGTTAGATCCTCTTACTAATGAGGTTATTTGTGTGTTGCTTTTTGTGTACTTCAGTATTATTCAAGAGTTCTACATTCTAGCATTCATTGCAGGTTTGTCAGTTGACTTTCATTTAATATGTACATTTAATTATGGCAGTAGATCGGTGGTCTAGAGGTAAAGCGCCTGTCTAGAAAGCCAAAAGTCCAGGTTGGAGTGTGCCGGGGTTCAAACCACCCCGTTTGGGCCCAACACTTTCCCCCCTCCATCCATTAGATTATGCGTGGTGGTCTTGGTACTTGTCGTTCGGATGAGATGATAAACTGAGGTCCCGTGGGCTTTGTGGGCTAGCCCCCCACAGTGCCGTCAGTATTTGGCTACGAAATCTCAAAAGAAAAAATGCTCCCAGGATCCACCGAAAGGGGGAGAGAATGATGGATCCATCGGTGCTCAGATCACGGCCGCAAATTCAAAATGGACTATGGACACGGATATGGACAAAATGGAATATCCATGTGTCTGTGGAAGGAGCTTTGCTACAGCGCGAGGCATGAAGATCCATAGAACAAAGAAGGGATGTGAGAGGTCTCATCCGGGTGGACAGCAGCGCACTGCATCAGCAGATAAGACGTTGGAAGACCAAGGCCAGGATTCAAACCACAGTGCCAAGGACAACCAAGCTGTCGACTCGGATGACGAACTTGCACAGGCCCTCGATGCCAGGCGCCAGAAGCTCAACCTGCCAAAAGCAAGTGCAACTGATGAGTGGCAGAAACTGGACAGAAAAATTGTCCAAAGACTCGAGACTCTGATAGGGAAAAGCACACTAGAACACAAACTAGCCACATATGGGGACATCATATACGCCACCTGTAGGGATACCTATGGAGTAAAACAGCCAAAAGAGAAAACGCCTCCAAAGAAATCCAGACGCCAAGAAGAGATAGACAGGATCAGGGTCAAAAAGAAAAAACCTCAGAAAGCAAATGAAAACCGCACTGCCAATTGAGAAACAAGGTTTGCAGAAGCTTTGGAAAGATCTGAAAGCAAGACACAGTGCCCTCAGCAAAGCAGAAGCAGCGAGGAAGAAGAAGAGCAGAAAGAAGAAAACCTACGACCGCTTCTTCAAGGACCCCTTCCAGTTTGCCAGAACACTCTTTGAGCAACCAAAATCGGGAACCCTGAAAGTGGACAAAGATGTTCTTGAGCAGCATCTCAGGAAAACTTACTCTGGCCCACAGAGCAAAGCACCACTCAACATCCAAGGCTTGGTAACGCCAGCCGACCCTGAGAAACCCTTCAACGCCAAGCCACCAACGCTGGAAGAAGTACAAAATGTGGTCAGCAAAGCCAGAGCCAAATCATCACCAGGGCCAAATGGAGTACCATACCAGCTGTACAAGAAATGTCCCAAAGTGCTGCAGTGGCTCCACAAGCTGCTGAGATCAGCATGGAGAAACAAGAAAATCAACAGCGAGTGGATGAAAGCTGATGGGGTGTACATCCCCAAAGAGCAAAACTCAAGTGACATTGGCCAGTTCAGACCAATATCCCTACTGAACGTTGAAGGCAAAATCTTCTTCTCTGTCATGGCAGCAAGGATGACCAAGTACCTCATGGAAAACAAGTACTTGGATGTGTCAGTCCAGAAAGGAGGCATCCCAGGTGTGTCTGGCTGTGTTGAACATGCCACAATGATTTGGGATGCAATCCAAAGAGCAAAAACAGGAAAGAAAGACCTAGATGTAGTGTGGCTTGATCTGGCAAATGCATATGGATCTGTACCCCACGAGATGATACAGCAGGCTCTCGAGATGTACCATGTGCCAGAGAGCATCCGCGACATGCTCAAGATGTACTTCAACGGCTTCTCAATGCGGTTCTCTACCCAGGATTACACAACAGCATGGATCAACCTGGAAGTGGGTATCGCAATGGGCTGTGCAATTTCTCCAATACTGTTTGTGTTGGCAATGGAAGTCATCTTGAAAGCAGCAACCAGGAACACAAGCCAAACGGACCTCGGTGATGGATACAAGATGCCCCCTCTCAAGGCCTTCATGGACGATACAACAGTGGTCTCATCCAAAGAAAGTGAGACACGGCATGTCTTGGAAAGACTGGACGACATTGTTGCCTCATCAAGGATAAAATTCAAGCCCAAGAAAGCACGGTGCCTGTCACTGAGAAAAGGAAAAGTAGCTGAATCTGTGGTCTTCAGTGTCGCTAACCAAGCCATTCCAACAGTCACAGAGGAACCTGTCAAGAGCCTTGGGAGATGGTATGATGACACCCTGAAGGACACACAAAGAGCCAAAGAAACCAAAAAGATGGCGGAAGAAGGCTTGGAGACCATTGACCAATGTGGTCTCCCTGGCAAATACAAGGTGTGGTGTCTGCAGTTCATGCTGATCCCAAAACTACTATGGCCTCTAATGATATATGAGATCTGCTCCAGCGCGGTAGAGGCAATGGAAGCCAAAATCAACAAATTCATGAGGAAATGGCTTGGAGTTCCACCCTGTCTCACCGATATAGCGCTGTACTGTCGGCAAGCAAAATTAAAACTGCCACTGAAATCCATCCTAGAAGAATATAAAGCAGGAAAAATCAGACTTCAAAGCATGTTAGAAGACACAGATGACAAGGTGGTAGAAGAAATCAAGCCCCTGCTGAAGACCGGCAGAAAATGGAAAGTCCAGGAGGTGATAAACTCTGTCAAAGAAAGTCTCAAGATCAGAGAGATAACAGGACACACACAGACCAACAGACAAGGACTAGGGTCAACAAAAACAGAATGGTGGTCAAAAGCAAAAGGAAAAGCCAAACGGGACATGGTCATTCAAGAGATGAGGAAAGAAGAAGACCAAAAGAGACTCCAAAAAGCAGTCCAGCAGAGCCAACAAGGGCAATGGACAACATGGGAGAGTGCGCTCCAAAAAAGTCTCACCTGGAATGACATTTGGCACATGGCCCCTCTCAGGATCAGCTTCATTCTCAGATCCGTGTATGACCTGCTACCATCAAATGCAAACCTGGTGAAGTGGGGAAAAGCAGACGATCCTGCATGCCCCCTCTGCCGTGAAAAACAAACAGTGGAACATGTCCTCAGCTCATGCAAGATAGCCTTAGCCCAAGGGAGGTACACATGGAGGCACAACCAGGTGCTAAAAGAGATTGTAGAAGCAGTCTGGTTCAGTACCTGCTCCACAATTGGCAACATCAGGACACAAAAAGCTCCCGCAACCTTCTTCACGGCAGGAGGAAAAGACTCATGGCCACGAACATCAGTGCCATTCAGAACCTGCAAGCAGAGTCTGCTGGATGGAGCAGACGACTGGGTGTGCACTGCAGACCTCCCAGAATGGAACAACCACCCCGAGATCATCAGCAAGAGTGGTATGAGACCTGACATAGTAGTCAACTCCCACTCAA
>CM060347.1:20532595-20555882 GCA_030674155.1 Stramonita haemastoma | reverse complement strand
ACATGCATGCTTGCATGCTTTGGCATGCATGCATGCATGATGCATGCATGCATAATGCTTCATGCATCTTTCATACATACATACATCATACATACAACATAATACTACTTCTAAATACTCAATAAATCCCACTGCTAACTCACTCCCTTACTTACATACCTACCTACCTACCAAACCTTTACTCCCTACCTACCTACCTACCTCCCTACCTACCTCCCTACCTACATACCTCCCTCATAATACATACATACATACATACTTTCATACATACTTACATTCATACAAAATACATACATACATACTTACATACATACATACATAAATACAAAATTTACATACTTACATACATACATACAAAACTTTAATACATACATACATTTAAACTTTACATCATTGTACCTAGAAACAGAAAAGAGAAGTGCTGTTAGTGTCATTGAAGGCAGCAGCCAACATTACACCGGGTGATGCCAACAGAAAAACATAAATCACCACAGGAAGCAAATCTGATATACAAGCTCAGTCAATATCATCTTGACTGTTGGCCAGGGAGGCTGTGAGAGGAAACTGTGGGCCATAGCAGTGGCAGTCAGTCTGTGCGTTCTGTGAACGAGATGAGAGGAGTGTTCCTGTTGGGAAAAACCATGATCCACTTAGCATGTGCAGTACACCAGAATGTTATAACTACCAAAACTCATTGGAGATGTGCTGTAGCTACGGCAGTCTTGATGTCGCTGTCAGGGAAACGTTAAGCAGAATAAACTATTTTCCTCAAATTTCTGGAAGTAGCCCATGCACCTGCGCTGCGCATGTACAAAGTCTATAAGTGGACTGGTGGTCTAGAGGTAACGCACCTGTCTAGACAACGAAACGTCTGGGTTTCAAGTGTATGGATGTTAGATCCCCGTTTGTGCAAAAACGTTTCCACCATTCACCAGACCGTGGGTGGTGGTCTTGGTGCTAGCCATTTGGATGAGACCATAAACCGAGGTCCCGTGTGCAATTCTTATTTACTGCACGTAAAAGAACCCACGACAACATGAGGGTTGTCCCTGGCAAAATGTTGTAGAAAAAAAGACACTATGTCAGGAAAGGAAATACAAATGCAGACAGGAAAACAAAAATGGCGCCGCTTTGAGCCAGCACTCTCCCCAGGGAGAGTAGCCGGAATTTCATGCAGAGAAGTAATCTGCAGTGTTTTAATGTGGTATACAATACAACCTTCTAGAAGTTTTCTGCCAAAAATTATTTATTTTCTATCTTTTTTGTAACTGCCTTGTTCTTTTTGTTTCTTCCTATCACAGTCTGCTTGTCTGTTTTTTGCCTTCTTGGTCCGTTCTTTTTTTTTTTTTTTTTAATTCAAAATACTTAAAAGATAACCATTCCCTCCCATGCAAAACTTGGGTGTGCTGGGCCTGACTTGTCTGGCGCATAACAGCAGCACAACACTTTTTCTCTCGTATGGAAGACAAGAATATCTGCAGTTTGAACATTTGATGATGAGGAAATAGTATTAGAAATGATATTAGATTTGCTGATTGTGATTTACTGATTGTTTTATGTAAATGGATTTAGGTTGTATCGTCGTAATTAATGTTTAAATGTTTTAGTTTATAATCACTCCCTCACACACACACACACACACACACACACACACACACACACACACACACACACACACACACCGCGCGCGCGCGCCCGCAGACGGGGCGCCAGAGGGAGAGAGAGAGAGAGAGAGAGAGAGAGAGAGAGAGAGAGAGAGAGAGAGAGAGAGAGAGAGAGAGAGAGAGAGAGAGAGAGAGAGAGAGAGAGAGAGAACTCTGAACACTGAACATTCAAATGATTTAATGTACATTGGCCTTGGACCACAATACAATGGTTGGGCTTGGGGTGTACCAATGGGTTCTTCCATATCATTTGTAAAGCAAATGCACAAATAAAAATGATTTGTCACTGATTGAAGAAGGAAACACACATTTACCTTTGTCCTAATTATAAACCTCAAATCAACCATAACCTAGTCATAGAAAGACTCTGATGTTTAGGAAAAATCATGTATATTGAGTACATATCAAATAGCAACTGTTATTCAGTAAACCGCTTGAGACAACTTTGTTTTCCTTTTGTTAATAGAATGAACAATTTATCTAACAAACCATGCATGCACTCATTTTTTGCTACTTTGAGCAGATCTGGCAATGGTACATTAATACACTTGCTTAAAAACTTTTCTCCAACATTGTGTACATGTAACATTCCATTAGAAAGCGGGATTGATTTTCAGTTTTCGTTTACAAAATAGACACAATCTGTCTCGAATATTATCACTATATCTATACACATTATTATTAAGAGGTAAAACATTAGACCTTGTTTGTGAAATTGCTACACGAAAACAGTAGACATCTATGGAGTTTAAATACTGCTCTTTTATAAAATTACTTTTGGACGATCTATAAGTATCATATCTATCTTTATCTTTATAGTCCCATCCCATTCTTGAATGAACATATCCACTTTTTTTTTTTGGCTGCCTCGTCTTCTGTGACGCTCCCGTACTGCTGCTCCCACGCCGCTCATTCCAATCTCCCCGCCACAGCCATACCCAGATTCGTTATGTCTCACACCCGGGTCGGGAGTCCACAGGGAGCCCATCAATATTAGGCCGCCGCAGGGCCACCAGCCAGAGGGGCCTTGCACTTCTGCTGGGTCACTTTGGTGGTGTTCAGTGGTGCCTGTTCTGAGCTAACATACGCAGGACATCACCTACTAAGCCCCCTACTAACGACAGTATTAGCTCAGTCGCGGAGCCAGACTGAGTGAGTCACCCACCCGAGGTGGCGACCACCACAACGTCCCTCCAACGACCGCCTCCCCGCGAATCCCCAACCCCAAAGGCTTTGATACAAATTCACCACAGGCACAGAAGCGTATGGGTAAACCGAATCTGAGGTCACCATGAGACCAGAGCCACGGAGGCCACCGAATCAGAGGCAAATTTTCTTATTGCATGATGATCAATGAGGATGAGGATGATGTAATGATGCTGCTGTGGAGGTGCATCCACTTTGAGACTACTTGACAGGGATGTTCTCTACGCTTTCTGTCATAATATAATCCCGGCGTCAACCAGGCCCGAGAGATACAGACACCTGCAGTGTTAGTCAGGTAATTTAGCAACACTCTCAAATTCGCATCCCTAAAGTGGATGAAGCTCGACTGTGTGGTCCCAGTCTCCCCACTGAGCCCACAGCACACTCACTCTGGGTAGGAGCCGGTCGGTGCCCGAAAAATATCCACAAATCTTGTTTAAACATACCTACAAAAGCTTTTACATCCGCAACACTTTGTTGCATCCAAACAATGTTAAAACCTGTTTCACACACAAAACTTCCCTTATTTTTGAAATCCAGCAAGACTGACCATTTCTTTCAACTCTAACTGCATGCAGTAAGCATTATATTGTATTCTATTTTGATCCAATTACAATAGTTTTAACCAGTACCTAATGGCATTTGTACATGAGTTGACATAGAGTGGATATCTACCTAATTCACCGGATACTATCTTATTAGGTGTTCTGACGGGTACTCCTAAAAATCTTTTACATGCCATCAAATGAATTCTCTCAATATGTTCTAATCTCATTGTGCCAAATATTTTATGATGAATACAATAAAATTGGCTGAATCTTAGTATCATTTTTTTTTTTAATGTACGAACATTCATTTCTTTATATCCTATGAAAGATTTTGTTTAACTGAACTTCTGCCTTCCTTCCCTTAGTGACTAGATGTTCTGTACCCCATTTACAACTTATCTTTGTTGTAAAACTGAATTGTAAATAGCAATACTTATTCACAACTTCTAACTAATACCATTGTAATACCACTGTTCCTGTTTTGAAAGAAACCCCCCTTTCCTAAAGTCCATCACCTTAGTTTTATCAATATCCACACTCAGCTGTAAACCACTTCTGTACTTAACACAAGGTTGTATTCATGGTTAGAAAATAATCACTTGATTTGTGAAAACCGCTCAGGTTTTAGGAAAAGATATTCTAAATTTTACTCGATTTTTAGTTTGTATTCAATTGTTCAAAAGAGTCTGTCCATGAAAGGTAAAAAAAAAACCTGTATGTTGCTTTTGTTGATTTCAGAAAAGCCTTTGACTTTGATAAACTTATGAACTGCATTAAAAATCAGGGCGTAAAAGGAAAATTTCTTGCTTCACTATCAGCAATGAATAACTGATTATTATCGTGCATTCGAATAAACAACCAACTATCCAAGTTTATTTTAATGTCCAATAGGAGTCAGGCAAGGTTGCATTCTTAGTCCTACGTTGTTTTCATTATTCATTAATCAGCTAGCTAATGATATCAATGCAAAAGGAAAGCATGGAGTCCAATTATTACCTAACATTATGGATATCTTTCTTCTGCTATTTGCAGATGATGTCGCACTATTTTCAACAGCCCGGGGAGGTTTACAACATCAATTAAACATATTAAGAGAGAGAGAGAGAGAGAGAGAGAAGAGAGAGAGAGAGAGAGAGAGAGAGAGAGAGAGAGAGAGAGAGAGAGAGAGAGAGAGAGAGAGAGAGAGAGAGCATCTCGCGCACACGTTAAGACCCGTTCAGCTTTTCAGAAGAGTAAACCATTGTGTGCTATTGGGAACAGATGACAAAATTTACAAAACTGCATACACACGGGAAATGGATGTTAAAAAAAAAGTACATGAGTGCTTATTGCATTATCCGCGAAATAAAAGAATATCTTTTAAATTAACACAAACACACACACACACACTCACACTATACGTACAACACAGACATACTCGCTCGCACACACACACACACACACACACACACACACACACACACACACACACACCACACACACAACACACACACACACACACACACACACACACACACACACACACATATGTTAATATAAAAGTGGTGATATAATAGTGACACTGGTCTGTCAGCTTTTTTGTTGCAGAGCTGTTCTGCAGTCTCTGTTCCAGTGACGGGACAGACTGGTGTGAGACGTCCTCCCCCTGCACTAGGGTCTAAAGGGCAGGTGTGAGACGTCCTCCCCCTGCACTAGGGTCTAAAGGGCAGGTGTGAGATGTCCTCCCCCTGCACTAGGGTCTGAAGGGCAGGTGTGAGACGTTCTCACCCTGCACTAGGGATCTGAAGGGCAGGTGTGAGATGTCCACCCCCTGCACTAGGGTCTGAAGGGCAGGTGTGAGACGTTCTCACCCTGCACTAGGGTCTGAAGGGCAGGTGTGAGACGTTCTCACCCTGCACTAGGGGTCTGAAGGGCAGGTGTGAGACGTCCCTCCCCCTGCACTAGGGGTCTGAAGGACAGGGTCTCTATCCTGAGCTGGGGACAGTGTTCAACAGGATTTGGCAGTGGAGGAGACTGCAGATCTGTGTACACCAGGAGCAGAGCACAGGTATGTGGATTGTCCCAAGCTGGAAGACACATCTTCCGGTCATAATGACTTCCGGTCATAATGGCGATCAACCGACCCTGAAATGTAAACCATGTGAACATAGAGATTAAAAAGTGTGGCGAAAATGACGCGTAAGAAAATCAAATCTAATAATAAGTATTACGCGGTCACCAAAGGCAGAAAGGTAGGAATTTTTACCACCTGGAACCAGGCAAGCGGTTCTGTGACAGGTTATCACGGAGCCGCACATAAGAGTTACGATACGCTTGATAAGGCCAGAGAAGCCATGAAGCAATCTGGAGTTTCGCATCCATCTGTGTACGGTGAACCTGAAGACGAACACACTAAGAACATCGAGGAAATCTATGACGAAAGAGCTGACCAGAGAACCATAAACGGAGAAGAAGGAGAAGGCATGGCAGAACCAGAAAACAAATACCTACCATCGGTGAGTAGACAGCAGGCATGCCCTTGTAATGGAAAGGTGGAAGGCCGAACACTGAAGTGCAGTGAATGCCACCGAAAAATTCACCTGGCCTGCACCTCACTACCACAGTACCAGCTGTGTATTTTCGTGAACTCCTCACGGCTATACACATGCAAAGAGTGTGCCGAGGCAAAATATGCAATAGAATGTATCTTTGAAGAAATAGAAAGACAAACGCAAATACTTGATGATGCAAACCAAGAAATGACGTCGCCCATAAGAAAAATGACGCTTGACAACACAGTCAAATTCGAATCTAGAATTAATGAAGTCAAAACAATGGTCTGTCATCTGGAACAGGCTATGAACTTAATGGCAGAACAGATGCATTCCTCCTTTCAGGAGTTGAGGGAACAGTATGCATCTGGAGTCTGCTCCAAATCAAAAAACAACTGTGCCATCTCAGAAAAAGATGTTGTCACCTCTTCAGAGAAAAGAACACCCCAGCTAAGAACTGATGGCGGAAAAAGAAAACAACGTGTTAGATCTAGAGCTACCAAAAAAGCACTCCAACAAAAACAAAACCAGACAGAAAAACGCGTTGAAAATGAAACGATCTTGAAACCAAAGAAAGATTTGGACATATCGAACAACAGATTTGATATTACGATGTCAGATGACGAGACCAAACTGTCTGAACAATTGAAATGTCTAACAGATGAGGATAATGAGGCAAACTCGAGCTCTTCAGAAGAAGAAAAAACTTATGACAACGATCCTGAGGAAGAATTGGTGTCTAGTAGCTTGCCTTACGTTTTGATTCTTCACGATTCCATACTGGGGGAATAGATGCAAAAAGACTGGGGAATTCCTATGGACTTGCAATTAAAAAGAAAAAATGTATACAAGATTGATGAATTTGGAATTGAAATGGAGAGAATCAAATCAACTCCTGAAGTAATAGTCTTTCACTGTGGCGTAAATAATTTAAAGATGGAAGCAGCAGAAGAAGCAAGTCAAAAGATGGTGAAGGTCATAAAGAAGATGAGAGAAAACTTCAAGGAAACCAAGCTAGTCGTCAGTCAAGCAATTCAAACTGCTGATAACCAGCTTGAAGCAAAACGAAAACTTTACAACGCTTTGGTGTTCAGAGAGGTCTTCCAATTAGAGAATGTATCTTTTATAGAACACACCTTGAACTCTACTAACAAAGCGTTGTACAGAGACACCATCCACCCATCCGTCAGAGGAACCGGGGTACTGGCAGGCAGCATTGGAAGACATCTGCACACACTATGTTGGAACTACGTCAAAAAACACCGTCTGAGGCCAAAGTTTGGACAGAAGAACTTTGATCAAGAGAGAAGAGATGCTGACTGGGTGAAAGGAGGGTCAAAAAGGCAGCTGTTTAGATCACAGGAACAGCCTGAAGTTGCAGCAAGGAAATCTGGATCCGACACTGGAGAATACAGTCAGTCAAAAGACGGAGGCGCAAGAATAAACCAGAGATACAGATATATAACGAAGATGAACAGACAGGACAGGAGTTGGAGGAACAAACCATTCTGTTCAAGAGACAGTTCAAGAAATGACGATCATCAAAGCTACTCTGCCTGGAATGAAAACAGACGACAGTGGAGAGCAAGGCCTGAGGAGACAGTCAGATTACACAACAGTGACCTGACAACACCACCGAGGAACAACAGCTGGAGTGACGGACGGAACGACGAATGGAACCACAGAGGGAAGGACAGGTGGAACAACAGACCGAACAACAGACGTCAGTACGGACGCAGTGACCACAGAGGAAAGCCAGCAGGCTGGAGAGCTGGCTGGGAAAGAGACGTGTATGGAGATGGGAAAGACGGATGGCAGGACGGTACATACAACAAGGGACATGGCAGTCACGGTGGCGGTATAACAGTCAATACAATGACCACAGAGATCTGACATGGAAGCCCCACAGATATGGGCAGTACAGACAACGGCCAGACTGGGGGACACTTCAACACCAGTGGAGACTCCGAGAATAGAAAGACAATCTACATGCCTCACAGCATTCAACATGAATCTCTCTCCCCCCCCCCCCCCCCCCCCCCCCAAAAAAAAAAAAAAAGCAACAACAAACACCCCCCAAACAAACAAAACAATACAAACCCAAGCAAAATTAATTATAAAAAAACCCACAACAACAAACACCTACATATATGCGTAGATTAATAAACACACACACACACACACACACACACACACACACACACACACACACACACACACACACACACACCATACAAAATACACAAACATACTAATACACACACATGAACAGATCACACATGCACGCGCGCACACTCACACACACACATACACGCGCATGCACGCACGCATACACACGCAAACTCGCACAGGCAAGAACGCTTGCAGGGGCTCTCTCTCTCTCTCTCTCTCTCTCTCTCTCTCTCTCCTCTCTCTCTCTCTCTCTCTCTCTCTCTCTCCTCTCTCTCTCTCTCTCTCTCTCTCTCTCTCTCCTCTCTCACACACACACACACACACACACACACACACCACACACACACACACACACACACACCATGCACCCTATCATATAATTATCTCTCGTGCACAAAAGACATTTAAAAACCAAATACAAAGTACTATACTATACAGGAGTGAGGAATGGTAACTGCGACATTATTCAAATAGTATGGCATTTTAGGTTTTTCACTGCTTGATATTTACTTTTGGTTTGATCAATCCGAGGGTCAGATGTGCTTTTCATTTTGGAAATAACTATGTACTTGCGGGAAAGAGATAATACCAACAGATTGTAGAGTACAGAAAATAAATATTCACACACACACACACAAACACACACACACACCAACGCACGCACGCACGCACGCACGCACGCACGCACGCACGCACGCACGCACGCACACACACACACACACACACACACACACACACACACACACGCGCGCGCGCGCGCGCGCGCGTCTACGTTGTGTTAATGTATTAACTGAGAGGCCCAAGTGTGAAAACAACACAGGGTACAACCATTTCTGAGCTATCTTTACTAACATCAGCAGCAGCAGCAGCAGCAGCAGCAGCAGCAGCAGCAGCAGCAGTAGTAGTAGTAGTAGTAGTAGTAGTAGTAGTAGTAGTAGTAGTAGTAGTAGTAGAGATACCATCATCATTATTGTCATCGTTATCACCATCATCATTATTATTTGATGTTTCAATGAATAGTTTGTATTTCATGTTTCTCTATTGACTGGTACTGGCCCTGCTGTTTGATATATTATTATGATGAAAAATTATTCTTGTCAGATAGGATGTGAGAGTAATATGTGGGTTAAGTCGTTACTCATAAAATAGATCTCTAGCAAAACAGTTCTAGATTTCTTTTTAAAATGGAAAGACAACATTATTTATCATTAAATATGAAATAATGTATACAGAATTTATGCCACATGAAAAGATCTCTATGTTCACACGATGACCATCGACAAATGACAAAGTTTTGAAATGAAACTATTATCCTGGAATATAAGGAGCATATATGGGAAACTAGATGGAATTAAGATAAATAAACTGAATGACGTGCAGGTAAAAAACATGCTATCATTATATGATTTAATATTTTTGCAAGAAACCCATTTGGATAAAACAGAAGTAGCAGAGATAACTCTTCCTGGGTATATACCCATGCACTATTGCAGAGCAAAACGAAATAATGCTTCTAGGGCTTCGGGAGGAATTTCAGTTTTCATTAAAGAACAATACAGGAAACAAATAAAATTTTTACCACAAAGTAATTCAGATATTGTGTGGATAAAATTATTACAAAGTGATACACTATACGCATCGGGTCATGATATTTTTATAGGATGTGCATACATTCCGCCTGGATTTTCGTCCTATGGAAAAGAGCATACAAAAAAGATCTGGGATACTTTAGAACAAGACGTTGAAACATTCTCACAGAGAGGTCAGGTCATCTTGTGCGGAGATTTAAATGCACGAACCGGAAAAAATGACCGATTTTATAGAAATGGATTCACTGCACAATTATTACGATCTACCAGAAAGCTATATGTTTGATAATTGTTATCACAGATGTACCATGGACACAGTAGTTCAAAAATATGGTAAAATGTTAGTAAATATTTGTACAGAAAATCAACTCTTTATATTAAACGGACGAACTTTGGGAGATCTACAAGGAAAATTCACAAGTTTCAAACACAAGGCTGTAGTGTGGTTGATTACTTTATATGTTCACATTCTCTGATTAGGGAAGTGAAATATATGAATGTGAAAGACTTGATGGAACATTCTGATCATTGTCCCATTGATCTGAACATATATTTACCAAACTTTGATAACGTTTTCCATCAGAAGAAGCTAATACCAAAAAGATATACACAAAAAGAGTTGGTTAGTAATAGTTCAGCTCAAAAAGTAGGCCCACGTTTTCTATGGGATAAAAGCTCAAGTGAACAATTTCAAAAAGCACTAAAACTCCCATCAATTCAAACACACATCAAACAAATACAACTCCAAACAGATAAAATAGCGGAACAATTTAAACAAAGTACAGAGCAGTATGATTCTCTCGATCTACACTTTCAATCTCATCTAAATGAATGTTCCGAAAAGATGTCAGATATATTTATCAAAGCAGCACAATTGAGTTTGAAAGCTAAAAAGCCCCAAACGTTAAAAATGAAACGCAATAAAAAGTGGTTTGACCCAGATTGTACAAAAATGAGAAAAGAAGTACAATCATTACTTAATGCTGTAAACAGATATCCACACAAAGCTGAACTTCGACAAAAATATTTTTCCAAGAGAAACCAGTATAATAATATGATAAAAAAGAAAAAGAAAGCCTTCAAAAATATGCTAGTATCACAGTTACATGACATGATAAATGCAGATCCAAATATAGTGTGGAAAACATTGCAGAAATTAAAAGAGAGTGAAAGTGATGGCATAAAGCATGTAAACCATATGAACAGCAGGAAGTGGACTGAACACTTAAAAAAACTTATTGGAGAGGAACCACACATAGATCCTGAACAAATACAACTTGTACATAACATGTATAATGACATGAGAACAAATAGCAATAGGTACTTAGATAAACAAATTACTATTGAAGAAATAACAAGAACAATTAAAAGATTAAAAAATAAAAAGTCACCTGGTAAAGATGGCATAACAAATGAAATGCTCAAATCAATTTCACCCAGTCTGATGAAAGTAATAAAGAGTTTGTTTAATCTAGTGCTTGATACAGGTGCCTATCCTTGTGACTGGAAACTGGGTGTTAGTATCCCCATTTATAAAAGTGGATGCACTATTAATCCGGATAACTACAGAGGGATAACATTAACAAACACAGAAGGGAAGCTCTTCTGCCAAATTTTGAATACAAGAATCTCAGAATATTTGGAGCAAAACAACAAACTTGTCAGAGAACAAGCTGGATTCAGAAAAACATGTAGAACAGCAGACCACATCTATATCCTTAATAAACTAATAGACAATGCATTAAAAACAAAAAACAATAGACTGTATTGTTGTTTTGTAGATTTTCAGAAAGCATTTGACAATGTTTGGCATCAGGCTCTACTTGTAAAGTTAAATAAGATAGGCATAACTGGTAAAACCTTTAATGTCATTAACAGCATGTATACAAACGCAACAATCCTTGTAAAAATAAAAGGAAGTTACACAGAAGAAATTGTTGTAAAAAGGGGGGTACATCAAGGCAGCACACTAAGTCCTACATTATTTAATGTTTACATAAATGATATTGTTCAGGTCCTTGATGAAAAAGATTCACCGTATATTACTGCAGAAGATAAAATTCCATGTTTGCTCTATGCGGATGACTTAGCACTGTTATCAACAAACCAAACTAGGACTGCAAACTAAACTAGATAGATTAAATGGTTACTGTTCCAAATGGGGACTAAAAGTAAACAAAGCAAAAACAAAAGTAGTAGTTTTCACCAAATCACCCCCTAAAATTCCAATTCATTTCCAATGTGGAGAACATCTAATTGAAACAACTAAAACTTATAAATATCTGGGTGTAGTATTTCACCAGAACGGGAAGTTTCAAGCAACCCAGGAACATTTGGCAAAGCAAAGCAATAAAGCAGCTCATGCTTTGAAAAAAGCAATTCATGGGCAAGGGGTTAAGGCTAATATCACAATGCAGTTATTTGATTCATTGATAACCCCCATCTTAACTTATGGAGCAGAAGTATGGTTTCCTTTTTGTTTCAATGGCCAATCAGACTTTCATATTCAAGATTTATTTAAATTAAGCACAACAAGAAAATATCTTTATGAAAATATTCATGTAAACTTTTGTAAGCAAACTTTGGGAATACATAAAAAAGCGATGGCATTACCCACTTTAGGAGAACTTGGACGATTTCCATTGACTATCAAAATACTTAGTCAGTTAATGTCTTTTTGGATCCATGTAACAGAGAAAGACAAAAACTCATATGTTAAAATATTGTATGATTATATGTATCAAAATAATGAATATGATCGGTGGATTAGCACAGTTAAAAATGTTCTGTGTAAAATTGGTTTTAAACATGTATGGGAAAACCAAAGTACACTTGATGTACACCGATTGTGCCATGCAATACAAACAAAACTGGAGAGTTTATATAAAACATTTTGGATTAACCAGAAACAAGAGTACACAAAACTTAACTTTTATAATTTTGTGACTAAAGAATATAGACTAGAACCATATCTTATTAACTGTGAAAACAAAAACCATAGGAAAACATTTTGTAAATTTCGTACAAGTTGCCATGATTTAATGATAGAAAAAGGAAGATATAAGAATATACCAAGAGAGAACAGAACTTGTCAATACTGCAACAAAATAGAAGACGAGTTTCATTTACTTGATGAGTGTATCTTATATACTGAACAAAGAAAACAAATATTGGTAAATCTGAAATCTGATGTCAAAGAATATAAGAATGGTATAGACAAATTAAGCAATGTTTTAGTAACTGATAATCATCAAGCTGAAATAATTCAATATGTTTGTTCGTGTTTTGAAAAAAGAGAACAATTGAAATAAGATAGAATGCAACATGGTTTTGCTTTGTGGTAGTTTTGGGTGTTTTTTTTGCCTGCACATCATTTCAGTCATGCTGACCAGTGAATAGTATGTTGTATTGATGAATATGTTGAGTTTATTTTGTTGTGTCAATAAGTCCATGTGACTTTAATGGCAATAAATAATTTCTGATTCTGATTCTGATTCTGATTCTGATTCATCTCTGGGGGCCGGTCCTGTCCAGATTGCTGACAGTGGAGCTCTTTCCTTTTCCATTAGCCAAGGATGTCCTGAATCCTCCCCGTCCTCCACATGGAATGTATCCCCGTGTGGAAACAGGGAGTCAGCATGCACTGGTCTGCAGAATATCAGGCAATGGTTTGGAGCAAAAGGGCTGACAGAGTTTTATGGGTCTGGTGTTTTAATGCTGGCAGCCAGCCACTTAAACTGTGTATTCGTTGTCATGATATAAAAAGTGCAAAAAGTGTGATTATTACAGCTCTTTGAATGTATATTGCCCTGATAGTGCAGGTTTGAGCCTCCATCTAGACACCTGTTTGAGGAGATTTCTGCCCTGGGCTTAACTTCAGTACCTTCTCCACTCCCATCAAAGTCTTTGGGATCAAACCAAGATGAACAAACATAATCTTGTGAACATGTTTAAACCCATTTTGCGTTTTGGAAACAGGCAATAGCGTGTCAGTAGGAGCAGATGACAACATTAACTTTGTATGGAAATAAACAACAACAAAAACCGCGTGGACACTACTGTTGTGAATAGACATCATTCCCAAAGACAGACTGCAGAATGGTTGGCAAATGCCGGCTGTATATGCAAAGTCTTACGACTGGTAAGTCTCAAAGCTTTAGTCAAATAAAGAAAAAACTGGTTAAACTCATACATCATGTCATCATTTTGGTTGTGGTAGCCTGCACCAAAGTCAGTAAGAAGTAGAAAAATAGGTAACTACAGAGCCTGTAGGACAGTGCCTGCAGGACTAGGGTGAATGGTGTTAGCGTGCAGAGCTAGCTTTGGACCTCCTGTAACAGCTGCAAAGGTGGGAGTGTTATCAATGAGCTCTGAGATCAGCAGTTCACATGCCTTTTGCATGATATGATTATTTGGTGATATCGCAGCAGAAATGGTGACTGCCGCTGGCCGGGATTATGGATCAAGGATAATCCTGACTTTAAGAAAACCTGACTAGCCAAGTTACCCTTTTATTTCCTCAGCTAGAGCTCCAACGTTGACTGATGGTGATATTTTGCATATGCAATCATTTGCCCACCATTAAGCTGGCCACATTTCAACCTTGAAAATGATGTCTGAACACGACACCAGTGTGCACATGCTGTTTAGCATTTTGTTATCTGTCCTACCATCACGCAGTGGCCTGCTACTCCAAAAGGTGGAATGGCTTTTCACACGTGCACAAGATGATCTGTATGTGTTCGTACACAGAACGTCAGTTTACAGTCTCATCTGAACGACCTTGGGGAAGTAGGGTGTGTTCCGTTGTTAACCCCGGGGTAAACCTCCCCATGAATGGACATCTTAGTGGTGGCTTAACCCTCTTGCTGTTGAAATCTGAAATGGGGACGGGACAGCCTAGTGGTCAGAACATTGCGCTCGCAGTTTGACGACCCGGGTTCGATTCCCGTTGGAGGGGATTTCTTTCAAGATCCATGTGTAGTAATTTAAACCAGAATCTAATGCATGCAACATATGTATTTACATACAGTGGGTACCTGCTGAGAGAGAGAGAGAACACTGAACACTGAAAAGTTTTATTGTACATCGGCCTTAGACCACTATACAAAACATGTTTGAGGCAGGAGGAAGGTAAACATCATCGCTGAAAACATTTCCAGCTATTCAAAATTCCAATTTTCGATCATCATCCAGTGTCTACATAATATTCACAATCATCATTCTCGTCTTCTTCATCACTGTTTCCATCGTCATCTTTAACTTCTTCATCATAGTCACCGTTACCACTATCACTTTCAACACCTACACCATCGTTACCATCATCACCTTTAGTAACCACATCATCATAACCATCATCACCATTAGAAATCACATCATTATACTATCATCATTATTAGTATTCACATCACCATAACCATCAGCACTTCCTTCATTGGTTCTACCCTCTCCATCATCATTCATAATCATCACCTTCAACAAATACATCACTATCACCATAATCTTCAGCAATTACATCACCGTCAACATCATCTTCAGCATTTACATCACCATCATTTTCAGCATTTACATCACCATCAACATCATCTTCAGCATTTACATCACCATCCTCCTCAGCATTTACATCACCATCCTCTTCAGCTTTTACATCACCATCACCATCATCTTCAGCATTTACATCACCATCATTTTCAGCATTTACATCACCATCACCATCATCTTCAACATTTACATCACCATCACCTTCAGCATTTACATCACCATCATATTCAGCATTTAAATCACCATCACCATCATCTTCAGCATTTACATCACCATCACCATCATTATAAGCATTTACATCACCAACATCTTCGACAATTATATCACCCTCATCTTCAACATTTACGTCACCTTCACCTTCAGCATTTACATCACCATCATCTTCAGCATTTTCATCACCATCATCTTCAACATTTATATCACCAGCATCATCATCTTCAGCATTTCCATCACTATCATCTTCAACAGTTACATCACCAGCACCATCATCTTGAACATTTACATCACTATCATCTTCATCATTTACATCACCATCACCATCATCTTCAACATTTACATCACCATCGCCATCATCTTCAACATTTACATCACCATCTCCATCATCTTCAACATTTACATCACCATCATCATAATCTTCAGCATTTACATCACCATCATCTTCAACATTTACATCACCATCCTCTTCAACATTTACATCACCATCATTGTCAACATTAACATCTCCATCTCCATGATCTTCAACATTTACATCACCATCACCATCATCTTTAAAATTTACATTACCATCACCTTTATCCTCACCATTTACATCGCCATCATCTTCAACATTTACATCACCATCATCTTCAACTTTTACAACACCATCATCTTCACATTTACATCACTATCATCTTCAACATTTATATCATCGCACCATCATCTTCAGCATTTGCATCACCATCATCTTCAACACTTATATCACCAGCACCATCATCTTCAGCATTTGCATCATCATCGCCATCATCTTCAGCATTTACATCACCATCATTTTCGACATTTGCATCACCATCATATTCAGCATTTACATCACCATCACCTTCACCATTTACATACAACTATCATCTTCAAGCATTTACATCACCATCACCATCATCTTCAACATTTA
Organism: Stramonita haemastoma; assembly: GCA_030674155.1. Classification (NCBI taxonomy): domain Eukaryota; kingdom Metazoa; phylum Mollusca; class Gastropoda; order Neogastropoda; family Muricidae; genus Stramonita; species Stramonita haemastoma. The sequence continues at coordinate 20,539,487 of CM060347.1, read as the reverse complement.
CATCACCATCGCCATCATCTTCAACATTTACATCACCATCTCCATCATCTTCAACATTTACATCACCATCACCATAATCTTCAGCATTTACATCACCATCATCTTCAACATTTACATCACCATCCTCTTCAACATTTACATCACCTGAAGGAGAGAGAGAGAGAGAGAGAGAGAGAGAGAGAGAGAGAGAGAGAGAGAGAGAGAGAGAGAGAGAGAGAGAGAGAGAGAGAGAGAGAGAGAGAGAGAGAGAGGAGAGAGAGAGAGAGAGAGAGAGAGAAGAGAGAGAGCACTGAACACTGAACACTGAACACTGAACACTGAAATGATTTAATTGCACATCGGCCTTGGGCCACAATACAATATAGAAAAGAAAAAGGAAAAATATCTGACATAACAGCACCTATCTTAATTCTACAATCACTGGATATCTTAAGCTTATGTACATCTCGTAACTACTACAGTTCAAGTCTTCAGGACAGTTGTCTATCCACATTTTACATTTCTGTTTTACTGTAATGATCAGAATCAGAGACGTTAGTATAAGAGGGGCAGATAAGGAAAAAAGGAAAAACAATAATGTTCTAACACACATTCTTGATAATACGCGATATAGATAAAGGTGAACGTGTTAAGACAGACTTAGAGTACTTTTTCCGCCTATTGATTGCATGAAACACAAATTTAAATAAACTATATCTGTGGTCATGATCAGAGGCTCTGAGTAACAAGTGCAGAGAGAGATCTTTTGATTCTTTTAGAAATTTTATCATTAAATCTTCATACGTGGCACAAATAAACACAAAATGGTTTTCATTTTCGATCTGGTTCTTACAAAATGGACAGAATTTATCATGAACAGATTCACTATAGCGATGTACATTGTTATTAAGTGGGAGTACATTAAACCTTAATTGCGTAATGGCAACACAAAGACAATAATTTTCAACATCTAGTACATAACTTTCTTTTTCGAAAATAGTCTTAAATGATCTATATGATTGATATCTATCACGAAGAGAGAGAGAAGAGAGAGAGAGAGAGAGAGAGAGAGAGAGAGAGAGAGAAGAGAGAGAGAGAGAGAGAGAGAGAGAGAGAGAGAGAGAGAGAGAGAGAGAGAGAGTGAGAGAGAGAGAGAACACTGAACACTGAAATGATTTAATGTACATTGGCCTTGGACCACAATACATTTGGTTGGGCTTGGGGTTCGCAATGGAGTTCTTCATATATTTGCAATGCAAATGCATAAACAAGTAACTATTATCAACGATTAAGAGAGAAAAAAAACACAATATTCCATTTCATATGAAAACCTAAATCAACCATGAACAGCTACAAAAAAACAAAACTGATGTCTTAATAAAAGCATGCTATTAGTATATATCGAACGTAACGTATCAAGAAAGTTTGGTCACAATATTTTCCTTTTGTTAATAGAATGAAAAATATTCAGACAAACTGCTGTACTCGTATTTTTGCTTTGAGCAGATCTGGTAATGGATATTATGCACTTGCTTAAGAACTTTTCCCTCAAGTCTGAGTACATGCAACATTCCTAAGAAAGTGCTTCATTTTCAACCTTGTTTACAAAGGACAATTTTCTGAGCATTTTCATTATACCTGTAGCATATGTTAGAGTAGAACTTACTCTTCTTGGTAATTGCTACTCAAGCAGTAGACATAATAGAGTTTATATTGCCTTTTCAAAATACTTTTAACGACTGTAATTGAGAGAGAGAGAGAGAGAGAGAGAGAGAGAGAGAGAGAGAGAGAGAGAGAGAGAGAGAGAGAGAGAGAGAGAGAGAGAGAGAGAGAGAGAGAGAGAGAGAGAGAGAGAGAGAGAGAGAGAGAGAGAGATGAGAGATTTTGAATAAAAAGGGAAAATGCAATAATGTTGCTGCTAAACTTGATATATGTGTGCAGCCAAAGAAGAAGGCAACAAAACTGTCCATACCAATTTGAACACAGCTTTCAGTCATCACCTGAATATCAGCCATCTTTGTCCAGGTGTTGAATATCTTTTGAACAAAACCACACCAACACGACAATCATACAAGTCAGTGGATCAGAGTGTGACAGCAGGAAGTCTTTGCCAGACTTTACAGCAGGCAGGGAGTGGTGTACGGGGTGTGCAATGATTCCACCAGGTTCTGCAAAATAGTCTTGGAGGTTGCACCAGGAATGTATGCCAGGTTTAGGCTGCAGAGATTGGCACTGTGGTGTGATTCTGGTCACTGGGAAACAAATGTAGATGGTTGTAATCCAATCAGAACCTACAATGTATTGTGGTGGTCACATTGCTGAATATCATTACGTTTCAAGAAAAAGGCTTGTGTGTATTTGGCATGTTAACAGTCCCTTGATATCACTCCATACAGAAACAACGCAATGGTACAATTCAGTGATAAGATACACTTCTCCAGGGTCTGAATGTGTCCTATTCCCAGAAGTTGACCCATTCACTCAGTTTAAGGTCAACATAAATGTGGCTCCTTTAAACGTTGTCCTGGTTAGTGTTCAGCAGTCTCGAAGACCTGAAGGTTGGGTCAAGTGTCGTTTAAAATCTGGTATACCAAGAACCAAGACATCTAAACCAAAGGCTGTACACCTAGACATCAACAGTTTGTCACCAGCTTCTGTTGTAGAGACCTCACATCTTCAGATGGATTTACAGTTTTGCCATGGGCTCATAATATCTGAAACTGTACTTTGCCGGTCTCTCCATCAATAATAAACCTCACAAGTAACCAAGTGGTTTGTTTAACTGCTCAGTAAAACACTTCTCTCAATTTCGCCATCACCTGGATCACAATTACAAACCAGAATGTGAGGATGGGCGTGATGAGACAGAACACTGCCCCCTAATCTGTCCTGAGTGTCAAGGGCAGACAACTATAGGGAACAAATGTTTGATGTTTGTCTTGCATAAAGTTCCTGTAGCTCATAAGTTTTGGTCCTACAGGTGTAAAGGAATGGGTGGAAGGTTGGCTTCAACAAAAACCAAGACAGAAATAGAAGAGTCTCTAAGTATTTTCAGAAAGTTCTTTTACATAGAAATATGTTTGGGGTTTACCTCAGGCTGGCAAAATATGCCTTTCACATACAGTAGATTTACAAAATGGTCTGATGGCACAATAATCTACAATACAGTCCATGGCAGACAATTTCATTATAAACACAATTCACGGTATCCCCATACAGTTGTTTTCTCACCACTTTCTATTTTTAAAGTGTCTGACAGGTTTCTTTATGCTGCTCTATGTGAGATCAAAATACCTGTCTCAAATGCTATTTCTACCAACACTAAACTGAGCTTCTTCAATTTATTTCCAATTGTCTCTACAGACACCTGGCAGAGTTTATCAATGTGCACAAATCATCATACCATACATACCTTTTTATTGTGTGATCCTTCAATTCATTGCAGAAACAGAAAACAACTCATACTTGTGAGTTTACAGCCATACTTTCTCATAGCAACAGTACTGCACAGGAGGCCAAGATGTTCCCTGTTAGGAAGCTGACCTATCTCATGTTCAGATGTGGTGGTGAAGGAGGAACAGTGCAGTACACACTTGTGTGTGATTTCCGACAGGACTGTCTTGATAACAGTGATGAATATTTCTGTGAGCATCCTCTGTTCACTGGTTTTCATTGCTCTAATGGTCAGTATATATTGTACAGTCAACGCTGCAATGAATATTCAGACTGTCTGGATGACTCTGATGAAACAGATTGTCCTGAGCACTGGCAAGGTCAATGTCCTTACTGTGCAAAGTTTACTGAAAGTGAAGGCAAAATACCCCAACTATCTATCAGCTTAGATGGCACTGGTTTCTTTACATACCATATAATGACAGCCAGTGAGCCTTGCCCTGACAGCCATTACCTCTGCACATCAGAACCAGTCAACTGTCTTCCCATCTACACTCGGTGCAATGGATTTTCTGACTGCACTGATGGGGAAGATGAACAGGACTGTGAGGGTGTGGCATGCTCTGGCTTGTACCAGTGTCGAGCTTCCAGAGTGTGTTTACATGGAGATCACCTGTGTGATGGCTGGGGTCAGTGTCCACAGCGGGATGATGAGCTGATGTGTGACATGACGAGCTGTCCTAAAGGTTGCCTATGTGAAGGTCACACTTTTTGGTGTGGTCATCCTTTCCTTGCTGAAGTCTTCCCTCTACTTCGATACTTGGATGCCACAGGTTCCAGGATGTCACTGCAGGATTTTTCCAAAAATGTTTATCTCAGTTATCTCAGATTGTCACATTGCTCTATGTCCAATGTTTCAGAGATCAGGCTACCCAACTTGCAGAATATTGATGTCTCCAACAATAATATAAAATTTATAAACATCACCACTCTGTTGACACTACAGAATCTGAAGACTTTATATCTGGGAAACAATCCCTCAGTCACCTGCAGAGTGACAGACAGAAACAGATACATTATACCTTAACAAAAATTGGTATGTCAGAAACCCATATTAAAAAGCTGAGCACAGAATTGTCACTATATTTCCTGATGTGATTTATGTGAATGTTTCTGTCTCCAGCATTGAAGCTATTTGGATGAGGGGTTTTAAAGGTTTACCATGGCTGACTGAACTGTACATGCAAGAGAATCCAATTACTTATTTTCCTATGGATTTGTTCAAAGGTTCTAAGAATCTAAGAATTATTGTTGCATCAAACTATAGGTTTTGTTGCCAGAATGTACTTTCGAAACAATCAAACACGTTAAAATGCATTACACCTCAGGGTTTATTTTCTCCATGTACAAAACTGATAGAAAGTGATGTGCTCAAGATGTTCTTTCTGCTGATATCTGTGTTTGCTACTTTTGGAAATGTAGTCTGCTTCATAGCTGCACTTGCAGCCAGAAATATGTTTGAAAAAACATGCACAATATATTGTGCCAATTTACAGTTTGCTAATATGTGTATGGGTATACATGTTGCCATTGTTGTGGTGGCAAATGAAATATTAAAAGGATCCTATATTGACCATGAAAAAACATGGACTAGCAGTGTTGCATGCAAAATATCTGGGTTTCTTTCTCTTCTGTCCAGTGAAGTGTCAGTTCTGATCATCTGGTTCTCAGTATTTAATCATGTCATTTTCTTTTTTCCCCACAATACTGTGAGAACATTTGACAAATCCTCCACTGCAGTAATGTGTACACTGATGTGGTTTATTGGAATTGTGTTGTCACTGATACCATACTTCCCTGGACTCTCACACTGGGGCCTCTGTGGTCAGTCTGGTCTGTGTCGTCTGGCTTTATGGGATCACTACCTGTATAATCCAAAATTTCACTGGTTCAGTGTCACAGCCACCATCAACTTCATGTTGTCTGTAATGATTGTGGCTGGTCAGTGTGTTGTCTACAGACGATTACCAAAGTACAAGATATTGGTGGAGCACACACAGAGATTGTATTGTTCCTCTGCACACCTTATGGGGAAGGTGGCTGTCACAGACGCTGTTTGCTGGTTTTCCTTTGGAATGGTTATGATGATGACTTCACAAGGGCTTACTGCTTTCAACACGTTCTATGATGCACTGGTCATCTTCGTGCTGCCGCTTAACTCTGCTCTCAACCCTCTTCTCATTATCTGGAGCATTGTGACTCAGCAGCGAATGCAAGTACAAGAAAGCAAGTTAATCAAACTGCTAAGGTTACGACTTACTCACCACGTAACAAAACAAATAATGAAATGATGAAATAAACGATCAAACAAATAGGCTAAACTGAGGTTAACCATCCGGGAATACATTGATCAAAAACCAGAAATCAGTATACCACTCTGCCTGCAAAGTGCACAAGTTCTTTTTGGCAGGTACCTCAGGATTCTACTGAAAGAAGAAGTTAGTAGACCTAGGCAATGAAAAGCTATCAGGAAAGAACCCTCTTTCTTACAAGTGTCTTATTACCCTTAACTCTTCACAACCAAAGGAACCAAGCCATTTCAGATCATGACTCCTGGTTACCTTTCTTTTGTTGCTTGCATGCATACACCAATGCTCAAACACATTCACACATGCTGAAATACATATGCATGTACACATACACACATGCACGCATGCACTCACGCACATACGAACCCACGCACGCACGCACATATGCACGCGCACGCACGCACGCAAACGCACACACACACACACACACACACACACACACACACACACACACACACACACACACACACACACACACACACACACAAATGCTGAAGAATGGAGGAAGAAGACATAAAATAGACTAGAGGGAGATGATGTGGAGAAAAATAATGAGGCACACCCCAAAAAAAAATCCAACAGAAGGGGACAGAAAAAAGGAAATTACTAGCACACAATTTTGAGAAGTTAGTGATGCTATTTTTACCGACAGGCCCTGGGCCTGAGGTATTTGATGATGAAAATCTAGAAGTTGTGAATTATTTTGAAACTCTCCCCCCTTCCCCTCTCCCCCTCCCCCTCTTCCCCCTTCCCCATCTTCCTTCTCTTCCCTCTCTTTCCCCTCCCCCATTTCCTCCTCCCCCTTCTTCCCCCTCTCCCCCCTCTTCCCTGTCCCCCCTCCTCCCCGTCCTCCTCCTCCCCCCTCTTCCCCCTCCCCCTCTTCCCCCTCCCTCCTTCTTCCCCCTCCCCCTCCCCCCTCTTCCCCCTCCCCTCTTCCCCTCCCCCTCCCCACTCTTCCCCCTCCCCCCTCTTGCTTCTCCCCCCTCCCCTCCCCCACTTCCCCACGGGGATGCCAGCCACGGGCCTGTCAGTATAAATAGCATCCCCACCGCCTGGAAATTCTGTGCCACAAATTCCCTCTTTTCTATCCTTTTTTTCTTTCTTTCTGCATTGTTCCTCTTCTTCCTGTCACCACAAAGGGGAATGTGTCT
>CM060347.1:20502595-20530095 GCA_030674155.1 Stramonita haemastoma | reverse complement strand
TCAACAGGCTGTTTCATTCAACTCTGCAATTACTATTTACAATTGTGGTTATTACTGAACTCTGCGCTTCTATGGTGATTGGACTGCGCTAAAATTCATATCATCGTGATATTATTTTTCTTCTATTTAATTTTAGTGCACTTAGCCAGGGGTCAATTTTGGACAACCTTGGATGTGTCATTTCTGACAATAATTGGATTCGAATCCAGCAGATTTTCATCCTATGTGTAAGGGTTCAAGCTTTTGCCATGCTCCCTGTGTAGGTCTATCTGATGTGAATGAAGTAACGTGGTGTGAGTGTGTGTGTGTGTGTGTGTGTGTGTGTTCTTATAGCCTCATGTTCATGCCCTATACTGTGACTCCCTACCTTGTTAACATCTCCTCTTAGTGTGGTCACAACTCTGTGCTGAGCTATTGATAGCCTTGTTCTTACCCCCTCCCTTCCCTCCATCCCTCTTCCTTTTTTTTTTCCCCCCATATTATTGTTAGTCGGGGTGTATGGGGTGCTTAAGGAGAGGTGGTACCTTTGTAAACCTGGCAGTAGCATCATTCGGGATGGACGGGAGCACTGGTCCTCACTTGGCACTCAACTCTCACTTCTGGGTCCGGGTCCTTAACCCACCCACACCCCGGTAACCGCTTCTACTGGCGGGCGAAACGTTGTGAGGGGCTGGTGCATTCTTATCCACCAGTAGGAGACTTGGAGAGGAGATGGGCGCCACCAAGCTTCCTCAAGCCCACTGCAAGGACATGATGAGAAAAACAAAACAGAAAGACATGCCGGATCAGTCGAGGCCCGGATCAACAACGACCGCGCTACCCACTGCAAGCCTCCAGGGTGGGAGCGACAAGTGTGCTACTGGGGCAGAACCAAGTCTAAAGCTTCCAGCTAAAGGGGCAACCATTGGTACATGATGTGAGGACTCTGTACCAAACAGGAAGAGTACAGGAACTTACACATGAATTACAGAGGTATAAATGGGACATCATAGGGCTTGCGGAAGTCAGATGGATTGGCTTCGGAGAAAAAACCACGCAAGACGGCCACAAAATATGGTACAGCAGAGAAGAGAAACTACATCAACATGGAGTAGGCTTTATTGTCAGGAAAGAGATTGTGTCAAGCATCATCAGCTGCACACCAGTATCCAGCAGACTCATCTCAATCAGAGTTTCTGCAAAACCCCAGAATCTCACCATCATCCAAGTGTATGCTCCAACATCTGACTACGATGATGATCAGATAGAAGAATTCTATGAAGAACTTGAAAATGTCATCTCCAAAACACCCCCAAAAGACATCCTTATTGTGGAAGGCGACTGGAATGCTAAGGTGGGACCTGATGCCTATGACACCTGGGCAGGAACCACAGGACGATTTGGACTGGGAGAAACAAATGACAGAGGACAGCGGCTGCTGGAATTCGCAAAGAAGCACAAACTTACTTTGGCTAACACACTCCACCCTCACAAGCCATCCAGAACATCAACCTGGCACTCACCAAATGTGACGCTCCGCCACGAAATGAGTCGCTTAGCACATTATTCAATTTTGCTCTAGGAGCCATTAAAGGCAGGTAGGGGTCAAGTTGTCAATTTTGAGATTTTGATTAATTATTAAACTATATCCGTTTATCTACCTTATAATGAAATATCAAGGCATAATTTTTTATCCCTTTTGCTTTTAAATGTGTTTTGAAAATACCCAAGCCCTCATTCTGACAACGTGTTATGAAAAAAACTTGTCCGTTTCTCATTTTGCCACTTCCTGTAGTCTATCATTTCAACTTGTAATAACTTTGCACAGAATTGTCCGATTTTCAATTTGTTTTTTGTATTTGATAGCCACTTTATTGCACATTAATAACATGTCAATAACTAAAAATTGACCTCATGTGCACTCCGTCCATTATGTGGTGGAGCGTCACAAATGGTCTGATTCATAATAAAATTGATTACATTCTGTCACCCCAAAGATTCAAATCCAGCATAAACAAGGCAAACACAAGAACATTCCCAGGAGCTGACATTGGCAGTGACCACGACCTTGTACTTACCACCATCAGACTGAAACTGAAAGCAAAACAACAGCCAAAAAGCCCACGCATAAGATTCGACCTGGAAAAACTCAAAGACCCAACAGTGGTTGAGATCTTCCAAGCCAACATAGGAGGAAAGTTCGCCGCACTCACAGCCATCGACAATGATGTGGACACATTGGCCAACAACATCAAAGAAGTGCTAACGACAGCAGCAGAAGAAACATTAGGAAGAAGCAGAACAAAGAAACAACCCTGGGTGACAAATGAGGTTCTTGACCTCTGCGACAAAAGAAGAGAACTTAAGAAACAAAAGTTCACAAGTCAAGAAGCTTACAAGAAGTACATGGATAGCCACAGAGAAGTGAGGAAAAAGATGAGAGAAGCCAAAGAAGGGTGGATAGAAGAACAATGCAACAACATCGAAGCTGGAATGGCCAAGGGAAACAGCAAAACAGCTTACGACACTTTGAAAGCACTAACGAAAACCACACAGCCTAAAGCCTCTGTTATTGAAGACAAAGAAGGAAATCTTTTAACGGAAAACAATGCCATCCTCCAACGCTGGACAGAATACTGTGAGGGATTGTACAACTACCCACTACGCCCAGATACCAACATAGTTTCTGACAAACCCCGTGAACACCAAGATAAAGACCCACCAATACTAAGGTGTGAAGTAGATGCAGCTATTAAACAATTGAAGAAGGGGAAGTCCCCTGCAATCGATAACATCCCAACTGAACTCATAAAAAATGGAGGGAATGAAACAGCAAGGCGATTCACAGAACTTTGTCAGAAGATCCACGACACCAAAGAATGGCCAAAAGAATGGACACAGTCTCTTGTAATACCCCTGCCAAAGAAAGGAAACCTCAAGAAATGCCAGAACTACAGAACCATTAGTCTCATAAGTCATCCTAGCAAGATCATGTGCAGGTAGTCCTCAACAGACTGAAAAACCAAGCAGAAAAAACTCCTGGCAGAAGAACAAGCGGGCTTTAGACCAAAACGCAGCACAATGGAACAAATTTTCAATCTGAGAATTCTGATAGAGAAGCATCTCCAACACCAAAAAGACTTGTACCACAATTTCATAGACTTCAAAAAGGCCTTTGACAGGGTATGGCATGATGGCCTCTGGCAAGTACTCAGGCACTTCAACATTGACAGCTGCCTAATTGAAGTCATCAAGGCTCTGTACGAGAACGCAAAAAGTGCAGTTTTCATGAACAACCACGTGGGCGAGTTCTTCAAGACCACGGTTGGGGTTCGCCAGGGCTGCCTTCTCTCACCTGTACTCTTCAACCTCTTCCTCGAAAACATCATGACAGACACACTGCAAAACCACCACACTTCCATCTCCATTGGTGGAAGACCCCTATGCAACCTCAGATTTGCAGATGACATTGACCTCATGGGCAGCAGCAAACAAGAACTGCAAATCCTCACAGACAATTTAACAGATCGAGCGAGCGCATACGGCATGGAGGTCAGTACAGAGAAATCAAAGATCATGGTCAACAGCGCAAGTAATGACATCACGGAAATAAAGATGAATGGAGAAACACTAGAAGAGGTGAGCCAATTCAAATACTTGGGCTCCATCCTAACAAAAGATGGCACATCAAACAATGAAGTGAAAGCTCGCATTGCAACAGCAACATCTGCTCTAGTCAGACTCGAGAAGATCATCAGAAGCAACAACATCAGCTTCTGCACCAAATTACACCTTTACAAATCCCTCGTGATATCTATCCTCCTATATGGCTGTGAATCATGGACTCTGACAGCAGAGTTAGAGAGGAGAATCCAAGCATTCGAGAACAAGTGCCACAGAAAACTTCTCAAAATATCATACAAAGAACACAAGACCAATAACTATGTGAAAGAAGAAATCAAAAAGCGTGTGGGCCCCCAAGAGCCTTTGCTCTCCACCATAAAGAGGAGAAAGCTGATGTGGTTTGGTCACACCACAAGACACAACACCCTAGCAAAAACCATCCTGCAAGGAACAGTCGAGGGCAAGAGAAGAAGAGGCCGCCAAAAGAAATCATGGGTTGACAACATCAAAGACTGACCGCCCAACCCCTACAACACCTCCTACTAGCCACACAGGATCGTGAAGCATGGAAAAAGATCTCTGTTGCGTCTTCTCTCATGTCCCCCCTACGTCCTTTGGGACATGGGACTGAGTGAGTGAGTATTGTTAGTCTGGGGTGTTTGAAACTGCTGCCATGGTACTGTATACAGTGAAGAGTGCCATGTGCTTAAAAATGTGAACTGTAGGACTAAGGACCATGGGTTAAAAACACAAGAATCACTAATCTCCCCCATATTCACCCCACTCCATCCCACATCTTCAATCCCCCTTGTCATCCCCCCCCTCCCTCATTATGTCTGCTGTCACCAATGACATCCAATGTACCTGGGTCCCCCAAATAGATATAAAGATATACACAAAACAATTAACTTTTCAAGTCCCATTTCCACTGCTTCCGATAGCAAGATCAGTCTTTCATAAACATTACATGTGCAGTGTAAATAATCAACCAGGCTTTAATGCATATTGGAATGATTTTACAAAGCCAAATAAGCCAATTTTCCTCAATGACAATGGTGACCTCTCTAGCATCCCCACCACCCTACCCAGTGACGAACTATTCAAGACTAAAATACAAGTGAATTGTGCTGACAAGAAACTGATCACCATCACCACTTTTTACACAACAGGAACTGTGCTTGTACAAGGGAACTTGTGCAGAAGATGGCTCAGAAACGAGTTCCAATCACTCATTCAGGTGATTCGAGCCATCTTCAGTCTGACAAGAAGCAAAGAGACCCAACCAAACCTGGACGAGGCTGTGCATGACCTGTCGGAACTACCCCTACCCCAACTCAAACCTTCCCCCTCTGGTAAAATAATTCCCCAGGATATCCCATCCCCGTCCAGGAGTCCCTGTCTCACCAAATTGCCATCATTGATCAATCCCACCAGCCCACCACCCAATCCCGATGATCAATTACCTGATCTATCACCACCCTCATCCCCACCAGTCCAGCAGCCAGGCAAAGTAAATCAGCTGTGGGGAACACAAAACAAACCATTCCACAAAACACAGCACAAACACCACACCCACACCCTGAGCTGATGCATGGTCTCCCTCACACAACTGACAACAGGAAAGAGATCAAAACATGCTGTCAATCCAACAATCAGCCAAAAAACAACTCACAAAGTACACTGGTTCATACTGTGCGACATATTGCCTCACCAGTCACTCATCCCCACACAAAAAACACGTCACCTTCCTCGATTCCTCTGCAAATACCCACCTACCCAAACATCACAACAACTGAAACAAAAAATACACTCACTATCCACTTCAATCAAAAAAACCACAAAAGACTTAGGTTCTCTCACCAAGATTGTTCTCCAACTGAAAAAAGAAAACCATGACTTAAAGTCGGAACTGAAGCAGCTGAAACACACAGTATCAAAAGAACACACACAAACACACTTAGCTGAACAGTCAGATGAAGAACAAGACACCCTCCTATCATCCTTCCCTACCACCAACAGATTCTCTCTTCTCTCCCTCGATGACGAAAACAAAAAACAATGTATTCATAACAACCCTGACCAGAAGCCAGCCCCAGCTGATCCAACCCCACCTTTACCACAAGACACAGTCAACACTGCCAAAATCAACGACCAAACAGACCCTGACAAACAAACTTCCAACACCACTAAAGAAATCAACAACCAAGCAACAGTCAACTCTGTCATCACCATCAAAAACAACAACCAAACAGACTCTGACAATCAAACATCCAACATCCCTGAGGGCAATGAACTAAACCCAAACGTATGGACAAAAGTCTCTCCAAAAAAAAGAAGAAAAGACACAAAAACCCAAACCCACACTTCTGAAGCACAACAAACTACCACAGACAACACTCTCAAACCACGCCAACAACTAGCAGAACAAAGAGTTCACTCCAGCACAACTAACCTCATCTTAGGAGACTCACTAACACGACATATCAAATCCGATATTCTATTCTACAAAGGTAAAAATCAAAACCTCAGTATCTCAGGTATCACTGTCGATGACCTTATTCATTGGCTCCATCACATTCCCAACAACAAAGAAATACAACACATCATCTTTCACACAGGAATAAATACATGCAAATATACAGCCATCACTGAAAGTAAATGGACTCAGCTCATCAGAAACATCAAACATGTGTTTCCCAAGCCAGGCTGCTGGCATCATCCATTATCCTCCCAATGGGACAGCACCCCCTAAAGAAAACGGTCAATATTTCCAATATCTCATTAGCTAAAGTGTGTGCTGCAGAAAACATCCCACTTGCAGACCACACTACCATATTTAGAACCTCCAGTGGGGCCCCACGCAAAGATCTGTATTCTGACCCTCTTCACCCCAGCCCCAAAGGTGCAGACAGGTTAGCGTACAGCCTCAAATATACCAACCCCAGACATAAACGACATCCACTCCTGACAACACCCACTACACCACCTACTGACGAACAGAAGACCCAACCCTCAGCACTACTACATAAAGAGTACCAACGACATTCCAGTGTCCCCAGATACCCTTATTTACCACAGATGACTGGACACCGTCCCACCCCCCAACCCCAACCCCAGAACGACAATGTCTGGGCCAACAGACAGACCCTCCAACAACTACAATCAGTGTCGACCCAGCGTTCACCCCACCTCCTGTCCCCACCCTACCCAGCAATGCTCACCACCAGACCTTACCCAGCTCCAGCTCTCAAGACAAGAGCACCTTATCGCTAGTACAACACAGTGTACACCATAGAAACTCTGGTGTGATAAGTCATGCTCCTCCAAAATATGTGTATAGGCATGTGAGTTAGTGCATGATTGTGTGTGTGTGTGTGTGTGTGTGTGTGTGTTTGTGTGTGTGTGTGTGTGTGTGTGTGTGTGTGCATGTGTGCATAGATATGCATATGTGTAATGTGTACAAGTATATATAAGTGTGTGTGTAATGAAACAAGATTATGAAGACTGACACTTGTGCTCTGCAACCCATGGTCTTGAACTATCAACTCGCCACAGACTGAAACTTATATATACCAGCCAGTTTGTTTTTTAGCTCAAGGTTCGTCCACCCAACCAGTGCTCCTATTGTGCAGCAAACTGTGACTGATCATTTCCAGATCAGATTTCTATACCAAAAAGACTGTGACTGAATTCTGGATCTTGCTGATTGTGCAACAACATTTTGTTTCTCAGAAACTGTGCTGATTGTGCATCACCATATCATCATATGCTTTTTATTACCTCACTGTTGTGTTGTGACAAGACAGTGACTGAATCTTCTGGATTGCTGATTGTGCATCAACATATTACTTCTCAGAAACAGTGCTGATTATGCATCATGATATGCTTATTATTTTCACTTTGCTGTGTTGTTATCATCTATAGATGTTGAATGGCATAGTATTGTGCAACAAACTGTGACTGGTCCTTCCCAGACCAGACTTCTATACTGACAAGACTGTGACTGAATCCTCTGGATTGTGCATCAACATTTTGTTTCTCATCTCAGGAACTGTGCTGATTGTGCATAAGGATATATTCTATATTATTTTCACTCTTGTTATATTGTCATTGATTATAAACGTTGATTGGCATAGTATTGCCTTGATTGTCCAGAGTTATTTGTTTTGTTCTGCCTTAACTTATTTTATGTTTTCTTTTATTGTTTTTCATTTTGTTTTTTCAAAACCTGTCCCTTTTCTATAATTATCTGAACCACACCACCTGAACACCAGGTTGCTGTTTTTGTTTTAGGTCTACTTGACTCTTTTTCTGAAGTAGGCCTACACTTAATTTGATCGAGTTTTGATACCACTGTGTGTTATATGTAGAGTGATTTTGATTTTGATCTTGATTATACCATTGTGTCATATGTAGAGTGATTTTGATTTTGATTTTAATCCTTCTTAATTCATTCCATCCCCAATCAAGTGCTAACATTCCTCCATATTAATAATCTCTCTTCACCAATCTCTGCACTCATTAATAACTGCTTACCAAACTACCTGTAATAGATGCATCCAAGACACAATACCTGGCCCTCCAAGAATGGCTTACGAATTTGTCACCCAAACATAAACCATGCAATTAACAAAATGGAAGATATATCAACACTCATCACAAATCAAGGCAAACCATTCCACATACTAGGGCTTTCTGAGTCAAGACTCACCGAACATATAACCGATGCTGACATACACATTCCAGGTTATAAAATCCTGCGGAAAGATCCACAAAAGCCAAAAGAAACAGGTATCTTAATCTATATTAGTGATTCTGTAATGTTCAAACGTCTTCCCGTTCTAGAACGTCATGAAATAGAATCTATCTGGATCGAAGTTTCCATGAAAGGTACACGGCCTGTTATGATGGGGTTCTGTTACAGGAATCCAAGTGAAAGAACAAATTGGATAGACAAATTTGACTCCATTATAAACGAAGTTCTACTTGAATCTCGAGAAATAATCTTACTGGGCGATTTCAATATAGACCTAACAAAAGTACATAATCAATGGACCCAAGTTATGAATTCACTCAATCTTCACCAATTAGTTAAATCTCCCACAAGAGTCACATCAAATTCAAACATGTTAATTGACCACATCTATGTATCAAACCCAGAAAACATCATAGAAACTTGTGTCCTGTCTACAACTGCAGCGATCACTACCCAGTCTGTGCCACATGGTCAAAAAAAGGAACAAAAATTCCCAAACCTGGCCATAAAACTATAACATATTGTTCCTTTGCAAAGTTTAATGAACAGCTTTTTCTCATAGACTTATGCAACTCCACACTCTCAGAAACCTTCAATATTACTGATCCAGACTTAGCCATTGAGTTCTGGATAAAAACGTTCACTGAAATCTATAACAAACATTCTCCATTTAAAACCATTAGGATCAAACACAGCCCCAAACCGCCTTGGCTCACAAAGGAACTAGAGGAAGCATGTTATCTTAGAGACCTTCTAAAAGAACACAAATATTATGATGAGTCAAAAAAGTTAAGAAACGCCATAATCTCACAAAAACGGCGTGAAAAAAAGAAATATTTTCAAGACCTACTATCTTCCTAACAAAATTCAAAGACTGTATGGCGAGCAATAAATCAAATAACAAACAATCAATCAACTCCTAAATCAAATGTAATCAAAGACATCTCCGCCAAAAAGCTTAACAACCACTTCATCAATGTTTCTCCCAAACGTAATTAGCAATGATAACTCAGAGTCCAATGATCTTAATGAATTAAAACAATACTGCCAAGAAAAGCATATTCCTTCAAAACTTCACATACCTTTCATGTCTGTCTCAGAGGTCTACAACTATCTGACTCACCTCAAACAATCAAGAACCGCGTGGTCTTGATGGAATAGACAGCAGTATATTAAAATTATCAGCTCCAGTTATCACAGACACCCTAACATATATATATAACCTCTGCCTTGATAAGAACTATTTCCCCAACGCCTTCAAATGTTCTAAAGTAATCCCCATCTACAAGTCTGGCGATACTTCTGATCCTTCAAACTATAGGCCCATCTCCATTATACCGATCCTTTCAAAACCACTGGAAAAACATATGAATAAACACTTAGTCCGTCATACAGAAATCAACAACTTACTTCGTCCTAATCAGTCTGGATTTAGAATAAAGCACTCGTGTCATACAGCACTGACCAGTCTTGTAGATAATTGGCTATCAAACATCAATGACAATAAATTTTGTGAAGTATTATTTGTGGATTTCAAAAAAGCATTTGATACAATTGACCACAAACTTCTCCTTAAAAAGCTAAACCTGTATAACATTTCTACAAAAACCCGAGGACTACTCGATTCATATCTTACAAATAGCACCAGTGTGTCTCAATAGCTACATCAACATCCAAACTAAAGCCCATTCATTATGGAGTACCACAGGGATCCATATTGGGCCCTATTCTCTTTTCATTATACATTAATGACCTTCCTCTACATATCAATTCCAAATGTGAACTATTTGCAGATGACACAACCATACATACGAGCCATAATGACATTGACTATCTCACAACCTTATTACAAAAAAGTACTGACGACCTTGCCAAATGGACTGAACTGAACCACATGTCTATCCATCCCCAAAAAACAAAATGCATGCTTATCACTACCAGACAAAAGCAACAAAATTTACCACATAAACTATTTCCAATTCACATAAAAAGGAAGCAATCGAACAGACCTCTCACCACAAAGTTCTAGGAGTGACAATTGATGAAAATCTCAGCTGGTTCTACCACATATCTCACCTATGCAAATACTTGTCCAAAAAAGTCTACCAGTTGATTAAAATTAAACACTTTCTCGATTTCCATTCAAGGAAACTGTTTTTTCAAGCTTATATACAATCCTCAATAGACTATGCTGCAACCCTGTGGGACACTGCCAGTGCAAATATCATGAAACCATTACTAAGTTTGTATAAACGTGGTCTCAAACTGGTCCTTCTGAAGAAAACAACCTTGCTAGAAGGGAATTATACTCAGTTAAATATCCTTCCCCTACACCAAAGACTAAAATATAACAAAGGCATCATGATGTTTAAGATACTGACAGGAAATGTCCCCACATCCTTAAAAGACAAATTCCCAATGAATCATTCCAGAAATACGTAAAGCCAAGTGTCCCAATCCCAAGAATAGACTTGTTCAAAACTAGTTTACTATACTCAGGCCCTACGCTATGGAACTCCCTCCCTGACTCAATTAAACAGTATCAATCATCAACAACCTTCAAAAGTCACCTTCTAATCTACTTGATGAATCAAAAATAACAAACCACACTTCTCCCCTCTCCAACTATCTACCCTCTCCCTCCTCACTTCTCTCTGATTATGATGATCTTATGACTATAATCATAAGACTAAGTGAGGTGTGTGTGTGTGTGTGTGTGTGTGTGTGTGTGTGTGTGTGTGTGTGTGTGTGTGTGTGTGTGTGTGTGTGTGTGTGTGTGTGGTGTGTGTGTGTGTGTGTGTGTGTGTGTGTGTGCGCGCGCGTGTGTGTGTGAATGTGAGTTGGGTTTTTTTTTGTTCAAAAACTTGTGTTTTATGGGACTTATTTTGATAATAGATGGTGGGATTGATGTTTTCAGTCATTTAACCTCATCATATTCTCATGTTTGCTCTTTAATCATTGCGCCTTTTTTTGTTGTTGTTGTTGCTTTGATTGGTTTTTGTTTGGGTTTTTGTACTCAAATCAAATTCTTCATTGATTCTCACTTCATATTTTCGTTTCTGAATGAGTGCCTTTTTATAACATTACCTTAATATTGTATCTCTGTCTTATTTCTTACCTGTTGTTGTTGTTCTTTCTCGACCTTTATCAAAATCTTATGTTTTATGGGACATATTTTGATGATAGATGGTGGTGGATTGATGTTTTCAGTCATCTAACCTCATCATATTCTCATGTTTGATCTATAATCATTGCGCCTTTTTTTGTTTTTTGTGTTTTTTTTATTATTTATTTTGTTTTTATTTATTTATCTATTTATTTATTTTTGTTTTGTTTCTTTGTTTGTTTGTTTGCTTCTTTATTATTCAAATCAAAATCATCACTGATTCTTACTTCTTATTTTTGTTTCTGAATGAGTGCCTTTTTTTTTTATAACACTACCTTAATATTGTATCTCTGTCTTATTTCTTACCTGTTGTTTGATACTTGGAATGGTTTGCTCTTGGTAATTGGATCATTATAATTGTTCTTGTTTTAGTTGAGGCTATCTTTTTATCTTGATGTTATCCCTGAAAGGGGCGGGGACTGGATGTAAAAAAGCACATGTGTGTTATCTATTATCCTCGAATAAAAGAATTTTGCCTTGCCTTGCCTTGCCTTGCCTTGCCTTGCCTTGCCTTGCCTTGCCTTGCCTTGCCTTGCCTCTCTCTCTCTCTCTCTCTCTCTCTCTCTCCTCATCCTCTCTCTCTCTCTCTCTCTCTCTCTCTCTCTCTCTCTCTCTCTCTCTCTCTCTCTCTCTCTCTCTCTCTCTCTCTCTCTCTCTCTCTCTTATGCAAATGATAAAAAGGTTAACGGGTTGATGATAACTAGAAGGCATTGAATGTGACTTTGTGTGTTTGCGGAATTGGAAATGTGGAATGGATGGAAATGTTTTAGGCTGTGATATTTATCTTCCCCCTGCCTTAATCATGTTTTGTATAGTGGCCTAAGGCCAATGTCAGTGTGTGCCATAAGGAATGAATCATATATAATATATATATATATATATAATATATATATATATATAATATATATATATATATATATATATATATATTTTATGTATTATGTATGTATGTATGTATGTATGTATGTATTATGTATGTATGTATGTATGTATGTATGTATATGTATGTATGTGATGTATGTGTGTGTACAGATATATGTATATATCATTCATTTATGATGTAAATATATATATATATATATTATATATAATATATAATATAATATATATATATAAATAAAATATATATATATATATATATATATAATATATGTATATCACTATATATGTTTAGAATGCGGCTACCTTAATGATGGGGAAATAGCTACACACGCAAACTCTCACTGTTGTTGAACCATGGAGCTTTACTTATGAACAAGAAAATGGAGAAGTTCATATCAGAAGTTTCACTGTGTCTGCACTCCCCAATAATGAGCAGCTGAGGAAACACAGTGATGACAAAAGAAGTATGAGCCAGAAGAAAACGCTGTCAGTTGTCAGTGATGTCAGCTAGGTGCTCAGGCACACTACATTATTATAGTGCTATGTTGTGAAATGTTGTGTTGAGATTGTTTCAGCAACGACAAGCCCTAAGCATAACAACCTGCACTCTCCTGTCAAGGAAAACATTCTCTGAAGTCGGAGTATGGATGTTTACGTGGTGATGCACTTGAAAAAAGTGATACATGCAAACTTCTCATCCAGTGTGTACTTTGAATCTCACAGTGATTTCTAGGAGTGAGTCAAGAGTGCATATTCTGGGTGACCCCTGGGCTGTGAAGGTGGGGAACATGCCAACAACAACAACAACAACAACAACAAACAACAACAACAACAGGGGAGAATGGTCTCATCCTAACCTTCTAAATCTCTGACAACAGCAGCTGACATCAACAGCAGGAACCTGAACTTTCGATTAGGCAACTGCCTTCTGTTGGTGCCAGCCCCATGGCAGTACTTCCCCATCACACATATAGCTCGTAGCTCTTACACAACGAGTCTGAAACTTGGTTTAGGGAACCCAGGGAATGCTTCAGAGTGTGCCGTTGATAAGTGTAGACCACTAACACTCATGTAGTGTGGAGAACAGGGGGAAAGCACTGCCTGCAATGGTAACACTACTCACAAGTAGCAGCACGGCGAAAACAAGTGTCGATTCCTTTTGTAGCAGACAACTTATCTGATTAATTCAACATTAATAACAATGCACCTTATCATAGGGGACTGATTTTGAACATGGTGTCTGACCTTAGCTGTGTCAATCCAATTCCTTTTTTTTTCTGTCAGTTAAAGTTACCCTCACTCTCCTGTGTGCTTGTATCACACCCTGATTTATCAAGTGTAACTCATTTCTTGAATGCTATCCTACAGATTGTGTTGTGTGTCACATTCAGTTACAGCAGATTTCACTCCAGAACTTGGAGCTGTCTCTGTGGAAAGAGGCGTTGCACAAGAGGAGCGCCACCCATTTTCCTCTTATGCTTCTGTCTGTATTTTCATCGCTTTAAGATTAGGCTGACATTTTCTGCACCCTAATTTTGCCATGGACACATCTCTTGTTGCCGTGGACTATTTTCTGTGCATTAAACTTGTGTTTCACCTTGAACTTAGGTTTCCTGCCCCATTAAAATCACTAGTACCCAGAACACCTTTCAAGGTCTAAGGGATTGGTTCAAATGGGAATCAAACTCACCACATCTGATTTGTAGACAAATGAATTACCTGTAGACCACAGATGTCTTGAGATAACAAAAGAATAATCTTTAGAAGAAGACATTTTATCCATTGCCATAGAACCAAGCTCGTCACGTATTCCTGTCTACTCTGTGCTGGCTCCGTGTGGAGGCAAACATGATGAAAATTCATAATTTCTTTTTCCTTTAACTAATGTATAAAGTTAAAGTCTGTCCCAAGCCTAAGGCTCATCAGGCCGGTGCTTATCCCGGTTTCTGTGGCGTTAAGCGACTGTCAGTCATAGACTCCCACCTGGATAGGACGCCAGTCTATTGCAGGGTTAACCCCCAACACAAGGTTGGTACCTTTTACACCTGGGTGGGGTGAGAAAATAGCCCTAAAGTGCCTTTTGCAAGGGCACAACGCCATAGTCGAAAGCTGGGATCGAACCCGCAACCTTTAGATTACGAGTCCAACATTCTAACCACTAGGCTACAGCGGCGGCTTTAACTAATGTATGCCAGATAGATTATGCACTGTTGTCTTCAGGAACTTAGGTTCGTTTCATGTTTTCCATAGAGATGTAACTATAAAGGACTGTTAGAAGGAAGAGCTACAGCAGCTGGTCAGTCTCTTTGCCCATGCCTGAAAGAAGTCTGGACTCACAATCAGTATGAAAAAGACCAATGTCATGGGTCAGGATGTTCCAGCACTACATCAATCTGTATCAATGAGTGAGTGCTTCAAAACATTGACCATGTCATTTGTACCTGTCTCTTGGCAAGGAAATTGATGCACACCTTGCCAATGCTGCTGCACTGATGTTAAAACTTGTCAAGAAAGTATGGGACAACAGTAATCTTGTCTTGTACACCAACCTCAAGTCTTCATGTTCAGGAGTCAGAGACTACGTATGGTCAAATGTCATATGCTAGATAGGTGTGTTTGAAACTGGACTGTGGAGCATCAGGTCAACTCCATAGTTCTGCTGCGAACACACCTTCCTCATTGTCCTGCAATGTTACAAGGTACTATATAAAAAAATATAAAGGTGAAGGTGTTTCTATAAGGTGTCTTGTGAACTCAATAATGCCCTGCAGTTTTTTCCCTTGCTTTCGATAACTTGTTACCGATAGAATTTTTTTAAAAATTCTATCAAACATTACGTATGACTATGTTCCCCCTCTCCTCCTCGTGGGATGCTGAGGGCCTGTCAGTATAAACAGTCTCCCCACCTGCTGGAAAAACTCTGCTGGGACTGCAAACTGGACTGGAAGGTGACGGGTTTCAATCACTTAGGAGTTGTAGGACTTTAGTGACTCCGACTGGCTTCTACCTAGAGTGAGTGTGCTGTGGCTCAATGGGAAGACTGGGACCACACAGTTGACCTTCATCCACTTTATGGATGCGAGTTTGAGAGTGTTGCTCAAATTACCTAACCAACACTTCAGGCATCTATACCTCTTGAACTGGGGTGATGCCGGGATACATTATGATAGTAAGCGTAGAGCACAGCCCTGTCAAGTAGTCTCAAAGCAGAAACACTTCCATAGCAGCATCATGACATCATTATTATCAATGGTTATCATGCAGTGAAAAAAATACCTCTGATTCCTAGCCCCACTTGCTCTAGTCTCATAACGACTTCAGATTTGGTTCTCCCAAACACTGTCATTAGGAGGGGGGCTTGGTAGGTGGTGTCCTGTGTATGTTAGCTCAGAACAGGCGCCACTGAACACCAGCAAAGTGGCCAGCAGCAGTGCAGGATCCCTCTGACTGGTATCCCCATGGCGGCCTGATAGTGATGGGACATAACGGTCTGGATAAAGCCGTGGCGCGAGATTGAAAAGAGTGGCATGGAAACAGCAGGATGGGAGCATCATAGATGACGAGACAGGACACACAAATTATGTGCAACATTTTGTTGTTCCTTTCTATCCCTTTGCCTGTTTTTACCTTGTTACATAAACACTGTTGATTATTTTTACACAGAGCACAATACATAATCATGTATGAACAACAATGATCAGCAGCTATGCACCAACAAGATTAAAGCTTATGATGTGCCTTAAGACATCAATCACAAGTATGACAACCACCTTGTTTCTCCACTTCCTGTATCTTCTTCTCATCTATTGGTTTCCCTTTGGGGTCTGTTCTCCTGCTTCACCTCCCTCCCCCCCAGAAAGTCTTAAAGAGAATTGTCTTATAAACAGTTTCATCATCATCATCATCATCTTCATCAATCATCATCATCGTCATCGTCATCGTCATCGTATCCTCATCATCCATCGTCATCATCATCACTTTCCACTATTTATTTATTTATTTATTTTTTTTTTTTTTTTTAATCTATTTTCTTATATGGAGGATAATGGAATGAGCAGTCATGTGCTTTTTTTTTTACATCTAGTCCCCGTGTGTATACAGTTTTGTAAATCCTGTCATCTGTTCCCACCGGCACACAATGGCCTACTCTAGGCTACCCCGTCCTCCCAATTTGTTCTCACCCACCTGTTTGCTGAAGACAGATGTACTGGGCCTCTGGCCCACAACGGCAGTGCAACGCATTTTTCGTTGTTAGATACATAATCAAAAAGTATGAACTGAAGGTGCTCTGCTTGTGGACTCTTACCAGGCTGGTACATTTCAAGGCCATGTGTCTTAAAAGGTCTGGTGGTCACTTCATCCCTGTGTGGAATCAGCAGTCACCCATTCTGTTTTTTTTCTGGCTTTTCTCTATTCTCTTGCTAATTTTATGAGAGCGTCATCACTAATAAAGGGTTTGGTTGATCACGTTCCTGCTTTTCTGAGTTGATTTAGGCAGGCTCTGTGCACATTGTCTTCATGTCATTTCAGAACTCTTCCAGTGGAGCCTCATTTTCACTTCAGTCTTTCGGAACTACTTTACAATGATAGATTGTCTCAACTTCATGGGCACTTTTAGCTTCAGTTTTCCACAGCTTGTCCAGATTTATTTTGCAGGGTTCAGGTGTCTGTTTCTGTTTGACCATCTTCAGTCTTATCTTTATGGACATGAGCATGTGATGTGAGTCCCTGTCTGCCTGTGGATTTGTTCCAGCGTTAAGGACTGATATTTGCTAAGCTTGCCCTGTACTCGATGGGGACGGGAGCGTTCGGTGGTCAGAGCACTTGCTTTCTTAAGCACAGGGAAAGCAGCATCAAGCGTGGTTGCCAAGTGGATGGGTGACCGTTTGCATGCCTTGGTTTCAGTACAGTCCCCCAGTTCACCCAGCTGTCAATGGGTGCCCTCTTTAGGGTCAGGGAATGTTAAGCCGCCAGGGAGAGGAGATGGGCGCTGCCCTCAATATGCTGGCCCCTGGAGAAGCTGAGGTCTCTGATGCCTTGCTCCCCTACGACCATACAGGTTATGGGATACCTTTACCATTTCACCTTAATTTTTTTTCACTCATTAAATATGTCAACAATTTGGTCGTGACTTTTCTCTATTGGTGAAACCTATTTGTATCACCCAGATAGGTAGCTTCACAAAGTGTATAAGTGTTTTTTAATCCACTTCAGGACCTGACATATGATATGTTACATATGTGTAATGGTGTTTGGTGCAAAACACAGCGAAGGGATAGCATTTTTCTTTTCAACATTCTTTTTTTCTCATACCGGCCGCCATGGCGCAGTGGTTAACGCCTTGGATTTCGGACTGCAAGGTCGCGGGTTCGAATCCCATAAGAGTCATAGGGATTTTTTGGCTCTGGCCAGTTCCTAGAGTGAGTGTGCTTTGGGTTCAGTGGGGAGGCTGGGACCACACAGTCGAGTTTCATCCAATTTACGAATGCGAATTTGAGAGTGTTGCTCTAAGTACCTGACCAAAACTGTGGGTGTCAGTAGCTCTCGGGCCCGGTTGACACCGGGATATATCATGATAGCAAGCATTGAGTACAGCCCTGTCAAGTCGTCTCCAAGCATATGCACCTCCACAGCAGCATCATTACATCATCCTCATTCTCATCGATCACCATGCAATGAAAAAATTGCCTCTGATTCCGTGACCCGGTTGCTCTGGTCTCATGGTGACCTCAGATTCGGTTTCCCCATAGACTTCTGTGCCTGTGATGAGTTTGTGTCAATACCTTTGGGATTTGGGGTTTGATAGGGGCGGTCGTTGGAGGGACGCTGTGGTGGTCGCCACCTCGGGTGGGTAATTCATTCAGTCTGGCTCCGCGACTGAGCTAATACTGCCGTTAGTAGGGGGCTTAGTAGGTGGTGTCCTGCGTAGGTTAGCTCAGAACAGGCAACACTGAATACCACCAAAGTGACCCAGCAGAAGTGCAGGGCCCCTCTGGCCGGTAGCCCAGCGGCGATCTAATATTGATGAACTCCCTGTGGACTTCCAACCCTGAGGATGAGACTTAGCCAGCCTGGGTATGGCTGTGGCGGGGAGACTGAAATGAGCGGCGTGGGAACAGCAGGGATAGGAACGTCACAGAAGTTGAGGCAGAAAAACCAAACAAAAACCAAACAAAAAACCCCATCATTTTTCATCACACGGATGTATCACGAGTTCTATATGACAGAAAGTATTCATTTTGTATTCTGTCATCGATGGTTGCTATGGAAACACACCAAGGTGGCCGTCAACAAAAAAAGAAAAGATGGAGTCTTTGGTACTCTTGATGCACTGACTTGTGGATTTATATACATAGTTATGTAGAATGTCAGGACACACACACACACACACCACACACACACACACACACACACACACACACACACACACACCACACACACACACACACACACACACACACACACGTCTAGCGAACATATCTTAAGTTTATTCATTGCTAATTGAGTTTTTCATAAACCAGCAACAATAATCAGAACTATATCAAGTAAATGATACACAGATACACTCTTGCACGCACACGTGCACGCATGGATGCACTCACGCATGCAAACACACATTTATAATAATAATAAATAATAATACATGGAACTTATATAGCGCTATATCTTGTAAAAACACATCAAAGCGCTTGCATTCGACCTATACATCACACAAGCAATTAATAACAATCTATGGTCCTTGCAAATTCGAACACACTCACACATGCAAGGGCACACACACGCACACGTGCACACGCCCGCGCACACGCACACAACACACACACACATCTCAAAGGCTATACACTTTGGCAGGTAGATGTCAAAGGCGGGGGCAGACAAGAGATGGAAACAGAAGGAGAAAATCTTAGGTTTGAAATAAGTGTGTCTTGAGGTTGGATTTAAAAGTTTCATAAGTAGGCTTTTGCCGGAGGGAGAGAGGGAGGTCGTTCCAGATCAATGGACCAGAAACAGAGAAAGAGCGGCGGCCAACGGTAGATAGGTTGAACCTAGGTATTCTTAAGGACAAAGTATCTGCGGCCGAGCGGAGGGAGCGAGAAGGTGTGTACAAGTGAAGACATTCACAGAGGTAGGAGGGAGCAGTTTTGTGGAGGCATTTACACATATTCATATGAACAACACACACACACACACACAACACACACACACACACACACACACACACACACACACACACACACACACACACACACACATAAACACACACATAAGCACACGTACATACACAGTTTTATTTTAAATCGTTGTTACTTACTTCCTTTTGTTTTTTTATGATAACTATGGACAGAGATTCTCTTTTAGGGGAATATCATTCCCTTGTGATTTTTATTGTTAGACATACTTTGTTGGTGTTTTTTTGTGTTTTTTTTTTTACTGTTCACTTGTTAGATCCTCTTACTAATGAGGTTATTTGTGTGTTGTTCTTTTGTGTACTTCAGTATTATTCAAGAGTTCTATATTCTAGCATTCATTGCAGGTTTGTCAATTGACTTTCATTTATGTCCATTTAATCATGGCAGTAGATCGGTGGTCTAGAGGTAAAGCGCCTGTCTAGAAAGCCATAAGTCCGGGTCGGAGTGTGCGGTGGTTTGAACCCCGTTTGGGCCCAACACTTTCCCCCCTCCATCCATTAGATCATGAGTGGTGGTCTGGGTACTAGTTTTTCGGATGAGATGATAAACTGAGGTCCCGTGTGTTACACATCATTATTTAGCGCACATAAAAGAACCCACAGCAACAAGAGGGTTGTCCCTGGCAAAATTGTGTAGAAAAAGGCCAATTTGATAGGGATCAATACTATACAGTTGAAGACAGGAAAACAGACAAAAAAAAGGAAGGCGCTGAACTTGTGGCGACGCGCTCTTCCCGGGGAGGGCAGCTCAAATTTCACAGAGAGAAACCAACTGCGACATAAAGGGGTATAAATAAATAAAGAAATAAAATAAATAGTTAACAAAAATAAATGTAAAAGGTACAAAAATGAAAAATGAAAAATAATTTGTGCACCCCCAAAACCTTAATCCAGACCCACACCCACCCCACCCCACCCCACCTCCTTTTTTGTATGTTTAATTCTACAATTTGTGAAGAGACTTAAAATGAAATTGAACACAGACAGAAACAGACAGAAACAGACAGAAACAGACACACAACACAGACACACACACAGACACACACACACACACACACACACACACACACACACAACACAACACACACACACACACACACACACACACACACACAACCGCTGGGAATAGGGGTTTGCTTTGCGAACTAGAAACCATTGCTCACCATCAGACACATAATCACACATTCTTTCAGCGTCCCTTTCAACACATCAGGGTTCACGTCTCGCTAGTTTTCCTGTGATGGATGTAGGACTGTCCTGTTCCCTGGAACAGCGTAGTCTGGGTGTCTCTGACCCACGTCGTTGATGCTCATCACAGGCGGCCAGACTGGAGTGCGAAGTGTCTGCTTCTTTGCTGCTGCCCATCCTCTGTCCGGAACAGGCCTGCCCCTGCCTGATCCCTAGAATCATTCCTGTCACCTTTGCCAGTAACGGTTTTTTTCCCTCCGTGGGTGATATTAATGACACTTCTTACCCATAAACAACTTGGGCACGCGACAAGAGAAAGGCTAACTATTCAAAATCCTCGATAATACCAGACAGTGAAAAAGCATCATTTGGGTCAAATGTTTGCTGTAGTGTCTAGCCTTCAGTTTCTCTTTGTTCATGATTGTTTAGTCTTATCCAGTTTTCTTCTCCTATACTTTCAACACATACATACTGTGTATAGATGGCGTGATCATGGTAGTTGAGAACCAAGAACTGACTCATCTCTTTACTGTTTAATAAAAACGTCCCTAAACCCCACAGTTTCTGTGCAATGGTAGCTATGGTCAGCAACAAAGCTCATGTGTAGTTCCAAACCACAGACTACAGCATGACTACTGATGCACACGGAGCTCATGAGTGACTGCTTAATCCAATGGACTGGTGGCTACTTCTGCATGAGATTCCAGCCATTTTACCAGTTTTGCTTCAACTGACTTCTTCCGCTTCTCTGCTAGTGTGTTGAATGTGTACATGAAAGGATTCACAGCAGAATTCAAGGGCAGCACGAAAATAGCCAGAGCTACATTGACTTCTCCAGGTATTGCAGTACCAGCCAGTGCCAACAGTCCACAAATCCCAATAGGAAACCAGCACATGAAATCTGTCACTGCAACAGTGATCAGTCTGCGAGCTATGGTCATATCTCGAGATGCTTTACTGTGCTGGTTTTCATGGCGTTGGCTTGTATGGACCAGTAGATAAGAGCCTGCCCTACAGAAATAAACAAAAACAAAACAAAGTTAAACCCAATCAGAACAGAGAAAGAGTAATACCTTCCTTTAAACCCTTGTGTTGTAACTGGTAGTGGGATGCAGATGCCTGTCTGACCATAGAAATTCCAGTGCAGTGTCACTGGAAGCAAAGGAACCATGGCCAAACACCAGCCAACAAGCCAGATCAGCAGACAAGCCACTGCTGCTGACACTCTGTCAAACCGTAATGTGCTGAATGGAAAATGCAGAACCACAAAACGGTCCAGCGTGATGACCCAAATGATCAGAGCTGATACTTCACTAGAAAACAGGGATAAAACACCAGCCACCTTACACATCACACTGCTTTTCCATGTGCTATCATGATGGAGATATGTTCCACGGAACTGCTCATCAGCAATTCCTATGATCAAAATATACACACCCATCAGAAAATCAGACATGGTCAGGTTGGTGACAAAGACACTGAAGCCACTTGAAGAGCTCATACTCTTTGCAAATAAACGTGCACAGAAACAGAAGACGTTACCAGTCACGGACAGGCAGGCTATCAGCCACAGAAAGCCACGGTATGTCCAGGACTGCAGCAAATCCTTGCAGGATGACAGAGGGCTACTTGGAGCATGGCAAGACACATCAGCAGAGCTACAAGAAAGTATGTCATCACAGCACAGTTTATAGTTGTCTGTGACTATGGTGTGTAGATGATTGAGGTCTTTGAATAGATCAAGTGGAAACTGTTCAATAGGGCTACCCTCCATGTGTAGTTCTGTCAAATGTGGTATAGACTGAAATGCATTGGAGGCAATTATGTGAATGGATGTAGAAGTAAGGTTTAGTTTCTTCAATCTAATAAACATGGAGAAGTACTTTTCTTTAATGACTTTTAGGGATGTATATGATAAATCTATCTCTGAGAGTGTGAATTGCTTTAAGTCAACTGTATCATCAACGTGGATTGATGTGAGGGGATTTTTAGACAGAAACAAGTCCTGCAGATTGTGTAAACTAAGAAGAGAAGTGAGATTGAAGGACTGGAGTTGGTTGTCACTGAGTCCAGAATCCTCAAATTGGACAGCAGGAGAGGAGGCAGGAGAGTCAATGAGCACCTGGCCAGAATCAAATGAAAAAGGAGGCCGTGGTTATTGACGTCAGACAGTGTCATACCAGAACCTGTGCATCCAGGTAACGGAGCTGAGGGAAGAGTGTGGTGGAGAAAGGCTGCTCACACAGAAAGGTGTGACCTTGACAGGCACAACCCACAGGACAAGCTATGTCACAGAATAATTCATCATCACGGAATACACAGTGAGGCCAGCCATCACACAGATGGTCATGGTGAATGCAAAGCATGGACGCTCTGCACCTGAAAAACCCTGGACATCTCAGGTCCTCACATCCTTCTTCATCCTGGTGGTCCAGGCAGTCAAACATCCCATTGCAGCGTGTGTAGACAGGCAGACAGTCAGTGAAATTACTAGGACACCGGTAATGGCTGTCAGGACAGGAGTCGTTAGAATAAAGAGGAACTGATGTAAACCTTCTGACTGAATCAAAGTTGACCAAAATTGGTAAAGGAAGGTTGATGTGATCAATTAATACTTCAAAAAAGTCATCACAGCTGTTTTCATCAGATTCGTCCTGGCAATGGGAGATCTGGTCACAGACCTTGCTGTAAGAAAACACTGACCACTCACACAGGTGAAGGTGTTAAGACACACAGGATGTTTACAAAGAGATTCATCTGTCTTGTCCTGACAATCAGCTATGAAGTCACATATCAGTGAGTAGGACATGGTAAACTGTTCATCGCTGCATTGGAATAAGGGGAACAAGACATGGCTGGCTGCTAAAGATGGATGATCAAGACCAGAAGATTTACCAGGGACATGACACAACAGTGACTGTTGTTCATAATTGCAGACTTTATAGATATCAGAACGGCAAACAAAGACAGTATATGTCATGTGACCTGTGGCACACACTGCCATGTCCTGTTGTTTTGAAGGTGAATGAAAGCTTCTGCTAATTGAGGACACCTTCTGAGAGTGAGAGTGGTTTTCTTTAGTTGTGCTTACCCTCAGCTCACAACTCAATCCAATACTTGTATATATCTTGCTTGGTACAATGCATGGTGGATTGTTAAAATCTTCAGAAAATATCAGATAGCAATGTTTTTCTCCTTGGTGTGTTAAATGAATTGATAAAGGATGATGGATGACTGTTTTGTCATCTAGGACTACATGCCTATACATAGAAGCTAATGACAAGTCATTGCCATAGAATCCAACAAAAATCCCATATACCCTTAATGGATGAGTAAGAGCACGAGGCCAATCAAATGGACATTTTGGGAAACTAAAGGTTGCACCCAGTGATCTACAATACTCAGTACCTATCTCTAAAATGTTCACTTTCCCCTTGTCATGGGGTACATTTAAATCCTTGACAAAATGATAGCACTGATTGCAGAGTGCCACCAGTCCCTGACATTCAGGGCTGCTGAAGGGACAGTGTTCTGTTTCATCCCGTCCATCTTCACACTCTGTTTTGTGATTGCAAGCCACGTGGTGATGGATGCTGGGATAGTAGCTGACAGAGCAGTTCCACTGATCGTTGGGTAGCTTTTGCATGACGCTATTTTCATGAACAAAAGAAAAGAACAGTTTAAAGTAGTCTGAGTTTTTACAACCAGAAGTATAAAATTCTGCAGAAAACTTTGTTGCTTGAAACACATGGAGAAAGTCAGATTTGTAGTGAGATTTTCGTGACCAGACTAGTCCACATGTTTGTCTAAAAAGACCAGTATTGTCATCAAACTGCAGGAAGTAACGGTACAAATTAACATCTACAGTGTACTCCACGGTTTCCTTGATGCTGACAAAGACTGTATTTTCAGCTGGTACAGTTACCATCTTTTTAAGGGTAATGGAACATCAGAAAAACAATCATTTCTAGCCACTGTGATGTAACCAGATGAGTCTGATGTCATGATGAGCAGAAGTTGTCCTGTTACTTTTGCTTCACTGCCACATGTACCTGCCACCAAATCCATCAGTCAGTAATTATTGCAGCCTGTGGGTAAATCAGTGTATTTTTCACTACAAACTAGAATTATGCCCTGAGGATTTCCTGCCAGCATGTTTCCCTGATTGTTTATTACCTGCTGTGTCTGTTTTCTGTTATTTCAGTTTAGTTTTGTTTGCACTATATCTCTTCTTAACCATGTACTTTTGTAAAATGTTTTTTTCTGCATCATCTTCTGTGATGTCCCAGCCCTGCTGCTTCCACACCGCTCATTTCAATCTCCCCACCACAGCCTACCCAGATTTGTTATGTCTCATCCTCAGGGTCGGAAGTTCACAAGGAGCCCGTTAATATTAGGCCACATTGGGGCCACCAGCCCTAGGGGCCCTGCACTGCTGCTGGCTCATTTTGGAGGTGCTTAGTGGTGCCAGTTCTGAGCTAGCGTAGACACCACCTACTAAGCCTCCTACTAACGACAGTATTAGCTCAGTCGCGGAGCCAGACTGAGTTACCTGAAGTGGCAATCACCACAACATCCCTCCGATAACTGTTCCCTTTGAAACCTCCAACATCAACTGGGACCAGCGATTCAGAGGCGATTTTTTTTTTATTGCATAATGATCATTGATAATGAAGATGATGTAACGATTTTTCCATGGAAGTGCATATGTGACACTCCACCACATAATGAGACGGAGTGCACATGAGGTCAATTTTTAGTTATTGACATGTTCTTAATGTGTAATAAAGTGGCTATCAAATAAAAAAAACAGATTGAAAATCGGACAATTCTGTGCAAAGTTATTACAAATTGAAATGATAGACTGCATGATGTGACAAAATGAGAAACGGGCAAGTTTATTTTGGTAACAGGTTGTCAGAATGAGTGCTTTGGTATTTTCACAACACATTTAAAAGCAAAAGGAATAAAAAACCATATCTTGATATTTCATTATAAGAAAAATAAACAAATCTAGTTTAATAATCAGTCAAAATCACAAAATTGACAACTTGATCCCCACCTGCCTTTAAAGGCTCCTAGCGCAAAATTGAGTAATGTGCTAAGCGACTCATTTCGTGGTGGAGTGCCACATATGCTTTGAGACTACTTGACAGGGTTGTTCTCTACAACACTACTATCATGATATATCCCAGTGCCAACACAGCAGGTGTCTGTATCTCACACCCCACTTAACGCTGGGATAGATTATGATAGTAAGGGTAGAGTACAACCCTGTCAAGTAGTCTCAAAGCATATGCACTTCCACAGCAACCTCATTAGGCCAAACTCTCAAACTCGCATCCGTTAAGTGGATGAAGCTCGACTGTGTTGTCCCAGTATTCCCACTGAGCCCAAAGCACACTCATTGTGGGCAGAAGCTAGCCAGAGTCTGAAAATTCCTTATGGCTCTTAATGGACACCAACCCGCGCCCTTCCATTCCAATTCCAAGACGCTAACCACTGCACCATGGCGGCTGGTTTAACCATGTGCTGTGTTATCACTTTCTTTTTGCATTGGTATACATTGCGTATTTGTTGTGTTTGTTTTGCTTTGTGCCCTGCTGCTTACTCGATCATTTACTGGCTGTTTTGGTTTGTGTCACAACTCAGGCCCTGGTTCAAATCCTCACACCTCTTCGCCAACCCACTTGTGTCTCTCCCGAATGCCAAGGTGAAGGACTAGCACTCTGGACAAGGAGGGAGAGGTGTTCTTTCAAGTGGATTGACAGGGGGTCATTCACCGCCACACAACTGAGGATAGACTTGGATAACCCTTTCGGGTTTTTGTGTTGTGACATAGACATTTGCAGTGTGTGGCTATCCCAGTCATTAGGATGAGACTTCAAACCAAGGCTCTGTGTGTAAATGCTGGCATAACATCTTGCACGCACGTTAAAAACCCGTTCCGCCTTTCGGAAGAACATAATAACATTAAAAAAAAAAACAGCATGCACACAGGCATCATGTTTGGACACCATCCCTGGGGAAGGGTTGGGGAGTTGGAGTCTTCAGGGTGATTCGGGTTGTATATGGCATCGTTCTGGCGGCTCTTGCGACGGTACTGGAACAATTCGTATCTTGCCTTTCCAATCGACCATTCCAGCCATGTGGAGAGGGGCTCTGTTGCATAACAGTTTGCCCTCACACTTACTTACCCAGGCTTTACGCTCTAGATCCTAGAGGGCAGCTCCATTCCAAGACTGATGAATGCCCACATGGCTATCCTTCTACAGTCTAAGCTTCCTCAATGTCTGGATGATTAAAATACATGTTGAATATTACATAATCATATTGCCTTAGCACTAGTTGCTATAAAAGTTAGACTTAACCCTTTTACTATGTCTTAGCTGTTGTGAATGCTGACTAAACGGAAGACATTTTACCTGAGGACACTGGCTGAGGCCTACATGGGTTGACCAGAAGACAGTATATAACCCAGGAGTCACCGATATACTCCGGTTAGAAAACTTTGCGCACTTTAGAGATCCTCCACAATATGTGTATGAATGCACACATCCATTAAGAAAAAAATATTGACTCCATACACAGAATAGAAAATCTCTCTCTCTCTCTCTCTCCTCTCTCTCTCTCTCTCTCTCTCTCTCTCTCTCTCTCTCTCTCTCTCTCTCTCTCTCTCTCTCTCTCTCTCTTCTCTCCCTTTTCTCTCCGACATT
>CM060347.1:20484724-20502495 GCA_030674155.1 Stramonita haemastoma | reverse complement strand
TCTCTGCTGAATTCCCCCGGGGGGGGGGAAACGTCGCCAAAATGCGACTTACCTTTTTTTTTTTTTTTCCCTGTTTTAAAACTGATAATATTGTTCCTATCAAAGTGGCCTTTTTCTACACAATTTTCCCGGGAAAAACCCTCTTGTTGCTGGGGGTTTCTTTATGCGTGCAAATAAGATGGGTAACAAACGGGACTCAGTTTATCATCTCATCCCAAAGATAAAAACCCCGACCACCCCGCCTGATTAATGGATGGAGGGGGGGAAAGTGTTGGGCCCAAAAAGGGGTTTAAACCCCCGCCACTCCGACCGGACTTATGGCTCTCTAGACCCCCGTTTTCTGCCAGATTAAAAGGACATAAATGAAAATCAAAATGACAAACCTGCAATAAATGCTAGAATATAGAACTCTTGAATAAACTGAAGTACACGAAAGAACAAAAAACAAATAACTCATTAGTAAGAGGATCTAACCCAAGTGAAAAGTAAAAAAAAAAAAAAAAAAAACAAAAAAAAAAAACTGTATGTCTAACCTAAAAATCACAAGGGTTTTATATTCCCCCAAAAAAGATTCTCTGTCCATAGTGATCATAAAAAAACAAAAGGAACTAAGCAACAACGATTTAAAAATAAAACTCTGGGTTTGTGTGTGTGTGTGTGTGTGTGTGTGTGTGTGTGTGTGTGTGTGTGTGTGTGTGTGTGTGTGTGTGTGTGTGTGTGTGTGTTTGTGCATATGTGTAAATGTGTGCATGCGTGAGTGCATGCATGCGTGCACGTGTGCGTGCAAGAGTGTGTCTGTTTATCACTTGCTTGATATAGTTCTGATTAATGTAGCTGGCTTATGAAAAACTCAATTAGCAATGAATAAACTTAAGATCTGTTCGCTAGACGTGTGTGTGTGTGTGTGTGTGTGTGTGTGTGTGTGTGTGTTGTGTGTGTGTGTGTGTGTGTGTGTGTGTGTGTGTGTGTGTGTGTGTGTGTTTGTGTGTGTGTGTGTACGTGTGTGTGTACGTGTGTGTGTATGTGTGTGTGTGTATGTGTGTGTGTGTTTGTGTGTGTGTACGTGTGTGTTCTGATATTCTACATAACTATGTATATAAATCCACAAGTCAGTGCATCAAGAGTACCAAAGACTCCATATTTTGTTTATTTTGTTCACGGCCATCTTGGTGTGTTTCCATAGCAACCATCGATGACAGAATACAAAATGAATATTTCTGTCATATAGAACTCGTGATACATCCGTGTGATGAAAATGATGTTTTCTTTGTTTGGTTTTTGTTTGTTTTTTCTGCCTCAACTTCTGTGACGTTCCTATCCCTGCTGTTCCCACGCCGCTCATTTCAATCTCCCCGCCACAGCCATACCCAGGCTGCTAAGTCTCATCCTCAGGGTTGGAGGCCCACAGGGAGTTCATCAATATTAGATCGCCGCTGGGCTACCTGCCAGAGGGGCCCTGCACTTCTGCTGGGTCACTTTGGTGTGTTCAGTGGTGCCTGTTCTGAGCTAACCTACGCAGGACACCACCTACTAAGTCCCCTACTAACGACAGTATTAGCTCAGTCGCGGAGCCAGACTGAGTGAGTTACCCACCCGAGGTGGCAACCACCACAACGTCCCTCCAACGACCGCCCCTATCAAACCCCCAATCCCAAAGGTATTGACACAAACTCATCACAGGTACAGAAGTCTATGGGGAAACCGAATCTGAGGTCACCATGAGACCAGAGCAACCGGGCCAGGGAATCGGTCGCAATTTTTTCATTGCATGGTGATTGATGAGAATGAGGATGATGTAATGATGCTGCTGTGGAGGTGCATATGCTTGGAGACTACTTGACAGGGTTGTACTCTACGCTTACTATCATGATATATCCCGGTGTCATCCGGACCCGAGAGCTACTGACACCCACAGTTTTGGTCAGGTACTTAGAGCAACACTCTCAAATTCGCATCCGTAAATTGGATGAAGGCTCGACTGTGTGGTCCCAGTCTCTCCACTGAGCCCAAAGCACACTCACTCTGGGTAGGAACTGGCCGGAGCCAATAAAATCCCTATGACTCTTATGGGATTCGAACCCGCGACTTTCCAGTCCGAAATCCAAGGCGTTAACCACTGCGCCATGGCGGCCGGTATGGGAAAAAAAGAATGTTGAAAAGAAAAAATGCTATCCCTTCACTGTGTTTTGCACCAAACACCATTACACATAATAACATATCATATGTCAGGTCCTCAAGGGAATTAAAAACACTTAAACACTTTGTGAAGCTACCTATCTGAGAGTGATACAAATAGATTTCACCAATAGAGAAAAGTCACAACCAAATTGTTGACATATTTAATGAGCGAAAAAAATTAAGGTGAAATGGTAAAGGCGTCCCATAACCTGTATGGTCGTAGGGGAGCGAGGCATCAGAGACCTCAGCTTCTCCAGGGGCCAGCATATTGAGGGCAGCGCCCATCTCCTCTCCCTGGCCGATTAACATTCCCTGACCCTAAAGAGGGCACCCATTGACAGCTGGGTGAACTGGGGGACTGTACTGAAACCAAGGCATGCAAACGGTCACCCATCCACTTGGCAACCACGCTTGATGCTGCTTCCCCTGTGCTTAAGAAAGCAAGTGCTCTGACCACCGAACTCTCCCGTCCCCATCGAGTACAGAGCAAGCTTAGCAAATATCAGTCCTTAACGCTGGAACAAATCCACAGGCAGACAGGGGCTCACATTACATGCTCATGTCCATAAAGATAAGACTGAAGATGGTCAAACAGAAACAAACACCTGAACCCTGCAAAATACATCTGGACAAGCTATGGAAAACTGAAGCTAAAAGTGCCCATGAAGTTGAGACAATCTGTCATTGTGAAGTAGTTCCGAAAGACTGAAGTGAAAATGAGGCTCCACTGGAAGAGTTCTGAAATGACATGAAGACAATGTGCACAGAGCCTGCCTAAATCAACTCAGAAAAGCAGGAACGTGATCAACCAAACCCTTTATTAGTGATGACGCTCTCATATTAGCAAGAGAACAGAGAAAAGCCAGAAAAAACTAGAATGGGTGACTGCTGATTCCACACAGGGATGAAGTGACCACCAGACCTTTGAAGACACATGGCCTTGAAATGTACCAGCCTGGTAAGACTCCACAAGTATAGCACCTTCAGTTCATACTTTTTGATTATGTATCTAACAACGAAAACTGCGTTGCATTGCCGTTGTGGGCCAGAGGCCCAGTACATCTGTCTTCAGCAAATAGGTGGGTGAGAACAAAATGGGAGGACGGGGTAGCCTAGAGTAGGCCATTGTGTGCCGGTGGGAACAGATGACAGGATTTACAAAACTGTATACACACAGGGACTAGATGTAAAAAAAAAGAAAGCACATGACTGCTCATTCCATTATCCTCGATATAAAAAAAATAAAATAAATAATAAATAAATAAATAAATAGTCGGAAAGTGTTGATGATGATGATGATGATGATGATGATGATGATGATGATGATGATGATGATGATGATGATGATGATGATGATGATGATGATGATGGTCATGGTGATCATGGTGGTGGTGGTGGTGGTGGTGGTGGTGGTGGTGGTGGTGGTGATGGTGATGATGATGATGATGATGATGATGATGAATGATGATGATGATGATTGATGAGACTGTTTATAAGACAATTCTCTTTAAGACTTTAGGGGGGGGAGGTGAAGCAGGAGAACAGACCCCAAAGGTAAACCAATAGATGAGAAGAAGATACAGGAAGGGGAGAAACAAGGTGTTATCATACTCGTGGTTATGTCTTTGGGCACATCATAAGCTTTAATCTTGTTGGTGCATAGCTGCTGATCATTGTTGTTCATACATAATTATGTAATGTGCTCTGTGTAAAAATAATCAACAGTGTTTCATGTAACAAGGTAAAAACAGGCAAAGGGATAGAAAAGGAACAACAAAATGTAGCACATAATTTGTGTGTCCTGTCTCGTCATCTATGATGCTCCCATCCTGCTGTTTCCATGCCACTCTTTTCAATCTCCCGCCACAGCTTTATCCAGACCGTTATGTCCCATCACTATCAGGCCGCCATGGGGATACCAGTCAGAGGGATCATGCACTGCTGCTGGCCACTTTGCTGGTGTTCAGTGGAGCCTGTTCTGAGCTAACATACACAGGACACCACCTACCAAGCCCCCCTCCTAATGGCAGTGTTTGGGAGAACCAAATCTGAAGTCGTTATGAGACTAGAGCAAGTGGGGCTAGGAATCAGAGGTATTTTTTTCACTGCATGATAATCATTGATAATGAGGATGATGTCATGATGCTGCTATGGAAGTGTTTCTGCTTTGAGACTACTTGAAAGGGCTGTGCTCTACGCTTACTATCATAATATATCCCGGCGTCACCCCCAGCTCAAGAGGTATAGATGCCTGAAGTGTTGGTTAGGTAATTTGAGCAACACTCTCAAACTCGCATCCATAAAGTGGATGAAGGTCAACTGTGTGGTCCCAGTCTTCCCATTGAGCCACAGCACACTCACTCTGGGTAGAAGCCAGTCGGAGTCACTAAAGTCCTACACCTCCTAAGAGATTGAAACCCGTCACCTCCCAGTCCAGTTTGCAGTCCCAGCAGAGTTTTTCCAGCAGGTGGGGAGACTGTTTATAACTGACAGGCCCTCAGCATCCCACGGGGAGGAGGAGAGGGGGGACATAGTTATACGTAATGTTTTTTAGAAAAAATTCTTTCGGTAACAAGTTATCGAAAGCAAGGGAAAAAACTGCAGGGCATTATTGAGTTCACAAGACACCTTATGGAAACACCTTCACCTTTTATAATATATATATTATTTTTTATAGTACCTTGTACATTGCAGGACAATGAGGAAGGTGTGTTCGCAGCAGAACTATGGAGTTGACCTGATGCTCCACAGTCCAGTTTCAAACACACCTATCTAGCGTATGGCGAATTGACCATACGTAGTTTCTGACTCCTGAACATGAAGACTTGATGTTGGTGTACAAAACAAGATTACTGTTGTCCCATACTTTCTTGACAAGTTTTAACATCAGTGCAGCAGCTTTGGCAATGTGTGCATCAATTTCCTTGTCAAGAGGCAGGTTCAAATGACATGGTCAATGTTTTGAAGCACTCACTCATTGATACAGATTGATATGGTGCTGGAACATCCTGACCCTTGACATTGGTATTTCTCATGCTGATTGTGAGTCCAGACTTCTTTCAGGCATGGGCAAAGAGACTGACCAGCTGCTGTAGCTCTTCCTCCTAACAGTCCTTCATAGTTACATCTCTATGGAAAACATGAAACGAACCATAGTTCCTGAAGACAACAATGCATTATCTATCTGGTATACATTAGTTAAAGGAAAGAGAAATTATGAATTTTCATCATAATGTTTGCCTCCACACAGAGCCAGCACCGAGTAGACAGGAATACGTGACGAGCTTGGTTCTATGGCAATAGATAAAATGTCTTATCCTTAAGGTTATTCTTTTGTTATCTCAAGACATCTGTGGTCTACAGGTAATTCATTTGATACAAAATCAGATGTCGTGAGTTGGTCCCCATTTGAACCAATCCCTCAGACCTTGAAAGGCGGTCTGGGTTCTAGTGATTTTAATGGGGCAGGAAACCTAAGTTCAAGGTGAAACACAAGTTTAATGCACAGAAAATAGTCCACGGCAAGAGATGTGTCCATGGCAAAATCAAGTGCAGAAAATGTCAGCCTAATCTTAAAACGATTGAAAATACAGACAGGAGCATAAGAGGAAAAAGGGTGGCGCTCCTCTTGTGGCAACGCCTCTCCCCAGAGAGACAGCTCCAAGTTCCGGGAGTGAAATCTGCTGTAACTGAATGTGATACACAACACAATCTGTAGGAAAGCATTCAAGAAATGAGTTACACTTGATAAATCAGGGTGTGATACAAGCACACAGGAGAGTGAGGGTAACTTTAACTGACAGAAAAAAAAGGAATTGGATTTACACAGCTAAGGCCAGACACCATGTTCAAAATCAGTCCCCTATGATAAGGTGCAATGTTATTATTGTCGAATTAATCAGATAAGTTGTCTGCTACAGAAGGAATCGACACTTGTTTTTGCCGTGCTGCTACTTGTGAGTAGTGTTACCATTGCAGGCAGTGCTTTCCCCCTGTTCTCCACACTACATGAGTGTTAGTGGTCTACACTTATCAACGGCACACTCTGAAACATTCCCTGGGTTCCCTAAACCAAGTTTCAGACTCGTTGTGTAAGAGCTATGAGATATATGTGTGATGGGGAAGTACTGCCATGGGGCTGGCACCAACAGAAGGCAGTTGCCTAATGGAAAGTTCAGGTGCGGGCTGTTGATGTCAGCTGCTGTTGTCAGAGATTCAGAAGGTTAGGATGAGACCATTCTCCCCTGTTGTTGTTGTTGTTGTTGTTGTTGTTGTTGTTGTTGTTGTTGTTGTTGTTGTTGTATGTTGTTGTTGCATGTTCCCCACCTTCACAGCCCAAGGGTCACCCAGAATATTCACTCTGACTCACTCCTAGAAATTACTGTGAGATTCAAAGTACACACTGGATGAGAAGTTTGCATGTATCACTTTTTTCAAGTGCATCACCACGTAAACAACCATACTCCGACTTCAGAGAATGTTTTCCTTGACAGGAGAGTGCAGGTTGTTATGCTTAGGGCTTGTCGTTGCTGAAGACAATCTCAGCACAACATTTCACAACATAGCACTATAATAATGTAGTGTGCCTGAGCACCTAGCTGACATCACTGACAACTGACAGCGTTTTCTTCTGGCTCATACTTCTTTTGTCATCACTGTGTTTCCTCAGCTGCTCATTATTGGGGAGTGCAGACACAGTGAAACTTCTGATATGAACTTCTCCATTTTCTTGTTCATAAGTAAAGCTCCATGGTTCAACAACAGTGAGAGTTTGCGTGTGTAGCTATTTCCCCATCATTAAGGTAGCCGCATTCTAAACATATATAGTGATATATATATATATATATATATATATATATATATATATATATATATATATATATATATATATATATATATATATATATATCATATAAATGAATGATATATACATATATCTGTACACACACATACACACACATAATATACATATATATATACATACATACATACATACATACATACATACATACATACATACATACATACATACATACATACATATA
The DNA here is from genome assembly GCA_030674155.1 of Stramonita haemastoma. Taxonomy (NCBI): domain Eukaryota; kingdom Metazoa; phylum Mollusca; class Gastropoda; order Neogastropoda; family Muricidae; genus Stramonita; species Stramonita haemastoma. The sequence goes on along the minus strand of CM060347.1, from coordinate 20,495,272 downwards.
TATTATAATATATATATATATATATATATATATATATATATATATATATATATATATATATATAATTATATATATATATATATGATTCATTCCTTATGGCACACACTGACATTGGCCTTAGGCCACTATACAAAACATGATTAAGGCAGGGGGAAGATAAATATCACAGCCTAAAACATTTCCATCCATTCCACATTTCTAATTCCGCAAACACACAAAGTCACATTCAATGCCTTCTAGTTATCATCAACCCCGTTAACCTTTTTATCATTTGCATAAAGAGAGAGAGAGAGAGAGAGAGAAGAGAGAGAGAGAGAGAGAGAGAGAGAGAGAGAGAGAGAGAGAGAGAGAGAGAGAGAGAGAGAGAGAGAGAGAGAGGAGAGAGAGAGAGAGAGAAGAGAGAGAGAGAGAGAAGACAAGCAAGGCAAGGCAAGGCAAGGCAAGGCAAGGCAAGGCAAAATTCTTTTATTCGAGGATAATAGATAAACACACATGTGCTTTTTTACATCCAGTCCCCGCCCCTTTCAGGGATAACATCAAGATAAAAAGATAGCCTCAACTAAAACAAGAACAATTATAATGATCCAATTACCAAGAGCAAACCATAGCAAGTATCAAACAACAGGTAAGAAATAAGACAGAGATACAATATTAAGGTAGTGTTATAAAAAAAAAGGCACTCATTCAGAAACAAAAATAAGAAGTAAGAATCAGTGATGATTTTGATTTGAATAATAAAGAAGCAAACAAACAAACAAAGAAACAAAACAAAAATAAATAAAAAGATAAATAAATAAAAACAAAATAAATAATTAAAAAACAAAAAAAGGCGCAATGATTATAGATCAAACATGAGAATATGATGAGGTTAGATGACTGAAAACATCAATCCACCACCATCTATCATCAAAATATGTCCCATAAAACATAAGATTTTGATAAAGGTCGAGAAAGAACAACAACAACAGGTAAGAAATAAGACAGAGATACAATATTAAGGTAATGTTATAAAAAGGCACTCATTCAGAAACGAAAATATGAAGTGAGAATCAATGAAGAATTTGATTTGAGTACAAAAACCCAAACAAAAACCAATCAAAGCAACAACAACAACAAAAAAAAGGCGCAATGATTAAAGAGCAAACATGAGAATATGATGAGGTTAAATGACTGAAAACATCAATCCCACGATCTATTATCAAAATAAGTCCCATAAAGCACAAGTTTTTGAACCAAAAAAACCCCAACTCACACTCACACACACACACACCGCGCGCGCGCGCGCGCGCGCGCGCACACACACACACACACACACACACACACACACACACACACACACACACACACACACACACACACACACACACCTCACTTAGTCTTATGATTATAGTCATAAGATCATCAAAATCAGAGAGAAGTGAGGAGGGAGAGGGTAGATAGTTGGAGAGGGGAGAAGTGTGGTTTGTTATTTTTGATTCATCAAGTAGATTAGAAGGTGACTTTTGAAGGTTGTTGATGATTGATACTGTTTAATTGAGTCAGGGAGGGAGTTCCATAGCGTAGGGCCTGAGTATAGTAAACTAGTTTTGAACAAGTCTATTCTTGGGATTGGGACACTTGGCTTTACGTATTTCTGGAATGATTCATTGGGAATTTGTCTTTTAAGGATGTGGTGACATTTCCTGTCAGTATCTTAAACATCATGATGCCTTTGTTATATTTTAGTCTTTGGTGTAGGGGAGGAATATTTAACTGAGTATAATTCCCTTCTAGCAAGGTTGTTGTCTTCAGAAGGACCAGTTTGAGACCACGTTTATACAAACTTAGTAATGGTTTCATGATATTTGCACTGGCAGTGTCCCACAGGGTTGCAGCATAGTCTATTGAGGATTGTATATAAGCTTGAAAAAACAGTTTCCTTGAATGAAAATCGAGAAAGTGTTTAATTTTAATCAACTGGTAGACTTTTTTGGACAAGTGTTTGCATAGGTGAGATATGTGGTAGAACCAGCTGAGATTTTCATCAATTGTCACTCCTAGAACTTTGTGGTGAGAGGTCTGTTCGATTGCTTCCTTTTTTATGTGAATTGGAAATAGTTTATGTGGTAAATTTTGTTGCTTTTGTCTGGTAGTGATAAGCATGCATTTTGTTTTTTGGGGATGGATAGACATGTGGTTCAGTTCAGTCCATTTGGCAAGGTCATCAGTACTTTTTTGTAATAAGGTTGTGAGATAGTCAATGTCATTATGGCTCGTATGTATGGTTGTGTCATCTGCAAATAGTTCACATTTGGAATTGATATGTAGAGGAAGGTCATTAATGTATAATGAAAAGAGAATAGGGCCCAATATGGATCCCTGTGGTACTCCATAATGAATGGGCTTTAGTTTGGATGTTGATGTAGCTATTGAGACACACTGGTGCCTATTTGTAAGATATGAATCGAGTAGTCCTTGGGTTTTTGTAGAAATGTTATACAGGTTTAGCTTTTTAAGGAGAAGTTTGTGGTCAATTGTATCAAATGCTTTTTTTGAAATCCACAAATAATACTTCACAAAATTTATTGTCATTGATGTTTGATAGCCAATTATCTACAAGACTGGTCAGTGCTGTATGACACGAGTGCTTTATTCTAAATCCAGACTGATTAGGATGAAGTAAGTTGTTGATTTCTGTATGATGGACTAAGTGTTTATTCATATGTTTTTCCAGTGGTTTTGAAAGGATCGGTATAATGGAGATGGGCCTATAGTTTGAAGGATCAGAAGTATCGCCAGACTTGTAGATGGGGATTACTTTAGAACATTTGAAGGCGTTGGGGAAATAGTTCTTATCAAAGCAGAGGTTATATATATATGTTAGGGTGTCTGTGATAACTGGAGCTGATAATTTTAATATACTGCTGTCTATTCCATCAAGACCACGCGTTCTTGATTGTTTGAGGTGAGTCAGATAGTTGTAGACCTCTGAGACAGACATGAAAGGTATGTGAAGTTTTGAAGGAATATGCTTTTCTTGGCAGTATTGTTTTAATTCATTAAGATCATTGGACTCTGAGTTATCATTGCTAATTACGTTGGGAGAAACATTGATGAAGTGGTTGTTAAGCTTTTTCGGCGGAGATGTCTTTGATTACATTTGATTTAGGAGTTGATTGATTGTTTGTTATTTGATTTATTGCTCGCCATACAGTCTTTGAATTTTGTTTGGAAGATAGTAGGTCTTGAAAATATTTCTTTTTTTCACGCCGTTTTTGTGAGATTATGGCGTTTCCTAACTTTTTTGACTCATCATAATATTTGTGTTCTTTTAGAAGGTCTCAAGATAACATGCTTCCTCTAGTTCCTTTGTGAGCCAAGGCGGTTTGGGGCTGTGTTTGATCCTAATGGTTTTAAATGGAGAATGTTTGTTATAGATTTCAGTGAACGTTTTTATCCAGAACTCAATGGCTAAGTCTGGATCAGTAATATTGAAGGTTTCTGAGAGTGTGGAGTTGCATAAGTCTATGAGAAAAAGCTGTTCATTAAACTTTGCAAAAGAACGATAGGTTATAGTTTTATGGCCAGGTTTGGGAATTTTTGTTCCTTTTTTTGACCATGTGGCGCAGACTGGGTAGTGATCGCTGCAGTTGTAGACAGGGACACAAGTTTCTATGATGTTTTCTGGGTTTGATACATAGATGTGGTCAATTAACTTGTTTGAATTTGATGTGACTCTTGTGGGAGATTTAACTAATTGGTGAAGATTGAGTGAATTCATAACTTGGGTCCATTGATTACGTACTTTTGTTAGGTCTATATTGAATTCGCCCAGTAAGATTATTTCTCGAGATTCAAGTAGAACTTCGTTTATCATGGAGTCAAATTTGTCTATCCAATTTGTTCTTTCACTTGGATTCCTGTAACAGAACCCCATCATAACAGGCCGTGTACCTTTCATGGAAACTTCGATCCAGATAGATTCTATTTCATGACGTTCTAGAACGGGAAGACGTTTGAACATTACAGAATCACTAATATAGATTAAGATACCTGTTTCTTTTGGCTTTTGTGGATCTTTCCGCAGGATTTTATAACCTGGAATGTGTATGTCAGCATCGGTTATATGTTCGGTGAGTCTTGACTCAGAAAGCCCTAGTATGTGGAATGGTTTGCCTTGATTTGTAATGAGTGTTGATATATCTTCCATTTTGTTAATTGCATGGTTTATGTTTGGGTGACAAATTCGTAAGCCATTCTTGGAGGGCCAGGTATTGTGTCTTGGATGCATCTATTACAGGTAGTTTGGTAAGCAGTTATTAATGAGTGTAGAGACTGGTGAAGAGAGATTATTAATATGGGAGGAATGTTAGCACTTGATTGGGGATGGAATGAATTAAGAAGGATTAAAATCAAAATCAAAATCACTCTACATATGACACAATGGTATAATCAAGATCAAAATCAAAATCACTCTACATATAACACACAGTGGTATAAAAACTCGATCAAATTAAGTGTAGGCCTACTTCAGAAAAAGAGTCAAGTAGACCTAAAACAAAAACAGCAACCTGGTGCTCAGGTGGTGTGGTTCAGATAATTATAGAAAAGGGACAGGTTTTGAAAAAACAAAATGAAAAACAATAAAAGAAAACATAAAATAAGATAAGGCAGAACAAAACAAATAACTCTGGACAATCAAGGCAATACTATGCCAATCAACGTTTATAATCAATGACAATACAACAAGAGTGAAAATAATATAGAATATATCCTTATGCACAATCAGCACAGTTCCTGAGATGAGAAACAAAATGTTGATGCACAATCCAGAGGATTCAGTCACAGTCTTGTCAGTATAGAAGTCTGGTCTGGGAAGGACCAGTCACAGTTTGTTGCACAATACTATGCCATTCAACATCTATAGATGATACCAACACAGCAAAGTGAAAATAATAAGCATATCATGATGCATAATCAACACTGTTTCTGAGAAGTAATATGTTGATGCACAATCAGCAATCCAGAAGATTCAGTCACTGTCTTGTCAGAACACAACAGTGAGGTAATAAAAAGCATATGATGATATGGTGATGCACAATCAGCACAGTTTCTGAGAAACAAAATGTTGTTGCACAATCAGCAAGATCCAGAATTCAGTCACAGTCTTTTTGGTATAGAAATCTGATCTGGAAATGATCAGTCACAGTTTGCTGCACAATAGGAGCACTGGTTGGGTGGACGAACCTTGAGCTAAAAAACAAACTAGCTGGTATATATAAGTTTCAGTCTGTGGCGAGTTGATAGTTCAAGACCATGGGTTGCAGAGCACAAGTGTCAGTCTTCATAATCTTGTTTCATTACACACACACTTATATATACTTGTACACATTACACATATCCATATCTATGCACACATGCACGCACCACACACAACACACACACACACACACACACACACACACACACACAACACACACACACACACACAACACACAATCATGCACTAACTCACATGCCTATACACATATTTTGGAGGAGCATGACTTATCACACCAGAGTTTCTATGGTGTACACTGTGTTGTACTGGTGATAAGGTGCTCTTGTCTTGAGAGCTGGAGCTGGGTAAGGTCTGGTGGTGAGCATTGCTGGGTAGGGTGGGGACAGGAGGTGGGGTGAACGCTGGGTCGACACTGATTGTAGTTGTTGGAGGGTCTGTCTGTTGGCCCAGACATTGTCGTTCTGGGGTTGGGGTTGGGGGGTGGGACGGTGTCCAGTCATCTGTGGTAAATAAGGGTATCTGGGGACACTGGAATGTCATTGGTACTCTTTATGTAGTAGTGCTGAGGGTTGGGTCTTCTGTTCGTCAGTAGGTGGTGTAGTGGGTGTTGTCAGGAGTGGCTGTCGTTTATGTCTGGGGTCGGTATATTTGAGGCTGTAGGCTAACCTGTCTGCACCTTTGGGGCTGGGGTGAAGAGGGTCAGAATACAGATCTTTGCGTGGGGCCCCACTGGAGGTTCTAAATATGGTAGTGTGGTCTGCAAGTGGGATGTTTTCTGCAGCACACACTTTAGCTAATGAGATATTGGAAATATTGACCGTTTTCTTTAGGGGGTGCTGTCCCATTATGAGGATAATGGATGATGCCAGCAGCCTGGCTTGGGAAACACGTGTTTGATGTTTCTGATGAGCTGAGTCCATTTACTTTCAGTGATGGCTGTATATTTGCATGTATTTATTCCTGTGTGAAAGATGATGTGTTGTATTTCTTTGTTGTTGGGAATGTGATGGAGCCAATGAATAAGGTCATCGACAGTTATACCTGAGATACTGAGGTTTTGATTTTTACCTTTGTAGAATAGAATATCGGATTTGATATGTCGTGTTACTGAGTCTCCTAAGATGAGGTTAGTTGTGCTGGAGTGAACTCTTTGTTCTGCTAGTTGTTGGGTGGTGTGAGAGTGTTGTCTGTGGTAGTTTGTTGTGCTTCAGAAGTGTGGGTTTGGGTTTTTGTGTCTTTTCTTTTTTTTTTTGGAGAGACTTTTGTCCATACGTTTGGGTTTAGTTCATTGCCCTCAGGGATGTTGGATGTTTGATTGTCAGAGTCTGTTTGGTTGTTGTTTTTGATGGTGATGACAGAGTTGACTGTTGCTTGGTTGTTGATTTCTTTAGTGGTGTTGGAAGTTTGTTTGTCAGGGTCTGTTTGGTCGTTGATTTTGGCAGTGTTGACTGTGTCTTGTGGTAAAGGTGGGGTTGGATCAGCTGGGGCTGGCTTCTGGTCAGGGTTGTTATGAATACATTGTTTTTTGTTTTCGTCATCGAGGGAGAGAAGAGAGAATCTGTTGGTGGTAGGGAAGGATGATAGGAGGGTGTCTTGTTCTTCATCTGACTGTTCAGCTAAGTGTGTTTGTGTGTGTGTTCTTTTGATACTGTGTGTTTCAGCTGGTTCAGTTCCGACTTTAAGTCATGGTTTTCTTTTTTCAGTTGGAGAACAATCTTGGTGAGAGAACCTAAGTCTTTTGTGTTTTTTTTGATTGAAGTGGATAGTGAGTGTATTTTTTGTTTCAGTTGTTGTGATGTTTGGGTAGGTGGGTATTTGCAGAGGAATCGAGGAAGGTGACGTGTTTTTTTGTGGGGATGAGTGACTGGTGAGGCAATATGTCGCACAGTATGAACCAGTGTACTTTGTGAGTTGTTTTTTGGCTGATTGTTGGATTGACAGCATGTTTTGATCTCTTTCCTGTTGTCAGTTGTGTGAGGGAGACCATGCATCAGCTCAGGGTGTGGGTGTGGTGTTTGTGCTGTGTTTTGTGGAAGGTTTGTTTTGTGTTCCCCACAGCTGATTTTACTTTGCCTGGCTGCTGGACTGGTGGGGATGAGGGTGGTGATAGATCAGGTAATTGATCATCGGGATTGGGTGGTGGGCTGGTGGGATTGATCAATGATGGCAATTTGGTGAGACAGGGACTCCTGGACGGGGATGGGATATCCTGGGGAATTATTTTACCAGAGGGGGAAGGTTTGAGTTGGGGTAGGGGTAGTTCCGACAGGTCATGCACAGCCTCGTCCAGGTTTGGTTGGGTCTCTTTGCTTCTTGTCAGACTGAAGATGGCTCGAATCACCTGAATGAGTGATTGGAACTCGTTTCTGAGCCATCTTCTGCACAAGTTCCCTTGTACAAGCACAGTTCCTGTTGTGTAAAAAGTGGTGATGGTGATCAGTTTCTTGTCAGCACAATTCACTTGTATTTTAGTCTTGAATAGTTTGTCACTGGGTAGGGTGGTGGGGATGCTAGAGAGGTCACCATTGTCATTGAGGAAAATTGGCTTATTTGGCTTTGTTAAAATCATTCCAATATGCATTAAAGCCTGGTTGATTATTTACACTGCACATGTAACGTTTATGAAAGACTGATCTTGCTATCGGAAGCAGTGGAAATGGGACTTGAAAAGTTAATTGTTTTGTGTCTATCTTTATATCTATTTGGGGGACCCAGGTACATTGGGTGTCATTGGTGACAGCAGACATAATGAGGGAGGGGGGGGGGATGACAAGGGGGATTGAAGATGTGGGATGGAGTGGGGTGAATATGGGGGAGATTAGTGATTCTTGTGTTTTTAACCCATGGTCCTTAGTCCTACAGTTCACATTTTTAAGCACATGGCACTCTTCACTGTATACAGTACCATGGCAGCTGTTTCAAACACCCCAGACTAACAATAATATGGGGGGAAAAGAAAAAAAAAGGAAGAGGGGTGGAGGGAAGGGAGGGGGTAAGAACAAGGCTATCAATAGCTCAGCACAGAGTTGTGACCACACTAAGAGGAGATGTTAACAAGGTAGGGAGTCACAGTATAGGGCATAAACATGAGGCTATAAGAACACACACACACACACACACTCACACCACGTTACTTCATTCACATCAGATAGACCTACACAGGGAGCATGGCAAAAGCTTGAACCCTTACACATAGGATGAAAATCTGCTGGATTCGAATCTAATTATTGTCAGAAATGACACATCCAAGGTTGTCCAAAATTGACCCCTGGCTAAGTGCACTAAAATTAAATAGAGAAAAATAATATCACGATGATATGAATTTTAGCGCAGTCCAATCACCATAGAAGCGCAGAGTTCAGTAATAACCACAATTGTAAATAGTAATTGCAGAGTTGAATGAAACAGCCTGTTGAGAAGTAAACCTCACAGGGCCTCAGTGAGGTCAAAGTGCAGTGTTGATGAAAGCCTTGAAGTGTCAGCTAGCCTACAGACATTTAGATTGAAGGGGTTGCACTTGAGTGAAACAGCACAAAACCACTTGAGGTTGGATACAAGGAGGGCAGGCCATCACTCCTGTCTCCCAATGTAGCAGCAGAGGTGGAGGGAGGGGGGACATACACCTGGTGGCATACTATGACCATCGTCTCCATGGTGAGGAGTCACAGTACTAGGCACGAAGACTAGACTAGGGCTAAATAGGCCTACACACATACATATATATATATATATATATATATATATATATATATATATATATATATATATATATATATATATATAATATATATATATATATACACAAACACTTGATTTCATGAAGGGGAGGACAGCGAGCCCTCGATGGATGGACAGCGAGCGTTGGCGTAGCGGGCTGGTTTCGAGTGGTACTCCATACCTTCCGAAACAATCAGCTGGCGATGCCGACACAGACACAGACACAACTGGGTGGCTGACGCCTCAAGTCTCTATGTGAGATAAGATACAATCCGACATGGGATGACAAATCTGAAATAGAGTTGGCTTACTTTGTTGTTGTTTTTTTTTTTCTTTTTTCACCGATCTGCCACAGGTACACACTGTCTGAAGGTAGACAACATCACAGGTGCAATCCACATGATTGCAGATGACTACTGGTATAAAAATGGAAAGTATCGGAAGCCAGGTTCCGTCTTAATTGAATACTTTCATCGGAGCGCTCCTTACACACGTCTTGACAGCTTGACAGTCGATGAGAGAGAGAGAGAGAGAGAGAGAGAGAGAGAGAGAGAGAGAGAGAGAGAGAGGAGAGAGAGAGAGAGAGAGAGAGAGAGAGAGAGAGAGAACTCGAACTCGAACTCGAACTCGAAATGTTTATTCAGTATAGGCTCTAGCCCCTTACTGAAGGGGGTACAATGCACCAGTTTCAAAGCCAAACAGTGGCCAGGTGTTCCAAATCTTAATTTGTAAACATGTCATTCTCAATATGTAGATTAACATAAAGCACACATATTTTGACAGCAAATGGTTTGAGTAACCTGAAAACAGAAAATGTGTTGACTATGTTCATTCCAGTTCTGTCATCTTTAACTTGTATATTTAACAGTAAATAACAAAACATAATCATCACACGTTTACCTGTATTTGATATGCATAAAACGACCAACAAATTTACCAAATTAGAATATATACATTCAGTTTGATGCACGTGTTTATTATATATTTGCCATACTTCTTTTTTACATAATCATCAGAGCATCTATAACCAGAATACGACATACCTGTAAAACTAAAACAATGAGGATCTTTTTATCTATAATACTCAACAATACATGCACATCTGAAAACTCTTAAACCTGATCCCAACGCTATTTCAGAAATAATCACACCACTATCAACGTCAAAATGATGAGTTTTCTGATAGTAAACACAAATGCACAACATGTCCTTAGCCAAAACTAAATGATCTTTTCGATGTAATGAGCATGATAATGATACTATTTCGATGATGTTTCATTTCCTTAATATACCTTCTTGATCCAACAAATCATCCCCCTGGATTTTTTTTTTTGAACAGGATAGCTAGCTGGTTTAAAATACACTGAAGTTGTAAGAAAAACAACAACAAAACATATTCAATCGTAAATTAACACAAAAGTTTCCATACAGTATCTGGCAACAAACATCACCATATAACAAAACATGTTTTTAGTCATTTATCTTTGACACCAATAAATTGACTTTCCAATGCCGACAGTAACCACAACATAGGTTTAATTCTCTCTCTCTCTCTCTCTCTCTCTCTCTCT
>CM060347.1:20467224-20479724 GCA_030674155.1 Stramonita haemastoma | reverse complement strand
TATCAGCAGCAAGAACATCTTGAGCACATCACTTTCTATCAGTTTTGTACATGGAGAAAATAAACCCTGAGGTGTAATGCATTTTAACGTGTTTGATTGTTTCGAAAGCACATTCTGGCAACAAAACCTATAGTTTGATGCAACAATAATTCTAAGATTTTTGAACCTCTGAACAAATCCATAGGAAAATTAGTAATTGGATTCTCTTCTATGTATAGTTCAGTCAGCTGTGGTAAACATTTAAATCCCCTCATCCAAATAGCTTCAATGCTAGAGACAGAAACATTCATATAAATCATGTGAGGTAAATACATGGACAGTTCTGTGCCCAGCTTTTTAATATGGGTTTCTGACATATCAATTTTTGTTAAGGTATAATGTATCTGTTTTTGTCTGTCACTCTGCATGTGACTGATGGGGTTGTTTCTCAGATGTAAAGTCTTCAGATTCTGTAGTGTCAACAGAGTGGTGACGTTTATAGATCTTATGATATTGTTGGAAACATCAATATACTGCAGGTTGGGTAGCCTTACCTCTGAAACATTGGCAATAAAACAATGTGACAAACTAAGATAATTGAGATAAACACTTTTTGAAAAATCTCGCAGTGACATCCTTGAACCTGTGGCATCCAAGTATCGCAGTAGAGGGAAGACTTCAGCAAGAAAGGATGACCACACCAAAAGTGTGGCCTTCACATAGGCAACCTTTAGGACAGCTCGTCATGTCACACATCAGTTCATCATCCCGCTGTGGACACTGACTCCAGCCATCACACAGGTGATCTCCATGTAAACACACTCTGGAAGCTCGACACTGGTACAAGCCAGAGCATGCCACACCCTCACAGTCCTGTTCATCTTCCCCATCAGTGCAGTCAGAAAATCCATTGCACCGAGTGTAGATGGGAAGACAGTTGACTGGTTCTGATGTGCAGAGGTAATGGCTGTCAGGGCAAGGCTCACTGGCTGTCATTATATGGTATGTAAAGAAACCAGTGCCATCTAAGCTGATAGATAGTTGGGGTATTTTGCCATCACTTTCAGTAAACTTTGTACAGTAAGGACATTGACTCTTTTCATGTTGAGGACAATCTGTTTCATCAGAGTCATCCAGACAGTCTGAATATTCATTGCAGCGTTGACTGTACAGTACATACTGACCATTAGAGCAATGAAAACCAGTGAACAGAGGATGCTCACAGAAAGATTCATCACTGTTATCAAGACAGTCCTGTCGGAAATCACACACAAGTGTGTACTGCACTGTTCCTCCTTCACCACCACATCTGAACATGAGATAATCAGCTTCCCAACAAGGAACATCTTGGCCTCCTGTGCGGTACTGTTGTTTTGAGAAGGCATGGCTGTAAACTCACAAGTATGAGTCTGTTTTATGTTTCTGCAATGAACTGTAGGATCACACAGTAAAAATGTATGTATGGCATGATGATTTATCGCATATTAATAAACTGTGCCACATATCTGTAGAAACATTTGAAATGAATTTAGGTAGCTTAGTGCAGTATAGGAAGAAATTAAATTTAATGCAGGTGTTTTAATCCACATAAGGCAGCAGTAGAGGATGGGAGTTGACCGCTATACTCAGGATTTGATGTGTCCCAAAAAGACAAAGGTTTGAAGTAAGATATGGTAGGAAACCGTGAATAGTGTTCATAATAAAATTGTTTGCCATGGACTGTATTATAGACCATTGTGTCATCAGACCATTTTTGAAATCTGCTGTAAGTAAACGGAGTGTTTCCCCAGCCTGAGGTGAAGCCAATGAACATTTTGATTAAATAGAATTTTCTAAAAGATTAAGGGAGTTTTCTATTTCTGTTCTGTATTTCATTGAGGCTAATCTTCCACCCATTGCTTTACACCTGTAAAACCAAAACTTCTGAGTTATATACTCTGTGTGCACGATAAACATCAGGCATTTTTTCCCTGTAGTTGTCTGCCCCTGATATCCAGGATAAATGAGGGGGCAGTGTTGTGTCTCATCACGCCCATCCTCACATTCTGGTTTGTGATTGTTATCCAGGTGACGACGAAATTGAGAGTAGTGTTTTACTGAGCAGTTAAACAACCACTGGGTAGCTTGTGAGGTTTATCATTGATGGAGAGACCAGCAAAGTACAGTTTAAGATATATATGTTTCCATGGCAGAAACTGTAAATCCATCTGAAGATGTGAGGTCTCTACAACAGAAGCTGGTGACAAACTGTTGCTGTCTAGGTGTAGAACCTGTTGGTCAGATGTGTTTAGTTCTTGGTATACCAGTTTTAACGGCCTTTGACCCACATTTTCAGGTCTTCCACACTGCTGAACACTAACTAGGACAATGTTTAAAGGAGCCACATTTATGTTGACCTTAAACTGAGTGAATGGGTCAACTTCTGGGAATATGACACATTCAGACCCTGGAGAAGTGTATCTTATCACTGAATTGTACCATTGTGTTGATTCCATTTGGAGTGTTACTTTCGGACTGTTAACATGCCAAGTACACACTCGCCTTTTGTGAGAAATGTATTGATATTCAGCAATGTGACCACCACAATGCATTGTAGGTTGTGCTTGATAACAAGTATCTGCAAGTTTCCCAGTGACCAGAATCACACCACAGTGCCACTCTCTGCAGTCTAAACCTGGCATACATTCCTGGTGCTACCTCAAAGACCATTTTGCAGAACGTGGTGGAATCATTGCACACCCCGTACACCACTCCCTGCCTTGCTGTAAAATCTGGTAAAGACTTCTGCTGTCACAATCTGACCCACTGACTTGTATGATTGTCGTGTTGGGGTAGTTCAAAAGATATTCAACACCTGGACAAAGATGGCTGATATTCAGGTGATGACTGAAAGCTGTGTTCAAATTGGTATGGACAGTTTTGTTGCCTTCTTCTTTGGCTGCACACGTATATCAAGGGGTATCAGCATTACAGTTTTCTATTACGACTTTTTATGTAGGCAAAAAAATGTTTCTGACTTCAAACTACTCTCTCTCTCTCTCTCTCTCTCTCTCTCTCTCTCTCTCTCTCTCTCTCTCTCTCTCTCTCTCTCTCTCTCTCTCTCTCTCTCTCTCTCTCTCTCCCTTCCTTTCTATTTTCTTCTTTTACATAAACTATCTTAAAGTTTTCTTTAGATAGAAATATTTTAGTGTTGGTGTTGAATTAAAAATTGTATTCCTGTCGTCAAACTAAGGACAAGTTAGGTTTTTTTAATAGCCTTTTTACCTTCACATACATGCTACACGCATTTGGCCTTTTTAATTTCATCGTCTTGAACAGCATTTGAAAAAAGTTATGTGTTATGTTTGAGTATTTTTAGAGGATGTTACATCTAAATGTTTTTGTTATCAAATGTTTGTTGTTGTTATTTTTTTGTTATTTTTTTTCTCTTTTTTCTTTATGATATTGTTTTGAAGTAAGAACGATTTGGGAAATATTTTGATACATGTATGTTTTTTGTTTGTGTTTCTCTCTTCTCTGGTGTATCCTTTCTATTTTAATCTACCTCATTCACCTCATTATAATTATTGTATCTGTCTTGACATTAATGTTTGGGTCGGTTGGTGATTATGTTTTTGTTGAATAAATATATATCTCTTTTGTTTAAATATTTATCAATAATTATATCCAATGTGGGATTATGCGTTTGTTGAATGTATGTCTATCACATTTTTTAACATCATAGGTTGAATTTTTTTGTTGGAAATAGTAAATCTTGTGGGTGGATGGGTTGCTATTACTTTTTTATATTTTGGTTTGTTTTGGTTTGGAGGATGTTTTTTTTTAATTCTGTTTGACTGCTTCTTCCTTTTGTATGTTTTTTGTTTTTGTCTTTTTGTTTGCTTTTGGTTTCGGTTTTGTTGTTTTTTTGTTGTTGTTTGATATTCCATAATCAGGGCAAAGGCCGGATAAAAAATGTAATACTCTCCTAAACTTGAAAAATAAAGATCATTCATTCATTCATTGATTAATTAATTCTCTCTCTTTTTCTGTTTCTTTGTCTATCTGTCTGTCCATCTGCCTGTGTCTCTGTCTTCCTGTCTCTGTCTCTGTCTGTCTGTTTGCCTGCCTGCCTGCCTGCCTGCCTGCCTGCACTGTCTATCTGTCTGTCTGTCTGTCTGTCTGTCTGTCTGCTCTCCCTCCCTCCTTATCTTTCTCCTCTTCTCTCTCTCAGTATATATATTATATATATATTATATATATATATATATTATATATATATATATTATATATATATATATATATATATATATATATATATGACAATAATAGCGATAACAGTCACTCTCCCCCCCCCCCCCCCTATAGTGACAAGGAAGTTTCTCTGCTGTATCCAACAGAAGACCTCTCAGGAAGTTTAGTCACATTATGTGCCTCCCTTCAAAACCTTAATGAAAATGCAGGCCATGCATTCAATATTTCCATAACTGCAAACTGAAAAGAGAACAAAAGCTGGAGAAAATCCCCCAAACGGTTTTCTAATCCACGTTTGAAAAGACAAAACTAAAACAAACACCACCATCACCATCATCCTAAGAGAATGATTATAATTATAGACATCTCTATTTGGCTTTTGGGTATAATGGAGGATAAATCAGATGAACAAAACAGAGAAACAGATAAAAAGAAAGAAGACCCATCTTTTGACCATTTCACCCCATTTTCTGCTGCACTGAAAGCCATCAAAGAAAGGGAACCCACATGGCCATCTGTCAGATAAGATGGCCAACTGACTGGCACACAATGATCAAAAGCTGCAAAATGCCAGGCTAAAGTTCACGCTGGCCAAAAACTGTATTCCACTAAACTGCCTTACTTTGAGAGTACTTTACACTAACAGGAATTCAGGTCAGCACTAAAGCTCACAGGAAAATCAGATGACACTTGGCTGTTGAATACACGATGGACCACTGCTTATGCAGCAACCATGTTCATACACTGCAGTGACCTTGTCGTGCAAGTCAGCAAGGCTCTAAGGAAACCTTGACCAACTAAGGACACCAGAGCCAAACTCTGTGAGTTGATGGGGAAACTGGCTGATGCCCTTGCTCATTACAGAACATACAACCATTGATATCCTGCAGAAAAAGAGAAAATCCTTAACCATTTATCTCCAAATACAGTGTAGGCCTCTGCACAATGCACGTGAGCCAGAACCATAAAATGCTTTATCCCACCAAGGTTGAATTTTACAGAGTTCTGACAGAGAGAAAGAATGCTAGACAAACACTACACAACTCACTCACTGAGCACAAGATAAAACCATGGAGCCAGGGCCAGCGTTATGGAGGTCACAGCAACAACAGCAGCTACAATTTTCAGATCAGTACTACCAGGCAAGAAACAGCCATTACAGAGGTCACAGCAACAACAGCAGCCACAATTTTCAGATCAGGACTACCAGGCAAGAAACAGCCATTATGGAGGTCACAGCAACAACAGCAGCCACAATTTTCAGAT
Organism: Stramonita haemastoma; assembly: GCA_030674155.1. Taxonomy (NCBI): domain Eukaryota; kingdom Metazoa; phylum Mollusca; class Gastropoda; order Neogastropoda; family Muricidae; genus Stramonita; species Stramonita haemastoma. The sequence goes on along the minus strand of CM060347.1, from coordinate 20,474,246 downwards.
CAGGACTACCAGGCAAGAAACAGCCAGTATGAACCTCAGGGCAGTGAGACTCTAGGTAAGGTCAGTGCCCCAACTCTCCATGCATACATATTATCATGCATACTCTCCACGCACACTTATCCCCTTTGACACCATATCTCTGGATAAACACGAGTCATTTACTGCAAGAGAAATTATAGAGAAATTTCATAGCTGGGAAACATGAACTTCTAATAACGATGTGCCGGATACAGTCAATTGGTGGAAATAACTTTTGATGCTAAGCAAACAAATATTAATTTGTTCCATCAAAAATGTTTTGGTCGGTCAGAAAATGAGGTTGTGGACTCAGATATCCGTAACTTGATTAATAAGTTATTGTTTTGTCAGAAAATAATTCAGAACAGGTCGTCTCTCAAGTATATATGCAACCAAAAAAGGAAACTTGTCATATGACTCCCAAACTGAAAGCCTTTATTTCAAATGTAGACTATAAAAAGTTTAAAAAGGAAACTTTTAAAAATGAGTATTTATGATCCCCTTAATGCTATCAAGAGGCTTTTTCTTTGCATCAATGGACATGAATGATACATATTATTTAGAACCCAGTTCAGAAAAAAAATCCACATGAAAAAAAAAGGGAAGGGCAAGTTACATTGTTCAAACATGCAAAAATGAGACTTTGGCCAACTCCCACAACTTTTACAAAATGGATGAAACCTATTCTGGCTCACCTGCATAAATTTGGATATTCTAGTCATCTTTCATGTCAGTTAATAGGGGATACAGAACAACACATTATGAAATGTGCTGTTGACACAGTCAGAATATTTGATAGTTTGAGATTCACAGTACATGAGGAGGTCACAATTTAAACCCAAGCAAGAAATCATGCACCTAAAGTTTGTTATCAACTCCCAGGGGATGAGTGTCAGGCTTATTGAAGAAAGATAGCGTGAACTTTAAAGTGCTTGCAGTAATCTACAAAAGCAAAGACCCTCACGTCTTGCTTTCTAAGCAGTTGTGTCACCTCTAGACCACTGATCCACTGCACCATGAAAGCCATATGATATTCTTTCTGTCTGTTCTGTCCTCAATAAAACCTCTGTTCAGCTGATGTGGAACTCCATAATCAAGGATATAGAACTGTGTACAGTATTACTTCAGCAACAACTTGCAGTAGATCTCTACCTTAAGTAGTATGCCAATTAGTCTGACTAGCTGAAGCATCAACGTGGCTCTTACTATCCCACATGTCATAAATTATGTGCTTGAGTTATCTATTGTTTTAAGTAAAGGATGAGTGACCAAAGAGAATGGTGCGATCTTATTCACCAGGATGGGACAGGGACAGCCTGGTGGTTAGTGTTGAACTCATGACCTGATGGTGCTGGTTCAAGCCACCACAAAGACTGGCTGGGTGACTGGCTGGCTGACTGACTGGGTGACTGACTGACTGGGTGACTGGCTGGCTGACTGGCTGGCTGACTAAATGACAGGCTGTCTGGCTGACTACTCACTCACTCACTCAGTCCCATGTCCCAAAGGACGTAGGGGGGACATGAGAGAAGACGCAACAGAGATCTTTTTCCATGCTTCACGATCCTGTGTGGCTAGTAGGAGGTGTTGCAGGGGTTGGGTGGTCCAGTCTTTGATGTTGTCAACCCATGATTTCTTTTGGCGGCCTCTTCTTCTCTTGCCCTCGACTGTTCCTTGCAGGATGGTTTTTGCTAGGGTGTTGTGTCTTGTGGTGTGACCAAACCACATCACCTTTCTCCTCTTTATGGTGGACAGCAAAGGCTCTTGGGGCCCACACGCTTTTTGATTTCTTCTTTCATATAGTTATCGGTCTTGTGTTCTTTGTATGATATTTTGAGGAGTCTTCTGTGGCACTTGTTCTCGAATGCTTGGATTCTCCTCTCTAACTCTGCTGTCAGAGTCCATGATTCACAGCCATATAGGAGGATAGATATCACGAGGGATTTGTAAAGGTGGTATTTGGGGCCGAAGCTGATGTTGTTGCTTCTGATGATCTTCTCGAGTCTGACTAGAGCAGATGTTGCTGTTGCAATGCGAGCTTTCACTTCATTGTTTGATGTGCCATCTTTTGTTAGAATGGAGCCTAAGTATTTGAATTGGCTCACCTCTTCTAGTGTTTCTCCATTTATCTTTATTTCCGTGATGTCATTACTCGCGCTATTGACCATGATCTTTGATTTCTCTGTACTGACCTCCATGCCGTATGCGCTCGCTCGGTCTGTTAAATTGTCTGTGAGGATTTGCAGTTCTTGTTTGCTGCTGCCCATGAGGTCAATGTCATCTGCAAATCTGAGGTTGCAAAGGGGTCTTCCACCAATGGAGATGGAAGTGTGGTGATTTTGCAGTGTCTCTGTCATGATGTTTTCGAGGAAGCGGTTGAAGAGTACAGGTGAGAGAAGGCAGCCCTGGCGAACCCCAACCGTGGTCTTGAAGAACTCGCCCACGTGATTGTTCATAAAAACTGCACTTTTTGCGTTCTCGTACAGAGCTTTGATGATTTCAGTTAGACAGCTGTCAATGTTGAAGTGCCTGAGTACTTGCCAGAGGCCGTCATGCCATACCCTGTCAAAGGCCTTTTTGAAGTCTATGAAATTGTGGTACAAGTCTTTTTGGTGTTGGAGATGCTTCTCTATCAGAATTCTCAGATTGAAAATTTGTTCCATTGTGCTGCGTTTTGGTCTAAAGCCTGCTTGTTCTTCTGCCAGGAGTTTTTTCCGCTTGGTTTTTCAGTCTGTTGAGGACTAACTGCAGCATGATCTTGCTAGGATGACTTATGAGACTGATGGTTCTGTAGTTCTGGCATTGTTTCAGGTTTCCTTTCTTTGGCAGGGGTATTACAAGAGACTATGTCCATTCTTTTGGCCATTCTTTGGTGTCGTGGATCTTCTGACAAAGTTCTGTGAATCGCCTTGCTGTTTCATTCCCTCCATTTTTTATGAGTTCAGCTGGAATGTTATCGATTCCAGGGGACTTCCCCTTCTTCAATTGTCTAATAGCTGCATCTACTTCACACCTTAGTATTGGTGGGTCTTTATCTTGGTGTTCAGGGGGTTTGTCAGAAACTATGTTGATATCTGGGCGTAGTGGGTAGTTGTACAATCCCTCACAGTATTCTGTCCAGCGTTGGAGGATGGCATTGTTTTCCGTTAAAATATTTCCTTCTTTGTCTTCAATAACAGAGGCTTTAGGCTGTGTGGTTTTCGTTAGTGCTTTCAAAGTGTCGTAAGCTGTTTTGCTGTTTCCCTTGGTCATTCCAGCTTCGATGTTGTTGCATTGTTCTTCGATCCACGCTTCTTTGGCTTCTCTCATCTTTTTCCTCACTTTTCTGTGGCTATCCATGTACTTCTTGTAAGCTTCTTGACTTGTGAACTTTTGTTTTTTAAGTTCTCTTCTTTTGTCGCAGAGGTCAAGAACCTCATTTGTCACCCAGGGTTGTTTCTTTGTTCTGCTTCTTCCTAATGTTTCTTCTGCTGCTGTCGTTAGCACTTCTTTGATGTTGTTGGCCAATGTATCCACATCATTGTCGATGGCTGTGAGTGCGGCGAACTTTCCTCCAATGTTGGCTTGGAAAATCTCAACCACTGTTGGGTCTTTGAGTTTTTCCAGGTCGAATCTTATGCGTGGGCTTTTTGGCTGTTGTTTTGCTTTCAGTTTCAGCCTGATGGTGGTAAGTACAAGGTCGTGGTCACTGCCAATGTGAGCTCCTGGGAATGTTCTTGTGTTTGCCTTGTTTATGCTGGATTTGAATCTTTGGGGTGACAGAATGTAATCAATTTGATTATGAATCAGACTATTTGGTGAGTGCCAGGTTGATGTTCTGGATGGCTTGTGAGGGTGGAGTGTGTTAGCCAAAATCAGTTTGTGCTTCTTTGCGAATTCCAGCAGCTGCTGTCCTCTCTCATTTGTTTCTCCCAGTCCAAAGCGTCCTGTGGTTCCTGCCCAGGTGTCATAGGCATCAGGTCCCACCTTAGCATTCCAGTCGCCTTCCACAATAAGGATGTCTTTTGGGGGCGTTTTGAAGATGACGTTTTCAAGTTCTTCATAGAATTCTTCTATCTTATCGTCATCGTGGTCAGATGTTGGAGCATACACTTGGATGATGGTGAGATTCTGGGGTTTTGCAGAAACTCTGATTGAGATGAGTCTGCTGGATACTGGTGTGCAGCTGATGATGCTTGACACAATCTCTTTCCTGACAATAAAGCCTACTCCATGTTGATGTAGTTTCTCTTCTCCGCTGTACCATATTTTGTGGCCGTCTTGCGTGGTTGTTTCTCCAAAGTCAATCCATCTGACTTCCGCAAGCCCTACTATGTCTCATTTATACCTCTGTAATTCATGTGTAAGTTCCTGTACTCTTCCTGTTTGGTACAGAGCCCTTACATTCCATGTACCAATGGTTGCCCCTTTATCTGGAAACTTTAGAGTTGGTTCTGCCCCAGTAGCACACTTGTCACTCCCACCCTGGAGGCTTGCAGTGGGTAGCGCGGTCGTTGTTGATCCGGGCCTCGACCGATCTGGCATGTCTTTCTTACAGACGTAAAATTGAATGTCTTTCTGTTTTGTTTTACTCATCATGTCCTTGCTTGGTGGCGCCCATCTCCTCTCCAAGACTCCTACTGGTGGGTAAGAATGCACCAGCCCCTCACAACGTTTCGCCCGCCAGTAGAAGCGGTTACCGGGGTGTGGGTGGGTTAAGGACCCGGACCCAGAAGTGAGGGTTGAGTGCCAAGTGAGGACCAGTGCTCCCGTCCATCCCGAAGGATGCTACTGCCAGGTTTACAAAGGTACCACCTCTCCTTAAGCACCCCATACACCCCCTGGCTGACTAACTGACTGACTAAATGACTGGCTGGCTGACTAACTGACTGACTAAATGACTGGCTGGCTGGCTGGCCAACTGACTAAATGACTGGCTGGCTGGCTGGCTGGCTGATTGGCTGGCTGACTGGATGATTGGATGACTGACTGAAAAACCAACTAACTGGCTAACATATTTACAGATGACAAAATTTACACAAGTGCATACACACCGGGACTACATTATAAAAGCATACGCGTGCTGATACCATTATCCTCGAAATAAAAGAATAAAACAATAAATAACTTATAAACATGGGTATCTAATCATTCATGCCTTTATTAATTTCGTCTTGTGTAGTCTTCTTCACTAATAGAGATTTAGGGGGGTACCTTTCGTGTAATAATTCTCGTGTACCTTGCTTAAGATATTAGCTGAAAGTGTCGGCAATGGATGTGAAAGGTTGCCTCAGGTAGCAGACAAAATGCTGCTTAATTTAGACACAGCTGGTAAAAACTGATGGGTTTCAAAGGTGAGAGCCATTCTGTGTGAGACAGATTTTAATATGTTATGGATGCAGCAAGATGTTGAAGATGGAAAGATGTTTCTACGTTTGTTTAAACAGCAACTTATTGATATGTTTATCCAAGAATGGGCTGGGACGATTAGAAAATGTGAAAAGTATAGCATCTCTTGGTCCTTTAAAGCAATTTTTTCAAAAGGAGCAATACATTTATGACAAGAGGAATTGTTTTCGTGTGGCTATTACGCAGTTAAGATTTAAGGCGCTGCCTGTCAATAACAATGTCAACAGATATAGTGAATCTTTAAGATACAGAAGCTGTCCTTTCTGTGTGAACAATATAGAAAACGGATGTCACTTTAATATAATTAATTGATTGCAGTTTCTATACAGATTTAAGGAACATATTTCTTAAAGAATCAAAATGCATGCTTCTATCCAGACTGCTGAAAGGAACAAACGCAAATCACAGACACAATCTCTCCAGGTATGTTTTTCCTGCTATCAACAGAGGAAAGAAAAGCATTTCGTAATCATACTGTTGTTTGTGCTCTTGTTACCACTATAAGTCATTGTGGCTGCCCTGCATGCCTTCCGCTGATCATTTTGTATTCGCTGACTTTCATGCTTTGCTTTCAAGGTTTACGGTCTTATTGTTGTGTTATTTGGATGATGTGCTTGGTGTGATGCAACCTGGACAGCTGGGTTAGATGGATATTGTGACCATCTCTTTGTGCATCTCGTTTCCCTTGTTCGCGTTTTTGCCTTGCTCACTGTCTGTATTGTTGAAAAAGGCCACTGTACATTAAACCTGTTCAAAGTTCAGAGTTCAGAGTTCAGAGTTCTCTCTCTCTCTCTCTCTCTCCTCTCTCTCTCTCTCTCTCTCTCTCTCTCTCTCTCTCTCTCTCTCTCTCTCTCTCTCTCCTCTCTCTCTCTCTCTCTCTCTCTCTCTCTCTCTCTCAGCAGGTGCCTGCTGTATGTAAATACATACGTTGCTTGCGTTAGGTTCTGGTTCAAATCCCTACACATAGATTCTGAAAGATTACCACATAAAGCCTGTAGTGTGTTGTTAGATTTAGATTTTTTAATTAAAAAAGGCAAACAATGCTGGGTCTCTAAAATCAGGGAAATACTAGGTATGATATCGTTTGGTTAAACCAAGGAGTAGGAGTAATAAACATGTTCTTGCATGTTTTTAAACGAAGACATGCAGATTGGTTTGCCCAGGAATGGACTGGCACCATTAGAGATCGTGATAGATAAGATGGTTATAGAAACTTTAAGACTGTTTGTGAAAAAGAGAAGTATATCAGTGAAATGGTTACATATTGTTTTCGCGTTGCAGTTACACAAGTGCGATTGAACAATAATACACAGCCCTATAACAGTTCAAACGAAGTTAAGCAATGCCATGTTTGTAAAAACCAAATAGAGAATGAAGAACACTTTTTATTCAATTGTTCTGCTTATGAAGATTTGAGAAATAAGTTTCTTCAAGATTCTTAAAGACTTCCTTTCCACGTGCTACTCAAAGCTACAGTACCTACTGATAGATACAATTTATCACAATGTATTTTTCATGCAATTTACAGAAGAAATAACTTTTAGAAATTGATCCTTGTATTGATGAATATTACATTTCTGACAATGTTGATTATGACGCATGTGAATTGTTTTGTG
>CM060347.1:20424724-20464724 GCA_030674155.1 Stramonita haemastoma | reverse complement strand
TCAAGAATCCGTTTTTAAGTCAAATCTTTCATTTGTACTGAAAAAGTAAAGAAGTGCATACTGTTATTGTGCATAAAAATACAAAAACAAACAGAAAACGCAGTTGTATTGTCAGGAAAAGGTGAAATTTCCTGAATACATCACAATGGTTACACTCCTGTATTAGCTTGCAGGTGATGTAGTATATTCTGCAAAGTGGCAATCAGAAAAAAATATGTTGATTTTCACAGATATTTTACGGTATAAAATAAACACACTGTTCACTTGTTCTGGCGGGTTGAGGACATAGAGTAGTAGCAGGTATTCCGGATAAAACTGGAAATTATCATCAACTGAGGATTGCTTGTGTTCTTACAGCTTTGACCCCGCACATGCATATTGCAGTTAGTGAGCTAGCACAGTATAGAAGTGAAGGGATACAGTGTACTGACAAAAAAAAATAAGTCAAGCTTACAAAGTTAATTTTGCAAAATCACACGAGTTTTGAGTCAGAGGCTAATCTTTCACAAAAGTGGGATTAAAATAAAATTCTGTGGATGCCCTAGTACGAGTAATATGATAATAAGAGTCATGGAAAAACAGAAGAAAAAAGTGCCTTTCTCTAAAACCAGTGTTTAGCCAGTTGATAAGTTAACAGTCAAAGATAAGCAATTTCTTGCCAATGGTAGTGGTTGATCTAATGGGATGGGTATTTTCCCTTTGAATAAACGCTGTTTACCATCTCCAAGAACTAAACCCACAAAGAATGACACACTAGTTAGTATATAGAGCACAACATCTGGTGACATAAAAAAACCACAAAGAAATATACCGTAGTTATATATATGGCACATCATCTGGTGACTTCAAGAAAAACAAAACCACACAGAATGATACCTAGTTATACAAAGGGCCCATCATCTGGTGACTTCAAGAAAAACAAAACCACACAGAATGATACCGTAGTTATATATATGGCCCATCATCTGGTGACTTCAAGAAAAACAAAACCACACAGAAAGATACCTAGTTATACATTAGGCCCATCATCTGGTGACTTCAAGAAAAACAAAACCACACAGAATGATACCTAGTTATACATTAGGCCCATCATCTGGTGACTTCAAGAAAAACAAAACCCACAGAATGATACCGTAGTTATACATAAGGCCCATCATCTGGTGATTTCAAGACTGCAGTAGCTCTGGCTACAACTCTGATGAATTATTTGTTTTTATTGTTTCATGACCTCTCTCCTCTCTCTCTCTCTCTCTCTCTCTCTCTCTCTCTCTCTCTCTCCCCTCTCTCTCTCTCTCTCCTCTCTCTCTCTCTCTCTCTCTCTCTCTCTCTCTCATCTGCTGCTTTCTGCTTTAAGAAAACATTTGGGGGAGGGAGAAAGAAAGGGAGTGCATGGTTTGATGGGGAGTGTGTGCGTGTGCGAAGGTTCACTCAATCTGATCTCCGCACTTGTTTACGTACTCAGTCACCACTGGACAGGGTAAGTACTGTAAAACCCGTAAAAATTACAAGAAACTTTTAGCCCCCAAAGAGAAGGAATAGGAAAGAAAAAGTAGAGAGGAACTTGTAAACAGTATGAACGATTCAGTAAAGTTTTAGGGACACATTAAGAAACTCTCAAGATAAACCTCAGAGATAGGCAATATAGCTATGACACAATGGATAGAACACTTTAAAGGGCTTTTTGGGGATGAGGGAGGGGAACAGGAAGAAGTAATTGACAGCAGTGCAAGTTTATTTGACTCTGAACACATTCCAGAGGATGTTATGGAATTAAACTCAGAGAGAACAGAGGAAGAAATAATCAAGGCTATCAAACATCTGAAACATAACAAAGCTGCTGGCTTTGATGGGATTATCCCTGAAATTTTTAAGTCAGTGATAAATCATAGAAGAATAATATCCTTTCTGGTCCATCTGTTTTATAAGATTTTTCCTCTGGACTTTACCCACAATCTTGGACAGAAGCTATCATCCAACCCATACATAAGAAAGGAAGCATTCATAATCCAGACAACTATAGAGGCATCTCATTATTGAACATATGTAGTAAACTCCTAAGCTATATAATCAATAAACGTTTATCAACTTTTGTAGAAAACAGAAATATTCTTGGTGAAATACAAGTAGATTTTCAAAAAGATCTTTCCACAATAGATCATATTTTTACATTATATGCTATTATCCAAAGACAGCTCATAAGAAGCAAAACATTATATGTTGCTTTCATTGACGTCAGGAAGGCTTTCAACCTTATTTCTTTAAGCAAATTCTGGCCGATCCTGCAAAACAATGGGGTAAATGGTACGATATTGAAAACAGTACAGAGTATGCATGCAACTGTAAAAGCCCAGATTCGTTTTGGGACCAAGATATCAGAAGCCATATCCTGTTTCAAAGGCTTAAAACAAGGTGAAATAACTAGCCCTCTTTTGTTCTCATTGTTCATCAACGAGTTAGCCCAGGATGTCATTAAAAATGGAAAACATGACATTCAGCTTTACCCTGATCCACTTGAAATTTTCATTTTATTATTTGCTGACGACATTGTTTTGATATCTGACAGTGTTTCGGGCTTACAAAACCATTTAATGTTCTAGCAAGTCAATCCATAAAACTAGATTTGCATGTAAATCTTGATAAATTGAACATTGTAATATTTTGAAATGGTGGATATGTTGCTAAGAAAGAGGTTTGGTTCAACAAAGGAAAAAAAGTATCTATCGTAAATTCCTATAAATACCTGGGCTTGTTCCTTTCTACTAGAATAGCATACAGTAAAGCAGTCCGTGAGCTCTCGTGTAAAGCTAGAAAAGGGGTAATAAACATATTTAGAATTCTATAGAAACTGGGGGATTTTTCAGCAGACATTTTTGTCAAACTTTTTGATTCCCAAATTAAACCAATTCTATTGTATGGACCAGAAATATGGGGCCTGTCTCAACCAAAGTCAGTGGAGAATATCCACACGTTTGCTCTGAAAAAATTGTTAACGTAAGCCCCAGAACCCCAAATGACATGGTTTACAGTGAAACTGGTCGATACCCATTATATATTTCTAGCTATGTATCTACGATTAGATATTGGCTGCATTAACAGAGTTAGAAGAATCTAGACTTCCAAAAAAAGCCTACAACATGCTTTTGTCCCTCCATAATGATGGTAAAATGTGTTGGGTATCACATATTTGTAAAATGTTATATGAGACTGGTTTTGGATTTGTATGGGAAAACCAAGGTGTTACTAACCATAAAGCTTTCTTACAACAGCTTAGACAAAGAATAATCGATTGTTTCTATCAAAAGTGGAATGAACATATTAACAATAGCACTCGATTCAGTGTGTACCATACATTTAAATCATCTGTATCTATGGAAACTTACTTTACCTTGGTGCCTAACAAGCATATTCGTGACATTTTGATCAGATTCAGACTAGGAATATCAGACCTACAGATGCACAGAAAGCACTACACAGCTACATCTGAGCAAAATCTTCAGTGTCATTTTGTCACAGTGCTATAGAAACAGAACTGCACTTTCTCATGTATTGTAATGTTTTAAGTGACTTATGGGTAAAAATTATACCAGAAAAATATCATATGTATCCATTGCTAACTTCATTCCAAAGATTAATGCAAGATGATACGTGTGTCCATGATCTTGGCAGATATGTTTATCATTCCAACAAACGCCGATAATGTCATCATGGATTCTGGTGCTATGTTCTTCGAGTAATTGATGCTGATTTCAAAATATGCTTTTGTATTAATATAATGTTCTATTCAAAGTATCCAGTCATACATGATTACTTATGGATTTGTAATGGGTTGAATGGCCTATACAATTAAATTCTTGAGTTCTTGAGTTCTTGAGTTCTTAAGTTCTTGAGTTCTCTCTCTCTCTCTCTCTCTCCTCTCTCTCTCTCTCTCTCTCCTCTCTCTCTCTCTCTCTCTCTCTCTCTCTCTCTCTCTCTCTCTCTCTCTCTCTCTCTCTCTCTCCTAATTAAGTAAGCAGAATAACTATGTCCATCATGATTACGAAATGATTATAAGCATGATTCTTATGACCATAATCATAAGATTAAGTGAGGTGTTAGCCCCTTGAAAGATGATTACTACTCGTACTCAAAACCAATAAACAGGTTACACTGAAAGTTAGGAAGGTTTGAATAGGAAGGATATATTTATGAATATAACACACTTCTAAATGGATTAACACTGACTGACACCAGGGTAGTTCACAAAACTCATGAAGCCAGTTTTTGCTACTTTGAGACAGAAAGGGCATACCACAAAAGTTTTCTTGGATGATTCCTTGCTTTTTGGCACGACAAAAGCACAGTACCAGGATAATGCCAGGGACACACTAGACACATCACGTAAACTGGGGTTTATTGTACATCCAACAAAGTCTGTCAGTTAGCCCATTACTAAAATACAGTATCTAGGGGTCATTATTGACTAGGTCACAATAACTGTCACTTTAACGCCTGAAAGGAAAAAGAAACATAATTATGGTCCTAAGCTGGAAGTGATTGATCAAAGCACTCCATATTTCTGTTGGAGAGTTATCCATAATTATTGCCCTGATTGTGTCCAGTTTCCCTGCTGTACAATTTGGGCCCCTGCATTACAGCCAGCTGGGGAAAAAATCAATACAGGGCACTGAAGGAAAACAAAGGGAATTCTAACCAGTTGATGCAGATTTCTGAAGCTGGGAAAGAAACAGGAGTTAACATGGTAGATAGAGAATATCAATGATGCTTTCAATAAGGTGTATTGTGCAGATCCAAACAATGTGGTCCATTCTGATGCAAGTCTTCAAGGCTGGGGCTGTGTGTGTGTGAGGGAGTCCCATCTGGAGGGGTACGGTTACCAGTGGAAAGGACTGCCCACATTAACTACTTAGAATTAAAAGCCGCATTTTTGGGACCTCAAATCCTTCCAGGTGCAGTTTCAAGGAAAGTATGTCAGACTTATGCTAGATAATACCACAGTCATTACTACTACTACTACTACTACTACTACTACTACTACGAGTACTACTACTACTACTACTACTACTACTACTACTACGAGTACTACTACTACTACTACTACTACTACTACTACTACTACTACTACTACTACTACTGATAATGATAATGATAAAAACATGGAATTTATATAGCACTATATCTTGCAAAAAAACAACAACAACACACAACCAAAATCAAAGTGCTTACATTCGACCTATATAACTCACAAGCAATCAATAACAGTTAATAGTTTTAGCAAATTTGAATGTACACACACGCACGCACGCACGCACACACACACACACACACACACACACACACACACACACACACACACACACACACACACACACACACACACACGCACACACACACACACACACACACACACACACACACACACAACACACACACACACACACACACGGTAAATAGGTTGAATCTAGGTATTCTTAAGGACAAGGTATCTGCAGACCAGCGGAGGGAATGAGAAAATGTGTACACGTGAAGATATTCACAGACGTAGAATGGTGCAGTTTTGTGGAGACATTTGTAACAGGGAGTACTGATCTTATGGTTTACTCTCTGTAGTATGGGAGCCAGTGGAGAAATTGCAAGAGGGGAAATGTGTTCAGACTTTTTTTCTTTCGAGGACCAGTTGAGCTGCAGAGTTTTGTAAACGCTGAAGAGAGTTGACAGATGATGCTGGCAGACCAGCCAAAAGAGAATTGCAATAGTTCAGACGTGAAAGAATAGGAGAAATGACATGTTTTGATGCATGCAAGTTTGACTATTGCATGCTTAAATCACATAGGTACTTATTCTGACTCTTGTAATGAATTAACACATACCATCTAGTCTTGGTATATTGAGCACAATATACTTGTCAGTGCAGCTCATATTCCAGCCTTGGAAATCTTGTGGTTTATGCAAAATTAAGAAAGATTAACCTATACACTGAATGGATGTTGAACAGTGATCTTCTGCAGGCTGCTCTTAGACAGCTGAGTGAAGTATCCAACATAGATTTGTTCACCTCCAGATTGAATATACAGTTGAAAAGATTTACAAATCTTTCTGGCCAGACCCTGCTGCAGAAGTGATTGATGCTTTCAGTTTTTCGTGAAAAGACACATTTCTATGCTGTTCATTGTCGTTGCACGACTCATTTAGAAGGTGCAGAGGGACCAGAGCTTGAGTGTTCTGTGGTTCCAGACTGGCCAAATTAAGCCTCATACCTGATAATTCTACAGTTGTTGAAAGCAGAGCCTGTGTGCATAACCTGCAGAAAGAACTTACTGCACTTTCCCAGCCAACCAGAAGCAGTCCACCACCTGGTCCAGCTGAAGAGGCTTCACCTGCTAGTCTGCAAGATTTCAGGTGCCATCTAATTAGTTCAGGGATAAGTAGTGGGGCAGCAGATTTAGTCATAATCTCTTGGAGACAATCTACCCTGTAGACTCTTACATTAAGAAAAAAAAAAAGAAGAAGGTAGGTGGCAGGGTGGTTAAGACGTTTGCCAGCCAACAAGTAAACTGTGAGGTTCTGGGTTCTGGGTTCGATTCCCAGCCTTGCCCTTTCTTCCCAGTTTGACAAAAACAAAAATCGAACTGAATATCAAGTCATTTGGATGAGACTAAACCCAAGCCCCGTGTGCGAACGCACGCAGAACATCTTGCGCACACATTAAAACCCCGTTCCGCCTTTCGGAAGAGCAGGCCATTGTGTGCTGGTGGGAGCAGATAACAACATTAAAAAAGAAAAAAAAAAAAAACAGCATGCACACAGGTGTCGTGTTTAGACACCATACCTTAGGAAAAATCGGGGAGTTGGAGTCCCCAGGGAAGCTCGGGGCTGTATTAAAAAAAGAAATGGGTAGGCACTGCACTTGTGGTGACGCTCTTTCCCGGAGAGAGCAGCCCGAATTTCACGCTGAGAAATCTGCTGTGACATAAAGTTGTATAAAATAAATAGAAATCAAAACAATTTCAAAATAGAAAGGGAATTAAAAACCCGTCATACATTAATGCAATTAAAGGTTTTTTCTTGTTCTTTTTAGCAGATTTGCACTCTACTGGAGCTAGTCACAGTACAGTAAATTTAGATCACAATGCAGTTTCAGCTTATTTGCATAGACCAGATACTACAGTAGGGGGTAACCACCCACTGGTGTGTTGTTTGGGTGAAAGGGGTATTAAAAAGAGGCCTTTATACCCAAGTATCAGGAAACTTGGGAAGTGGACACTGTCATACAGTACTAAGCTGACTGCCAAGTGTAGAACAGTTGTCACTTTAACAGTCGTCCCTCAGTCTGATTATTTTGCTAGCCCTTGTGTTAGGTCAGAGGGATCAAACAATCCATACGTTAGTATATGATGGTGTTGAGTTGAATGATGAAGAATCTGTATTAGTAAACTATTAGTGCTCAGGACTGTGTTAAAGCAGCATGCACAACCTTTAGAACTACAGTTCTTTTAAAAATAGAAACGTGTATAATTACCAACCTGAGACAGTATTTGAAGATAACAGAGTCTTTGAGGAAAGGGAAACTATTTTTTTTCATTGTTAAACTTCACAGTGAGATTTCAAGAGACAGTATAATATATCCAGATAGATTAAAACTGTGTTATGATTTACTGAGGTAGACAGCGACCAATTTTCTACTCACAGCATCAGAGCTGCAAGCACATTGGCTGCATTCAACAGGGATGTATCTATACAGAGAGCAGCTAGATGGTCCACCTAGAACACCTTTATTAAGTTCTGCTGTAAACCTGTTGGCTCCTGTGCAATGTTAATCATGGTCAGTAACAGAAGACATACAGTTCCAAACCACAGCCTGCAGCATGACTACAGGCACACACAACATATGAGTGACTGCTTAATCCTATGGACTGGTGGCTACTTCAGCATGAAATTCCAGCCATTTTACCAGTTTTGCTTCAGCTGACTTCTTCCGCTTCTCTGCTAGTGTGTTGAATGTGTACATGAAAGGATTCACAGCAGAATTCAAGGGCAGCACGAAAATAGCCAGAGCTATGTTCACTTCTCCAGGTATTGCAGTACCAGCCAGTGCCAACAATCCACAAATCCCAATAGGAAACCAGCACATGAAATCTGTCACTGCAACAGTGATCAGTCTGCGAGCTATGGTCATATCTCGAGATGCTTTACTTGTGCTGGTTTTCATTGCGTTGGTTTGTATGGACCAGTAGATAAGAGCCTGCCCTACAGAAATAAACAAAAACAAAACAAAGTTAAATCCAATCAGAACAGAGAAAGAGTAATACCTTCCTTTAAACCCTTGTGTTGTAACTGGTAGTGGGATGCAGATGCCTGTCTGACCATAGAAATTCCAGTGCTGTGTCACTGGCAGCAAAGGAACCATGGCCAAACACCAGCCAACAAGGCAGATCAGCAGACAAGCCACTGCTGCTGACACTCTGTCAAACCGTAATGTGCTGAATGGAAAATGAAGAACCACAAAACGGTCCAGTGTGATGACCCAAATGATCAGAGCTGATACTTCACTGGAAAGCAGGGATAAAACACCAGCCACCTTACACATCACACTGCTTTTCCATGTGTTATCATGATAGAGATATGCTCCACGGAACTGCTCATCAGCTACTCCTATGATCAAAGTATATACACCCATCAGAAAATCAGACATGGATAGGTTGGTGACAAAGACACTGAAGCCACTTGAAGAGCTCATACTCTTTGCAAATAAACGTGCACAGAAACAGAAGACGTTACCAGTCACTGACAGGCAGGCTATCAGCCACAGAAAGCCACGGTATGTCCAGGACTGCAACAGATCCTTGCAGGATGACAGAGCGCTACTTGGAGCATGGCAAGACACATCAGCAGAGCTATAAGAAAGTATGTCATCACAGCACAGTTTATAGTTGTCTGTGACTAGGATGCGTAGTTGATGAAGGTTTTTGAATAGATGAGGGGGAAACTGTTCAACAGGGCTGCAATCCATATGTAGTGCTGTCAAATGGGGCATAGACTGGAATGCATTGGGGGCTATTGTGTGAATGGATGTATAAGTAATGTTTAGCTTCTGCAATTTACTAAATAGTGAGAAGTACTTTTTTCAAAGACTTTTAGGGATGTATATGATAAATCTATCTCTGAGAGTGTGGATTGCTTTAAGTCAACTGCATAATCAACGTGGATTGATGTCAGGGGATTTTTAGATAGAAACAAGGCCTGTAGATTGTGTAAACTAAGAAGAGATGTGACATTGAAGGATTTGAGCTGATTTTCACTGAGGTCCAGAATCCTCAAATTGGACAGTAGGAGAGGAGGCAGGAGAGTCAATGAACACCTAGCCAGAATCAGACTAAAAAGGAGGCCATGGTTATTGACGTCAGACAATGTCATTCCAGAACCTGTGGCATCCAGGTAACGGAGCTGAGGGAAGAGTGTGGTGGAGAAAGGCTGCACACACAGAAACGTGTGACCTTGACAGGCACAACCCACAGGACAAGTTATGTCACAGAATAGTTCATCATCATGCAGTACACAGTGAGGCCAGCCATCACACAGATGGTCATGGTGAATGCAAAGCATGGACACTCTGCACCTGAAAAACCCTGGACACCTCAGGTCCTCACATCTTTCTTCATCCTGGTGGTCCAGGCAGTCAAACATCCCATTGCACCGTGTGTAGACAGGCAGACAGTCTGTGAAATTACTAGGACACCTGTAATGGCTGTCAGGACAGGAGTCATTAGAGTAAAGAGGGACTGATGTAAACAGTCTGACCGAATCAAAGTTGATCAAAACTGGAAAAGGAAAGTAGAAGTGCTTAATTACTACCTGAAGAAACTCATCACAGCTGTTTTCATCAGATTCATCCTGACAATGGGAGATCTGGTCACAGACCTTGCTGTAAAAAACACACTGACCACTCATACAGGTGAAGGTGTTAAGACACACAGGATGTTTACACAGAGACTCATCTGTCTTGTCCTGACAATCAGCTATGAAGTCACATATCAGTGAGTAGGACAAGGTGAACTGTTCATCACTGCATTGGAATAAGGGGAACAAGACATGGTTGACTGCAAAAGATGGATGATCAAAACCTAAAGATTTACCAGGGACATGACACAACAGTGACTGTTGTTCAAAGTCGCAGACTTTATAGATATCAGAACCACAAACAAAAGCTGTGTATATCATGTGACCTGTGGCACACACTGTCATGTCCTGTTCTTCTGAGGGTGAAGGAAAGTGTCTGCTAATTGAGGACACTTTCTGTAAGTGAGAACGGTTTTCTTCAGTTGTGTTTACACTCAACTCACAACTCAATCCAATACTTCTTGTATTCTTGCCTGATAAAATGCATGGTACCAGTATAAACCCTTTGTAATTTATCTGATAACATTTTTATATCCTGTTTGCACCATATAAATTGATAAAGAATGATAGATGACTGTTTTGTCATCTAGGATTACATGCCTATACATAGAAGATAATGACAAGTCATCCACAAAGAATCCAACAAAAATCCCTGTAACCTTAATGGATGAGTAAGAGCATGAGGCCAAGTAAATGGGCACTTTGGGAAGCTAAAGGTTGCACCCAGTGATCTACAATACTCAGTGCCTATCTTTAAAATATTCACTGTCTCTTTTTCATGAGGTGTATTCATACCCTGGACAAAATGATAGCACTGATTGCAGAGTGCCACCAGTCCCTGACATTCAGGGCTGCTGAAGGGACAGTGTTCTGTTTCATCCCGTCCATCTTCACACTCTGTTTTGTGATTGCAAGCCACGTGGTGATGGATGCTGGGATAGTAGCTGACAGAACAGTTCCACTGATCATTGGGTAGCTTTTGCATGACGTTATTTTGATTAACAAAAGAAAAGAACAGTTTAAAATAGTCTGTTTTCATACAGAGATAACGGGAAAACTCTACAAGAAACTGTGTTGTTTGAAACACGTGAAGGAAATCAGATTTGTAGTGAGAACTTCGTGTCCAGACTAGTCCACATGTTTGTCTATAAAGATTGGTATCAGCATCATACTCCAGAAAGTAACGGTACAAAATGACATCTACAGTATACTGACCGGTTTCCTTGATGCTGACAAAGACTGTATTTTCTTCTGGGACAGTTACAATCTTTCTAAGGAATGGAGACTCAGAGATGCAATGGTTTCTAGCCACTGTGATATAACCAGAGGAGTTTGATGTCATGATGAGCAGAAGTTTTCCTGTTTCTTTTGTTCCAGTGCCACATGTATCTTCTAACAAATTCGGCAGTCAATGATATGTAAAAACTCAAACAAGTACTTACTTTTGTGAACTAAAAGAGTGAGTGGAATTCTATGAGGGTGGTTGACTGAGAAAGAGGGTCGTCTGAGGTGATGCAAATGTCTAGAAGAAACCATACTTTACTGTGGAGATTATTAAAAAAAATATGATACACTTACATTCATAATTGTGTCATGTCTTAAAAACTGCACAAAGTTTACAAATCTTTAAAGAAAAAACTATATCAAAACATAAATAACTAGTTTATGCACTCTTCTTACTTTCAGTAAATCATAACATTGCTCTGTATAGACCTTTATGTAAGGGAGGTCAAAACAGAAGAAAAACAGGTGGCGACATATCCCTCCATCTCAATCAACTACCTTCATGGGAATCAATATTAGGTTCATCTTTCCGAGGTAAGTACTTGTTTAAGATTGTTTTGTTTTTGATTTTGTTTTTTTTAATAAATTGCAGTAGTTTCCCCAAAACTACGTCAAAAGGGAAACTTAAAACTAGTGGTTTTTTGTAACATTTATTCAAATGAAAGTTATCCAGGCAAGTGTGCTGTCAAATGAGTCATTTATTCTCATTTGTATATTTTGACAAATGAGACAATTAAGCAGAAATTAGCATATCTCACACTCAATAAAATGGCGTGATTACAAAATCAAAATCTTTTATGGACATTGCAGTTTGCATGACTAAGTTAAAAAAAATTTTTTTACATGTACTCCCTAAACTTTATACAAAGACGTGTATAAAGCAACCATGAATGAAAGAGGGGAACATCTTTTCGCATTACACAAAATCATAGCAGTTTCTTCATTGCAAACTGCAAAACTCTTCTTTACAATATGTAAAAAGAGTCTATTTTCTACTCTTCATTATGGAGCTATTATAGAACTTTTGAATAGTCTAGCATTTGCCATAGAGCCCTCTTGAGAGAGTCTTCAATATTAGCTCCATGTCTGAGCATTGCTGAAGATGTTGCATCTGTAAAACTATGGGAAGAGAAATCCTCAACACCTGCCTCAACAAGGACTGTTTTCAACCATCTAGCAATTGAGTCCCTTGATGCTGGACCACAGAGTCAAACATAACACAATATCTACTTGTCACATTTTTCTGATCATAAATAAAGTCTTTTTTGACATACTCCTTGAAACAATTCATGACACACAACTGTTTTTCTTGCTCAAGGGCAAGCAAACCCTGATGGATCACCCACACTTGTAGCCACTGTTTTCCATTCTCTGTATGTAAAACCCCTGACAAAGCACTGCATGTGATATTAATTGCAATACAGCCTTGCCCTTATTCTTTTTTTTTTTGGGGGGGGGATGTTTGCTGCATCATCTTCCGCAATGTCCCCGTCCTGCTGTTCCCACGTCGCTCATCCCAGTCTCCCCGCCACAGTCATACCCTGATTTGTTATGTCTCATCCTCAGGGTCAGGAGTCCACAGGGAGCCCATCAATATTAGTCCGCCGTGAGGTCACCAGCCAGAGGGGTCCTGCACTGCTGCTGGGTCACTTTAGTGGTGTGCAATGGTGTCTGTTCTGAGCTAACATACGCAGGACACCCCCTACTAAGCCCCCTACTAACGACAGTATTAGCTCAGTTGCGGAGCCAGACTGAGTGAGTCCGGGGGTGGTGACCACCACAACGTCCGTCCAATGACTGTTTTCCGCGAACCCTCAACCCCAAAGGCTTTGACACAAACTCACCACAGGCACAGAAGTGTTTAGGGACAACCGAACTAGGTCCCATAGCCCAAAGAACAGGGGCACTGAGAAAGAGAGCATTTTTTTTCATGTTCAATGCGATGAGTGATGGAACTGTGGGTGCGTGAGCGAGTTGGGAGTCCTATCTTTGATGTTCAACCATTATCTTTATCCCGGCTACAGGCCCAGGTTACTGCACTCAGTGTTGCTTGCAAGGTAATTTGAGCACACTCCTAATTGATCTAAAGTGTAAAGACTGACTGTGCCCAGTTTTCCAAATAAGCCCACAGCCACTCTTAAGGACCGGCTGGAGTACGCAAGGATCGCTCTCTCCTGTCATATTCAACCTCTTCCATCCAGAAACAATGCAAACCACCCCTGTCATGGCCATTGGTGGATCATAAAGTTGTACCAATTTGCGAACCATTTTAATGGCAGAGAGGAATTAGTACCTTCAGCACACAAAACTTCTCAACAGATCAGAGGGCATACGGCATGGTCAGTACAGAGATCGAGTTGTCCGCGTGAGTAATGTACGCACTGCAAATGAGATAGAAGGATGAATTACCGAAGGTTGCAGCTCTTCATATTATAGTGCCACTCCTTAAAAGTGGCAAGAGAAACATTGAGGAGATGCTGCTTTTTCACCCTCTGCTCAGAGTTCAGCTGTATTCCAGTAGTGTCATCCTAGATTTAGTCTGCTTTGCCTTACAACTAGCCAGCTTAAAATCCCTGTATACTATCTTTATGTCTTTGAATCAAGATCTGCAGAGAGTTTGCAAGAAAATCAAGCATTTGCAGTGATCCTCCTACTATTACATAAATACTGACAAAGTAATTTCTGCCAAAGATTTACCCGTTAACAGATTGTCCTATAAAGTTTTAAGAAGACCTTTGCACACAATCATAAAGACGATAAAATTCGCTTTTGCCAAGAGTACAATTGTTTTTCATTTCAATTGTCTCTATCACAATGACTCATTGTGCATGGAAAGTCACTGAACTGAGATTTTTTTTTACCTGCCATACTATCAATGAATGATGATTAATGTTCTTAATGCATCTCTTGAGAACTTGACAGGCTTACTATCTTATATCGCATAAAGCCAGTGATACTACATTACTGTATTGGTCAGATTGAGACACTCCAGATGTCTGAAGACGGATAAGCTCGATGTGGCCCAGTTCCATAAGCCCAAGCACTCCTGGATAAGTAGCGGAGTGAATATCCCTATGCTGTCATGGATTCGAACAATCTCCAGTCCGAAATCTAAGATGTAACCACTGTACATGCAGCTGGTCTATTCATAAGATTGTACGATTTGAACCTCAAAAATCAATAAGGTGTATTTGATTCTTGTCTAGAAAACTTTAATATGTAAGCCAGCATACGGATGGGATGGTCTATCCATGCTGACATGGTGGTAAGCTGTGTCATGATACCTTGTGTTTGCGCTTCTGTGAATGCAGTACAAAGCGTAGTTATGTGAAAAGTGAAGACGTTTATTTGGAATCAGTTTTTTTCCCCTTGCTGCCAAAAAGCAATCAGCATTTATTCAGTCTGTTATTCCTTGTTTTATCTGCTTGCCTAACTGACAGGATTGTTACTTAAAATATTGATAACTATTTTTTTGAAACCAAACTTAATTCTAGCATTATTGTGAATGTGATTTTGTTCAGAAATACGTCTCATTTTCCTTTTCAATACCCTGAATTTTAATAGCTTCTAATAATTTTCAGTTATTATCAATAGACTGTCTCATTACTTTTTAAAGACTTATTGCGCAATTCATAAAGACGTTAAAATCCCCTTACTCTGTCTAAGAGCTTCAATTTTTTTCATTTTCTAATTGTCTCTATCACAATGGTCTCCATTGTGTTGCTCTAAAAGTCACAGTTAACTGTATGATTTCTTTTGCCACCTCCCATACTATAACTGAACTTTTTTTTTTTTTATACCAAAATCAGTCACAGTCTGTTTTTAATTTCTTTGTCCAATTCTAGTGTCACAGTCCTGTTCTGTAAAGCCAAGCAAAGCCCTAAGGGTTATATATTTTTCTTTGGTGCTGTATCCAACTTATCTGCATGTATGACAAATTCTAGGGACCTGAAAAATTAAACAGTAACTATGATCTGTGGTCTGTTGATAGTCTTGAAAAGTGTGGCCTTGCAAGAAACAATCAATCATAAATGCTGCTGACAAGAAACCTTGTGATCTAGGATGGCTACACACAGCTTTGTAAAGAATCTCAAACAGAAAAGACCAATTGAATTTGACAAACAGGTTAATGCATACAGTTCTTAATTTAGATTTCAGATAGTGTTTATGTTGGAATGCAACAGAAGCAGAGTAATATGCAAATCAACGATCTACAGAGGCCAAATAACAACCATTTGCTATCATTCTTGTTGCTAACTGAAGATTTTCTACTTCAAAATATTTGTATGAAACATATTTATTAAACGTCTTAAATTCAAGACCATTCCATGTGGACTATGTGATTTTGGTACAAGAAAAATAGGTGATACTACTTTCCCCTTTTCATCCCTTGAATTTTTAATAACGCCCTTCTCTAATAATTTTTCAAGTTCATTATCAATAGTGTTTCAGTTATTTCTTTGAGCCTGATTTTTGGAAAAGAATCATGTCATGTCATGGCTTGGCTTCGCGAACGAAGATTAAGGGCACTGTCCACGTCTGGTGCAGGCTCGCTGGTGGCGGTTCAGTCCTAATGTGTGACAAACAAACCGGACGCAGCGGCTGCAGGGGAAAGTCGATTCTGGGGTTGATGTAGAGGGGACGCGGTTCTTCCTCCTCATTCGCCTCTCCTCAAGGGCCGCTCTGCGATTGTCCTCAAAGGAGGAGACCGACTGATGCACAATGTGTCGCCAGGCCTGCCGGTCAGCAGCAAGGACTGACCACTGGTTATGGTCTATGAGGCAGGCTGACAGAGATTTCTTCAGAGAGTCTTTAAATCTCTTCTTTGGTGCGCCTCTGTAGCGGTGTCCGGTGGAAAGTTCACCGTAGAGAGCCATCTTCGGTAGGCGATGGTCCTCCATTCTAGAGACATGCCCTGCCCAGCGTAGCTGCGTTTTCAGCAACATGGCCTCCATGCTGGTGATCCCTGCTTGCTCCAGAAACCTCAGCATTCGTGGTGAAGTCGCTCCAGTGGATGTCGAGGATGAAGCGGAGACAGCGCTGGTGGAAGCGTTCAGAATTCGCAGGTGGTGTCTGTATGTGACCCATGACTCAGAGCCGTACAGGAGGGTGGTCAGTACCACGGCTCTGTAGACACTGATCTTGGTGTCTTTCTTCAGGTGTTTGTTTTTCCAGACACGGTGGTAGAGTCTGCCAAAAGCACTGTTTGCCTTTGCCAGTCTGTTGTCTACATCTTTATCAATCTTTGCGTCAGAGGAGATTGTGCATCCCAGGTAGGTAAACTGCTGGGCTGTCTTCAGTTCTGTCTCACTAATTGTAATGTGAGGTGGGTGTACGCTACCTGAGGTGCGGGCTGGTAGAGAACCTCTGTCTTCTTCAGGCTGACTTCGAGTCCGAAGAGCTGGGCTGCCTCTGCAAACAGGATGTTACATGCTGCAGGCGGTTTCTGTGTGGGCTACAAGGGCAGCATCATCAGCAAAAAGTAGCTCTTGAATTTGTTGCTCCAGGGTTTTGGTGTGGGCCTGAAGACGCCGCAGGTTGAATAGGCTGCCATCTGTGCGGTAGCGTATGAAAACTCCGTCTTCGTCATCAAGATCTTCTGTGGCCCGCTGAAGCATCATGCTGAAGAAGATAGTGAAGAGGGTTGGTGCAAGAACGCAGCCCTGCTTCACCCCGTTTGTGATTGGGAAAGGCTCTGAGAGGTCGTTGCTGTTTCTGACCTGGCCACGCTGGTCTTCATGTAGCTGGATCACCATGTTGAGAAACTTTGGGGGACAGCCAAGACGCTCCATGATCTGCCACAGGCCCTTCCTGCTCACAGTGTCAAATGCCTTGGTTAAATCAACGAAGGTGATATACAGTCCCTTGTTCTGTTCGCGGCACTTTTCTTGAAGTTGTCTGAGCACGAAGACCATGTCAGTGGTACCCCTGTTAGCTCTGAAGCCGCACTGGCTCTCAGGGAGGTGGTGTTCGCAACAGCAGGTACTAGTCTGTTGAGGAGAACTCTTGCAAGGATTTTGCCAGCAATGGAGAGAAGAGTTATCCCCCTGTAGTTGGAGCAATCTGATTTTTCCCCTTTGTTTTTGTAAAGGGTGATTATGATTGCATCACGAAGGTTTTGTGGTAACTTTCCCTGCTCCCAACAGCAAACAAAAAATTCATGGAGCTTGCAGTGCAGTGTTTGCCCCCCGTTTTTCCATAATTCTGGTGGAATACCGTCGACGCCTGCAGCCTTCCCACTCTTCAGTTGTTCTATGGCTTTAGTTACCTCTTCCAGGGTTGGGGCTTCGTCCAGTTCTTCTTTCACTGGTTGCTGTGGGATCTGTTGGATCACTGCGTCATCAACAGTGCGATCAGCGCTGAAGAGGGTTTGAAAGTGTTCAGCCCAGCGGTTCAATATGGACATCTTGTCTGTGAGGAGTGCCTGGCCGTCAGTGCTGCACAAAGGACTCAACACTTGGTGAGAGGGTCCATAGACTGCCTTCAAAGCTTCGTAGAAGCCTCTGTAGTCACCTGTGTCAGCGCAGAGCTGAGTTTTTCTGGGCGAGGTTAGTCCACCACTCGTTTTGGATAACTCTAAGCTGGCGCTGGAGGTTGCTGCATGTAAGACGAAAGGCAGCTTTCTTTGTTTGGACAAGATGGTTGTGCAAGGTGAGCCTGGTGGGCACTTCTCTTCTTCGCCAGCAGATCTTGTATTTCTTGGTCATTTTCGTCGAACCATCCCTGTTCATCTTAGTGGAAAAGCCCAAGACCTCTGCAGAGGTCTGCAGGATGGCAGTTTTTAGTGGGTCCAGAGCGTTTCTGGACAGGGGTCAGAGGGGCAGTCCTCGACTTCCAGCTTTGACTGGAGGTTGGACTGTAGCTCAGCTTTTCACTTCAGCGGACTTGAGGCTGCCAACCTGGAGTTTCTTTCTGGGGGACCTCCTCGTTTTGACTTTGGATTGATGTGAAGGCTGAGGTTGCATCGCACAGGCGGTGGTCTGTGTGGCATTCTGCACTGGGCATCACTCTGGTGTGCAAGACATCACTTTGGTCTTTCTGGCTACTAAGACGTAGTCTATGAGGTGCCAATGTTTGGACCGAGGATGCATCCAGGTTGTTTTTAGACTGTCCTTCTGCTGGAAAATTGTCTTAGTGATGATTAACTGCAGTTCAGTGCAGAACTCTAGCAGGAGACGCCCGTTGTCATTGCAATTCCCAACTCCATGTTTCCCCAGAACTCCCTTCCAGGCTTCTGAATCTCAGCCAACTCTAGCATTGAAATCCCCAAGGATAATGACCTTGTCGTCTGCAGGGGTGTTTCTTACCAGGCTGCGCAGGTCACAGTAGAATTTGTTCTTGTCTGCAGGGTCTGCTTGAAGAGTCGGGGAATACACACTGAAGAGAGTGATGTGCTGCTTGTTCTCCAGTGCAGACGCATGGAGATGATACGTCTGAATGACCTGTTGGTAAGTTCTCCAGCTTTGAGGCAATGGTGTTCTTGATCATGAAGCCTACACCTGAAAGGCGTCGTTCGGATTGGGGCTTGCCTGACCAGTATAAGGTGTAACCGGCGCCGTGTTCTTTGAGACTACCTTCATCTGGGAAGCGGACTTCACTAAGAGCCGCGATGTCGATATTTAGTCGCGAGAGTTCGTGTGCAACTAAAGCAGAGCGTCGTTCAGGACGGTTGCTATCTACTGACTAGCATGGTTCTGATGTTCCAGCATGCCAGTTTGAGACCTGTCACACCTTGGAGGCAGGTGTGGAGCCACTTGATTTTGACTTTGTTGTTGCTCGACCGCTTGGAAAGATGCCCGTTGACCGCGGCTAGCCAACTGGGTGGTATGAGGATGAGCTTTCGTTAGGCCACCTTTTCTAGGCCCCTCTCCGTGTGGAGCAAGCAGTGCTATCCTAAAGAGGGCTGCTTGGTCATTCAGGGTGCTGCCGGTGATGTTGTCATCCTCAGGTCAACAATCAGACGACCCATACTCCTGAATCCCTGCATGCAGGTTGGAACTGCGGCTTCCAGTGACATCTTTCACCTGCCGCATTCGCCCCTTTCCCATCGCTACAGGGCTTGGGATAGTAGGAAAAAGAGAGGATGAGGGGGGACGTGGACTTGTCCTTGGGCCTGCCCATAGGATTTTTAAGGTGAGAGACAGTGCGCGCAGTACCGTTCCCACCCTTTAAACTCGCGGTTCATCTGCCATGGCCCAGCAAGCTGGGACGGTGACAGCGGTGGAAAAGAATAAGGAACTGGGAAATCCTCAGTGGGGATTTCTGCTCTTTGTACCAAATTAAGATAAAGGAGTCCAATGGTTTATTTTTTCATTGTGTAACAAAACGTTTCAACCTGCCTGCCTGACTGAAATCTTTCTGTGACTGCGCCCTGACTTGTGGGGCATCAGCAGTACTAAAAGGGTTCAAGCCTGGTGTAGGGATGTTTTCATGGGCCCTAGCTCTTGTTCTGACCCCCCTTTCCTGTGTGTCTGCTGCCTCTGAGCCAACCTTGACCTCTTCCACAGCCCCTCTCTCTCCACTTTTGTTTTTAAGGTGAAACATGGTCCAAAAGTAGCCAAAATAATCATGTTTGTTTAGAATAAAAAAATTACTGGATAGATTTATGGAGATTTCCTGTGTCAATTTAAAGAATTAAGATCATAGAAGATGTCTGTAGAAACAAGTTACTCGTACTTTCTTTAGATAAAAAGGTTTAAGATTTTGAAATATTGAGTTTTGGCGGCCATATTGGATTGTTTCCATGGCAACAGTGCAGAAAACTGAATAATTCTTTGATTTTTATGCTTTACAAGTGATGCCCTTTCAATATATGGCATAACTTTTAACATGGGCTTGTAAACAAAATTTCATCTGTTTCGACCCCAGTGTCCCACCTTAACTAGCAGATGATGCAATGGTGCCCTTTTTGCGACTGGATGATATCTGTTCCCAAATCTGTTGCCAACTCAAAGGTGGACAATGTAGTCTTCAGATCATTGCCAGAAAGGAGGTAAGTGATGTGTATGTTGCTGGAGGCCAGCTTTTGATTTTTTTTTCACATTTTGTTGCAGCCACAGTTCTGTTCCTCCTGTTCACTGAAATGTCGTGGTGTGGCCTAGTAATGAAGGCAACTGAAAAGCATCGAAGTGGTGGTGGTTGCAAGGGGGGGGGGGGATGGAGAGAAGATCATCTCTGAGAAAGGAAACAAAAAACCTTTTATCAGATAGAGTGAGAAAGTGGCAATTACACTTCATGTATGAACATCGTTTTGGGATGATTTCTAATGAAGAAAATGCCATGAAGTAAATCAATAATTAACCATAAACTATGACAAGCACTTTTACAATGGAATGTCTTTGGTGTCATGCCCAAGACAAAGGATTTGCAGCTTCTCAGGTGAGAGCAAAAACCAGTGGTGGTTGCACACCATGAAAATTTGTTAAGGGAAGGGAAACAGTTTGCTTTGTCAGGATCTAATGCTTATCATCAAAGGCAAAATCTACAAAGCCCGGAACCTTCAGTTGTGAGCTTGACCCTAGTTCCTTTGTTTGCTTCCTTTTCATTGACTTCTCCTCTGCCTTCAATTCTGTTCATCTTCTCTCTGAGTACTCAATCTACTCTTCCTGAATGTCTGTCCTTGTGTAGTTCATGGGATTATAAGCCTTATGACAAGTTGAGTGCATTCTATTTGGTTTCAAAGGGCAATTTCTTCAAAACGTCTACTTTTATTGGTTTTCCACAAAGCACCATTCTTTCCCTAACCACTTTTACTATTTATACCAGTCACAGCACTGGCTCTCATCTTACACCATTGATCAAATGATCTGATGACTCCATTCTTAAAGATCTATCAAACTCACACCTCACATATTCTACACAAGTTGAGGACTTTCCCCCCTGGTGTGGAAAGTACTATTTTGAATTAAATATGAAAAGACATGGTAAGGATTTTTCGCAAGACGGCAGAGCTGGTTTGGAAAATTACATTGTTGGCATAAGGGTAGAACGAGTGTATGAAATAAATATCTAGGTACCGTTATTGACGGCAAACTTTATTTTCCCTTCTTATACAGATCTCCTAAAGAAAAAAAATTGCCTCTTTTGTATCTTCTTTCTTTAACATTTCCGATTTCTTTGGGTCAGTATCACAGTTTTACAGATACCTTTTACTTTTGTTTTTAGTCAGTAATTTCATTTTTGCTGGTCTACAGGATGACTATTAAAAACAAAATGTATTTGAAAAATTTGAAACACATTGGAGTAAAATTGTGCACTGTACACAAATAAAACTAAATAATGTGTATGGATGCCATGTGAGAGAAAAGGAAAAAGAAATTGTGACTGATAACACATAATGTGCTGTCTAGATATATATTTTGAATGTCTTCCTGCCTAGAAGTGATACAGAGTGCCTGGCACACAGGCCATTCCAGCATTGAACACTCTATTTGTAAAGGCTGCTTTTATTTTTCTTTATTTTATTTTATACCCATTTATGTCACAGCAGATTTCTTTGCGTGAAATTCGGGCTGCCCTCCCCGGGGAGAGCGCGTCGCCCTACTGCAGCGCTTACCCACTTAAAAAAAATGTTTTTCCTGTCTGCAATTGTATATGTTTCCCTCTCAGAGTGGCTTTTTTCTACATAATTTTTCCAAGGACAACCCCCTTGTTGCCGTGGGTTCTTTTACTTGCGCTAAATAATGATGTGTAACACACGGGACCTCGGTTTATCATCACATCCGAAAGACTATCGCCCAGACCACCATCCATAGTCTATTGGCTGGGAGAAAAGTTATGGGCCCAAAAGGATTCGAACCACCGCACAATCCGACCCGGACTTTTCGCTTTCTAGGCTGGCGCGTTACCAACTAGACCACCGATCCATCATTCAATCATCTCGTAGAATATTTCAGTGTCCAAGTCATTTCCCCTCTCACATCTGTCCTGGTTTAAAGTAGTATTGGGCTTGTGCATACTGTTTCAATTGATATGTTTAAAAGGATTTGTGTCGTGTGCGTGCGTGTCGTGCGTGTGCGTGCGTGTGTGTGTGTGTGCGTTGTGTGTGTGTGTGTGGTGTGTGCGTGTGTGTGTGTGGTTGTGTTGTGTGTGTGTGTGTGTGTGTGTGTGTGTGTGTGTGTGTGTGTTGTGTGTGGTGTAAAGCAGCCATACAAACACATATAGACATAAACACATGTGTACATACATACATACACACAAAATACATTGCTGCTACATCAAAGCTAATTCAGTAAGACAAACTGACAGGCAGGCACACGAAAATACCTACCAACCATCCTGAAGACTTGATGCATTTGTGCTTACACACACACACGCGTGCGCGCGCGCTCACTCACGCACGCACGCACACACACACACACACACACACACACACACACACACACACACCCACACACACACACACACACACACACATACGTGTGTGTATACATACATACATACATACATACATACTACATACATACATACATACATACATACATACATACATACATACATACAACATACATACATACATACTACATACATACATACATCACATACATACATACATACATACTACACGCTGCACGCACGCACGTACGCACGCACGACGCACGCAACACACACACAACATACATACATACATACATACATACATACACATCATCATACATCACACACACACACACACACACACACACGCGCGCGCGCGCGCGCCGCGCGTGCGCGCACACACATACACACACAAACACGCACGCACGCGCACGCACGCACACACACACACACTACATACATGCTTACATGCTACATACATACATACATACATACATACATACATACATACATACATACATACATACATACATACATACATACACTACATACATACATACACACAACACACACACACACACACACACACACACACAACACACACACACACACACACACACAACCACACACACACACACACAACACACACAACACACATACTACATACATACATACATACATACATACATACATACATACATACATACATACATACATACATACATACATACATACATACATACATACATACATACATACATACATACATACATACATATATACATACATACCCATACATGTACACACACACACACACACACACACACACACACACACACACACACACACACACACACACACACACACACACACACATACATACATACATACATACATACATACATACATACATACATACATACATACATACATACATACACATACACACGTTCGTACATACATACATACATACATACATACATACATACATACATACATACATACATACATACATACATACATACATACATATATACATACACACACATACACACGTTCATACACACACACACACACACACACACACACACACACACACACACACACACACACACACACACACACACACACACACACACACACACACACACACACACACACACACACGGACACACACGCACACATACACACATACATACATACATACATACATACATACATACATACATACATACATACATACATACATACATACATACATACATACATCATTGTACCTAGAAACAGAAAAGAGTAGTGCTGTCAGTGTTACTGAAAGCAGCAGCCAACACCACACCCCCTGATGCCAACAGAAAAACATAAATCACCACAGGAAGCAAATCTGATATATGACCTCAGTCAGTATTATCTTGACAGTTGGCCAGGGAGGCTGTGAGAGGAAACTGTGGGCCATAGCAGTGGCAGTCAGTCTGTGCGTTCTGTGAACGAGATGAGAGGAGTGTTGCTGTTGGGAGAAACCATGATCCACTTAGCACGTGCAGTACATCAGAGTATTATAACTATCAAAACTTATTGGAGATGTGCTGTAGCTACGGCAGTCTTGATGTCGCTGTCAGGGAAACGTTAAACAGAATAAACTATTTTCCTCAAATTTCTGGAAGTAATCCATGCACCTGAACACGTACAAGGTCTATAGCTGGACTGGTGGTCTAGAGGTAACACAGCTGCCTTGACAATGAAACGTCTGGGTTTCAAGTGTATGGGTATCAGATTCCCGTTTGTGTACAAATGTTTCCACTTTTCACCAGGCCATGAGGGGTGGTCTTGGTGCAAGACTTTCGGATGAGACGATAAACCGAGGTCCCTGTGTGCAATTCTTATTTACTGCACGTAAGAGAACCCACGGCAACATGAGAGTTGTCCCTGGCAAAATGTTGTAGAAAAAAGACACTCTGTCAGGAAATTTATACAAATGCAGACAAGAAAAAAAAACATGGCGCCGCTGTTGAGGCCAGCACTCTCCCCAGGGAGAGTAGCCGGAATTTCATGCAGAGAAGTAATCTGCCGTGACTTAACCTTTTCGCTGCTGACCTATTTTGCTCAGTCCTATGCTGAAGAAATTTTCCGAAACAGACAAAAATCACGCATATGATTTTCAATTGCTTTTAATTCAGGAAATTCCTAAGATAGCTACATAAAAGTATATACTGAATGAAAGGGAATTGAATGAAGATTGTATTTGTGACAATTTTAAAAATATATAATTAGACAGACACACGTGCGCGCGCAGGCACGCACGCACGCACGCGCGCGCGCACACACACACACACACACACACACACACACACACACACACACACACACACCTGCTCTTCACACAAACACACAGCCAGGGAGCCAGGGCAGAGGTCAGCAAGAACAATAGCTCATCAACAAAACAAACAGACACACACACTGATAACTGACAGCTAACGAGTAGCCTAGGTGACAAGTGACACACGAGGTCGCAACCACTTCAAAGTAGATCAAACACATCGGCCACTCAGAGACTGGCTCGTTTGCTCACTGACCAAGCCCTGACCAAAGGTACAACCATACGATACACACATTTAGTTGTTCTGTTTATGAATAAACAGAGAAAAAAAGCAATATAAATATGTCATAAAAACGAATAAAGCCCTCAAATATACCCAACTGCATCTCGAACAATACGATCTTCATGTTCCGATTCAGACCACGAGTACGCTTCCGGATCAAAACCCGAGTCGTTTGCATCAACTTCGCAAAGTTCGATGTCAACTGAATAAAAAACAAACCAAAAAACCCCTAATCTCCACTATCTTGATCTCTATAAATTTCATCAATAACTTCGGCAACTGTGTAAGTCAGTTGAGGGACAGCCATTGCTTCGAAAACCCAAAAATTGAACTTCGCAGTACCTTGTTTACCTTGCCGATTGAACGTCATAAAATATGCAAATAACTTGAACAAATGGGACTCATGGGTTGAAGATACATCAAGGGAGCTAAACAAATCATAATAAGAAGGATTTTCAGCAATGCTGAGCGAAACAGAGAGAGCGTTGGTTCATGACGAGCGGCGCTCGTCAACACAGCATTGCAGGTGGCGGTTTCTATGACGAGCGCCGCTCGTCAACAGCGCAGTGTAGGGGTTAATGTGCTATCCAGTACAAACTTCTAGAAGTTTTCTGCAAAAAGAAACTATTTTCTATCTTTTTTGTAACTGCCTTGTTCTTTTTGTTTTTTCCTATCACATTCTGCTTGTCTGTTTTTTGCCTTCTTGGTCCGTTCTTCTGGGTTTTTTTAAAATCCAAAATACTTAAAAGATAACCATTCCCTCCCAAGCAAAACTTGTGTGTGCTGGGCCTGACTTGTCTGGCGCATAACAGCAGCACAACGCTTTTTCTCTCGTATGGAAGACAAGAATATCTGCAGTTTGAACATTTGACGATGAGGAAATAGTATTAGAAATGATATCAGATTTGCTGATTGTGATTTGCTGATTGAAATGATTTAGTGTACATTGGCCTTGGACCACAATACATTGGTTGGGCTTGGGGTGTACCAATGGGTTCTTCCATGTCATTTGTAAAGCAAATGCACAAATAAGAAATGATTTGTCACTGATTGAAGTAGGAAACACACATTTACTCTTTGTCCTGATTATAAACCGCAAATCAACCATAACCTAGTCATAGAAAGACTATGATGTTTAGGAAAAGTCATGTATATTGAGTACATATCAAATAGCAACTGTTATTAAATAAACCCCTTGAGACAAAATTGTTTTCCTTTTGTTAGTAGAATGAAAAATATATCTAGACAAACCATGCATGTACTCAGCATTTGCTACTCTGAGCAGATCTGGCAATGGTACATTAATACATTTCCTTAAAAACTTTTCTCTCAAGGTTGTGTACATGTAACATTCCATTAGAAAGTGGGCTTCATTTTCAGTTTTCGTTTTACAAAATGGACACAACCTGTCTGGAATATTATCGCTATATCTATACACATCATTATTAAGAGGTAAAGCATTAGACACTGCTTATGAAATTGCTACACGAAAACAGTAGACATCTATGGAGTTTAAATACTGCTCTTTTACAAAATTACTTTTGAACAATCTATAAATATCATATCTATCTTTATTTCTTATAGTCCCATCCCATTCTTGAATGAAGATATCCACTAATCTTTGTTTAAACATACCTTCAAAAGCTTTTACATCCCCAACACTTTGTTGCATTCAAACAATGTTAAAACCTGTTTCACACATAAGTTCCCTTATTTTTGAAATCCAGTAAGACTGACCATTTCTTTCGAACTCTAACTGCATGCAGTAAGCATTATATGGTATTCTATTTTGATCCAATTACAATAGTTTTAACCAGTACCTAATGGCATTTGTACATGAGTTGACATAGAGTGGATATCTACCTAATTCACTGGATACTATCTTATTAGGTGTTCTGACAGGTACTCCTAAAAATCTTTTACATGCCATCAAATGAATTCTCTCAATATGTTCAAATCTCATTGTGCCAAATATTTTATGATGAATACAATAAAATTGGCTGAATCTTAGTATCAATTTTTTTAATGTACGAACATTCATTTCCTTATATCCTATGAAAGATTTTGTTTAACTGAACTTCTGCCTTCCTTCCCTTAGTGACTAGATGTTCTGTACCCCATTTACAACTTATCTTTGTTGTAAAACTGAATTGTAAATAGCAATACTTTTTCACAACTTCTAACTAATACCATTGTAATACCACTGTTCCTGTTTTGAAAGAAACCCCACTTTCCTAAAGTCCATCACCTTAGTTTTATCAATATCCACACTCAGCTGTAAACCACTTCTGTACTTAACACAAGGTTGTATTCATGGTTAGAAAATAATCACTTGATTTGTGAAAGCCGCGCAGGTTTTAGGAAAAGATATTCTACACTTTACTCGATTTTTAGTTTGTATTCAATTGTTCAAAAGAGTCTGTCCATGAAAGGTAAAAAAAAACCCTGTATGTTGCTTTTGTTGATTTCAGAAAAGCCTTTGACTCAGTTAAACATGATAAACTTTTGAACTGCATTAAAAATCAGGGCGTAAAAGGAAAATTTCTTGCTTCACTATCAGCAATAAATTACTGATTATTATCGTGCATTCGAATAAACAACCAACTATCCAAGTTTATTTTAATGTCCAATAGGAGTCAGGCAAGGTTGCGTTCTTAGTCCTACGTTGTTTTCATTATTCATTAATCAGCTAGCTAATGATATCAATGAAAAAGGAAAGCATGGAGTCCAATTATTATCTAACATTATGGATATCTTTCTTCTGCTATTTGCAGATGATGTCGCACTATTTTCAACAGCCCCGGGAGGTTTACAACATCAATTAAACATATTAAGAGAGAGAGAGAGAGAGAGAGAGAGAGAGAGAGAGAGAGAGAGAGAGAGAGAGAGAGAGAGAGAGAGAGAGAGAGAGAGAGAGAGAGAGAAAGAGAGAGAGAAACACACACACACACACACACACACACACACACACACACACACACACACACACACACACACAGTGTGTTCCAGTGTCAGGACAGACTGGTGTGAGACGTCCTCCCCCTGCACTAGGGGTCTGAAGGACAGGTGTGAGACGTCCTTCCCCTGCACTAGGGTCTGAATGGCAGGTTTGAGACGTCCTCCCCCTGCACTAGGGTCTGAAGGGCAGGTGTGAGACGTCCTCCCCCTGCACTAGGGGTCTGAAGGACAGGGTCTCTATCCTGAGCTGGGGACAGTGTTCAACAGGATTTGGCAGTGGAGGAGACTGCAGATCTGTGTACACCAGGAGCAGAGCACAGATGTGTGGATTGTCCCAAGCTGGAAGACACACCTCTGGGGGCCTGTCCTGTCCAGAATGCTGACAGTGGAGCTCTTTCCTTTTCCATTAGCCAAGGATGTCCTGAATCCTCCCCGTCCTCCACATGGAATGTATCCACGTGTGGAAACAGGGAGTCAGCATGCACTGGTCTGCAGAATATCAGGCAATGGTTTGGAGCAAAAGGGCTGACAGAGTCTAATGGGTCTGGTTTTTTAATACTGGCAGCCAGGCACTTAAACTGCGAATTCGTTGTCATGATATAAAAAGCGCAAAAAGTGTGATTGTTACAGCTCTTTGAATGTATATTACCCTGATAATACAGGTTTGAGCCCCCACCTAGACACTTGTTTGAGGAGATGTCTCCCCTTTGAATGCCTTTTGCATGATATGATTATTTGGTGATATCACAGCAGAAATGGTGACTGCCGCTGGCCGGAATTATGGATCAAGGATAATCCTGACTTTTAGAAAACCTGATCGGTCGGAAGGACGGTGGCAGAATGGTTAAGACGTTCGCCTGCCAATATGTAAAATCGTGAGTTTCTGGGTTCGAACCCAGCCTCGCCCTTTCTTCCCAGTTTGACGAAAAAATCGAACTGAATGTCAAAGTCATTCGGATGAGACTCGAAACCGAGGCCCCGTGTGCGAATGCACGCAGAACATCTTGCGCACACGTTAAAACCCCGTTCCACCTTTTGGAAGAGTAGGCCATCGTGTGCCGGTAGGAGCGGATGACAAAATTATAACAAACCAGCATGCACACAGGTGTCGTGTTTAGACACCATCCCTGAAGAAAAATCGGGGAGCTGGAGTTGGGGATCTTTGCGCCTGGTGGCAGCATGATCTGTGGCTCTGTAGGTCAAATGCAAGCACTTTGATTTGTCTTTACAAGAGATAGCGCTATACAAATTCCATATTAATAATAACTTCAGTACCTTCTCCACTCCCATCAAAGCCTTAGGGATCAGACTGAAAACCAAGATGAACAAACATAATCTTCTGAACATGTTAAAACCCACTTTGCTTGGAAATCGGCAAAAGCGTGTCACTAGGTACAGATCACTTTTTTTTTAAACCAACAAAAAACAACAACAAAACCCCAACAACAACAACAAAAAGCATATACAAGCTAGTGTTGTGTACAGACATCATTCCCAAAGAGAGAATGCAGCAGCCTGAATTGTTGGCAAATAGCTGCATACCACTGGTGAATCTCAAAGCTCTAGCCAGATAACAAGAAAAGGGTTAAACTCAGATTACATGTCTTCCTTTTGGCTGTGATTACTTGCACCAAAATCAGTCAGAAAACAGGTGACGTTTAGAGTCAGTTTGACAGTGCTTGCAGGACTAGGGTGAATGAGGTTAGTGTGCAGAGCTAGCTTTGGACCTCCTGTAACAGCTGCAAAGGTGGGAGAGTTATCAATGAGCTCTGAGATCAGCAGTTCACATGCCTTTTGCATGATATGATTATTTGGTGATATCACAGCAGAAATGGTGACTGCCGCTGGCCGGAATTATGGATCAAGGATAATCCTGACTTTTAGAAAACCTGACTAGCCAAGTTACCCTTTTATTTCCTCAGCTAGAGCTCCAACGTTGACCCATGGTGTTATTTTGCATATGCAATCATTTGCCCACCATTAAGCTGGCCACATTTCAGCCTTGAGGATGATGTCTAAACATGACACCAGTGTGCACATGCTGTTTAGTATTTTGTTATCTGTCCTACCAGCAGGCAGTGGCCTGCTACTCCAAAAGGTGGAATGGCTTTTCACATGTGCACAAGATGATCTGTGTGTGTTCGTACACAGAACGTCAGTTTACAGTCTCATCTAAAGAACCTTGAGGAAGTAGAGTGGGTACTGATGTTAACCCTGGGGTAAACCTCCCCATGACTGGACATCTTTGTGGTGGCTTGAACCAGCACCATCAGGTCATGAGCTCAACACTAACCACCAGGCTGTCCCTGCCCCATCCTGGTGAATAAGATCGCACAATTCTCTTTGGTCACTCATCCTTTACTTAAAACAATAGATAACTCAAGCACGTAATATATAAGACATGTGGGATAGTAAGAGCCACGTTGATGCTTCAGCTAGTCAGACTAATTGGCATACTACTTAACGTAGAGATCTACTGCAAGTTGTTGCTGAAGTAATACTGTACACAGTTCTATATCCTTGATTATGGAGTCCCACATCAGCTGAACAGAGGTTTTATTGAGGACAGAACAGATAGATAGAGCATCATATGGCTTTCGTGGTGCAGTGAATCAGTGGTCTAGAGGTGACACAACTGCTTAGAAAGCAAGACGTGAGGGTCTTTGTTTTAGTAAATTACTGCAAGCACTTTAAACTTCACGTTACCTTTCTTCAATAAGCCCGACACTCATATCCTGGGAGTTGACAACAAACTTTAAGTGCATGATTTCTTGCTTGGGTTTAAATTGTGACCTCCTTATGTACTATGAATCTTAAACTATCAAATATTCTGACTGTGTCAACAGCACATTTCATAATGTGTTGTTCTGTATCCCCTATTAACTGACTATCATTCATGAAAGATTACCAGAATATCCAGATTTATGCAGGTAAGCCAGAATAGGTTTCATCCATTTTGTAAAAGTTCTGGGATTTGGCTAAAGTCTCATTTTTGCAAGTTTGAACTAGTATAACTTGCCTTTCCATTTTTTATCATGTGGTTTTTTTTGTGAACTGGGTTCTAAATAATATGCATCACTTCTGTCCATTGATGCAAAGAAAAACCCTCTTGATAGCATTAAGGGGGTCATTAAAAAAAAACAAAGTTTTCATTTTAAGACTTTTTACAGTCTACATTTGAAATAAAGGCTTTCAGTTTGGGTATCATATGACAAGTTTCTTTTTTTGGTTGCACAAATACTCAAGAGACAACCTGTTCTGGATCATTTTCTGACAAAACAATGACTTATTAATTCAGTTATGGATATCTGAGTCCACAGCCTCATTTTCTGACTGACCAAAATATTTTTGGTGGAACAATTTAATATTTGTTTGCTTAGCATCAAAAGTTATTTCCACCAATTGAATGTGTCCAGCACTTCTAATTAGAAGTTCATGTTTCCTAGCTATTAAATTTCTCTATTATTTCTCTTGCGGTAAATGACTCATATTTATTCAGAGATATGGTGTCAAAGGGGATAAGTGTGCATGGAGAGTATGCATGATAATATGTATGCATGGAGAGTTGGGGCACTGACCTCACCCAGCGTCTCACTGCCCTGAGATTCATACTGCCTGTTTCTTGCCTGGTAGTCCTGATCTGAAAATTGTGGCTGCTGTTGTTGAAGTGACCTCCATAACTGATGGAGAAACATCTGCAACATCAGAGGGACTTGCTACACAACTTCATTGACTTCAAGAAGGCCTTTGACAGAGTGTGGCATGCAGGCCTTTGGCAAGTCCTCAGGAAGTTTGGCATTGAGGAGGGTCTCATCCAGATCATAGAAGCGCTGTACAACACCTCCAGCAGTGCAGTTCTCCTCAACGGCCAAGTAGGAGACTACTTCAAGACAACAGTCAGCGTCCGTCTGGGCTGCTTGCTCTCTCCAACTCTCTTTAATCTATTCCTGGAGAACATCATGAGGGAAATAGTTTACGACTTCCACTCTACCATCTCAATAGGAGGGCGACCCATTAACAACCTGCGCTTCGCTGACGATATTGATCTCAGGGGAGGCAGCAACAAGGAACTCCAAGACCTTACCAACAGACTGGTAGACAGAGCAGGTGCATATGGGATGGAAGTCAGCACAGAAAAGAGTAAAGTATTGGTCAACAGTGCAAACGACACCACAGCACAGATCTACATGAATGGCCAGCAGCTGGAAGAAGTAGACGCTTTCAAATATCTTGGTGCTACCCTCACGAAAGATGGACGCTCCACCACAGAGATGAAGACCAGGCTAGCCATGGCAACATCAGCTATGGCAAAACTGAACAAGATATGGAGAAGCCACAACATCAGCTTCAAAACAAAAGTCAAATTGTTCAGATCCGTGGTCATCTCCATCTTGCTCTACGGCTGCGAAAGTTTCACAATGACCGCTGAAACCACCAAGCGGATCCAGACGTTCGAGACAAAATGCTTCAGGCGACTGCTTGGAATTTCCTGGAAGGATAGGAAAACAAACACCTATGTCCGAAGTCAAGTCGCACTGATGGCTGGTCCTCAGGAACCCCTACTAGCCACTGTCAAGAAAAGGAAGCTGGCATGGTTCGGCCATGTCACATGCCACAACACCCTCCCCAAGACAGTCCTACAAGGAATGCTAGAAGGTGGCAGACGCCAAGACAGACAAACCAGGATGGATAACATCAAGGAGTGGACCCACCTGGACAGTCTAATACTCATTCGGAAGGCGGAGGACAGGGCTGGATGGCGACGGCTGGCTGCAGAATTGTCTCTCATGTCTCCTCCACGACCATCCCGGTCATGAGAAAGAAGAAGAAGATGGAGAGTTGGAGCACTGACCTCACCCAGAGTCTCACTACCCTGAGATTCATACTGGCTGTTTCTTGCCTGGTAGTCCTGATCTGAAAATTGTGGCTGCTGTTGTTGCTGTGACCTCTATAACGCTGGCCCTGGCTACATGGCTTTATCTTGTGCTCAGTGAGTGAGTTGTGTAGTGTTTGTTTAGCATTCTTTCTCTTTGTCAGAGCTCTGTAAAATTCAGCCTTGGTGGGATAAAGCATTTTACAGTTCTGGCTCACGTGCATTGTGCAGAGGCGTACGCTATCTTTGGAGAGAAATGGTTAAGGATTTTCTCTTTTACTGCAGGATATCAATGGTTGCATGTCCTGTAATAAGCAAGGGCATCTGCCAGTTTCCCCATCCACTCACAGAGTTTGGCTCTGGTGTCTTTAGTTGGTCAGGTTTCCTTAGATCCTTGCTCACATGCACGACAAGGTCACTGCAATGTATGAACATGGTTGCTGCATGAGCAGTGGTCCATTGTGTATTCCACAGCCAAGTGTCAGTTGATTTTCCTGTGAGCTTTAGTGCTGACCTGAATTCCTGTTAGTGTAGAGTACTCTGAAAGTAAGGCAGTTTAGTGGAATACAGTTTTTGGCCAGCGTGAATTTCAGCTTTCAGTTTCAGCCTGATGGTGGTAAGTACAAGGTATTGGTGACTGCCAATGTCAGCTCCTGGGAATATTCTTGTGTTTGCCTTA
Source organism: Stramonita haemastoma (assembly GCA_030674155.1). NCBI lineage: Eukaryota > Metazoa > Mollusca > Gastropoda > Neogastropoda > Muricidae > Stramonita > Stramonita haemastoma. The sequence goes on along the minus strand of CM060347.1, from coordinate 20,431,123 downwards.
TTTATGCTGGATTTGAATCTTTGGGGTGACAGAATATAATCAATTTGATTATGAATCAGACCATTTGGTGAGTGCCAGGTTGATGTTCTGGATGGCTTGTGAGGGTGGAGTGTGTTAGCCAAAGTCAGTTTGTGCTTCTTTGCAAATTCCAGCAGCTGCTGTCCTCTGTTATTTGTTACTCCCAATCTGTCACGGTTCGCATATTTTAAATAGCTCGTTTTACGCATATAGTGGCTAGTTGTCCAGTGCGTGCATTTTTGCATTTACTTCTGTGTGTATAGCTGTCCATGTTCATTTCCTTTTCTCTTCGTATAGATCTAGGCTTAGGCGAGATCTCTCGAGATGTTCCGCAGCGAGAGTAGATCTAACGGTTAGATCAGCGGAGGGGCTGCGGGCTTATGCTAAGCAGGGGGACGTGGTCGCCGTTCCAGTTTTTACTGTTGGGCGCCATGTAGAATCAGTTTTGGCTCCGTTCGAGAAGCAGGAGAGAGCCTACGCCTCGTAGGAGGTTTCACTCTCCAGTTCCTGCCTTCGGTCTTTGTTCTTCGTCACTGTTTGTTGCTTGTTCATGGAGTCACGTCGGTTGGGGTGCAGGAGTGCGCCATATCAGTTCCAGTGACGGGTGAGAGTTTGTACTTGTCGTAGTTATGTCTGGTTCCGCGTGGTTTTGGTGTGTTGTTGTTTTGGTTCTGATAATGGACATTGGTTCTTGTTGTTAATTAAACATTTGGACCGAAGAAATATAAGCATATCATGAGCGTTTTGTTCTGAATTATATTTATTTTTCATGAAGTAACACTAGTATTGGTGTATAGCGAACTAGGGGTATTTATCCTTAGTTATGTGTTGTTGTTTTGTGTTGTTTTTAAACGTCAATGGTTCGTGTGGAAAGGGTTTTCATTGTGTTTTGTAATACTCAGCATTGTTTTACATTGGAATTGATATGGAAATTTTTGAGTTATGTGCGAGATAGTGCAATTGAGTGTGTTTGATGGTAAGTATGGATTGATATTGTTTTGTTATAAATATGCTTTATGACAGAGTCTTTCGAATGTTTTTGAATTAAACCCATTTGGATGTTAATAGCTATTATGAGGTGTTGAATGTGGATTAGATTAAGGTACATAGATAGATATATTTTCCCCGAGTACTGGGAGGAATCTTTGAGTGTGAAGAGACAGGTATTTTGCCAACCTAATAAGAATCAAGAAATAACTTTAGTTACCAGTATATGTGGAGGATTAGTAAGTATCGCCTTTTACAGGTTTCCGTTTACCACCAGTTCCTGTTCATCACCAGTTCCTGTTTACCTCCAGTCATCAAGTCCTACCTTGTACCTTGTCTTCAGCACGTCTTCTTCGTCTGCTTGGTCTTCTCCATCGTATTGTCAGGAAAGTGATTCTTTTGGTGTGTGGTTTTTGCGTGTTTCTTTTTTTAATTCATTTTTGGACTTCAAAGACTGTTTTTTAGAGAAAAAAAAAAGAGTGAGAAAATACAGGACCTTAAATTAGAGTAAATATATAATATTTAGATTAGAGTGCCGTTGTATGTGGGTGTGGTTGGGTTCGGAGTTAGGCTTGTCGGGGGAAGTACTCGCTCGGTTCATTGTGGATTCGGTAGACAAAGAAGAGGCTAGACGCTTGAGAGAAGAAGAAAGAGAAGAGGCTAGGCGGTTAGAGGAGAGGAAGGAAGCCAGGCGTCTAGAAGAAAGAGAGCAAGCTAGACGCTTAGAAGAAAGGAGGGAGGAAGAAGCCAGACGCAGGTGGTTTGAGGATAGGGAGGAGGCGAGGCGCGTCAGAGAGGAAGAGAGGAGTTACAGAGAGGCAGACAAAGAGGAGGAAAGACAAAGATTCGAAAGAAAGCTGGAGCTTAAGCAAGAAGAAATTTCAGTCCGCAACGCCCAGCAATTTAATATCCAACCTTTTGATGGGAAGGATGACCTTGATTCATTTCTGACCCATTTCGAAAGAATTGCAGGGCTAAATAAGTGGAAGCAGGACACTTGGGCAGCCCATCTGCTTACATTACTGCAGGGTCGAGCTAGAGATGTGTGTCTGAGTCTCTCTCCCCAAGATGTGCAGATGTACGATGTCCTGAAGGCCACTCTCTTGCGGGTGTTTCGCCTAGATGCGGATACGTATCGGAAAAAGTTCCGATCCATGCGCAAGACTAGTGAAGAGACATTCGAACAATTTCTATCCCGTTTGAAGACATGTCTCTCTCACTGGTGTCTGGCGAGTAGCCGAGATGAAAACAGTGTCCACGACATTAAAGATCTATTCCTGCAAGAACAGCTCCTATCAACTCTGACACCTGAGCTAGTTGTTGAGGTCCATAAGGAGGAACCTCGTAGAGCTGAAGATGTTGCTCGCATTGCAACGAAAGTTGCCAATGCAAAAAGAGCAGGCAGGTTAGCTGAGGCAGAGCTCAAGGCCTCAAGAGGTTCAGACAGGAGAATTGAGCAGGGTCAGTTTGATTCAGTGATTGGCGAGAGGGTACCTACTCAGGATAGTTCCGAGTTGAGGCCAGGCCAGACTAAGTCACAGCCAACTTCTGGGGCTGCAAGTAGTTCTACCCGAGAGGGTCATTCCAAAGTGCGATCAAGCAGAGGTGAGGGCCGTCAGCCACTTTTTTGTTATGGATGTGGGAAGACGGGCCATGTTGCTAAGGAGTGCAGGCACTTGAAAGTAGTCTCTGCAGTGATTAGGCCAGAGTATTCTGAGGAACAACCTTCGAGGCTTCCCCCTACCTTGTGCATTCCATGCGCAGCCAAAACATACACTCCCCGTTGCGAAGCAAAGGTGAGTGGTCAGGTTGTGCAAGGACTGTGAGACACTGGAGCTCACATGATTGTGGTTGCTCGTCATTTGGTCTCCTCTCACTCATTCACCGGAGCTACTGTACGGGTTGTGCTGGCAGAGTCCAAGTGCTCGTCTGTGCTACCCATTGCCAGGGTCGACTTCCAGTCCCCATTCATCTGTGGCCAAATTGATGTAGCCGTAATGGAGGCACCGGTCATGGATGCCCTCATTGGCAATTCAGCATGGGGAGTTGATGGCACGATCACGAGAGTACCTGTATACGCAAATCCCCAGATTGTCGAAGCAGTGGAAACCAAGGCCCAGGCTGCTCAGAAACATAAACCTCATTCGCCTTTGGCTGTCCCAGGCTTAGAATTGCAAGTGACTCATGAGGTGTTGGCAAACAAACAAAGCCAGGATCCCAGCTTGCAGAAGGCAAGGGAGTTGGCCGGAAAAGGAATGACTCAAAGTACAGGGTCTGGCGAGGTAGAGTACCGGTATGAGCAAGGGGTATTGGTTCGAGCCTTCAAAAATCACTGCAGCTCTCCACCCAGATCTGCGTACCGAAGGACCTTCACTCTTCAGTACTGCAGCTTGGGCATGATGCTCCTATGTCGAGTCATCTGGGGACCAGCCAGACGCGTGAAAGAATTTTTCATCATTTTTACTGGCCAGGGATGTACGCTGATATTCGAAGATTTGTCCGATCTTGTGACATGTGCCAGAAGATGAAAGGAAGAGTCACTGGGGTTCTCTTGGGGGAAAGATTCCATCATTCAAAGGAATCTCGCAATTCTCCACCCTCCCAGAAGCGGCGAGTCCAGCAGTGGAGAACTGACAGGAAGGGCACTGCAAGTGCGACCGTTCAAAGACGCAACGCAAGCCATTCCTGGTGGAGGAAGTGTTGGGGCAGATGTCCCTGGCCATTTTCCCAGGGTAGTGGTAGAATGTGTTGGTGACATAGATGTTTTAGAAAAGTGTACTTAGATGTTTTTGTTTGGGAATTCAAGTATTTTTGTAAGTGAACCAGTTTTTTAAGTGGCTCCCTTGTGTGCGAGTGTGGATATATCTGTGTTACTAAATTATTACCATTGTTTTCTTGAGGTAGTTGAACCCATTTATTTTTGGTAGGTTGGTACTGTGAAGGGTTTATTCTCGGTTTATTCTCATAGGGAATTTTTGTAAACTTGGAGGCACAGAAGTTGGTAGAGGAACCTGTCACTGGAATCAATATTCATTAGGTCTGGTTGACAACAAGTCTCTTGTCACAGTGTTAACTTTTTTGCCGTGGCATTTGCCACCGGATTGTTGGTGTTGTTCATGGTGGTGCATTGTTTCTTATGCGCACCGTGTCTTGGTTACAGTTCAAACCGGGTGGTTTGAATTTAAGGGGGGTATTGTCACGGTTCGCATATTTTAAATAGATCGTTTTACGCGTATAGTGGCTAGTTGTCCAGTGCGTGCATTTTTGCACTTACTTCTGTGTGTATAGCTGTCCATGTTCATTTCCTTTTCTCTTCGTATAGATCTAGGCTTAGGCGAGATCTCTCGAGATGTTCCGCAGCGAGAGTAGATCTAACGGTTAGATCAGCGGAGGGGCTGCGGGCTTATGCTAAGCAGGGGGACGTGGTCGCCGTTCCAGTTTTTACTGTTGGGCGCCATGTAGAATCAGTTTTGGCTCCGTTCGAGAAGCAGGAGAGAGCCTACGCCTCGTAGGAGGTTTCACTCTCCAGTTCCTGCCTTCGTTCTCGTCAATGTTTGTCGCTTGTTCGTGGAGTCACGTTGGTTGGGGTGCAGGAGTGCGCCATATCAGTTCCAGTGATGGGTGAGAGTTTGTACTTGTCGTAGTTATGTCTGGTTCCGCGTGGTTTTGGTGTGTTGTTGTTTTGGTTCTGATAATGGACATTGGTTCTTGTTGTTAATTAAACATTTGGACCGAAGAAATATAAGCATATCATGAGCGTTTTGTTCTGAATTATATTTATTTTTCATGAAGTAACACTAGTATTGGTGTATAGCAAACGTAGGGGTATTTATCCTTAGTTATGTGTTGTTGTTTTGTGTTGTTTTTAAACGTCAATGGTTCGTGTGGAAAGGGTTTTCATTGTGTTTTGTAATACTCAGCATTGTTTTACGTTGGAATTGATATGGAAATTTTTGAGTTATGTGCGAGATAGTGCAATTGAGTGTGTTTGATGGTAAGTATGGATTGATATTGTTTTGTTATAAATATGCTTTATGACAGAGTCTTTCGAATGTTTTTGAATTAAACCCATTTGGATGTTAATAGCTATTATGAGGTGTTGAATGTGGATTAGATTAAGGTACATAGATAGAGATGTTTTCCCCGAGTACTGGGAGGAATCTTTGAGTGTGAAGAGACAGGTATTTTGCCAACCTAAAAAGAATCAAGAAATAACTTTAGTTACCAGTATATGTGGAGGATTAGTAAGTATCGCCTTTTACAGGTTTCCGTTTACCACCAGTTCCTGTTCGTCACCAGTTCCTGTTTACCTCCAGTCATCAAGTCCTACCTTGTACCTTGTCTTCAGCACGTCTTCTTCGTCTGCTTGGTCTTCTCCATCGTATTGTCAGGAAAGTGATTCTTTTGGTGTGTGGTTTTTGCGTGTTTCTTTTTTTAATTCATTTTTGGACTTCAAAGACTGTTTTTTAGAGAAAAAGGAAAAGAGTGAGAAAATACAGGACCTTAAATTAGAGTTAATATATAATATTTAGATTAGAGTGCAGTTGTATGTGGGTGTGAAAACTTGTACATTTTTTGCGTGTGATTTTTGCATTGTTATTATTATTTTTTTTTGTTGTTGTTGTTTACTATATAAGATTTTTGTGAGCGTGAGGAAGTGCATTTTGGTGCGTTGGTTTTGCCTTGTTATTTTTTGATTGTTGATTTTCATTATCATCAAAATTGAATAGTAAAGATTGGAAATTTCTCCTCTGTGTTCTGCGTTTGTTGTTATCGGGAAGTTAGATAGAGTGGGTATGGGTGGGGTTTTCTTCACACTCCCTTAAGGAGCGTGACACAATCCAAATCGTCCTGTGGTTCCTACCCAGGTGTCATAGGCATCAGGTCCCACCTTAGCATTCCAGTCGCCTTCCACAATAAGGATGTCTTTTTTGGGCATTTTGGAGATGACGTTTTCAAGTTCTTCATAGAATTCTTCTATCTGATCATCATCGTAGTCAGATGTTGGAGCATACACTTGGATGATGGTGAGATTCTGGGGTTTTGCAGAAACTCTGATTGAGATGAGTCTGCTGGATACTGGTGTGCAGCTGATGATGCTTGACACAATCTCTTTCCTGACAATAAAGCCTACTCCATGTTGATATAGTTTCTCTTCTCTGCTGTACCATATTTTGTGGCCATCTTGTGTGGTTGTTTCTCTGAAGCCAATCCATCTGACTTCCGCAAGCCCTATGATGTCCCATTTATACCTCTGCAATTCATGTGTAAGTTCCTGTACTCTTCCTGTTTGGTACAGAGTCTTTACATTCCATGTACCAATGGTTGCCCCTTTATCTGGAAGCTTTAGAGTTGGTTCTGCCCCAGTAGCACACTTGTCACTCCCACCCTGGA
>CM060347.1:20392224-20419724 GCA_030674155.1 Stramonita haemastoma | reverse complement strand
GGCGTGATGAGACAGAACACTGCCCCCTCATCTGTCCTGAGTGTCAAGGGCAGACAACTATAGGGAACAAATGTTTGATGTTTGTCTTGCATAAAGATTGTGTAGCTCATAAGTTTTGGTCCTACAGGTGTAAAGGAATGGGTGGAAGGTTGGCTTCAACAAAAACCAGGACAAAAATAGAAGAGTCTCTAAGTATTTTCAGAAAGTTCCTTGAGATACAAATATGTTTGGGGTTTACCTCAAGCTGGCAAAATATGCCTTTCACATACAGTAGACTTAAACAATGGTCTGATGGCACAATGATCTACAATACAGTACATGGCAGACAATTGCATTATAAACACAATTCACAGTATCCTCATACATTTATTTTCACACCACTGTCTATTTTTAAAGTGTCTAACCAGTTTCTTTATGCTGCTCTATGTCAGATCAAAATACCTGTCTCAAATGCTATTTCTACCAACACTAAACTGAGTTTCTTCAATTTATTTCCGATTGTCTCTACAGACACCTGGCAGAGTTTATCAATGTGCACAAATCATCATGCCATACATACCTTTTTATTGTGTGATCCTACAGTTCATTGCAGAAACGGAAAACAGACTCATACTTGTGAGTTTACAGCCATACTTTTTCAAAACAACGGCACTGCACAGGAGGCCAGGATGTTCCTTGTTGGGAAGCTGACCTATCTCATGTTCAGTTGTGGCGGTGAAGGGGGAACAGTGCAGTACACACTTGTGTGTGATTTCCGACAGGACTGTCTTGATAACAGTGATGAATCTTTCTGTGAGCATCCTCTGTTCACTGGTTTTCGTTGCTCTAATGTTCAGTATGTACTGTACAGTCAACACTGCAATGAATATTCAGACTGTCTGGATGACTCTGATGAAACAGATTGTCCTGCACACAAAAAGAGTCAATGTCCTTACTGTACAAAGTTTACTGAAAGTGAAGGCAAAATACCCCAACTGTCTATCAGCTTAGATGGCACTGGTTTCTTTACATACCATATAATGACAGCCAGTGAGCCTTGCCTTGACAGCATTACCTCTGCACTCAGAACCAGTCAACTGTCTTCCCATCTACACTCGGTGCAATGGATTTTCTGACTGCACTGGTGGGGAAGATGAACAGGACTGTGAGGGTGTGGCATGCTCTGGCTTGTACCAGTGTCGAGCTTCTAGAGTGTGTTTACATGAAGATCACCTGTGTGATGGCTGGGGTCAGTGTCCACAGCGGGATGATGAACTGATGTGTGACATGACCACCTGTCCTGAAGGTTGCCTATGTGAAGGTCACACTTTTTGGTGTGGTCATCCTTTCCTTGCTGAAGTCTTCCCTCTACTGCGATACTTGGATGCCACAGGTTCCAGGATGTCAATACAGGATTTTTCCGAAAATGTTTATCTCAGTTATCTCAGATTGTCACATTGCTCTATGTCCAATGTTTCAGAGATCAGGCTACCCAACTTGCAGAATATTGATGTCTCCAACAATAATATCAAATCTATAAAGTGACCCACTCTGTTGACACTCTGAATCTGAAAAGTATATATCTGGGAAACAACCCCTCAGTTACATGGAAAGTGACAAACAGAAACAGATACATTATACCTTAACAAAAATAGATATGTCAGAAACCCATATTAAAAAGCTGAGCACGAATTGTCAATATATTTACCTGATGTGATTTATGTGAATGTTTCTGTCTCTAGCATTGAAGGTATTTGGATGAGGGGTTTTAAAGGTTTACCATGGCTGACTGAACTGTACATGCAAGAGAATCCAATTACTTATTTTCCTACGGATTTGTTCAAAGGTTCTAAGAATCTAAGAATTATTGTTGCATCAAACTATAGATTTTGTTGCCAGAATGTACTTTCGAAACAATCAAACACGTTAAAATGCATTACACCTCAGGGTTTATTTTCTCCATGTACAAAACTGATAGAAGTGATGTGCTCAAGATGTTCTTTCTACTGATAACGTGTTTGCTACTTTTGGAAATGTAGTCTGCTTCATAGCTGCACTTGCAGCCAGAAATATGTTTGACAAAATTGTACAATATATTGTGCAATTTACAGTTTGCTAATATGTGTATGGGCATACATGTTGCCATTATTGTGGTGGCAAATGAAATATTAAAAGGATCCTATATTGACCATGAAAAAACATGGACTAGCAGTGTTGCTTGCAAAATATCTGGGTTTCTTTCTCTTCTGTCCAGTGAAGTGTCAGTTCTGATCATCTGGTTCTCAGTATTTAATCATGTTATTTTCTTTTTTCCCCACAATACTGTGAGAACATTTGACAAATCCTCCACTGCAGTAATGTGTACACTGATGTGGTTTGTTGGAATTGTGTTGTCACTGATACCATACTTCCCTGGACTCTCACACTGGGGCCTCTGTGGTCAGTCTGGTCTGTGTCGTCTGGCTTTATGGGATCACTACCTGTATGATCCAAAATTTCACTGGTTCAGTGTCACAGCCACCATCAACTTCATGTTGTCTGTAATGATTGTGGCTGGTCAGTGTGTTGTCTACAGACGATTACCAAAGTACAAGATATTGGTGGAGCACACACAGAGGTTGTATTGTTCCTCTGCACACCTTATGGGGAAGGTGGCTGTCACAGACGCTGTTTACTGGTTTTCCTATGGAATGGTTATGATGCTGACTTCACAAGGGCTTACTGCTTTCAACACATTCTATGATGCACTGGTCATCTTCGTGCTGCCGCTTAACTCTGCTCTCAACCCTCTTCTTATTATCTGGAGCATTGTGACTCAGCAGCGAATGCAAGTACAAGAAGCAAGTTAATCAAACTGCTAAGGCTACGACTTACTCACCATGTAACAAAAAAATAATGAAATGATGAAATAAACGATCAAACAAATAAGCTAAACTGAGGTTAACCATTTCCGGGAATACATTGATCAGAAACCAGAAATCAGTATACCACTCTGCCTGCAAAGTGCACAAGTTCTTTTTGGCAGGTACCTCAGGATTCTACTGAAAGAAGAAGTTAGTAGACCTAGGCAATGAAAAGCATCAGGAAAGAACCCTCTTTCTTACAAGTGTCTTACCCTTAACTCTTCACAACCAAAGGAACCATGCCATTTCAGATCATGACTCCTGGTTACCTTTCTTTTGTTTCTTGCATGCATACACCAATGCTCAAACACATTCACACATGCTGAAATACATATGCATGTACACATACACACATGCACGCATGCACTCACGCACATACGAACCCACGCACGCACGCACAATGCACCGCACGCTCGCGAACGCACACATCAACACACACACACACAAACACATGCTGGAGAATGGACGAAGAAGACATAAAATAGACTAGAGGGAGATGACATGGAGAAAAATAATGAGGCAAATCCCCCCAAAAAAATCCAACAGAAGGGGACAGAAAAAAGGAAATTACTAGCACAGAATTTCGAGAAGTTAGTGATACTATTTTTACCGACAGGCCCTGGGCGTGAGGTATTTGATGATGAAAATCTAGAAGTTGTGAATTATTTTGAAACTCTCCCCCCTTCCCCTCTTCCCCTCCCCTCTTCCCCCTTTCCCATCTTCCTTCTCTTCCCCCTCGTCCCCCTCCCCCTCTTCCCACTCCCCCTTCTTCCCCCTCTCCCCCCTCTTCTCCTCTCCCCCTCTTCCCCGTCCTCCCTCTTCCCCTATTCCTCCTCCCCCCTCTTCCCCCTCCCCCTCTTCCCCCTCCCTCCTTCTTCCCCCTCCCCCCTCTTCCCCCTCCCCCCTCTTGCTTCTCCCCCTCCTCCCCTCCCCACTCCCCACGGGGATGCCAGCCACGGGCCTGTCAGTATAAATAGCATCCCCACCGCCTGGAAATTCTGTGCTACGAATTCCCTCTTTTCTATCCTTTTTTTTCTTTCTTTCTGCATTGTTCCTCTTCTTCCTGTCACCAGAAAGGGGAAAGTGTCTGCTGAGGCCAGCAGGCAGACCTGCTACAGAGTGACAAGCACAGGAGCAGACAAGGTAAGTACTACGCATTCTACCCACAATGGCTATGGCTAGTTTATTCAATGTTGTTTTTTTTTTTTTTACTTTCAGAAATGCCAGGCATCAAAATGTACGAACCACTGAAACAGAAGCGGGACCAGCACAAAGCAAGCAGACGACAATTGGGGCCTCCGGATTCTCCGGCAGGGCCAGGAATGCTCCGCTGGGACTCTAATATAGCCAAACCCAAATTCAAGCCCAGGATGGAAAGAACTAAAGGATGCAAAAATTCGTCACGTTGAACTACCAACAGTCCCCTCGTTCTTGGAAAAAGAAAAAAAAAAACTTCAGAAGAAATGCTTCAGCCGATTTGGGTAAAGCATGTCACAAAACTTGCTTTATTAGCTAGCTTGAAAATAAAAACTTCAGAAGAAATGCTTCAGGCGATTTGGGGAAAGCATGTCACGAAACTTGCTTTATTAGCTAGCTTGGAAAAAAAGTGATAATCAGTTCTTCATTTAAGCAAGAAATTTTGATGATAAAGTTCAGAAAAAAGAGGTGTCTGTATCATTTGGAAGTAGACAAACATGCTGTGTTACCTAGCGAGGAAGAATGACGTGATAGCAAGTTTGTCACATCAAAATATGAAGAGGAATTTTTTTTAGATTAAAAAAGTGCCCATGCACACACGGGACACACACACACACACACACACACACACACACACACACACACACACCACACACACGTACACACACACACACACACACACACACACACACACACACACACACAACACACACACACACACACACACACACACACACACCAGAGGTTTCAAAGTTTCACTGGCTGTCTAAGATTCCAAATTACGAGACCAACTGCATTTAGCTGTTTTCTTTTCTTTGTTGTCAGTTGTAAAAGATATCAAATGAATGGACAACTATATACATCTGATATTTCAAGATGTTGGCAATTAAAATCTGTATAGAAACAGTGTGTGTATATGTGTGTGTGTGTGTGTGTGTGTGTGTGTGTGTGTGTGTGTGTGTGTGTGTGTGTGTACGTGCGTTTGTGTGTGTGTGTGTTAGTGCATGCGTGTGTCGGTATTTGTGTGCGTGCATGGATGCGCGCAGGTGCCTGCGTGCACTGACATATGCAGCACAGGTGCGTATATCCAAGACGGTGACTGTACTCAATCTTCACTGAAACTGATCATTGGATGTTAAGCCTCGCACGATTTGCTCTCTCTCTCTCTCTGTCACTTTAAAGGTCAAAATATCGAAGTTGTTAACAGCTACAAGTATTTTGGTTTTACTCTTACAACTAAAGTATCTTTTGACACAGCACTGGAAGAGTATGCTAGGCGTGCAAAACAAAGTTTTTGAGATTTTGAAAACGATGTGGGCTTTGGGCAACATGGATATGTTTGTGTTTTTTAAGTTGTTCGATGCCCAGGTCAAACCTATGTTGTTATATGCTTCGGAGCTCTGGGGGTTTACAAAATTTCACTGTTTAGAATCGGTACATTTATTTGCTTGCAAACGTTTGTTAAACGTTTACCCCAAAACTCCTAAGACAAAAATCTATGGGGAGACAGGACGTTATCCTATGTATATTGATAGCACCATAAGATCTATTGCGTACTGGTTTAAACTTCAAAATATGTCTTTATGCAGATTTCCAACACAGGCATATTTGATGTCTGCAAACAAGATCCCAGAACTCACCGAAAGACATTTAGATGTAAATAACTGGCCATATTGCATCAAAAGATGTCTTGATCGTTTTAGCTTCTCTGAAGTGTGGGTAAATGGTGAGATGGGAAATGAGCAAGTTTTTCTAAAAGAATTAAAGCAACCCATGATTGATTGCTTTCATCAAGACTGGCATGCAAAACTGTCAGAAAGTGACAGATTCGCAACATATAGGTCATTTAAATCACTGCTACAGCCTGAAAAATATCTTACTGCTATCACCATAGGTAAATTCAAACATGCGCTGGTCAAGTTTCGACTTGGAGTTGGCGATTTAAACGTGAATAACAGATACAATGATAAATCTAAAAAGTGCCCTTTTTGTGACAAAATTGAAACTGAAACCCATTTTCTGTTTGAATGTTCAAAATTTACAGACTTGAAGGAGAAATACCTATCCAAATACTTTACAAATGATAATGAACATTGCCTCCAAACTATTCTGAATAGTGAAAATGTTTGTCAGTTGAGGCATTTGGGTATGTATATATTTTATGCTCTGAAAGCCAGAGAACTCAGTTAAGAACAACCGGTGTACAAAAAGTTGATGTAGTTTATGTCGTTTTGGAAATTAACTCATTACAATGCCAAAATTCTGTTGTTTGTTTACTGTTTTGCTTTTAGTCTTCTGTTAAAATGTGTACCCACTTGTATACAGGCCGGTGGCCTTACAATTAAAATCGAGTTTCCGAGTTTCTCTCTCTCTCTCTCTCTCTCTCTCTCTCTCTCTCTCTCTGGGGCTGGGTGTGTGGCATTGACAGAGTGCAGACGTGCCGAATGGCTCTCCCTCTTGAATGGAAATGTGTATATGTTTAAGTGGACAGATCTTCGTCATTTTTGGCAGACATGTGTCTGGTGACTTTGTGCATCAAACTGTGCTGATGAATTAGTCAAAGGACCTGTCAGTGGTTTGTAAATAGTACTTGAAATATTACATGCAAGGAAGAAGGACAAATTTCAGCTACAAGTTCATAGCTTCTCCCTTCCCTGATGTTGACACAAGTTGCACGTGCATAAAACTACGTGATATACAGGAGGCAAAATGCAGTGCCATGTCAATGGGTGAGTAGTGTCATTTGCAATATGTGTGTATGCAGATTCTCAGGTCGTAACCTTTACCTGTGTCTTCACCTCTTCTATAGCAAAAACACAGGCACCTGAAAAATTATTTTTGGGAAAAAAAATCCATAGGCACCTGAAAATGTCACATAATATATCTGCCCCTTTACCAAACAACATGTTCCATTTCATTGACTGGCACTTTGTTCAAATGCAGCAAGGGCTACAGCAACATTTAAGTGGAATAAAAAATGACATGGATGAAAAATTCAGCAATCTGGAGAGCAATCTGTCACACTTTATAGCTGAAATCAGTGAACTGAAAGAAAAAGTTGTTATCAATACTGAGGACATTAAACAGCTGAAAGAAGACAATTCAACAATGATGGACCGAGTAGAGACACTAGAAAGAAGGTTAGAGTTGACGGAACAAGACACAAAGCTTATAACCTGAGATTTATGGGTGTTGATGAATTTAGCAATGAGGATGAATACACAACATGTCAAATCATTATTGACATTCTCAATGACCATTCCTTGGAACCAGACTGGTGTCAAGATGACATCTCCAGAGCATTTTGCATTGGGAGACCACAGCACCACAGCAATAATGCTCGACCCATTCTAGTCCGATTTTGTCGATTTGCGGATAAACTAGCAATTCTATCAGACAAAGAGCTGAGAGACAACCTAAGGGACAGTGGCATCAGAGTGGCGGCTGACCTTACAATGCGCCAAAGAAACATGATAGACTTTCATCCTGGGCAGGGCAAAATTGCCTACATATATAACGGAAAGCTTCATGTCAGAGACAGACAGGCACCCAGCTTTGGCAGGAACAGCAATAATGCAGACTATTCTTATCATTACCCCCGGCAGGAAGAGAATGGCAGAAATAGTCAGCATCCTAGTGGTCCTCAGGCTGAGAGGAGGTCTCTGTCACGCTACAATGAGGGGTCTCTGTCACGCTACACTGAGGGTCTCGTCACTCTACACTGAGGGGTCTCTGTCACGCTACACTGAGAGGTCCATGTCACGCTACAGTGAGCAACCTCAATGTCACTCTACAGCCGGACAGGGGAGGTTTGGAGCAGTGGACAGACACTACAGGAGACCTGAACAGCCACTTCAATCCAGGCCTAGGAGTTATGGGGATGCATCTGAGGAACAGGAAACAAGGAATCTTCCCACCAGCAATCAGGGACGGGAGGGCAGAGGCAGGATGCCCCCCCGCCACCAGGACTACAAGGAAAAAGCAAGTGTGCCTGTCACCCCTGGTACACGTCTGCACAGTGATGTGACCAGGTATGGTCAAACTGGTGGACAAGCTGTTAGTGAGCATTGAAGGGTGGTGATGATAAAAAAACAGGGGCATGAACTTCAAATCAAGAAGGGAACAGGATAAAAGACCTGAGCGATCTCTGCAGATCATCAGGCAGGCAGTGACACCCCCTGAGCAAAAGTATGAACATGACACTCCTGACCACAATGACAAACAGCAAAATATGACAGTGAATGATTTTTCAGAACCAGATGTTTCACATAATGAGAACACTGACAATGAGGATAAGAATGATAACACAGAAGATGACATCAATATTGACAGACAGGAAGATGACAAGTCAGTTACAGGTGTTTGTGATGATGTAATAACAGAATTAGAACCTAGCGCAAGAATACTCCCATGTAATATGACCAGGATCAACGCTGAACTTGATGAGAGTACCATGACTGACAGTCAAAGACGAGAGATAACTGACATGAACGAACTGCAAAACACAAATGAATCAGACTCTGAAGACAACGTTGACCATTGTGACCAGACAAATAAGACTGTACGAGAAATAACAGAGACAGAGGGAGCAGCAGCTGACAACATGACAAGGGGACGTGACTCAGAACATGATGGTGTCATGGTGGTTGGTGATGGCTGTAGCAGGTCTGATAGGGCAGGGGGTCCCACTCAAGGGACTCAACCTCCTTCCCATGATTTGCGTCCAAGGCGGACCGCATCCAGCTCACGAGTCACACACATGAGTCAGAACAAAACTGCTGCAAGGTCAAAGAGCCAAAGCAGTATCATTGACTCATTTAAAAAAGACTCTGGCAAGCAACTAGGGAACAGGCATCAAACCCAGCCTAGAGGTCAGTCTAAAAAGAATGGTGCACCACACACCAACAAATAGGAAATTGGCCAGGCCACAATACCAGCTATAAAGTCATCTGTATTAACATCTAGAATGTTGCAAAATCAGCATGTACATAGTGTAAATACGCAATGTGTTAAATTTCTCAATTATAATGTAAATGGCCTTTTGCAAAAATTAGAAAATACTGATTTTATTGATTTTCTAGTGTCCTATGATTTTCTATGTCTTACTGAAACTTTCATAGCATTCGATTTTGAATCAGCTTTATTTGATGATTTTGTGATATTTACTTCCAAAGCAAAGAAGTTGTCCCATCAAGGAAGATACTCTGGTGGAGTTATTGTAATGGTAAGAAAATCTTTTGCTAATTTTGTTACTCATATACAGATAGAGCAAGAAAATACAGTAGTTATAAAAATTGACAAAGATCTTTTTTCTACAGACAAAAACATAATGATGATTTGTTCATATATTCCACCTTGTGATTCCCTGCTTTTGGAAGTCACAGCAAAACTATGGTATTGAATTACTAGACCAATGTATGGCAGATTTATATGAACTTTATGGTGATTTTTCCATTCTACTGAGTGGAGATTTCAATGCAAGAACTGCTGGAGAAAACTACACCTTTAATGGAGACAGCAGTGATTTTGAAGACATGACAGTCTCTGAGTACAGCCACTTTCCAAGAAAATCTCAAGACAGTAACTTTAACAATTTTGGTGAACAGCTCATTGAATTGTGTAATATGCATGACTGTATAATATTGAATGGCCTGAGTGACCTGGATTTTGATGACAACTGTACATTTATTGGATGCTCTGGTGAAAGTATGGTTGATTATTTTATTGTATCTGTGGAACTATATTCATCTGTCCATATTTCAGCTTTAGAAATAGAGAGTAGTATAGAATCAGATCATTTGCCAGTAAGTATGAAAGTAGAATTAAGAAAAGTACATAATGTTTGTCATATCAAAGAAAAACACAATGAAGAGAAAGTACAAGAAAAGTTTATTTGGAATGAAACATTTACAGATGAATTTGTCAAATTATGGGAGGGTAAAGATATTAAAGAAAAAATGTTGATAGCCACAAATGACTTAGAGAGAGATGTAGACAGGGCCCTTGATATATTTGTACAGTGTTTAAAAGATGCCAGCAGATGTATGATAAAGCAAGTTGGTTTTGTCAAAAAGAAGAGATCACCATGGTTTGATCATGAATGTAAGAAAGTAAGACAAGAGACTAGGAAAAAGCTTAACCACTTTAGAGGGGCTAGAAAGGAAGAAGATAGGATGGTTTATGTTGAATCACAAAGAGGTATAGACAGTTGCTAAAAATCAAGAGACAAACATTTAACAGGCAACAAACTGAAATGTTAGTAAATCAGGTAAACAGTCCCTCCAATTTTTGGAAAGAATTAAGAAGAATGGGTTATGGTAATATGAAAAAAGTTGCAAACAATATAACAAATGATGACTGGTTTAACCACTTTAAAAACATTTTTCAGGGTAATGGAGATGAAAGTATTGATGCATATGACTTTAAAATTGATTTATTTGAGGAAACAGACCACATTCTAAATAAAGAAATTTCAGAGATAGAAGTTATTCAGGCTATTGGAAGACTAAAAAACAACAAAGCCAGTGGAATTGATGATATTTCTGCAGAAATGTTAAAGAATGGTGGTGTGACTGTAAATATATTTTTGACACAATTATTTAATACAATATTCAGTCAAGGAATCTACCCTCAGGAATGGTCCAAAGCCATAATCATTCCTTTGTATAAGAAAGGAGATCCTGAGAATGTAGATAACTATAGAGGAGTGTCACTTTTAAGTATAGTTTCGAAATGTTATACCACAATATTAAATACTCGTTTGTATGGATGGCTAGAAAGCAATAATATGATTTCAGAATGTCAGGCAGGTTTTCGACGAAAGTATTCTACCATTGACCAAATCTTTACTTTGTATGCAACTATCCAGAACGTTATGAATAAAAAAGGTAGAAAACTGTATGTGGCCTTCATAGATTTTAAGAAAGCCTTTGATTCAGTTCAACATGATAAATTATTGCAATACATTAATGCCCAGGGTGTAAAAGGTAAGTTTTTTGCATCACTAAGAGCGATGTATAAGTCATTATTAGCATGTATACGAACAAATTTTGAGCTAACTAACATGTTTCATACACCTATGGGTGTAAGACAGGGATGTGTTCTAAGCCCCACACTGTTTTGTATTTTTATTAATCAGTTAGCAACCAGCATAAAAGAAAAAGGCAAGCATGAGGTTCAAATGTATCCAGATATTTTTGAATTGTTTATCTTATTATTTGCTGATGATGTTGCATTACTGTCAACCACACCTACGGCTTACAGAATCAACTTAAGGTCATAGAAACCTGTTGTGATGAGATGAAACTAAACGTAAATATCGATAAAACTAAGGTTATGGTATTTAGGAAAGGGGGATACTTAGGAAAACATGAAAAATGGTTCTTAAATAATAAAAAGCTAGAAGTAGTTAACAGCTATTGTTATTTGGGGTTTAACTTTGCATCTAAGGTAAGCACAAAGAGAGGTACAGCACACTTAGTTACTAAAGGGAAAAAAGGGGTTTTACAACTAAATAAAGTTTTTCAGAAATGCAAAGAAATGACAGCAAACACGTTCTTTAAAATCTTTGATATAAAAATACAACCAATACTGATATATTCCGCTGAAATTTGGGGATTGAATAGATTAGATCAGATAGAAAATGTACATATGATTGCATGTAAAAGGTTTTTAGCAGTACCAACCAAGACACCAAATAAAATGGTATATGGAGATCTGGGAAGGTACCCATTGTACGTTAATACTTATGTTGCATGCATTAGATATTGGTTTAGATTATTACAGATGAATAGTGAGCGGTTACCGCACAAAGCCTACGAAATGCTACTGGAATTAGTTAGATTTGGTAAGCAATGCTGGGTTTCAAAAGTTAGGGAAATATTATGTTTAACTGGATACAATATTGTTTGGTTAAACCAAGGAGTAGGAGATGTAAAAATGTTTTTACGTGGCTTTAAACAGAGACTTGTAGATTGTTTTATCCAAGAATGGACAGGCACTATAGGGGATCGAGATAGATATGATAGCTATAGAAACTTTAGGGTCATTTTTGAAAAAGAAAAATATATTGGGGAACTGGATACATACTGTTTTCGTGTTGCAGTTTCATAAGTACGGTTTAATGTCTTACCACTGAACAAAAATACACATCGTTATAATAGTGTAATTGGGACTAAAAATTGTTACGTTTGTATAAACCAAGTTGAGAATGAAGAACATTTTTTACTAAGTTGCCCCATCTATGAAGATTTAAGAAACAAATTTCTCAAAGATTCAACAAGACTGCCTTTACACCTGTTACTGCAAGTTGTAAATCCAAAGGATAGATATAATTTATCACGTTTCGTCTTTCATGCAATCAAAAGAAGAAGTAAGATAAATTTGTAAGAATGGATTCTCGT
Organism: Stramonita haemastoma; assembly: GCA_030674155.1. Classification (NCBI taxonomy): domain Eukaryota; kingdom Metazoa; phylum Mollusca; class Gastropoda; order Neogastropoda; family Muricidae; genus Stramonita; species Stramonita haemastoma. The sequence continues at coordinate 20,407,243 of CM060347.1, read as the reverse complement.
GTTGATTAATTACATATTATATATATATATATATATATATATATATATATATATATATATATATATATATATATATATATATATATATATATATTATATATGTGGTGTGTGTGTGTGTGTGTGTGTGTGTGTGTGTGTGTGTGTGTGTGTGTGTAAAACACTATTGACTATGAATATCATGATGTAGCCTTTTTCACTGTTGAATATACATGGAATGGCTGATGTAATAATCTTGTTTTCATAAACATTGGGACACTTTCATTTTCAGCATAGGATGGTAGTCGTATGTTTACAACTCTTGTTATGTATCATTCCCTATGCCCATTTTGCTTTTGTATTGTGGTCTAAGGCCAATGTACAGTAAAAGTCTGAAGTCTCTCTCTCTCTCTCTCTCTCTCTCTCTCTCTCTCTCTCTCTCTCTCTCTCTCTCTCTCTCTCTCTCTCTCTCTCTCTCTCTCCTCTCTCTCTCACAAACACACACACCACACACACACACACACACACACACACACACACAATCACACAAACACCAATATATACAATACACATCACACAATAGATAAGCACTCATACACATTCACAGGTTTGCGCCTACCTCGTCAATAGCCTTCATGCTCAGGAAAATCATTATATGCCTTAAATTTTAAGTTAAATTATATTATGGAATAAAAGAGAAATGAATCCCCTGGGAGTGAGGAAGTGAGTGGGTGAGAGAAAGAGAGAGACCAATAACGCCAAGGGCATCAGCATCAGCACTGACCACTCCCTTGAACGAATTCACAACTCTGCAGCTCGACTAGTCTTAAGAAAGAGATAAAAAAATCTGAACACATCACTCCTCTTTTGCGATATCTTCACTGGCTGCCTGTCTCACAAAGAGTAAGGTATAAGATTGATACCCTCTGTTTCCAATGTCTCCATAAATGTGCACATTCTTATCTCTGTAACTGTCTTCACCTATACATTCCATCTGTTCCTTTTGTTCAGCCACAGACAGTTTTTGCTTCTGAACACCCAGATTCAAACAAACCACTGCTGGCCAACGCTCTTTCTGTGTTTCTGGTCCATCCACCTGGAATGACCTTCCTATCTCACTTAGCTGACAGTCTACATTTGACACTTTCAAATCCCGCCTCAAAACGCATTTCTTTTCCTACCTGATGTCATCCCCTCATGTCTTTTCCTACTTTTTAACAGCCATCTTCATCTCCTCTACATTACCTAAAGGTGTCATGTGTGTGTGTGTGTGTGTGTGTGTGTGTGTGTGTGTGTGTGTGTGTGTGTGTGTGTGTGTGTGTGTGTGTGTGTGTGTGTCTGTCGTGTGTACGCACGCGCGTGCGTGTGTATGTGTGTGTGTGGAGTGTGAGTGTGTATGTGTGTGTGCGCGCGCGTGTGTGTGAGTGCATGTGTGAGTATAAATTTGATATCTGTCAGTTCTAACATTTTATGGACGGTTGCATGTATGTGAATGATTTGAATGCATGTGCTTTGCTTCCACTTGTTTGCTTTATCAGATTTAGGCTATGTAAAAACTATTCATAAATATCAATATCCCTATCTTAAAAACTTTAGGAGAGTGGGACTGGTGCAAATGTTAAGACAAGGAAAAACAAAACTCTCGTTAAACCTGTATGCCAGTGGTGGCTTAAATCCACACCATCAGATCACAACATCAACACTCTAGCCACTGGGCTACCTCATCCCCCATTTCACTTCCCACATCCCACAGTCTGGCTGATTGTTAGGGTACCACAGAAGATTTAACAACCAGCTTCCTCCACTCCTCACGGTTCTCAGCTTTTAGCAATGTGCCATCCCACTCGAGGCCATTCCACTCTCTGATGATGTCTTCCTATCGTTTTCTTTGTCTGCCTGAGAAAGCATCTCACCTCCATTGCCTGTGTCCTTCTTTTAACGTCTGCTGTTGTCGTTGGAGTGTCACATTCATACACACAATTTGATGCAAATATAACACAGGAACCCAACTGCCCTATCTTGGAGTCCAAGACAATATTCTTGTCATTGCGGATGATTTTTAGTTTTAACCTCAGTCCCATGGTTCATAATACAGTAATGAGTTTAAACCATGGCAGCAGCGTGTGGTGAATGAAGGGTGGGGATCTTTTTGATCCCCCAGTTTAACTTTGTGCAGACCTGCTAGTGCCTTAATTCCCTTCATGTATATACACATGCATGAGATTAGACAGGCAAATGAAAGGTCGGGTACAATACGTGTCAGTGTTCCGTGGGTTATGGAAACCCAAACATACCCAGCATGCAACCTGTACAATGAAATGAGCTGCTCTGAAGTAAGAATGGGTTGGCTGAGGCCAGTGAAGAGACCTTGAGCCAATTGTCAAACACAGGAGAAGGCCAGGCACTAGGCATCCCACCTGGAAAGGGATTTTAGAGAAGAAAGATCCTTCTTCCAATACTACAGCCCCAGGCACTTCAAGCTATGGGTTTGTGTTGTTTCAGGTAGTGTCAGTGCTGATGCCTTTGGTTTTTTTTTTCTCATCAAGTAAGTCTTCTTGGCACTGACCTGCATGCCATGAGCAATAAAGACCGCATCAAAGTGATTAACTAAGTTGACCAGCTCTTGTGAGGGACGGGATAGCTAAGTGGTCAGAGCGCTCGCTTTCCCCCAGTCAAGTTAAGCAGCATCGAGCGTGGTTACCAGTTGGATGGGTGACCGTTTGCGCGCCTTGGCTCCAGGATAGTACCCCCATTTCACCCGGCTGTAAATGGCTACCTGCCCTCTTTAGGGTCAGAGAAGGTAAAGCAGCGAGGGCGAGGAGATGGGCACCGCCCTCAACATGCTGGCCCCTAGAAAAGCTGAGGTCTCTGACGCCTCGCTCCCCTATGACCGCCTAGGTTATGGGACACCTTTACCTTTTTATCTTTTACCAGCTCTTATTCATTCTTCTCTAGCTAGGCTATTGATGTCGTCAGCAGACGGTAAGTATGTGATTGTCCTGAATCCAACACTGACTGTAACCTTATAGTTTTTAAGTGCGTCAGCCATTATTCTCTTAAAAAAAAGAAAAATTGTCAAGGGTGGGGGAGAGCAGACACCCTTGGTGTACTCTCATAGTGGCTCTCCAGTGTTGTTGTCGCTGAAGATATTCTATGGTACTAACCATGTTAGCATTGATGCTCTACAGTCTCATGGTTGCCCAAGAAGCTGTATACCAAGCTTGTTGCATTTACGTACAGGGACAGGATAGCCTAGTGGTCAGATCATTGGGTTTGCAATTTGACGACCCTTGTTGATTCTGATTCCCGTTGGAGGGAATTTTCCCCTGGAGTCTACATCAGTGCTGACTCCACTCTCCCCACATGTCCTTCCAATGAGACTATCAACCGAGGACCCATGTGCGAACCCATGCAGAACAACTTGCCCATATGTTAAATCCTGTTGCACTTTTCGTAAGAGTAGTCCATTGAGTGCCTGTGGAAACAGATGACAAACTTTACAAAACTGCATACATATGGGGACTATACTAAATGTAAAGAAAGCACACAAGTTTTTATTCCCTTATCTTCAATATAAAGAATAAATAAATGGATAATAAATAATTAAATAAATAGTAGATTATGGAATGTTTTTAACTATTTTAACTGTCTAGCTCTATAATCACTGCAGCCAACAGTAAAAGGACGGGCTGCTAAATTTTAATGGCCGCAGCTGGCAGTCAGTCCTGAGCATGTGGGCAGTACTTTTCCAACACACACACACACACACACACACACCACGTGATTCTCACACAATATGTCTGAAATTTCGCTGGGCAATGCAGAGGTGTTTTAAAAGGTGCCATGATAAATTTAGACCACTAACACGTGTATATGTGGGAGGGAAGGAAGTAAACACCACCAGCCAATAGAAACGCTTTAGGCTCCTAGTTTGTGGCGAAAAATGGCGTCTTCATTGGTAGCAGACGATTCATCTACTTAACTAGACAATACACTGAAGGTGTTTGCATTGGAAGTAGAAACATTTGAATAATAAATAATAAGTGAGTCAGATATAAAAAAGATGATGGAGGAGAGGAGAGAGGAAATGATGCAGTTAGGGAGAAGAGTGACCCTGAAAATAAGGTACTACAGGGCACATTACTGCAAGCCTGGTGACCTGTACTACACACAGCACTGTGGAGAAATTTGACCCAGGGGAGGGGGGGAGAGGTCTTTGTTTCTTTATTTATTCTTTTATATCTGAAGATAATGGAATAAGCACTCCTGTGCTTTTTTATATCCAGTCCCTGTGTGTATGCAGTTTTGTAATTCTTGTCATCTGTTCCCACCGGCACACAATGACCTACTCTTACGAAAAGCAGAACAGGATTTAAGGTGTGGAAGATGTTCTGTGTGCCTTCACACCTCCGCCTCGATTTATAGTCTCATCCAAAGGACTTTAGGGGTGAGTGGAGTGGAGTTGGCACTGATGTTAACTCCAGGGGAAAAATCCCCTCCAATGGGGGAGATCACAGGTGGTCAAATTGGGAGGTCCCAGAAAACGTGATGTGCTTTTTTTGCTAGTTATCACAACATTTCTTATTTGAAACTGCAATGGCAGAAACCAATACATATGCTATTAATGAAAATAGCAAGAAAAAAAAGAAAGAAGGGCTCTAGTCTATGACTATTTTAGAGACTACCAAGAATAAAATGTGTTTTTCTTTGTAGGATTACAGAAGTTCTGTGTTGTTTCATATTTGTCACACATGTATGGTGACACTGGTGACAATGTGACACACATGTACAAGAATACACTTCTGTGCATTTAACAAACATGCTGTAAGACATAGACATTTGAAATGTAGTATACAGGTCACATATTGATTGAATATGATTTGTTTTGAAAAGAAAAAACAACAACAGTTAAACAAAAGGTCTGTCTTATCAAGAAATATAAAATACCAGGTGTTACAGGCCATTGTGGACACATCCATGAAGTACAATTGCACACAAACATTGATGAACACATCAGCTAGGCATCAGTTCCGTATTCCACACTAACATGCATGAATTTTCATCATATCCATGCACGTTTTGCTGGTTTAGCGAATATACCATTCTTTTACCTGTCATTGGTGACAAACAAGGTGATAATGACCCGACATCTTGTGACCAGACACGTAAACTTACCTTGAAATTCAAGTAGGAATATAATGTTGCTTGTGACAAAATTTCAGCCTAATAGCTTGTCATGCACACAAACAGTTGTCTCAGATGTAAACTAAGTCAGTTGGGGGTAGAAAACCTCTGATGAATTCAAAATCTACAGGCAGTTTAGCTCTGTATAATTCAACAACAAGAGGCTCAAAACAGATTACAAACAAAGATTGTTTTAAGGCACAGTCAAAATATCATTTTATAAACGAATGTTTGGATTATGAATTTTAGAATCTATTTCATGCAAATATACCACAATCTTCTATATCATTTAGAATGCTTATTGTAGGAATGTAGAAGAAAATTATTGTCGGGAGAATTAATATTCTGTTGAATGTGGTGTGTGTGTGTGTGTGTGTGTGTGTGTGTGTGTGTGTGTGTGTGTGTGTGTGTGTGTGTGTGTGTGTGTGTGTGTGTGTGTGTGTGTGTGCTTTCGCGCACGTGCGCGTGCACATGTGCATGTGTGCATGGGTTCGTATGTGTGTTCATGCATGCGTGCATGTGTGTATGTGTACATGCATATGTATTTCAGCATGTGTGAATGTGTTTGAGCATTGGTGTATGCATGCAAGCAACAAAAGAAAGGTAACCAGGAGTCATGATCTGAAATGGCATGGTTCCTTTGGTTGTGAAAAGTTAAGAGGAAGACATTTGTAAGAAAGAGGGTTCTTTCCTGATGTCTTTTCATTGCCTAGGTCTACTAAATTCTTCTTTTAGTAAAATCCTGAGGTACCTGCCAAAAAGAACTTGTGCAGTTTGCAGGCAGAGTGGTATACTGATTTCTGGTTTTTGATCAATGTATTCCCGGATGGTTAATCTCAGTTTAGCTTATTTGTTTGATGTTTATTTCATCATTTCATTATTTTTTGTTACGTGGTGAGTAAGTAGTAACCTTAGCAGTTTGATTAACTTGCTTTCTTGTACTTGCATTCGCTGCTGAGTCACAATGCTCCAGATAATGAGAAGAGGGTTGAGAGCAGAGTTAAGCGGCTGCACAAAGATGACCAATGCATCATAAAACGTGTTGAAAGCAGTAAGCCCTTGTGAAGTCAGCATCATAACCATTCCAAAGGAAAGCCAGCAAACAGTGTTTGTGACAGCCACCTTCCCCATAAGGTGTGCAGAGGAACAATACAATCTCTGTGTGTGCTCCACCAATATCTTGTACTTTGGTAATCGTCTGTAGACAACACACTGACCAGCCACAATCATTACAGACAACATGAAGTTGATGGTGGCTGTGACACTGAACCAGTGAAATTTTGGATCATACAGGTAGTGATCCCATAAAGCCAGACGACACAGACCTGACTGACCACAAAGGCCCCAGTGTGAGAGTCCAGGAAAGAATGGTATCAGTGACAACACTATTCCAACAAACCACATCAGTGTACACATTACTGCAGTGGAGGATTTGTCAAATGTTCTCACAGTATTGTGGGGAAAAAAGAAAATGACATGATTTAACACTGAGAACCAGATGATCAGAACTGACACTTCACTGGACAGAAGAGAAAGAAACCCAGATATTTTGGAAGCAACACTGCTTGTCCATGTTTTTTCATGGTCAATATACGATCCTTTTAATATTTCATTTGCCACCTCAACAATGGCAACATGTATGCCCATACACATATTAGCAAACTGTAAACTTGCAGAATATATTGTACAATTTTTGTCAAACGTATTTTTAGCTGCAAGTACAGTTATGAAGCAGACTACATTTCCAAAAGTAGCAAACACAGTTATCAGCAGAAAGAACATCTTGAGCACATCACTTTCTACCAGTTTTGTACATGGAGAAAATAAACCCTGAGGTGTAATGCATTTTAACGTGTTTGATTGTTTCGAAAGTACATTCTGGCAACAAAACCTATAGTTTGATGCAACAATAATTCTTAGCTTCTTAGAACCTTTGAACAAATCCGTAGGAAAATAAGTAATTGGATTCTCTTGCATGTACAGTTCAGTCAGCCATGGTAAACCTTTAAAACCCCTCATCTAAATACCTTCAATGCTAGAGACAGAAACATTCACATAAATCACATCAGGTAAATATATTGACAATTCCGTGCTCAGCTTTTTAATATGGGTTTCTGACATATCAATTTTTGTTAAGGTATAATGTATCTGTTTCTGTTTGTCACTCTGCATGTGACTGAAGGGGTTGTTTCCCAGATATATACTCTTCAGATTCTGAAGTGTCAACAGAGTGGTGACGTTTATAGATTTGATATTATTGTTGGAGACATCAATATTCTGCAAGTTGGGTAGCCTGATCTCTGAAACATTGGACATAGAGCAATGTGACAAACTGAGATAACTGAGATAAACATTTTTGGAAAAATCCTGCAGTGACATTCTGGAACCTGTGGCATCCAAGTATCGAAGTAGAGGGAAGACTTTAGCAAGGAAAGGATGACCACACCAAAAAGTGTGACCTTCACATAGGCAGCCTTCAGGACAGGTGGTCATGTCACACATCAGTTCATCATCCCGCTGTGGACACTGACCCCAGCCATCACACAGGTGAATTCCATGTAAACACACTCTTGCAGCTCGACACTGGTACACGCCAGAGCATGCCACACCCTCACAGTCCTGTTCATCTTCCCCATCAGTGCAGTCAGAAAATCCATTGCATCGAGTGTAGATAGGAAGACAGTTGACTGGTTCTGAAGTGCAGAGGTAATGGCTGTCCAAGCAAGGGTCACTGGCTGTCATTATATGGTATGTAAAGAAACCAGTGCCATCTAAGCTGATAGACAGTTGGGGTATTTTGCCTTCACTTTCAGTAAACTTTGTACAGTAAGGACATTGACCTTGCCATTGTTCAGGACAATCTGTTTCATCAGAGTCATCCAGACAGTCTGAATATTCATTGCAGCATTGACTGTACAGTACATACTGACCATTAGAGCAACGAAAACCAGTGAACAGAGGATACTCACAGAAAGATTCATCACTGTTATCAAGACAGTCCTATCGGAAATCACACACAAGTGTGTACTGCACTGGTCCTCCTTCACCACCACATCTGAACATGAGATAGGTCAGCTTCCCAACAAGGAACATCCTGGCCTCCTGTGCAGAGCTGTTGTTTTGAAAAAGTATGGCTGTAAACTCACAAGTATGAGTCTGTTTAACGTGTCTGCAAAGAACTGTAGGATCACACAATAAAAAGGTATGTATGGCATGATGACTTGTGCACATTGATAAACTCTGCCAGGTGTCTGTAGAGACAATCGGAAATAAATTGAAGAAACTCAGTTTAGTGTTGGTAGAAATAGCATTTGAGACAGGTATTTTGATCTCACATAGAGCAGCATAAAGAAACTGGTTAGACGCTTTAAAAATAGACAGTGGTGTGAAAATAAATGTATGAGGATACCGTGAATTGTGTTTATAATGCAATTGTCTGCCATGGACTGTATTGTAGATCATTGTGCCATCAGACCATTGTTTAAGTCTACTGTATGTGAAAGGCATATTTTGCCAGCTTGAGGTAAACCCCAAACATATTTGTATCTCAAGGAACTTTCTGAAAATACTTAGAGACTCTTCTATTTCTGTCCTGGTTTTTGTTGAAGCCAACCTTCCACCCATTCCTTTACACCTGTAGGACCAAAACTTATGAGCTACACGATCTTTATGCAAGACAAACATCAAACATTTGTTCCCTATAGTTGTCTGCCCTTGACACTCAGGACAGATGAGGGGGCAGTGTTCTGTCTCATCACGCCCATCCTCACATTTTGGTTTGTGATTGTGATCCAGGTGATGGCGAAATTGAGAGTAGTGCTTTACTGAGCAGTTAAACAAACCACTGGGTAGCTTATGAGGTTTATTATTGATGGAGAGACCAGCAAAGTATAGTTTAAGATATGTATGATCCCATGGGAAAAACTGTAAATCCATCTGAGGAGATGAGGTTTCTACAACAGAAGCTGGTGACAAACTGCTTATGTCTATGTGTACAGCCATTTGGTCAGATGTATTAGGTTCTTGGTATACCAGTTTTAATAGCACTTTACCCAGATCTTGAGGACTTTCAGACTGCTGAACACTAACCAGCACAACGTTTAAAGGAGCCACATTTATGTTGACCTTAAACTGAGTGAATGGGTCAACTTTTGGGAATAGGACACATTCAGACCCTGGAGAAGTGTATCTTATCACTGAATTGTACCATTGCGTTGTTTCTGTATGGAGTGATATCAATGGACTGTTAAACATGCCAAACACACACACGCCTTTTTCTTGAAACGTAATGATATTCAGCAATGTGACCACCACAATACATTGTAGGTTGTGCTTGATGACAACTATCTAGCAAAGTTTCCCAGTGACCAGAATCACACCACAGTGCCAGTCTCTGCAGCCTAAACCTGACATACATTCCTAGTGCATATTGCCTCACCAGTCACTCATCCCCACAAAAAAACACGTCACCTTCCTCGATTCATCTGCAAATACCCACCTACCCAAACATCACAACAACTGAAACAAAAAATACACTCACTATCCACTTCAATCAAAAAACACACAAAAGACTTAGGTTCTCTCACCAAGATTGTTCTCCAACTGAAAAAAGAAAACCATGACTTAAAGTCGGAACTGAACCAGCTGAAACACACAGTATCAAAAGAACACACACAAACACACTTAGCTGAACAGTCAGATGAAGAACAAGACACCCTCCTATCATCCTTCCCTACCACCAACAGATTCTCTCTTCTCTCCCTCGATGACGAAAACAAAAAACAATATATTCATAACAACCCTGACCAGAAGCCAGCCCCAGCTGATCCAACCCCACCTTTACCACAAGACACAGTCAACACTGCCAAAATCAACGACCAAACAGACCCTGACAAACAAACTTCCAACACCACTAAAGAAATCAACAACCAAGCAACAGTCAACTCTGTCATCACCATCAAAAACAACAACCAAACAGACTCTGACAATCAAACATCCAACATCCCTGAGGGCAATGAACTAAACCTAAACGTATGGACAAAAGTCTCTCCAAAAAAAAGAAGAAAAGACACAAAAACCCAAACCCACACTTCTGAAGCACAACAAACTACCACAGACAACACTCTCACACCACGCCAACAACTAGCAGAACAAAGAGTTCACTCCAGCACAACTAATCTCATCTTAGGAGACTCAGTAACACGACATATCAAATCCGATATTCTATTCTACAAAGGTAAAAATCAAAACCTCAGTATCTCAGGTATCACTGTCGATGACCTTATTCATTGGCTCCATCACATTCCCAACAACAAAGAAATACAACACATCATCTTTCACACAGGAATAAATACATGCAAATATACAGCCATCACTGAAAGTAAATGGACTCAGCTCATCAGAAACATCAATCACATGTTTCCCGAGCCAGGCTGCTGGCATCATCCATTATCCCCCCAATGGGACAGCACCCCCTAAAGAAAACGGTCAATATTTCCAATATCTCATTAGCTAAAGTGTGTGCTGCAGAAAACATCCCACTTGCAGACCACACTACCATATTTAGAACCTCCAGTGGGGCCCCACGCAAAGATCTGTATTCTGACCCTCTTCACCCCAGCCCCAAAGGTGCAGACAGGTTAGCCTACAGCCTCAAATATACCGACCCCAGACATAAACGACAGCCACTCCTGACAACACCCACTACACCACCTACTGACCAACAGAAGACCCAACCCTCAGCACTACTACATAAAGAGTACCAACCACATTCCAGTATCCCCAGATACCCTTATTTACCACAGATGACTGGACACCGTCCCACCCCCCAACCCCAACCCCAGAAGGACAATGTCTGGGCCAACAGACTGACCCTCCAACAACTACAATCAGTGTCGACCCAGCATTCACCCCACCTCCTGTCCCCACCCTACCCAGCAATGCTCACCACCAGACCTTACCCAGCTCCAGCTCTCAAGACAAGAGCACCTTATCGCCAGTACAACACAGTGTACACCATAGAAACTCTGGTGTGATAAGTCATGCTCCTCCAAAATATGTGTATAGGCATGTGAGTTAGTGCATGCTTGTGTGTGTGTGTGTGTGTGTGTGTGTGTGTGTGTGTGTGTGTGTGTGTGTGTGTGTGTGTGTGTGTGTGTGCATAGATATGCATATGTGTAATGTGTACAAGTATATATAAGTGTGTGTGTAATGAGACAAGATTATGAAGACTGGCACTTGTGCTCTGCAACCCATGGTCTTGAACTATCAACTCGCCACAGACTGAAACTTATATATACAAGCTAGTTTGTTTTTTAGCTCAAGGTTCGTCCACCCAACCAGTGCTCCTATTGTGCAGCAAACTGTGACTGATCATTTCCAGATCACATTTCTATACCAAAAAGACTGTGACTGAATTCTGGATCTTGCTGATTGTGCAACAACATTTTGTTTCTCAGAAACTGTGCTGATTGTGCATCACCATATCATCATATGCTTTTTATTACCTCACTGTTGTGTTGTGACAAGACAGTGACTGAATCTTCTGGATTGCTGATTGTGCATCAACATATTACTTCTCAGAAACAGTGCTGATTATGCATCATGATATGGTTATTATTTTCATTTTGCTGTGTTGTTATCATCTATAGATGTTGAATGGCATAGTATTGTGCAACAAACTGTGACTGGTCCTTCCCAGACCAGACTTCTATGCTGACAAGACTGTGACTGAATCCTCTGGATTGTGCATCAACATTTTGTTTCTCATCTCAGGAACTGTGCTGATTGTGCATAAGGATATATTCTATATTATTTTCACTCTTGTTGTATTGTCATTGATTATAAACGTTGATTGGCATAGTAATGCCTTGATTGTCCAGAGTTATTTGTTTTGTTCTGCCTTATCTTATTTTATGTTTTCTTTTATTGTTTTTCATTTTGTTTTTTCAAAACCTGTCCCTTTTCTATAATTATCTGAACCACACCACCTGAACACCAGGTTGCTGTTTTTGTTTTAGGTCTACTTGACTCTTTTTCTGAAGTAGGCCTACACTTAATTTGATCGAGTTTTTATACCACTGTGTGTTATATGTAGAGTGATTTTGATTTTGATCTTGATTATACCATTGTGTCATATGTAGAGTGATTTTGATTTTGATTTTAATCCTTCTTAATTCATTCCATCCCCAATCAAGTGCTAACATTCCTCCCATATTAATAATCTCTCTTCACCAGTCTCTGCACTCATTAATAACTGCTTACCAAACTACCTGTAATAGATGCATCCAAGACACAATACCTGGCCCTCCAAGAATGGCTTACGAATTTGCCACCTAAACATAAACCATGCAATTAACAAAATGGAAGATATATCAACACTCATCACAAATCAAGGCAAACCATTCCACATACTAGGGCTTTCTGAGTCAAGACTCACCGAACATATAACCGATGCTGACATACACATTCCAGGTTATAAAATCCTGCGGAAAGATCCACAAAAGCCAAAAGAAACAGGTATCTTAATCTATATTAGTGATTCTGTAATGTTCAAACGTCTTCCCGTTCTAGAACGTCATGAAATAGAACCTATCTGGATCGAAGTTTCCATGAAAGGTACACGGCCTGTTATGATGGGGTTCTGTTACAGGAATCTAAGTGAAAGAACAAATTGGATAGACAAATTTGACTCCATGATAAACGAAGTTCTACTTGAATCTCGGGAAATAATCTTACTGGGCGATTTCAATATAAACCTAACAAAAGTACATAATCAATGGACCCAAGTTATGAATTCACTCAATCTTCACCAATTAGTTAAATCTCCCACAAGAGTCACATCAAATTCAAACAAGTTAATTGACCACATCTATGTATCAAACCCAGAAAACATCATAGAAACTTGTGTCCCTGTCTACAACTGCAGTGATCACTACCCAGTCTGCGCCACATGGTCAAAAAAAGGAACAAAAATTCCCAAACCTGGCCATAAAACTATAACCTATCGTTCCTTTGCAAAGTTTAATGAACAGCTTTTTCTCATAGACTTATGCAACTCCACACTCTCAGAAACCTTCAATATTACTGATCCAGACTTAGCCATTGAGTTCTGGATAAAAACATTCACTGAAATCTATAACAAACATTCTCCATTTAAAACCATTAGGATCAAACACAGCCCCAAACCGCCTTGGCTCACAAAGGAACTAGAGGAAGCATGTTATCTTAGAGACCTTCTAAAAGAACACAAATATTATGATGAGTCAAAAAAGTAAGAAACGCCATAATCTCACAAAAACAGCATGAAAAAAAGAAATATTTTCAAGACCTACTATCTTCCAAACAAAAATTCAAAGACTGTATGGCGAGCAATAAATCAAATAACAAACAATCAATCAACTCCTAAATCAAATGTAATCAAAGACATCTCCGCCGAAAAGCTTAACAACCACTTCATCAATGTTTCTCCCAACATAATTAGCAATGATAACTCAGAGTCCAATGATCTTAATGAATTAAAACAATACTGCCAAGAAAAGCATATTCCTTCAAAACTTCACATACTTTTCATGTCTGTCTCAGAGGTCTACAACTATCTGACTCACCTCAAACAATCAAGAATGCGTGGTCTTGATGGAATAGACAGCAGTATATTAAAATTATCAGCTCCAGTTATCACAGACACCCTAACATATATATATAACCTCTGCCTTGATAAGAACTATTTCCCCAACGCCTTCAAATGTTCTAAAGTAATCCCCATCTACAAGTCTGGCGATACTTCTGATCCTTCAAACTATAGGCCCATCTCCATTATACCGATCCTTTCAAAACCACTGGAAAAACATATGAATAAACACTTAGTCCGTCATACAGAAATCAACAACTTACTTCATCCTAATCAGTCTGGATTTAGAATAAAGCACTTGTGTCATACAGCACTGACCAGTCTTGTAGATAATTGGCTATCAAACATCAATGACAATAAATTTTGTGAAGTATTATTTGTGGATTTCAAAAAAGCATTTGATACAATTGACCACAAACTTCTCCTTAAAAAGCTAAACCTGTATAACATTTCTACAAAAACCCTAGGACTACTCGATTCATATCTTACAAATAGACACCAGTGTGTCTCAATAGCTAAATCAACATCCAAACTAAAGCCCATTCATTATGGAGTACCACAGGGATCCATATTGGGCCCTATTCTCTTTTCATTATACATTAATGACCTTCCTCTACATATCAATTCCAAATGTGAACTATTTGCAGATGACACAACCATACATACGAGCCATAATGACATTGACTATCTCACAACCTTATTACAAAAAAGTACTGATGACCTTGTCAAATGGACTGAACTGAACCACATGTCTATCCATCCCCAAAAAACAAAATGCATGCTTATCACTACCAGACAAAAGCGACAAAATTTACCACATAAACTATTTCCAATTCACATAAAAAAGGAAGCAATCGAACAGACCTCTCACCACAAAGTTCTAGGAGTGACAATTGATGAAAATCTCAGCTGGTTCTACCACATATCTCACCTATGCAAATACTTGTCCAAAAAAGTCTACCAGTTGACACACACACACACACACACACACACACACACACACACACACACACACACACACACACACACCTACCTCTCACTTAGTCTTATGATTATAGTCATAAGATCATCATAATCAGAGAGAAGTGAGGAGGGAGAGGGTAGATAGTTGGAGAGGGGAGAAGTGTGGTTTGTTATTTTTGATTCATCAAGTAGATTAGAAGGTGACTTTTGAAGGTTGTTGATGATTGATACTGTTTAATTGAGTCAGGGAGGGAGTTCCATAGTGTA
>CM060347.1:20389473-20392124 GCA_030674155.1 Stramonita haemastoma | reverse complement strand
TAAAAAAAATTAAAAACTTTTTTTACCATCAAAGATCATTGCCCCTTTTTGGCCTAAGTAGCCCCCCTTTCTAAAAACCAGATTTTTTGTTTTTTCAGTGTTAACATTTAATTTCATATCTTTACAGCATTTATGTAATATATTTAGTTGATTTGAAGGCCACTTGGAGTTGTAGATAACAACGCCACATCATCAGCAAAAAGAAGAATGAATAGTTCAATACCACCTGGAAGTATTTGTATGCCATGCCTACCTTCAGCATTCATGTGGTCAGCTAGCTGGTTTACAAAAATAGAGAATAATGTAGGGCTCAGGACGCATCCTTGCCTTACACCAAGTGGGCATTCAAAAAATTTTGTCAACTCATTGTTTGCACGCACACATGACAATAATGAACAATACATTGATTTCAAGGACATCATAAATTTTCCTTTCACACCTTGTTTTTTCAAACATTCCAGAAGTTTGTCATGACCAACAGAATCAAATGCTTTCCTTAAGTCAACAAAAGCAACATATAGTTTTCTCCCCCTTTTTTGCATACATTTTTGAACAACTGCATATAGGTTAAATATCTGATCTACTGTTGAGTATCCCTTCCGGAATCCTGCCTGACTCTCTGTAATCACATTATTACTTTCCAGCCATTTATAAAGCCTTGAGTTTAAGATAGTTGTATAGCACTTAGAGATAATGCTCAAGAGGGACACTCCCCTGTAATTGTCAACGTTATCGTGGTCTCCTTTTTTATGAATTGGTATAATTATGGCCTTTGACCACTCCTTGGGATAAGTACCTGTTGAAAACACAATGTTAAATAATCTGACCAGAAAAGTTGTTACAATTTTGTCACCAGTTTTCAACATCTCAGCTAATATGTCATCTATACCACTTGCCTTTCTTAGTTTAAGTTTTCTAATTGCTTCTTTTACTTCATCCTCAGATATATCTTTATTTAAAGAGAGAGAGAGAGAGAGAGAGAGAGAGAGAGAGAGAGAGAGAGAGAGAGAGAGAGAGAGAGATGTCTGCAGGCTTAACATCAAAATATCAGTTTCAGTGAAGATGGAGTACAATCACGGTCTTGGGTATACGCACCTGTGCTGGGTATGTGAGCCCACGAACGCATATCTATGCACGCGCACACACACACACACACACACACACACACACACACACACACATCGTCTATATGCAGAATTTAATTGCCAACATCTTGAAAGATCCTAAATATATAGTTACCCATTCATTTGATATATTTTACAACTGACAACAAAGAAAAGAAAACAGCTAAATGCTGTTGAAAAATAATGAAGGTCTCCTAGTTTGGAATCTTTGGCATCCAGTGAAACTTTTAAACCTCTGTTGGCAGAAGGTGAGTCAAGGGAGACAAACAAGAAGCCAAGCCAAAGGGGAATAGTTGTCTTCTCATCTGGAAATGTGCAGGCCATTGGACCATACAAGGGCAACTTGCAGACATGGCTTTAGAAATCCATAGAGCATATCTATCTATCTATCTATCTATCTACTATCTATCTATCTATCTATCTATCTATCTATCTATCTATCTACCTATCTATCTATCTATCTATCTATCTATCTATCTATCTGTCTGTCTGTCTGTTGTCCATCCTCTGTCCATCCGTCTGTCCGTCCGTCTGTCTGCCTGCCTGCCTGCCTGCTTGCTTGCCTGCCAGCCTGTCTGTCTATCTGTATGTGTGTGTGTGTGTGTGTGTGTGTGTGTGTGTGTGTGTGTGTGTGTGTGTGTGTGTGTGTGTGTGTGTGTGTGTGGTTGTGTGTGTGTGTGTGTGTGTGTGTGTGTGTGTGTGTGTGTGTGTGTGTGTGTGTGTGTGTGTGTGTGTGTGTGTGTGTGTGTGTGTGCAAACAGAGTTCAATTTTTTTTACAATTCAAATGAGGCAAGCACTTTTTGATTAACCTTTTTTTTTTCAACTTCCTCTTCTATTTCGATGAAAGAAACTTGCTATCACGTCACACTTCCTCGTTAGCTAACACAGCATGTTTGTCTACTTCCAAATGTTAAGGACAACTTTTATTCCTGAACTTTATCACCAACAATTCCTGTTTAAATAAAGAACTGATTATCACTCAGTTCTATTTTCAAGCTAGCTAATAAAGCAAGTTTCGTGACATGCTCTCCCCAAATCGCCTGAAGCATTTCTTCTGAAGTTTTTATTTTTATTTTTGCAAGAGCGTGGGGACTGTTGGTAGTTCAACGTGACGAATTTTTGCACCCTTTAGTTCTTTCCATCCTGGGCTTGAATTTGGGTTTGGCTATATCAGAGTCCCAGCGGAGCATTCCAGGCCCTGCCCGAGAATCCGGGTGGCCCCAATTGTCGTCTGCTTGCTTTGTGCTGGTCCCGCTTCTGTTTCAGTGGTTCGTACATTTTGATGCCTGGCATTTCTGAAAGTAAAACAAAAATATAAGAACAACTGCGAATAAAATAGCCATAGCCATTGTGGGTAGAATGCGTAGTACCTTGTCTGCTCCTGTGCTTGTCACTCAGCAGACACATTCCTCTTTCATTTCATTTCCTACCACTTTAAGTCACGGCAGATTTCTCTGCGTGAAATTTGGGCTGCTCTCCCCAGGAAGAGCATGTCACCACAAAGAGTAGCATCACCAAGGAGAGCT
>CM060347.1:20376973-20386973 GCA_030674155.1 Stramonita haemastoma | reverse complement strand
TTAGAAGGAAGTGTTAAATATTAAACCATGCATTTGTTTTCATACAGAGACAATGAAGCACTTGCATATGCCCATCCTTCTCCAGCTGCCAAATCTCCACCTTTAATTCTCAATGGACCAATATTACTTTTGGATAAATTAACCTTTAATTGTAATTTATCAGCTGCACTGTGTAAACTGTTAAGCTGAGCCTGCAAACCAACAACTGTCTCTGAAAACAAAACTATATCATCAGCCAGTAACAATATGAACAGTTCAACAGGATCAGCAGTCAAATTTTCACCGTACCTACCTTCTCTATGATTTCTATTGTCCATTCATTAATAAAAATCGAAAACAAAACAGGGCTACATACATCTCCTTGTTTTATACCTTTGGTACAGCTTACATAGTTAAAGCGTTTACCCCTCACATCTTATTATCTTTTTTTTTTACCGAGTTATACAATCATTTTCTTAAAACAACACATTAATTTACCATTAATTCCGTTCTTTATCAAAATTGGCCGTAACAACTTTCTGTTGGTGGAATCAAAGGCCTTTTCAAAATCAAGGAATGCTACATAAAGTTCCCGGTTGAATAAAATATGTTTCTGAATGAAAGCCAAAAGTGCGAACATATGATCAATTGTTGAATATCCTCGTTTAAAACCGGCTTGATGTTCACCTGTAATATTGTTTTGCTCTACATATTCCTGAAGCCTACTATAGATGATAGCACTGTGCACTTTACAACTGAAATCAGACAATGAAATTCCTCTGTAGCTATAGGTATCATTTACGTTACCTTTCTTATAAAGTGAAAGAATGATAGATTCACACCAGTTCTCCGGAAAAATACCTTTGGTGAAAAAAGTGTGAAAAACAAAAATTACTAAAAGTGCAAGAGATACTGAAAAGAGTGCAAGAGAGAGGGAGAGAGGGGAGAGAGAGAGAGAGAGAGAGAGAGAGAGAGAGAGAAGAGAGAGAGGAGAGAGAGAGAGAGAGAGAGAGAGGGAGAGAGAGAGGATGAGAGAGAGAGAGAGAAGAGAGAGAGAGAGAGAGAACTCGAACTCGAACTCGAACTCGAACTCGAATATTTTAATGTACTTTAGCCTTGGGCCACAATACATTGACATGTTCGAAGGAATAATAAATACATAATAAAATGGCATCGATTTATAATCTTCATAGTCATTGAAGTATTTTCTGCACTTTGTAGCAAACCAATGAAATATCAAAGCAACTAACATCTTTTCAAAACACCAAATGATTCATACAATCAAAAACCACTCTCATCTCCCTACAGAGGACTTTAAAGAATTGAATTTTGCCTCCTTTTTACTGCATGGAAGACAAATCTGGACAAGTTGTGCCTGTGATTTCTATTTGATGCTTCCATAAGCACATGTAGAGGAACAGTTACCGATTCTTTAAGAAATTTGTCCCTTAAATCCTTATACAGACAACAGTCAAAAATAAAATGGTGTTCATTTTCAGTTTTGTCAGTGCAAAATGGACAATTTCTATTCTGTGCTACTGCACTGTATCGATTTACGTTGTTTTTAAGTGGAAGCACATTCAATCTCAACTGGGTGATGGCAACACGGAAACAGTATGTCTCCATATCACACACATACTTTTCTCTTTCAAAAGTTGATTTAAATGTTCTATATAGATCATACCTTTGACGGTCTCTAATTGTTCCATCCCATTCCTGGACAAACAAATCAATAAGCCTTTGTTTAAATGCACACAAAAACATTTTTACATCCCCAACACTATGCTGCATCCACACAATATTAAATCCAGTCTCACATAAAATTTCTCTTACATTTGTAGCCCAACAATCTTTTCCAGATCTATCTAATTCAAACAGCATCGTGTACGCCTTTTGGGTAGTCTATTTCTGTCCATCTGCAACAGTTTTAGCCAATATCTCAAGCAATTAATAACAGAATGAACATACAGGGGATATCTTCCGAGCTCACCATAAACCATCTTATTTGGAGCTTTTGCTGGAACTCCCAAAAAACGTTTACATGCCATTAAATGTACTTTTTCTACATGATCCAGTCTCTGTAATCCCCATATTTCGGATGAATATAATAATATTGACCGAATTTTAGTGTCAAAAATTTTGAAGAATACATAAGAGGTCATTTCCTTGTATTTTTGAAAAACCTTATTTAATTGAAAAACTGCTTTCTTTCCCTTCATTGCTAAATGTGTTGTACCCCTTTTAACACTTATCATGGTTGTAAAGTTAAACCCCAAATAACAGTAATTATTTAACCACCTCTAATTTCTTAGAATTGTAAAACCATTTTTCATGTATACCTAAATAACCCCCCTTTCTAAATACTATCACTTTTGTCTTTTGGAATTAACACTTAACTTCAAGTTATTACAACACTCATGCAACACATTAAGTTGAGTTTGGAGGCCCATAGGGTAGTTGAAAGTAAAGCAACATCATCAGCAAACAGCAATATAAAAAGCTCTAAATATTCCGGTAATAACATTGCACCATGTTTGCCCTTTTCTTTAATGCTGTGTGCTATCTGGTCAATAAAAATGGAAAATAACGTCGGGCTCATAACACATCCTTGCCGTACACCAATAGGACATTCAAACATTTCCGAAAGTTTATGATTTAGGCATATACATGACAATAATGATTGATACATAGCTTTCAAACAGGCAAAAAACTTTCCTTTCACACCTTGAGCATCTATGCATTCTAAGAGTTTATTATGGCGAACAGAATCGAAAGCTTTTCTAAAATCTACAAATGCAACATATAATTTTCTACCCTTTTTACTCAAATATTTCTGAACTGTGGCATACAATGTAAAAATATGATCCACCGTTGAGTGATTTTTACGGAATCCTGCTTGAGAATCTGAAAGTAAATCATTATCTTCTAGCCATGTATACAGCCTTTTGTTTAGAATAGTTGTGTAACACTTTGAAATAATGCTTAATAAGGATATTCCTCTGTAATTATCAACTATTTCAGGATTCCCCTTTTTATATATTGGGATAATAATGGCTTTTAACCATTCTTGTGGAAAAATACCTTGATCAAAAATACTATTGAATAGTTTTGTCAAAAATAGATATACATCTTTCCCACCAGCTTGTAACATTTCTGCAGATATGTCATCTATTCCACTTGCTTTACCTTTCTTAAGTTTCCTAATGGCCTGAATGACTTCTTCTTCTGCTATGGGTTGATTCAACACATGATTGTTTTCTTCAGATATGTCAGTTTCAATTGCTCTCTGCTCTAACTCTTGATTGTCATTTTGGAATAGCTTTCTAAAATGGTTACACCACTCTTCCATACAAATATTGTTAATAGTTCTTTTTTTTCCCCCACAACCCATATTTCTTAATTGGCTCCAAAACTGAGAAGAGTTATTCATTTCTCTTGCCAGACTTTCTGTTGTTTCTTTTCTAAATCTCTGTCTTTTATCTCTCAGTATGTGTTTATACCTTTTCCTTGCTTCTATATATAATAGCCTATCTTTATATGTTCTAGACTTTCTAAAGCACTTTAGCATTTTCCTACTTTCCCTTTTTTGCTACTTTACATTCATAATCAAACCATTTTGATTTATTCTTCCTGTTTGTATGTAATGTCTTTAACATGCACTGACTAGAAGTTTTCAGACATGTTACAAAAATATCTAAGGCATGGTCTACATTTCTATCCAGAGTATGTGAGGCTAGAATCAGTTTGTCTTTAATGTCTTTACTTTGCAACATTGAAATATATTCACTCTTATATTCTTCGTTCCATACAATTTTCTCATAAACCAAACTTTCATCTTCAGCTATCTTCCAATTGTCATCTGCTGACCTTTTCTTAACAAGTAGTTCCAAAGTAACTGGTAGATGGTCAGATTCAGTTAAGCTTTCAACGGTAAGTGATACAATATTAACAGATGAAAGCAAATCATATGATGCAATGAAGTAATCCACTGTACTTGTTCCAGAGGCTGCAATATAAGTACAACTATCATCAAAGTTTTGTTCACTGAGTCCATTTAAAATAATACATTCAAACATATTACATAGTTCTAATAACTGCTCACCAAAAAGATTGACCCCACCATCTTGAGATTTCCGCGGGAAGTTGTTGTCATCTGAAACAGTTGTACCTGTAAAGTCAGTATCATCATCATTAAAGCTATAATTTCTTGATGCAGTTCTTGCATTTAAGTCACCATTTAAGAGAATATAGAAATCATTTTTCTTCTCATGTAAATCTATTAGGCATTGTTCTAGGATTTCCATACCATACATACCTTCCTGATTTTTCCAGAAAGGGGATTCACTTGGTGGAATATACGAACAAACAAGCATAATTTCCTTGCTTGTAGAAAAGAGTTCTTTATCAATTTTAACTATTAGAGTGTTTTCAATTTCTAACTGGATTTGTTCCACAAAGCTGGCAAAACATTTTTTAATTAGAACAATAACCCCCCCTGAGTAACGTCCTTTCCAAGACAGTTTTTTGGCCTTTGACGTGTAGATAATATAATCATTGAAAATTGGAGAATCGAAATCATTCGCAATAAAAGTCTCTGTCAAGCATACAAAATCATAAGAAAGGAGGAAATTTACAAAATGGTTGTTTTCTAACTTTGGTAAGAGGCCATTTACATTGTAGTTTAGGAATTTGACTCGATAGCTATTTACACTATTTACAAGTACATCTGATTGGGTTACTGATCTTTTTGCTTGCCCATTAGCTGTATTGTGTTCAAATCTATGTACATGTTTTATGTATGGTTTCCTAGGTATTGTGGCCTGGCTGAGTCCCTATTTACTAGTGCATGGGATCCCTTTTGTTTCCTGATCAGACTGAGGCATATGGGACTGCCTGTCTAAAGTATTTGACTGTTTATGAGATTGTACCTTTCTAAACGAGTCCACAATGCTGTTTTGACCTCTGGCTCTTGTTGAGGTTTTAACTCCTCTACGGCTACCTGGTCCAGTGGTAGAGAAAGTGCGTCTTGGGCGCAGTGTTCGTACAGAGGACCGCGTCTTTTTTTCATTTCTCGCAGTTTTATCACAAACATTAACCTCTAAGTTACTGTCCTGTTCTGGTGGCTGGTCAGTAGTCATGTTTGGTTCTTTTACATTTCCTGTGTCAATGCTGTTTGTCTCCTTTTGTCTGTCACATGTCATGTCATTGTTCTGTTGTTCGATACTTTGTTGCAGTTCACTATTGTCCTCTGTTTCTTGCTCTTTGTCACTGTTCATAGGAATCTCAACCTGAGCCTCAACGTGAGCTTCAACGTGAGCTTCAACGTGAGCATGAGTAACTTCTGCCTCCCTTCTGATATCAGTCGTGTCATCAGTCACATGATCAGTATCCCTTACCATAAGGGCATTTGCCATAACACTGTTCTCGCTGTCACTGTCTTGACCGTTCACTAAATATCTGCCCACAGTTCTATGCGTCAGGTCTTCACTACATTCAGTTTCTATGTCAGAGTGCCTGTCAACCTTTTCCATCCGGTCAAGTCTGTCATCGTCATGGGGGTCAAAGTCACTGTGGACATCAGCCTCAGCAGGGCTGACAGTCTGTCTGCCAGGATCTCTTCTGTTGTTGGTGCAGCTGGGCTCCTGCCTCCTCAACTTCGGAGCAGGACGTCTTGAAGTACCGGATCCCTCTGGCTGTCCTTCACCATGACCACTCTTCTGTGGTCTGACTGGTAAGATTGCGAGGGCCGTCCGTATCTTGCTGCTTGGCTGTACAAGCGATCACCTGGAACCACTGGTATGGGGGATGTTCTCCTTCCTTCTTGAAACTGAGTGTTCTTCCAGTGTCTTGGCCTGTTGTTCCATCCTTCATTCCACCTGCCATGGACCTCGCTGCTGTCTTGGTAGTCTTTCTTGAAGTTCTTTCTTTCCTCTGGCTGCCAGGGCGTTAGCTGGTGGTGATGCTGTGTAGACCTGTTGTAACGTGTGTCTTCAGGCGGGTTCATGTTGTCATCAGAGACCTCACTGGACCTATATCTGGTTGGCTCATGCCCGTTCTGGTTTCTGTAGGCCCTTCCTGCTGTAGGTCTGTTGAATTGCCAGCTTTCTGACCTCCAGGATCGTTTGTTTCTCTGGCCTGTTTGTATTGTGGCCAATCCTCTGCCTGTCCTTTATCCTCTGGGGTGTAGTGCCATTCATTCCTGAACCTAAATGAAGTAGCTGGTTGCCTGTCCCTGACCTGGAGCCTTCCATTGCGTATGTAGGCTATTTTCCCCTGCCCTCTGTGGAATTCAATTATGTCCCGTTGTCTTGTGGTGAGGTCAGAGGCCACCCGTATATCGCATCTCCTCAGGCTGTCCCTTAAGTCTCTATCACCCAGCACTGCCATCTTGTCCATCCATCGGTAGAACTGGACAAGGATGGGACGAGGGTCACTTGAGCGTGGTCTTTGCCTCCCAATTCGGAAAGCTCTGGTGATGTCTTTTTCACTCCATCCAGAGTACCGGCTATGGTCATTCAGCAGGTCCACGACAATTTGAGTGGTGGTGCATTCATCCTCCCACTGCTGTTCCTCCACATTCATGATCTTGACGCTGCAAGCTTTCTGGTTCTGTTCTGTGGCTTCAAGACTTTTCTCTAGTTGATCCAGCCTGTCCATGATGCTTCCTTTGTCTTCTTTTATTTCTCTTAGCTCATCCCTGTTACAGATCACCATTTCCTCCAAACTGTTCATCTTTGAGAAGAACCGTGCAAAACTGTCCTCAAGGGAGCAAAATCTCTCGTCCATGCTTGATTTTATGGCTGCAGAGTGAAGGGCAAAGCCCTGCTGCATCTGTGCCAAGCGCCAGTCAATCATTTGCAGTAAATTGCCTGGATGGGGTGCATGTGTATTTTCAGACATTTCCCAGGTGCCTATGGTGCACTTTGCTCAACTGTTTACAAGCACACAAATCACTCTAGTTTTAAAAGTGTCAACACACAAAATTTCTGCAAATGTCAGTCTAGCATACAGCAGCGTATGATAATCCTTTCACGTGCCTGTGAATTTCCCTTTTCAAACACAGTTTGCAAAACAGACTAGGATGCAGCTGTCCTCTAACCCACACTTCGTGACCTTTTCTCCAATTGTTCACGTGCAAAGTGCGTTTTTGTTGTCAACAAACCCTGGGATGCACTGTTGTCAAAGTCAAAAAGAAAATCTTTCTTATGTTTACATGTTTACTAATATACTATTTTGTCCTGATCTACTGACCTTTTCTGTAGACTGCTTACATATTCAGCTGGACACCACCTTATGTACCATACTGCAAATTATTGAATAGACTACTGCACCCAAACTGGTATAAATAAGCAAAAAGGAGCAGAGCAATTTCACACGTCCTCCTCACTCAAGCTCGACACCGGCTCCCCCGAGAGAGAGAGAGAGAGAGAGAGAGAGAGAGAGAGAGGAGAGAGAGAGAGAGAGAGAGAGAGAGAGAGAGAGAGAGAGAGAGAGAGAGAGAGAGAAAATTGAACTGAATTGAATTGAACTGAGTAATTTTTATGTAATTCGTTATTTTATTTTATTCAGAGAGACAGACAGAGACACAGACAGAGACAGACAGACAGACAGACAGACAGACAGACAGAGAAAACTGGCATTACCTTTTTTCGCAAACAGGGGAAGGACGAAAGGAGCTGGCACAAAGACTGGATGTGTTCAGTGAAAAAGAGCAGTTGTGAATGATCGGCTGTCCACAGCTCAGCTTTGTTACCTACAAGGTAAATGTGACTGCTTCCTCACCCACACCTGTATTTAAACCTGAGTCGTTGTGGCAGAACAATAACCATAAATAAAGATCAAAGGGAGCCAAGAAAAAAGATGAACGTAGACAAAGACTAAACAAATTAACACAAAGTCACGTGTATAGCACGTCAACAACAACAAAAAAAAACAGACAGAAAATACGAATAAAAAAATAAGATCATTTAAAGTAAGATGAAAAGAAAACATAATATGATAAAGTAATACAAAAGAAAAAGATGAACATAAAACATAATATGATAAAGTAAAACAAAAGAATAAGAGAACAAAAGAAGATTAACAAAAGCTGCCTGAAATAAGAAAAAATAAAGTTTTTTTAAGCAAACAACACAGCAAACTATAACAGATCCAATTTATTTCATTCCTCAGCGAGCGGCAACGTTCACCAATGGTGACAATTTTTGGCGTATGCAACCGTTTTTCCCCACCATTAAGGCAGCAGTATTTCGACTTCATGGGTGATGTTTTACCGCGACACAAGCCTGCATGCGTTTAAAAACAATTCCTATCTGTATTTACCAGCACAAATGGCCTAATCTTAGTCCTTCGGATGAGACTATAAACCGAGGCCCCGTGTGCGAGCGCACGCAGAACATCTTGCGCACACACACACGTTAAATCCTGTTCCGCTTTTCGTAAGATTAAGCCATTGTGTGGCGGTGGGAACAGATGACAAGTTTTACAAAACTGCATACAAGTAGTGACTGGATGTAAAAAAAAATAATATAAAAAAGCAGATGAGTGCTTAATCCATTATCCTCGATATCAAAGAATAGATAAATAATCAATAGATATATAAATAATAAATACATAGATAAATAAATAAATAAATATTCTTGCGAAAAACAGAAAAGGTTCTAACACGTGCTCAAGACGTTCTGCATGCGTTCGCACTCGGGACTGCGGTTAATAGTCCCATCCGATTTGGAGGAAATGGAGTCAGTACTGCAGTTAACTCCAGTGGAAAAATTCCAGGGAACGGGTGACTGGTGAGGGCTGGAACCTGGGCTCAGCACCGGGCCATGGGTTCCAGAGCCAAGGCTGTAACCATTAAGCTATCCCCTTATTTTTGTTTAAAACCATTTCACTTTTTAAAAATATTTTATTCCACTTTAAGTCACGGCAGATTTCTCTGCGTGAAATCCGGGCTGCTCTCCCCAGGCAGAGCGGGTTTAGTTGCCACGAGAGCAGCGCCACACATTGCTTTTTTTCTTTTCCTGTCTGCAGCTGCATTCGCTTCCCTATCAGAGTGACATTTTATTTTTTGTTTTACAGAACTTGCCAGGAAGAACTTTTTGGGGTTTTCCCACGATGGTGGCTGTCCTGAGCTGACCCTTTATGGTTGACCAGGGCGTCGATACAAGCAAGGACAGTCGAGTTGGTTTATACTTCGTTTTAAACTGTACATAGTTGCACATTTCTAATACGTGTTTTAAAATGTGACGAGGTGACAGCCCCAATATGGCTTGTGCGGTGGGCGGGGCTCTAAGCAACATTGGATTGGATTGAAGGAACAACTTTCTTGCTACCCTGGGTTCTTTTGCGTGTGCTGAAAAATTTTATATAACACATGGAACCTGGGTTTATCTCTCATCCAAAAGACCAGCACCCAGACCACCACTCGTGGTCTAATGGATTGGGGGAAACATTTTGGGCCCAAATGGGGGTCAAACCACCGGGACCCAGACTTTTCGCTTTCTGGGAAGGTGCCTTACCACCAATGCACCATGAATTCTTTGTTAACACCCTTCTTCCACCCCACCCCCACCCCCTCAACAACAAAAACTCAGATACCCAACAGACATAATTATAAACCAAACATAAAAAAAGAAAAAATCAGATTAATGTTGTCTTTTGTGTATTTAAGGGTTCATCTAATAATGGCAGATCAAAGAGCAACAAACCGAAATAGATCCGTTTACATGGCAGCCATGTTTATGTGACGTCTTTTCTTCTTTTTTCTTTTCTTTGTTTTGTGTCAGGGGACAGCTGGGGAAGAAGGGAACCCACACGTGATCTGCCCAGGAAGGGAAACTACTGGTGGTCTGTCGCTCTCTATCTAAGTATTGGGTGGTTGGTTTTTGTGCTTATGAATTGATTGGTTCAGTGATAAATGTTCTAACCTGCCAGCTTCCTAGCTAGCTAACTAGCTAACTAATTAACTAACTTGCTAACTAACTAGCTGACTAACACTGTGTGTGTGTGTGTGAGAGTATGT
>CM060347.1:20364473-20371973 GCA_030674155.1 Stramonita haemastoma | reverse complement strand
TTAGCTCAAAGTTACAGAGTAAAACACAACGCATAGCAAAACTGGGATCAAATTCGATATTACAGTTATACCTGACAATGTCAACACATGCATTCAACATATAAACATAAAATGAAATGTACATCAGAGAGAGAGAGAGAGAGAGGGGAGAGGAGAGAGAGAGAGAGGAGGAGAGAGAGAGAGAGAGAGAGAGAGAGAGAGAGAGAGGAGAGAGAGAGAGAGAGAGAGAGAGAGAGAGAGAGAGAGAGAGAGAGAGAGAGAGAGAGAGAGAACCCAAAACTTTTAGTGTACTTTAGCCTTTGGTCACAATACATCAACATGTAAAATATGAAACGGCAATTTACAACCTTCTTAGTCACGAAAATATTAATCTGCACTTTAAAACTTACCAAAAGACCTCAAGGCAAGAACACCTTTTCAAAACATCAAATCAAATAAGTAAATAACTTATCATAAACAGAAGCATATTGTTTTCTTCATCTTTAGATGACTTTAAAGAATTGCACTTTGCCTTCTGTTTACTGCATGGAAAACAAATCTGGACAAATTGTGTCTGTGATTTCCATTTGTTGCTTTTAAAAGCGCATATACAGGAACATTTACTGATTCTTTCAGAAATTTATCTCGTAAGTCTTTATAGAGACAACAATCAAAAATAAAATGGTGCTCGTTTTCAGGTTTGTCATTACAAAATGGACAATTTCTATCCTGTGCTACCTCACTGTATCTATTTACGTTATTTTTAAGCGGAAGCACATTCAATCTCAACTGGGTGATGGCGACACGAAAACAGTACGTCTCCATATCACATACATATTTTTCTTTTTCGAAAACTGATTTAAATGTTCGATATAAATCATACCTTGTACGGTCTCTGATGGTTCCATCCCATTCCTGGACGAACAAATCAATTAGCCTTTGTTTAAATACACGTAAAAACACTTTTACATCCCCAACGCTATGTTGCATCCACACAATATTAAACCCAGTCTCACATAAAATTTCTCTTACTTTTGTAGCCCAGCAGTCCTTTCCAGATCTATCTAATTCAAATAGCATTGCATAAGCCTTATGTGGTAGTCTACTTCTATCCATCTGTAACAGTTTTAGCCAGTATCTCAAACAATTAATACAAGAATGAATATATAATGGATATCTTCCCAGCTCACCATAAACCATCTTATTTGGTGCTCTTGCTGGGACTCCTAGAAAACGTTTACA
The DNA here is from genome assembly GCA_030674155.1 of Stramonita haemastoma. Lineage (NCBI taxonomy): Eukaryota > Metazoa > Mollusca > Gastropoda > Neogastropoda > Muricidae > Stramonita > Stramonita haemastoma. The sequence continues at coordinate 20,370,752 of CM060347.1, read as the reverse complement.
TGCCATTAAATGAACCTTTTCTATGTGCTCTAGTCTCTGCAGTCCCCATAATTCTGATGAGTACAATAATACTGGTCGAATTTTAGTGTCAAAAATTTTGAAAAATACATTCGAGGTCATCTCTTTATACTTCTGAAACACCTTATTTAATTGAAAAACTGCTTTTTTCCCCTTTGCTGCTAAATGTATAGTACCTCTTTTAACACTGATCATAGTTGTAAAGTTAAACCCCAAATAACAGTAATTATTAACAACCTCTAATTTCTCAAAATTGTAGAACCATTTTTCATGCATGCCTAAGTACCCCCCTTTTCTAAATACAATCACTTTTGTCTTTTCGGAATTAACACATAGCTTCAGTTTTTTGCAACATTCATGCAACACATTAAGTTGAGTTTGAAGGCCCATAGGGGTAGTTGAAAGTAAAGCAACATCATCAGCAAATAGCAATATGAAAAGCTCCATATAATCTGATAACAGTGCTCCATGTTTGCCCTTTTCTTTAATGTTGTGTGCTAACTGATCAATAAAAATTGAAAACAATGTAGGGCTCATAACGCATCCTTGCCGAACACCAATAGGACATTCAAACATATCTGAGAGTTCATGGTTTATACATATACATGACAACAGTGATTGATACATAGCTTTTAAACAAGCAAAGAATTTTCCTTTTACACCTTGAGCATCTATACATTCTAAAAGTTTGTCATGTCGAACAGAGTCAAAGGCTTTTCTAAAATCTACAAAAGCAACATATAATTTTCTGCCTTTTTTACACAAATATTTCTGAACTGTTGCATATAATGTAAAAATATGATCGACCGTTGAGTGGTTCTTACGAAATCCTGCTTGGGAATCTGAAAGTAAATCATTATCTTCTAGCCATGTGTACAGTCTTTTGTTTAGAATAGTTGTGTAACACTTTGAAATAATGCTAAGTAGGGATATTCCTCTGTAGTTATCAACCATTTCAGGATTTCCTTTTTTATATATTGGGATGATAATGGCTTTTAACCATTCCTGCGGAAAAATACCTTGATCAAAAATAGTATTGAACAGTTTTGTCAAAAATGAATATACTTCTTCCCCACCAGCCTGTAGCATTTCAGCAGAAATAGCATCAATTCCACTTGCTTTACGTTTTTTGAGTTTTCTAATGGCTTGGGTGACTTCTACTTCTGTTATGGGCTGATTTAACTCATGATTATTTTCTTCAGATATATCAGCTTCAATTACCCTCTGATCTATCTCTTCATTGCTATTTTGAAACAGATTTTTAAAATGGTTAAACCACTCTTCCATACTAATATTGTTACCAATTCTCTTTTTCCCACCGCATCCCATACTTCTTAACTGGTTCCAAAACTGAGAAGAATTATCCATTTCTCTTGCCAAAATTTCTGTTTTTAGTTTTTTGAACTTCTGTCTTTTATCTTTCAGTAAGTGTTTATATCTTTTTCTTGCTTCTACATACAGTAATCTATCTTCATCTGATCTAGACTTTCTAAAACAGTTAAGCTTTCTCCTACTTTCCTTTTCTGCTATCTTACATTCGTTATCAAACCATTCTGATTTTTTCTTCTTATTTTTATGAAATGTCTTTAACATGCACTGACTAGAAGTTTTCAGGCATGCTACAAAAATATCTAAGGCTTGATCTATATCTATATCCAGACTATGTGTGGCCAGAATCAGTTTGTCTTTGATGCCTTTACTTTGCAACATCACAATAAAATCACTATTGTATTCTTCATTCCATACAATTTTCTCACAAACCAAATTTTCATCTTCAACTACCTCCCAATTTTTGTCTGTTGACCATTTCTTAATCTGTAATTCCAAAATAACTGGAAGATGGTCTGATTCAGTTAAGCTTTCAACAGTAAGGGATACAACATTGACATAGGAAAGCAACTCATATGATGCAATAAAATAGTCCACTGTACTTGTTCCAGAGGCTGCAATATAGGTACAACTGTCATCAAAGTTTTGTTCACTAAGCCCATTTAAAATAATGCATTCAAACATATTACATATTTCTAATAATTGCTCACCAAAAAGATTGACCCCACCATCTTGAGATTTTCGTGGGAAGTTGTTGTCATCTGAAACAGTTGTACCTGTGAAATCAGTATCATCACCACTAAAACTATAATTTCTTGATGCAGTTCTTGCATTTAAGTCACCATTTAGGAGAATATAAAAGTCATCCCTCTTTTCATATAAATCTATTAGGCATTGTTCTAACATTTCCATACCATATATTCCTTCCTGGCTTTTCCAGAAAGGGGAATCATTTGGTGGAATATATGAGCAAACAAGCATAATTTCCTTGCTTGTAGAAAAAAGTTCTTTATCAATTTTGACAATTATAGTATTTTCAACTTCTAAGTGAACTTGTTCCACAAAATTGGCAAAAGATTTCTTAATTAGAACAATGACACCCCCTGAGTATCGCCCTTTCCGAGACAGCTTTTTGGCTTTTGATGTGTAGATAATATAATCACTGAAAATAGGAGAATCAAAATCATTTGCAAGAAAAGTTTCTGTCAAACATACAAAATCATAAGAAAAAAGAAAATTTAAAAAGTGGTCATTTTCCAGCTTTGGTAAGAGGCCATTTACATTGTAGTTCAGAAATTTTACTCGATAGCTATTTACACTATTTACAAGTACATCTGGCTGAGTTGCTGAACTGTTTGCTTGCACTATATCTGTATCATGTTGAACATCATGCATCTGTTTCCTTAAGTACCGCTTTCTTGGTATTGTGGCCTGGCTGAGTTCCTATTTACTAGTGCATGGAATCCCCTTATTTTTCTGTTCAGACTGAGACGTATCAAACTGCTTGTCTAAAGTGTTTGACTGTTCATTTGGTTGTACCTTCCTGAACGAGTCAACGATGCTGTGCTGGCTTTTGGATCTTGCAGAGGTCTTAACTCCTCTACGACTTTTTATTCCAGTGCTAGAGACACCACGTCTTTGACGTAGTGTTCGCACAGAGGACCTTGTTTTTTTGTCATTTGTGACAGATTTACCACATACATCGCTTTCTGAGTTATTGCTCTGTTCTGGTGGTTGGTCAACAGTCGTGTCTGGTCTTTCTATATTTCCTGTGTCAGTGTTGTATGTTTCCTTTTGTCTGTCACATGCCATGTCCGTGCTCTGTTGTTCTGTGATTTGATGAGGTTCACCATTATCATCTGTTTCTTGTGCTTTGTCACAGCTCATAAGAATCTTACCATGAGCCTCAACATGAGCATCAGTAATCTCTGCCTCTCTTCTGATGTCAGTAGTAATATCAGTAACTCTCACTGCAAAGTCCTCTACCATAACACTGTCATCACTGTCACTGTCTTGTTTGTTAGTCGTGTGTTTGACCCAAGTTCTATGTGCAAGGTCTTCACTGCACTCAGTTTCTAAATCCGAGTACCTGTCCTTCTTGTCTGTCAGGTTAAGTCTGTCATGGTCATAGTAGTCAGAGTCACCGTGATCAACAGCCTCAGCAGGGCTGACAGTCTGTCTGACAGGATCTCTCCTGCTGTTGGCATAGCTGGGCTCCTGCCTCCTCCTGGGCTCCTGCTCCTGCCTCCTCACACTCTGGACAGGACGTCTTGGGGTACTGGATCTCCTGTGGCTGTCTTTCAGCATGACCACCCTTCTGTGGTCTGATGTGGCATAAGACTGTGAAGGTCTTCCATACCTTGCTGCTTGGCTGTATGACTGGATACCTGGAACCACTGGAATAGGAGATGTTCTTGACTCTGGATAGTGAGTGTTCTTCCAGTCTATGTCAACCCATCTGTCTTTCCAGCTGCCATGAGCCTCTCTGCTATTTGAGTATCCTTTTGTCGTGTTTCTCTTCTCTTCTGATTCCCGGGGCATCAGCTGATGGCGATGAGTTGATGAATTGGACTTGTAGCGTCTGTCTTCAGACAGGCTCATGTTGTCTTCAGGGACCTCGCTGAATCCAAACCTGCTTGGATGGTGCCCATTTTGGTTTGCATTGGCCCTTCCTGCTGTAGGTCTGTTGGATTGAAGGTTTTCTGACTTCCGGGACCATCCGTTTCTCTGGTCTGATTGTAGTTGTGGCCAGTCCTCCACCTGTCCCTTATTCTCTGAAGTGCGGTGCCATTCATTTCTATATCTGGATGAGGCAGCTGGCTGCCTGTCCCTGACTTGTAACTGTCCATTACGTATGTAGGCTATTTTTCCCTGCCCTCTGTGAAATTCGACCATGTCCCTTTGTCTTGTGGTGAGGTCGGAGGCCGCTCGTATACCATATCTCCTCAGGCTGTCCCTTAAGTCTCCATCACCCAGCACTGCCATCTTGTCCATCCACCTGTAGAACTGGACAAGGATGGGACGAGGGTCACTTGAGCGTGGTCTTTGCCTCCCTATTCGGAAGGCTCTGGCGATATCTTTCTCACTCCATTCTGGGTACTGGCTATGGTCATTCAGCAGGTCAACAACAATGTGAGTGGTGGCATACTCGTCCTCCCACTGCTGTTCCTCCACATTCATGATCTTGACACTGCAAGCTTTAAGGTTCTGTTCTGTTGTTTCAAGTCTTCTTTCTAGTTGATCCAGTCTGTCCATGATAGTTCCGTTGTCTTCTTTTATTTCTCTTAAATCCTCACTGTGACAGACTACCATTTCCTCCAGATTACTAATCTTTGAGAAAAACCGAGAGAAATTGTCCTCAAGGGAGCAAAATCTCTCGTCCATGCTTGATTTGATGGCTGCAGAGTGAAGGGCAAAGCCCTGCTGCATCTGTGCCAAGCGCCAGTCGATCATCTGCAGTAAACTGCCTGGATGGGGTACGTAAGTATTTTCTGCCATTTTTTCAGGCGCCTGTAGTGCACTCTGCTGCAAACTAGTTTACAAGTAGCTCTGGCTCAAGTTTAGGGGCATCAATACACAGACTTAATGAAAATGTGACAAGGTAGTAGTAGGAAAAAACTTTTGTTAATCTTTTCAAGCACCTGTGTATTTTCCTTCTCCGAGAGAGAGAGAGAGAGAGAGAGAGAGAGAGAGAGAGAGAGAGAGAGAGAGAGAGAGAGAGAGAGAGAGAGAGAGAGAAGCCCGAATTTCAGCACACAGAGAAATGGGCTGCTGTGACATAAAGAGGCACATAAAAAAAAAATTTAATGTTGGGCTTCACACTGCAACTGCCGCCGTGCCGTTAAACAGCTGAAACACGTCCCACCAGTCCCCGAGCTGCAGGCGGAAGAGGGCAGGGTCTTTGTAGTAAGCCATCACCCGACACGTCTGATCATCGTCCACGATGCCTACCCGCATCCACTCCTCCACAACAGCTCGCTCCAGCCTGTACAGCCTCTGCAACGCTTCCTTCCCCCCAGCGAAGAACCCTCCAAGAATCAGAGAACCCCGGACCCTGTGCAACCTATGAGAGTGTTGCCTGGCCTCCTCCACCCAGCCCGGACCCAACTGAACGATCGTCACTTTGTTACCATGCTGGAGAAGATTGTAAGGCTTCCATATCCCGTCTTCGGGGAAGATGTGCGCTTGCCCGTGCCCGTAGCCTCCGTCCAGCCAGATGAAGTAAGAAGACTGGAAAGGGTCGACGCTCATGGCTTCAGCACGAAGTGAGTCTTGCTCAGCATGAGAATGTCGTATTCGGGGATGTTGGCTTCAGGATGTCGCATGGACGCCAGCAGGTTGCCTTTCCTGTAGCTCCAGCTGTTCATGATTCTCTGGAAGCGGTCTTTGAGATGGAAGTAAGGGAGATCTCGCATCTCCATCTCCACCACCATGGTCTTGTCTGACTGATGTCGTCGAAGATGGCGGATGGTTTTTGCGGCGACGGAGTCTGCGAAGATGACCATGTTGACTTGAAGTTTCATCACGGGTCTGAGAAAATGGAGGTAGTGGCTGTAAGGTCTGGCGTATTCTGAGTCCCAGTCACCTGGTGTGTAAAGAGTATCCTCAATATAAAAGAATAAAAGAAATAAAAAATAAATAAAGATAATGATGAATACACCCATCAATTTTTTTTTTTTTTGTAATGAAACATCTTAAATACTACATTGTACGCATAGCCTACATGCATACGTTGCACGCTTGCTTGACTTTCTGCAGGCTTGCTTGTAGGCACACTTACATGTAAGTCTACACACATACATACGTGCAGACACGTATACACACATACGTGCGCGCTTTGTGCACGCACATGGTCTCATACTACAGTACAGTACAGTATAGTACACTACACTACACTACACTACACTACACTACACTACACTACACTACACT
>CM060347.1:20329473-20359473 GCA_030674155.1 Stramonita haemastoma | reverse complement strand
GGAGATGGGGCTGAATGGTATTAAAGGCAGAGGAAAAATCAACAAAAAGTATACGAACTAAAGAGTCAGGTTTTTTCTAGGTGAGAGTATGCATTGCGCATCAAGGTAACGGTAGCATCATTTGTACTTCTATTGGCTTTGTAAGGAAATTGTAGAGGATCCAGATATGAGGAAGTGGAGAGAGGAAGCTGTTTCAGAATGAGTCTTTCAAAGCATTCCATTACTATTGGTGTGAGAGCTACTGGTCTGTAATCATTTAAAGATTTGGGGTGATTATTTTTCGGAACAGGACATACTATTGATTTTTTTTCCAGAGACTAGGTACATGGCACCTTTTAAAGATAAAGTAAACAAATCACTAAAAACATGACACAACTGTTCAGCACAGGATTTTAAAAGATGCCCACAAATACCATCCACACCCACAGCCTTCCTCACATGCAATGCTTTAAATACTGATTTCACATGTTTAGAATCAACAATAAAATCTGCATCATCTGAATCATTACCACAGACATTTTTTCGCAGGTTTAAAAGAACAGATTCAAGTTCATGTTTATTATCTTCACGCTCAAAGGGGCAATATAAATCATTAAGTTTTTCAGAAAAAGCTATTTGTTCCTCTAATGGCATTGACTGTGCTGATGCTTTACGTTTGCTTGCCCTGAAAGTATCTTTAACCCCCTACATGCTTTTGCCAGATGACCCCCTTGAAACTGTTCTTCAACTTTCTCTTTGTACGATCTTTTACCCTCCCGGATTTCTTTTTGGAGTTTCTTTTGAACTGCTCTGCAAGCCATTTTATGGCTGCTCTGAAAAGCTACTTTCTTTTTGTTTAGAGATGATTTTATTGTTTTAGTCACCCAAGGCTTATTGCTGGGGAATACCTTAACAGTTTTTTTTGTTTTTTTTAATTATTAGCTTTTCACAAAAGGAAATACAATCATGAACAACATCAGTTGCTTCATCCACATTCTCACTGGAGCCAAGAAACACACTCCAGTCAGTACACTCAAAACAACCTTTCAACTCTTCCACACTTTCGTTCGTCCACACTTTCAGTCTTTTTTTCACGACAGGGTCAGTTTTAATTTTGGGTTTGTAAGCAGACATGTACTGTGGTCTGACGTCCCAAGGGGTGGGAGAAGAACAAGTTGAAATGCATCTAAAATATTTCCAAAACATTTGTCTAAAATTCGATTTTGGCGAGTAAAACAAGTGATGTATTGTTTAAAACAAGGCAAAACATGTTTTAAATCACAATGGCTAAAATTGCCAAGCACAAAACAGGGCGAGTCTGGAGTTTTAATTTGTAGTTCGTGCGCAGTGTCCCCCATCTCTATGACAGCACTGGCGGCACAGACAGATGGCGAACATAACATACTGTCACAAACACCTGGCCAAACTCCCTTGGTAAATATTTTGGGCGAAGGGAAAGGTGGGGGAGGGTGGGGGAGGGAGGGGTGGGTGGAGAGGGATGGAGAGGGGTGGGGATGGAGAGGGAGGGGGAAGGAGGGGGAGTGGTGGTTGGGAAAGGTGAGGTGAAGGTAAGGGTGAAGGTGATTGCCTGTTGCCAGTAGTTTTGTATTGACAGAAAATTGTACTTGGTTTGAAAGCTTGGGTCACTAATTTTAGGAGGGTGGGTAAGCAAACAAGTTATAACGACACCAGCATGTATCAATCATCATGTTCTTTGCATCATATGGATGCATTTTTGAGTGTTTGGCCGAATACCATCACCAATGAAGAACTCCACCGAAGAACAGAAACAGAACCCATCTCCATGCAAGTCAAACGGAGGCGTTGGCGATGGATAGGACATGTGCTCTGCCAGCCGACTACAGCCATATCCAGAATCGCCCTACGATGGACTCCAGACGGTCGAAGAAAGAGGCCGCCCCTAGGAAACTTGGAGGAGAACAGTAGAGAGGGAGATGAAGGAAAAGGGTTAGACATGGGGCTGTCTGGAGCGTATTTCAGCCGACCGACATCAGTGGCGGGCTCTAGTTGAGGCCTTATGCTACCTGAGCACAAAGAGGACTAGATAGATAGATAGATAGATAGATAGATAGATAGATAGATAGATAGATAGATAGATAGATAGATAGATAGATAGATAGATTATTACATTCATAATGATTGCACAATGTTCAAATTTTGCTGCCTGCAGTAATGTTATCTGTAAACTTTTCTCAAATTTGCAAACGGGAAGTGCAATTACATTAGTTTCCCCCCACTAAAAAGGAATTGGGTCGCAGAGTATAAAAGTATTAGTTAAGAAATGTAATTTATACAAGCCTGCTTCAATTAAGTGTACAAATTCCTGACTGGACAGACAGAACAGCTTGCAAAGCAGCGTAAATGGGAAATACCGTTTCAGCTCAGCTGCATTGCACCTACTCTTTTCAAACACGAATTAAATCTTATCCCCCCCACTAAATTTTCATTAAAACCAACAGGAACTGTCAAGTACACCCACCAAAACATAAAACAAGTGAAAAAAAATGTTGAAGCAATTACTTTTTGCTAGAGCCCTTTTTTGGCAAAATGTTCCTGGACTAATAGCCCAAACCATCTTGTACTTTTTTTTTCTTTTTTTTCCTTCTCATTCCATCTCAATACTAGCTCCCCTTCCCCCCCCCCCTCCCCCCCTGCTCTCTAAGACAGAAAAGTTTTGATTTACAATGAGGCGTAATGTGCTTGCAGGAATAAGGCAGAACATCTTGCGCACACATTAAATCCTGTTCCGCTTTTCGTAAGAGCAGGCCATTGTGTGCCGGTGGGAACATGACAAAATTAAAATATTTTACAAAACTGCATACACACGGGAACTGGACGAAAAAAAAGCACGAGTGCTTATTCCATTACCCTCGATATAAAAGATTAAAAAAATGTTCTTTTAAATAATAAAAAGGTGTAAAAAAAAAAAAAAAAAAAAAAAACAAACCACAAGCCAAACAAAAATAAGTGGAGATGCCGGGGATCGAACCCGGGCCTTTCACATGCAAAGCGAACGCTCTACCACTGAGCTACATCCCCATCTGACAACTAACTGAAAAATATATAATATATTTCTTATTTTTTATATAAGCCCGTCGCCTTATACTTTTCTTTCACCTGTAGTATCTATTTAATGCAGTTTTGTATTATTAGTTAATTAACACAATACAATGAGTAATTCAATAAATCTAATCGACAATGCCTGTCTCGGAAAAGAACACTATGCAAACCATTAAGGTCAGATAACTGCGGCTATATGACAAGCACAGCCGGCGCGAATACCATAGTCGACACTGACTGACGGAGGCCTAGTAGGCCTACTAGCCTACTACTACTAGGCCAACTATGACAAGCAACTCCTAACCAACAACCTTACATACAATTGAAAGAAATGAGTGAGAGAAACTTTGAAACTATTTTCATTGGGTGTTTCTTCTTCTTGAATTGAATTGTATATAATATCTAGTTTTTTTTTCTAAAAGGAAAACAAGGACGCACCATGGCATTGAACTGATTGAAGCATCCCAGTAGGTCCTACTTATTTTTTCCTTTTATATCGAGGATGGAAAAAAAATATATTGGAGGATATTGGAATAAGCATTCATGGGCGCTTAAAAAATAAACAAAAAACCCCCCATCTAGCCCCCGTGTGTATGCAGTTTTGTCAGTTTTGTCGTCTGTTCCAACTGGTTCACAATAACCTACTCTTACAAAAAGCGTAACGGGTTTTAACGTGTGCGCAATATGTTCTCTTTGCGTTCGCACACGTGATCTCGATTTATAGTCTCATCCGAATGACATTTGGGGGAGTGGAGTCGGTACTGATGTCAACTCCAGAGGAAAAATCTTCTTGAAAGAGATTCGAACCCAGGTCAGCAGATCACGAGCCCAATGTGCATCACTCTAACCACCAGGCTACCTCGTCTGCAGGAACTAGTCACTGACTTTTCTTTACCGGTCAAGCTCTCTTTGCTTTGAATCATGAGTTGTCCTACTCTATCAAGAGGAGTTGGAGCAAGTGCCTTTCTTTTTATTTCCTTCCTTCCTTCCTTCCTTCCTTCCTTCCTTTCTTTCCTTCCTTCCTTCCTTTCTTTCTTTCTTTCTTTCTTTCTTTCTTTCCTCCTCCTCCTCTTCCTCCGCCCCCTCTTCCTCCTCCTACCCCCCCCCCCCTCTCTGTCTCTTGTTGTACAATAGTTTATTGGGTTGGTCACGAGGGCAATGGACTCTGGTACAGAAAGTATTATTTTATATTTATTTATTTATTATTTTATATGGAGGATAATTGAATAAGCACTCATGTGCTTTTTTACATCCAGTCCCCGTGTGTATGCAGTTTTGTAAATACTGTCATCTGTTCCCACCAGCACATAATGGCCTACTCTTACGAAAAGCGGAACAGGATTTAACGTGTGCACAAGATGTTCTCCATGCGTTCGCACAACGGGCCTCGGTTTACAGTCTCATCTGAAGGACTTTTGGGGAGAGTGGAGTCAGCACTGATGTTAACCCCAGGGGAAAAAATCCCCTCGTGCGGGAATCGAACTTGGTCGTAAAATTGCGAGCGCAATGTTGTGGCCACTAGGCTATCCCGTTCCCTATATACCCCCCTATAGGCTACTACCTCTCTTTTTAAGATTCATGTAGGCATCCCTCAGTCTTGGGAGACTTTGGAGTTGCACTCTAGGCTCTAGAGCACAAAGCCTGGGTAAGTATGAAGAGCAAGCTGTTATCCATGCAGCAGACACCCCATCTCCACGTCTCTGGAATGATCCATTGGAAAGGCATTCGCCGATACAAATGGTTCCAGTACCGTTGCAGGAGCTGCCAGAATGTTGCCATGATAGGCCTACAGCCCCAAAGCACTCCGGGACTCCAACTGCCTGATTTTTCCTCAGGGATGGTGTCTTAACACGACACCTGTGTACATGCTGTTTTTTGTTTTGTTTTTGGTTTTGATATTTCGTTATCATCCGCTCCTACCAGCACAAAATGCCTGATCTTCCAAAAGGCGGAACAGATTTTTAATGTGTGCGCGATGTTCTGCGTACGTTCACACACGGGACCTCGGTTTATAGTCTCATCCGAATGACTTTTAAAATTAGCTCCTTCAAAACAAACGTTGTAGATTCTTTTGAAAAAATAATCTGATGGACACAGTGTAAGTCCAGTTTTTTTTTTTAATGCTTGTGGTCACCTTACATCTGGTTGCTTTGTAGATTGTTATTTTTATCCTTGTGCGTTTTAAAAAAGAATTGTCTGTCTGACTTGAGCTTATGTTGTACTGTCTTTGTTTTGTTTTACCTTGTATTGTGAGGTCTGGGTTAAAAAAAAACGTTTTCCTCATTCATTTTGTTCTTTTTAGTGTATATTAACACTATTTTTGTATGATTTTATAAATTATTACATTTTTTGTGAGGGCAGGATGAAAAAAAAAGTTCTGTAAACTTATTCTTTTACCTTCAATAAGGATTATTTTGACTAGATACACACACACTCACACTCACACTTCACACACACTTTTCGTTTCACGAGTACTTTTTTAATATTTTTTAATTTCTCTGATTATGATTATCGTATCAGGTCCTAGCCTATAGCTATAGCCTAGGGCCTAGCCTAGTAGCCTACAGCACGGGTTTGAGTTTATTGATCCGCTGTGGATATAATGACATCTGAAGTCACGTGATCTGTGTGTTTCTGTTTTAATTCCCGCCAGGAACAATAAAACCACGTTTCTAAGCTAAACAAATCGTCAGAATTTGCCGGTAAGTGTTCGGTTGCATGGATGGGCATGTGAAACATTGATCCTGATTGAGAAATGTCTTTGCAATCCCATGATTGCAAGCTCAAACATGCAAATAGTCACCGATTCAGAGTCTCGACTTTCTATCGTGCATGCTCCAAAATGGCGGCGTCCATGTCAGAACTGTCAACATTCTTGGATTCGTAAACTGGACGAGATCGTTGCTGCCACAATCTGGTAGATCGAGAGAAAAAAAAGGAACACAGTGGCCCACCCTCTTAATAGGATATAATAAGGATGTGCGGGAAGATAGGGGTTGATCGTGGAGAGGGGATGAACAGGATTGTAAATCGCTAATTGCCGGGGATTACGGGAAGGGGGGTGGGGGGCTGCATGTTTTCCTTATAATTTGCAAGTCTTTTACCCAAATTACTAGCCTATACAGTTACCGGCTGGAGGAGGGTGTCTTTTTTCTATAGAAGTTCGCCAGGGTCAACACTTGTAGCCATGGGTTCTTTAGTTTTACAGTATCTGAGTATGTTGCACTAAATTTGTGTTCATGGGACTGAGGCCTGGGATCACTGGGATCACTATGGCCTACTCCAGGTCCAACTCAGATGGATTGGGGGGGGGGGGGGGGGACTCAGTCTCATAGTCTTCCTGGGATAACAAGCTAGCTTCTGTTCAAGGCATGCATATTAATTTTTTTAATTAAATAAAACGCCACTCATCCAGTTGTGATGACACAGAAACGCAAGTTGAATAAAATAATAATTTAATTAATAATATAATAGCCTAACAGTAACAATATTAACTTTAAGGTACAAAAGGTAAAGGTTGTGGTTTTTTTTTTTGTCTGATCATGAGTTTTTCTTTTTTGTTTGTGGAAAAAGTGATCATTTTTAAAACTATCTTAATTGCTAAAATTAGTTGATGAGAATGAGAAAGCACAGTTGAAATGTTTGCATTAAAAACTTCTTTTTTTTTTCCCCAAAACAAGGATGCTTTGCTTAGTTTTACTTTTAGTCTTTTACACTTTTCATACACTGAAGCAATTCATTAACTTTCATTCTTGCAGTGGCTACAGCATTCACATTTTTAGAAATATTTTTTTTAGTTAAATAAAAAGAAAATGCTTGGTCCAAAACAAGTTTGCTTAGTTATATATTCTTGAAACACTGAATGAAGCAATTCATCATACACTCTTGATACACTGAAGCAGTTATTCATTAACTTTCATTTTTGCAGTGGCTACAACATTCACGCTTTTAGAGGAGAGAAAATATTTTGAGGATCCGAGTGGCAATAAGTGAGTAAAGTAAGGGAAGATCATGCCTGCTCCACGAAGACGTACCCCGAGGGCAGAAGCAGCAGCAGCGTTGGCCGAGGCTGCCGAAGAACAGGCTGCTGCAGAGGCTGCGTAAGTTGTGGTCCTTGTCCATTGCTCTGTGTTTTCTTTTTTCCTTTTCTTTCTTGTTCTTTTTTGTTTTTATTTCATTATTATTCTGTTGTATGTGGAGCCTGTACATTATGAAAAAAATGGTCATAGAAAACATTTGTATTTATAAATAATAACAGAACTTTCTGTTTTTCTGTGCTAGAAATGTCCTCTTTGTTTCTGCCTTGTTCGTTTTTCTTTCTGTCACCCCCTTCTTGTCTGTTTTCTGCCTTCTTGGTCCATTCTCCTGCCTTTTTTCCCAGGAAAACTTAAAAGATAATTCTTTTTTATGCCGAAGTTGAGGCACCAGGCCCGACTTGTCAGGTGCTTAACGGTAGTGAAGCATTTTTGCTCATGCTTTATAATAGACAATAGTTGCTGTCTGAGCAGTCTCTGCCCATTTTTGTTTGAGTAAACCTGCGAAACACAAACAGCTAGAAAAAATGTCTGATTTATATTTTTAACCAAATCACTTTTTTTATCTTTTTCTTTTCCAGAGCCGAGAACGATTCTGACAGTGATTTTGAAGAGGCCAAAGTGACAGGAAGAAAAAGGAAAAAGAAGGATGAAGGACCGGTGAGTGTGGAATGAAGTCCTTGTGTAGGTTTTTATAATACAGTCAGTGCGGGGAGAGCAGTCTGTCATTGGGAAAGGACCTTAAGGATGATCTAAAGGTAACGCACCTGCCTATAAAGTGAAAAGTCCGGGTTGGAAGTGTGCGTGGGTTCAATCGCCGTTTGTGGCATAAACTTTTTTCCCATCCACTAGACCATGAGTGGTGGTCTAGGTGTTGGTCTTTTGAATTAGACGATAAATCGAGGTCCTATGTGTTACACATAATTATTTAGTGCACGTAAAAGAACCCACGGCAACAAGGGTGTTTAGGAAAAAGTCACTGATAAGAAAGATAAATACAGCTGGAGACAGGAGAAGGGGAAAAAAAAAGAGGTGGCACCGCTCTTGTGGCGATGTGCTCTCTGGGGAAAGCCGGTCGAATTTCATGCAGAAAAATCTGCCGTTAACTTAGAGTGGTATTCAATACAATACAATTACTATGGGTCAGGTGGGAAGTGAAGGCTCCATTTCTATTCTAAAGATGAGACGTATAAAAACAGTGTTGTTTTGTGCAAAGAAATTAAAAACCAGATACCATACACAGACCGGGCAGAATCATGCCATGTTATGATATGTATAATTTGTAATTTGCCATGAAACTTGTTTGCATTATTTTGCTGTCTGTATTTGTATAGAACTCTCCTCTATTCCTGCCTCTGTCATAATTTTTTTTTTATTCTAATGCATTCCATCATTTAAAAAAATAATCAGGGGTTCATTACATACCATATGACATAACTCCTTGGATGTTTTTTTAATTAAAATTTTAAACCTGATTAAAAATGACATCCTTCATCTGATTACTTAAACCATGGAGTAAGTAAAAAGTGCACAAAAAGTGAGAACGTTGTGTTCACAAGTTAAGGAACAGCCTGTCAGCTTTTGGGAATGTTATTCAGAGAACCTAGAGGTGTACAGTATCAGGAATGGGAAACTTTTGGCACTTCAACCAGCACTAACAAAAGGTGTATTCAGAAAACTAAAAATAAACAATTACTTTTCAAGTTAAGTCAAAAACACTTAAATCATCCCTGGAGGGCAATTACAATACTGACAGGCATATTGATATGAATCATAATCAAAAGGCACAAGATAAAGCCTACATTCATATTTGTTCAAACATTATATGATAGCTTCAACAAAAGTTTTTTTAAAGTTCTCGCTGCTGCGCCCATTTGTATAATTGCCACGTTTTAGTGCTTTTTACTGTGTGTCCAGCTTACGTGAATACCTGTGCAAGTATGGGAGGCTTGTGCGGCTTCAGTGAGACATGTTTTATTGGACACAATGAATTGGTCTCTCTCTGAATTTTTTATTTATTTATTTATATTTTATTATATTTTTTATCGAGGATAATGGGATGAGCACTCTTGTGCTTTTTTTTTTACATCCAGTCCCCGTGTGTATGCAGTTTTGTAAATGTCATCTGTTCCCACTGGCACACGATGGCCTACTCTTATGAAAAACAGAACAGGATTTAACGTGTGCGCAAGATGTTCTGCGTGCGTTCACACACGGGGCCTCGGTTTATAGTCTCATCCGAAGGACTTTTGGGGAGAGTGGAGTCCGCACTGATGTTAACTCCAGGAGAAAAAAATCTCCTCAAACGGGAATCGAACCAGGGTCGTCAAATTGCGAGCGCAATGTTCTGACCGCTAGGCTATCCCGTCCCCCTTGATGTATTGGATGTTGTGTGTTGCCCAGGCGGCCAAGAGGCGCAGAGAGGTGGCTCGGCGCAGAGGTCAGGATGAAGAGAGAGGAGAGGGCAGTTTGTTCGAGGTGGTCAAAGCTGGCAAAGCCTCCCTGCAGGTTGGTGGTTTGTTTCCCTTCTCTCACAGCTGTCATTTTCCACCACTTTCAGCTCCTCTCAGCTGCTAATTGTCTCATCCCATTCCATCCCAGCCCAGTTCGGGCCAGCTGGTGCTATTTATAGCAGGAGCTGACCACACATAGACTAGGTAAAAGGAAGAACACTAAATTTAGCACTCTTGACTAGGCCATACTGAGCGATGTTTGATTTGTGCACTGTGCTCTGCCATGTTCCACAGTGTTCCCCCCCCCCCCCCCCCCACTTTCTGCTACCTCTCAGCTGCTGTCCATAACATTCTATCCCATCCCAGGTGGTGCTGCTCTGGAACTGACCCCATTGGACTTGGTAAAAGGAATGGGTAATTTCAGCCTTGGGCCCTGAACCCTTGACTGAGTTATGCTGGAATTGCATGCTGTGGTTTGTGAAGGTGCTGTATATTATATAACAATTCTTCTTATGTTCTGAATGTCAGTCTTTTTTTTTTGGTCAGTTTTTTTTTTTTTTTTGATGGCATACATTTGAAAGGCCTCTCCTCTCCAAAACTGCATACACATGGGGACTGGATGTAAAAAAAAAAAAAGCACTTGAGTGCTATTCCATTATCCTCAATATAAATGAATACATATAAAAAAATAAACACACACACACACACACACAACCATGCACACCACACACACACACACACACACACACACACACCCACACCACACACACACACACACACACACACAGATACCCCACCCCACCCCACCCCCAAAACACACACATACACACACACACACACACACCACACACACACACACACACACACACACACACACACACACACACACACACACACACACTCACACACGTCCCCATGTGCACGCTTATGTAAGAGTAGGAACAGACTTGACACGACCATTTTTTTTCTTAAATCCTGTCCCGCTTTTCGTAAGAGTAGGAACAGACTTGACATGACCATTTGTTGGTGGTGACTTAAGGCGGTGGTGGATGACTGGATTGAGGATCCGAAGGACTTTTGGGGAGAGTGAAGTCAGCACTGATGTTAACTCGAGACATGAAAATTTTTTCATTTTTTTCGTTGGTGACTTCAGCTTGACATAACCATTTTTTTTCTTAAATCCTGTCCTGCTTTTCGTAAGAGTATGAACAGACTTGACATGACCATTTTTTTTTCTTAAATCCTGTCCCGCTTTTCGTAAGGTAGAACAGACTTGACATGAACATTTGTTGGTGGTGGTGACTTAGGCGGTGGTGGATGACTGGATTGGGATCCAAAGACTTTTGGGGAGAGTGAAGTCAGCACTGATGTTAACTCGAGACATGAAAATTTTTTCATTTTTTTCGTTGTTGGTGACTTCAGGCGGTGGTGGATGACTGGATTGAGGGGTACAAGGTGGACCGCAACGCAGCCCTGCTGGAGCTGATCCAGTTCTTCATCCAGTGCTCGGGCTGCAGAGGCCAGATCACCCCCTACATGTACGCCAACATGGAGCACGCCGAAATCATCCGCAAAATGACTGAGGAGTTCGATGAGGTGCGTGGGGGGGGGGGTTGGGTCCACACACGCGTGTACAGCTGTCAGTCAGTTCCTCCCTCAATAATTACCAAAAAACCCCAATATTTACAAAAACTGCGTACACGCGGGGGGACTGGATGGAAAAAAAAGTGCATGCGAGTGCTTATTCCATGATCCTCGAAAAAAAAAAATTTCAATAAAAAAAAAAAAAAGAATCCCTCCCTCCGTCTCCCTACTAAGAGTTATCCTCAGCTGCTGTCCATTTCAAACAGCTGTCAGCTGTCTCCTCCCTACCCTCCACACTTTTGAGCTATTCTCAGCTTCTATCCATATTCCGCAGTTCTACTGCCCCCCCCCCCTCCCCCCCAAAAAAAAGCAACTTTGAGCTACTTTCAGCTGCTATCCATATTCCACTGTTCTGTTCCCCCCCCCCCCCCAACTGCTATCCATATCATATTCCACAGTTCTAACCCCTCCCTCCCCTCCAGCTACTCTCAGCTGCTATCCATATTCCACAGTTCAACCCCCCCCCTTCCCCCCAAAAAAAAAACAACTTTGAGGTACTCTCAGCTGCTATCCATATTCCACTGTTCTCTTCCTCTCCCCCCCTCCCTAACTGCTATCCATATTCCACTGTTCTCTTCCTCTCCCCCCCCTCCCTAACTGCTATCCATATTCCGCAGTTCTACCCCCTCCTAAAAACAAACTGAACTACTTTCAGCTGCTATCCATATTCCTCTGTTAGTTCTACCCCCCCCTCCAACTTTGAGATACTCTCAGCTGCTATCTATATTTCACTGTTAGTTCTACCCCCCCCAAAAAACCCACCAAAAAACAAAAAAACTTTGAGCTACTCTCAGCTGCTATTCATATTCCACTGTTAGTTCTACCCCCCACCCAAAAAAAATACAAACTTTGAGCTACTCTCAGCTGCTATCCATATTCCACTGTTAGTTCTATCCCCCCCTCCCCCCCAAAAAAAAAACTTTGAGATACTCTCAGCTGCTATCTATATTTCACTGTTAGTTCTACTCCCCCCCCAAAAAAAAAACAACCACCAAAAAACAAAAAAACTTTGAGCTACTCACAGCTGCTATCCATATTCCACTGTTAGTTCTCCCCCCCCCAACCCCCCCCCCCCCCAAAAAAAAAAACAACAACTTTGAGCTACTCTCAGCTGCTATCCATATCCCACTGTTAGTTCTCCCCCCCCAACCCCCCAAAAAAAAAACTTTGAGCTACTCTCAGCTGCTATCCATATCCCACTGTTAGTTCTCCCCCCCCCAAACCCCCCCCCCAAAAAAAAACTTTGAGCTACTCTCAGCTGCTATCCATATCCCACTGTTAGTTCTCCCCCCCCCAAAAAAAAACCCCCAAAACTTTGAGCTACTCTCAGCTGCTATCCATATTCCACTGTTAGTTCTACAAACACCCCCCCCCCCCCCCCGAACTGCTATCCATATTCTGCAGTTAGTTTTACCCCCACCCACCCCAACTTTGAGCTACTCTCAGCTGCTATCCATATTCCACTGTTAGTTCTACCCCATCCCCCCAAAAAAAACTGCTATCCATATTCCACAGTTCTACCCCCACCCCACCCCCAACTTTGAACTACTCTGCTGCTATCTATATTCCACACTGCTAGTTCTATTTCCCACCCCCACCCCAAAAAACCCCCATAACAAACACAAAAAACTTTGAGCTACTCTTAGCTGCTATCCATATTCCGCAGTTCTACCTGACTGCGGAATACTTTGTGCGGAATACTCCAACTTTGAGCTACTCTCTGCTGCTATCTATATTCCACACTGTAAGTTCTACACCCCCCCCCCCCCCCCCCTCCCTCTCCGCCAACCCCCCCCCCCCCCCCCCAGCCTTTCAGCTACTCTCAGCCGCTATCCATATTCCACAGTTAGTTCTCCCCCCCTCCTCCCCCCCAAACCTTGGGCTTCCCTCAGCTGCTATCCATCCCAGCCTAGCTGTTGTTAATTATAGCAGGAATCTAGTCTCAGTATAAGGAAGGGGCTAATTTTAGCACTGGGCCTTGGACCCTTGATCGAGTTATGCTGGAATTGTGTGCTGTGGGTCCTTGGTTTTTGCTTTCAGGGGAAGAAAAGAAAAGGTATTGAAGATGATCTGTTTGCTAGTGTAGGGAGGGACTTTTGGGATTTCTCAAAGGGAGTGAAGAATAAGTTCATAAAAAGAAAGAGAGGAAAAAGTAGTGGAGGAAAAAAAAGTGCAGGTACCACCAACTTCTAAAAATCCTTTTGAAAATGATTTATCAAAGATTCAATAAAAAAAAAATTATAAAAAAAAATTGAAATGCAAATGAATTCTAGGAAATAATGTCTTTCAATGGAGGATTATGGAGAAAAGGATGAAAGGGAAGGAAACGGGGGTACCCACATGCACTTATTGCACAATTCTCAGTTCTTGTGGACAGTTTGGGGAGTTACAGTACGTAAACTTTATTTTTGCTGTTACATTTGTTTTGATTGCCATGTTGACGGGGGGTAAAGATGTAATAATGTAGGCACGCATGCACACCCCCCACACCCCCTTCTCATCAGTGGAAGGATGTTAAACTGAAGAACTAACAGGCACACACGTGCGCGCGCGCGCGCACACACGCACGCACACACAGACATAGACACACACACACACACACACACACAGACACACACACACACACACACACACACACACACACACTCACACTCACACACACACACACACACTCTCTCTCTCTCTCTCTCTCTCTCTCTCTCTCTCTCTCTCTCTCTCTCTCTCTCTCTCTCTCTCTCTCTCTCTCTCTCTCTCTCTCTGTCACACATACACACACAAAATAAAAGAACAAAAAATGTTCCCAAAATACACACACACACACACACACACACACATACACCCCCACCCGACCCCCTCCCTTTCACCTCTTACCCTTCCTCATCAACGTCACACAGGAAAGCGGCGACTACCCCTTAATCATGAGCGGACCGATGTGGAAAAAGTTCCGGTCCAATTTCTGCGAGTTTGTGCAAGTGTTGGTGCGACAGTGTCAGTACAGCATCATCTATGACCAGTACATGATGGACAATGTCATCTCTCTGCTGACCGGCCTGACGGACTCCCAGGTGCGAGCGTTCAGGCACACCAGCACACTGGCCGGTAAGTGTGGCGGTGGCAGCGGCGGTGGTGGTGGTGGTGGTGGTGGTGGCACCACAACGGCCGTTAGTGTTGTGTGTGTGTGTTCGTGTGTTGTTTTTATTCGTTTTGTTGTTGTTTCTTTTATTATTTTGGTGAGGATACTGGAATAAGGGCTTATGATGTATGTATATGTGGCGCTTCACCACGAAATGGGTCGCTTAGCACATCACCCAATTTTGCGCTAGGAGCCTTTAAAGGCAGGTGGGGGTCAAGCTGTCAATTTTGAGATTTTGATTGATTATTAAACTAGATCTGCTTATTTATCTTAAAATGAAATATCAAGGCATAATTTTTATTTCTTTTGCTTTTAAATGTGTTTTGAAAATACCAAAGCACTCATTCTGACAACCTGTTACTAAAATAAACTTGCCCGTTTCTCATTTTGTCCCATCATGCAGTCTATCATTTCAATTTGTAATAATGTTGCACAGAATTGTCTGATTTTCAATCTGTTTTTTGTATTTGATAGCCACTTTATTGCACATTAATAACATGTCAATAACTAAAAATTGACCTCATGTGCACTCCGTCTCATTATGTGGTGGAGCGTCACATAAATGTATGTATGTTTGTGTTTTCTCGTTTATGATCCAATGTGTCCAAATGTCTTGTTTGTTAATTAAATAACTTGACTGCATAAGTGCGGAATATGTTTTGATTGATTACTTGTTCCCTTATTACTCAGAAATATACCAAAGTTTGGTTGGTTTTCTGTTACTTGTAAAACAAAAAAATGAAGTAACTACTATATAGTGAGCTCCAAAATTATGTGCATATTAATATTATATTCATGTGCATTTATGCGTTGAAAAATGGTGGAGACGATGGGTAGAGATGATACTTTTGGTGTTCAATGTTTACTTGTATTTATTTGCAAAACTTGAATAAAAATGTTTAAAAAAATAATAATAATAAGGGCTTATGTCTTATTTTATTTTATTTTATTTTATTTTATTTTACATCTAATAACTTTGTGTGTGTGCAGTTTTGTCAATTTTGTCATCTGTTCCCACTACCACAATCTTGTTTTTGTTTCTTTTATTTTTCGAGGATACTGGAATAAGGGCTTATGTCCTTTTTTAAAAAAATCTTTTTTTTTTTTTACATCTAAAAACTTTTTGTGTGCAGTTTTGTCAATTTTGTCATCTGTTCCCACTGGCACACAATGGCCTACTCTTCTGAAAAGCGAAACAAGTTCTAATGTATGTGCAAGATCTTACGCGTGCGTTTGCACACGGGACCTTGGTTTATAGTCCTATCCAAAGGACTTTAAGAGGAGAGTGGAGTCGGCACTGATATTAACTCCAGAAGAAAAATCCTCTTGAATGAGATTTGAACCTGGGTCAGCAGATCATGAGCGCAATGTGTATCACTGTAACCGCCAGGCTGTTCCGTCCCCATGTGTTGTGTTGTGCTGTGTCAGAGGGAAGGGGGGAAGGGGGGGGTGAAAGACCAAAAATGGTGGATGGACAGCGTTGTAAAATTGACAGGGGAAACCCATTTGCTGAGACACCAGCTTTGGAACAAACTGATATGAAAGGAGAAATATGTGAGGTGAACTAGCAGCTTAGTGCAGTGCTGTGAGTCCCTAATGAAGTGACGGGGAAATAAGACAAAAAGTTGTGTTGTGATGGGTTGTGTTGTACGTGTTGTGTATTGTCTGAATTGGGTATGTCTGAAAATGAATTCTAGAAGTTGTATAAGTAAAAAAATTAAGTTTGTTTTGGGCTAATGTCCCCACCAAAAAAAAAAAAAAAAAAGTGATAAAAGATTTAAATTGAAAATCCAGTGTCCAGCAAAAGTAGTCAAACAAATCCCTCGCATCCAGATTCAAAATGGCGTCCAGGAACTTGTGTACTGGAAGACTCTCGTGTCACAATTGCATTATGGGAAATGTGCAAGTCAATTGACCTCCTACCGCCTGTATTTGGTCTTGGTTGATTTAGGGACGGGATAGCCTAGTGGTCAAAACATTGCGCTGGCAATTTGACAAACCGAGTTCGATTCCTGGTCGAGGGGATTTTTCCCCAGGAGTTAACACCAGTGCTGACCCCACTCTCCCTAAAAGTCTTTTGGATGAGACTGTAAATCGAGGCCCTGTGTGCAAACGCACACAGAACATCTTGCGCACATGTTAAATCCTGTTCCGCTTTTCGTAAGAGTTGGCCATTGTGTGCTGGTGGGAACAGATGACAATATTTACAAAAACTGCATACACATTGGGACTGAATGTAAAAAGGCACATGAGTGCTTATACCATTATCCTCGATATGAAAGAATAAAATAAAAATTAAAGGGCCTGTCAGTTTAAATAGCATCCCCACCTTCTGGAAATTCTAGGCTAAGAAGTCCCTCTTTTCTATCCATTTGTTTCTGCCTTGCTCCTTTTCTTCCTGTCACCTCCTTCTCTCTTGTCTGCCGCCTTAGTCCATTCTCCTGCATTGCCCTTTTTTTTTCCAGAAAGACTTAAAAGATAACAATTCTGTCCCCCACGCCAAAGTGGAATACGCTGGGCATGACTTGTCAGCCACGTAATGGCAGCATGACGCATTTTCGTTCATATGACAGGACAGTGACAGTTGCTGTCTGAGCATTCGAACGATGGAGAAGACGCAGAAGAAAGGGAATCAAAAGTCGAATCAGTTATTCACGGTTGATCTGCTCAGGGTTAGGTTGAGACCGCTTCTCTCCCCTAAACAGTGCTCAGATCCAACATCACTCAGTAAGGCCTAGTCCAGAGTGCTAAATTTAGCGCTCTCCTTCCTTTTACCATGTCCATGTGTGGTCAGCTCCTGCTATAAATAGCACCAGCTGGGCTGGGATGGGATGGGAAAATTAGCAGCTGAGAGGAGCTGAAAGTGGGGAAAATTGACAACTGTGCCTAGTACTTTCAGTCCTGTCTGTGACAGCTGTAAGCTTTTGTTCATTTTTTTGGTAATCCCTTTTTTTTTCTTTCTTTCTTTCTTTTTTTTTTTGTAAAAAAAGCCATGAAGCTGATGACTGCGTTGGTGGACGTGGCCTTGAACTTGAGCATCAACCTTGACAACACGCAGCGGCAGTACGAAGCCGAGCGAGCCAAGCAGCAGAACAAGCGAGCCAGTGACCGTCTGGAACTACTGATGACCAAGAGACAAGAGGTCAGTAGTGGGTGGGTGGGGAGGGGAGGGGGGGAGTGAGTGGGTGGGGGGGGGGGAGAGTGGGAGGGGAGGGGGGAGTGGGTGGGGGGGGAGTGGGGTGGGGGGTGGGGAGGGGGGGGTGGGGAGGGGAAGGGTGGGTGGGGAGGGGAGGAGGGGGAGTGTGGGGGGGTGATTTTTTTTGTTTTTTTTTGAGGGGGTTGTGTGGGAGGGTGTGTGGGTGGGTGGGTGGGTGAGTGTGTAGGTATGTGTGTGAATGTGTGGTGGGTCTGTGAGTGTGAGTGTGTGTGTGTGTGTGTGTGTGTGTGTGTGTGTGTGTGTGTGTGTGTAGAGTTTGTAGAGTGTATATCATATGTTTATCATTGTGTGTGTGTGTGTGTGTGTGTTAAGAGTACGTCATATATTCGTCATGTCATATTTTGACATGGTGTGGAGAAGTAAGGATACAAACATATGCTCTGACTCTGCTGAACTCAATACCTCTATGAGCCTCTCTCTCTCTCTCTCTCTCTCTCTCTCTCTCTCTCTCTCTCTCTCTCTCTCTCTCTCTCTCTCTCCTCTCTCCTCCCCCCCTCCCCTCCCCTCCCTCTCTCTCCCTCTCTTCTCTTTTTTTATTTCTTTCTTACTTTTTTTCTTTGTTCTTTCAGTGTCAACAAAATCTGTTTAAATATGTTTTTCATTTTGTATTATAGCTATGTAACCAAAAAATGAATGAATTAAAAAAAAAAAAGGGTTGAAAAAAAAACAACCCAAAAAACCCCCCTGTGTATTAATAAATTATTGTGACTGACAGCTGGAGGAGAACCAGGCAGAGATCCGTAACATGCTGACCTATATCTTCAAGGGAGTCTTCGTCCATCGCTACAGGTACGTTGTCTCCTCCTGTCCCCTACCTATGCTATTTATTTTTTAATTTTTTTTTTTATTTATTTATTTATTTTTTTATTTTATTCTTTTATATGGAGGAAAATGAAATAAGTACTCATGTGCTTTTTTTTTCATCCAGTCCGCGTGTGTATGCAGTTTTGTCAATCTTGTCATCTGTTCCCACCGGCACACGATGGCCTACTCTTAAGAAAAGCGGAACAGGATTTAACGTGTGTGCAAGATGTTCTGCATGCGTTTGCACAGGGGCCTTGGTTTACAGTCTCATCCGAAAGACTATGTTGATTTAACCCTCTTAGTCCCGTACCGGAATTTGCCAGGTTTTACACACAGTAGATTTCCATCACGCTGTGACCATCACTAATTGCTACCACATGCTAAAGATCTATCAGGCCAGAGGTAGGAACCTTGCTGAGAGTCTGGAAGTAATTATGGCTGCTGGTATACTGTACTTAGAAGAAGGAAAAGGCGAGAGAGCGTGTGTGCCTGACCTGATTTGTGACGGAATGCGAAATCTAGGGGCAGATTGTGTTCAGACACACCGAATGCAAGAGGGTTAAGGGAGAGAACCCCTCTTTCCCTGGACACGTGCATTGTGTGCATTTGTCTCCTACCCTAACCCAGTAGTGGCTGATACAGAGGGAAGGGTTAGTTGATGGTTGGTTGTCCTTATGCACAGTCCATAGTCCTGGGGGCTAGTTGGCTTTTGGAGAACATCTCCAACGCTGACTGTCCGTATGCCCCCTTGGTTGAGAGAGTGGGGATGTTCAGTGGGCAAGGCACCTCCCCTATAATCAAATTTCTGCCCAGTGTCCGAAACAGCAGCTGCCTCCTCTGCTGTTATGGAGGTCATCGTCAAACACAACGGACAAACAACAAACTGTTCTGACATCCTGCCTGATTAAGAGTGTATCATGACTGTTTTGTGTTGACATCCTGCCTGATTAAAAAAAATAGTGTGTCATGTATTTGGATTTTTGTATTTTGCACCACTTTATGTCACAGCAGATTTCGGGCTGCTCTCCCTGGGAGAGCGCGTTGCCACAAGTGCAGGGCCTACCCATTTTTTTTCTTTTTCCTGCATGCAACTGTATTTGTTTCACTATCAGAGTGGCTTTTTTCTACAGAATTTTGCCAGGGTCAACCCCCTTGTTGCCGTGGGTTCTTTTACGTGCGCTAAATAGTGATATGTAACACACGGGACCTTGGTTTATCGTCTCATCCGAAAGACTAGCGCCCAGACCACCACTCAGGGTCTAATGGATGGGGAAAAAGTTTTAGGCCCAAACGGGGTACAAACCACCATACACTCCGACCCAGACTTTTTGCTTTCTAGACAAGGCGCATTACGACCTAGACCACCGATCCACTGATGTTACCGATGTAACTGTTTTGTCGTGCTGACAGAGACACACAGCCGGAGATTCGCTCCATCTGCATGGCGGAGATCGGGGTGTGGATGAAGAAGTACCCCAACATGTTCCTGGACGACAGCTACCTCAAGTACGTCGGCTGGACCCTCTATGACAAGGTAAACACAGCTACCTGCCCTTTCCCCCCAGCTTCTCTCAGCTGCTATAGATCTGTTCTATTCTAGTCCAGCCCAGTCCAGCCAGCTGCTATAGATCTGTTCTATTCTAGTCCAGCCCAGTCCAGCCAGCTGCTATAGATCTGTTCTATTCTAATCCAGCCCAGCCCAGCCCAGCTAGTGCTAATTATAGCAGGAAATGTGACGCTCCACCACGAAATGAGTCGCTTAGCACATAACCCACTTTTCTGTTAGGAGCCATTAAAGGCAGGTGGGGGTCAAGTTGGCAATTTTGAGATTTTGATTGATTATAAAAGTATAATCATTATTCTACCTCATAATGAAATATCAAATCATGATTTTGTCTCCTTTTGCCTTAAAACGTGTTTTAAAAATACCTAAGCCCTTATTCTGACAACCGATTAGGATGCTAAAAATTATAAAAGTATAATCATTATTCTACCTCATAATGAAATATCAAATCATAATTTTGTCTCCTTTTGCCTTAAAACGTGTTTTAAAAATACCCAAGCCCTTATTCTGACAACCGATTAGGATGCTAAACTTAAACTTGCAAATTTCTCATTTTGTCATTTCCTACAATCTAGCATTTCAACTTGCAATAACTTTGCATAGAAATGTCCGATTTTCAATCTGTGTTTTTGTACTGTATAGCCATTTTATTGCAGTTTGATAACATGTCAATAACTAAAAATTGACCTCTGGTGCAATGCGACTCGTTATGTGGTGGAGCGTCACAAATGACCACACAAGGTAAAAGGAAGGGGCGCACTCAGTTTAGCACTGGGCCCCAGACTTTTGCCTGAGTTTGTGCCAGATTTGTGTTCTGTGTGAAGTTTTAGATGGACAGTTTTGATCTCATCCTTTGATGCATAGGGGCCTGTCAGTATGTAAAGAGCATCCCCCCCCCCTTCTGGAAATTCTGTGCTAGAAAGTTCCTCTTTCTTTCCCTCGCTTTGTTTCTGTCTTGTTTTTGTTGTTGTTTTTTTCATGTCATCTGCTTCTTGTTTGTTTTCTGCCATCTTGGTCCATTCTCCTGTCATTTTTTCCAGAAAGACTGAATACTATCCCTAGGGAGAGAACCCCTCTTTCCCTTTGAATGTATGTGCATTGTGTGCATTTGCATGCTTCTGTAACCCAGTGGTGGGTGATAGGAAGGGAAGGGTTAGTTGGTGGTTGGTTACCCTACAGCAGTTTACCCATAGGAAAAAGGTTAAAAGGTAACAATTCTGTCTTATACCCAGCTTGGATGCGCCAGGCCTGACTTGTCAGGAGCTTCATGGCAGCGTGATGCATTTTCGCTCGTATGGGGGCAGTTATGGTTGCTGTCTGATCATTTGACAAAGAATATTGACACAGGATCTTTTTTGTCTCTCTCTTTAGGGAGGTGGGGGATGAGGTTTGAGATATGCACACGCACTGTTTTGTGGTTATCCTAAGGCTGATTTTTTTTCCCCCCATTTTTCATTTTTGTTATTATTTTTCTTTTTAAAAGTTACTGATCGCAGCTGTCAGTTCTCCCCCACTTTCAGCTACTGTCAGCTGCTATCCATTCCATCCAGCTGGTGCTAACTATAGCAGTAGACTGACCACACTTGGACTTGGTAAAAGGAAGGGGCTAATGTTTGCACTCGGCCGTGGACCCTTATTTATCTATTCTTGTATTTATTCTTTTATTTCAGGTATAATGGAATAATAGTTCATGTGCTTTTTTTACGTCCAGTCCCTGCGTGTATGCAGATGTTTTAATTTTGTCAATCGTTCCTATTGGCACACAATGACCTCCTCCTCTTCTGAAAAGCGGAACAGGTTTTAACCTGTGTGCAAGATGTTCAGGGAAAAAAAAAAAAAAAAAATTAAACAAACAAACAACAAAAAAGATGTTCAGTGTGTGTTCGCACATGGCACCTCTTTTATAGTCTCATCAGAAGGACTCTTGAGTTAGTTAAGTTGGGTTTACTCGCTCTTTGAGCTTTTCTAAAAGGTTTATTTTATACCACTTTATGTCACAGCAGATTTCTCTGCGTGAAATTTTGGCTGCTGTCCCCGGGAGAGAGTGCGTCGCCACAAGTGCAGCGCCTACCCATTATTTTTTTTCCCCCTCAGGGATGGTGTCTAAACACGACACCTGTGTGCATGCTGGGTTTTTTTATTATATGATTTTGTCATCCGCTCCTACCAGCACATGATGGCCTGGTCTTCCGAAAGGCGGAACGGGATTTTAACGTGTGCGCAAGATGTTCTGCGTGCGTTCGCACACAGGACCTCGGTTTATAGTCTCATCCGAATGACTTTGACTTTGACATTCAGTTCGATTTTTCATCAAACTGGGAAGAAAGGACGAGCTGGGTACAAACCCAGAAACTCGCGGTTTACATATTGGCAGGCGAACGTCTTAACCATCCTGCCACTGTCCTTTTTGTTTTGGTTTTTTTTTAGCTTGTGAGGCTATTGATGTGAAGGAAGAAGAATAGGGGCACAAATACAGTTTCAGACAGGAAAAAAAAAAAAGGGGGTAGGCGCTGCACTTATGGCGACAAGCTCTCCCCTGGGAGAGCAGCACGAATTTCATGCAGAGAAATCTGCTGTGACATAAAGTGGTATAAAATAGGTAAAAAAAAAAGGTAAAGGTGTCCCATAACCTGTGTGGTCATAGGGGAGCAAGGTATCACAGACCTCAGCTTCTCCAGGGGCCATCATATTGAGGGTGGCGCCCATCTCCTCTCCCTCGCTTCTTTATCTTCCCTGACCCTAAAGAGAGCATGTACCCATTTACAGCTGGGTGAACTGGGGGGACTGTACTGAAGCCAAGGTGCACAAACGGTCACCCATCCAACTGGCAACCACGCTCGACACTGCTTAACATTGGCTGGGGGAAAGCGAGCGCTCTGACCACTGAGCTATCTCGTCCCCAGTATAAGATAGAATGAAATAGAATAGAAGGACAGGGAAACCCTGAAGGCATCCAAGTGGACTGTGTGATAAATGGTGTGGCAGGTGGGTGACGTGAGAAACTGCTGCCTGAAGACTCTGGCTCCCCTGCACGAGTCTGCTGATCTGTCCGGAAAACTGGAACTCTTTACCAACAGGTTCAAGGTCAGCTTTAGATTTGTGAGGTCATTTTGAAGAAACTCTGTCTGTTTGTGTGTGTATGTGTGTGTGTGTGCGTGTGTGTGTGTGTGTGTGTGTGTGCGTGTGCAGGATGTGTGATGTGTGTGTGCAGAATGTGTTATATGTGTGATGTGTATGTGCAGGATGTGTAATATGTGATGTGTATATGCAGGATGTGTGATGTGTGTGTGCAGGATGTATAATATGTGATGTGTGTGTGCAGGATGTGTGATTGTGTGCAGGATGTGTAATATGTGTGATGTGTGTGTGCAGGATGTGTAATATGTGTGTGATATGTATAACGTGTGATGTGTGTGATATATGTGTGCAGGATGTGTAAGATATGTGTGATATGTATAACCGTGTAATGTGTGATGCGTGTGTGTGCAGGATGTGTAAGATATGTGTGATATGTATAACATGTGTGATGCGTGTGTGTGCAGGATGTGTAAGATATGTGTGATATGTATAACGTGTGATATGTGTGCAGGATGTGTAATATGTGTGTGATATGTATAACATGTGTGATGCGTGTGTGTGCAGGATGTGTAAGATGTGTGATATGTATAACATCTGTGATGTGTGATATGTGTGCAGGATGTGTAATGTGTGTGTGTGATATATATGTGCAGGATGTGTAATAACATGTGTGATATATGAGTGCAGGGTATGTAATGTGTGTGTGATATATGTGTGCAGGATGTGTGATATGTGTGCAGGATGTGTAATATGTGTGTGATGTGTGTGATATATGTGTGCAGGATGTGTAATAACATGTGACATGCGTGATGTATGTGTGCAGGATGTGTGATATGTGTGCAAGATGTGTAAGATGTGTGATATATGTGTGCAGTATGTGTAAGATGTGTGTGATATACATGTGCAGGATGTGTAATGTGTGTGTGATATGTGTGCATGATGTGTAAGATGTGTGATGTATGTGTGCATGATGTGTAATATGTGATGTATGTGTGCAGGATGTGTAATATGTGTGTGATGTATGTGTGCAGGATGTGTGACGTGTGTGTGATATATGTGTGATGTATGTGTGCAGGGTGTGTGACATGTGTGTGATATATGTGTGCAGGATGTGTAATATGTGTGATGTGTGTGATGTACATGTGCAGGATGTGTAATATGTGATGTATGTGTGCAGGATGTGTGATGTGTGTGATGTATGTGTGCAGGATGTGTAAGATGTGTGTGATATGTGCGTGCAGGATGTGTGATATGTGCATGATGTGTGTGATATATGTGTGCAGGATGTGTAAGATGTGTGTGATAAATGTGTGCAGGATGTGTAAGATGTGTGTGATATATGTGTGCAGGATGTGTAAGGTGTGTGTGATATGTGTGCAGGATGTGTAAGACGTGTGTGATATGTGTGATATATGTGTGCAGGATGTGATATATGTGTGCAGGGTGTGTGATATGTTTGATATATGTGTGCAGGATGTGTAAGATGTGTGTGATATGTGTGATGTATGTGTGCAGGATGTGTAAGATGTGTGTGATATGTGTGATGTATGTGTGCAGGATGTGTAAGATGTGTGTGATATGTGTGCAGGATGTGTAAGATGTGTGTGATATGTGTGTGCAGGATGTGTGATATGTGTGTGATATATTGTGTGTGTGTGCAGGATGTGTAATATGTGTGTGATATGTGTGCAGGATGTGTAAGATGTGTGTGATATGTGTGATATATGTGTGCAGGACCGCATTGTGGAGATGACGTTGGACAAGGAGTATGATGTGGCAGTGCAGGCCATCAAACTGGTCATCAACATCCTCAAGTATGTTCAACACCCCCCCCCCCCCCTTTTTTTTTTCTTTCATGTTTCCAAACCTTCCTTTCTTACTGTTCACTCTGGTATTTTCTTCTTCTTGTGGCTGCCTCCCCCCCCCCCCTTCCCTGTGTTTTATTAACTGGGTTTTTTTTTTTTACCAGTCAATATCTTGGCTGATTGCTCTGCATGAACTTTGATCTACTCTTCTTTGGGAGGAATCCATCCAAAAACGCACAAAAATGTCCAGAGCACTTGTTACAATTCACAACACACACACACACACACACACACACACACACACACAACACACACACACACACACACACACACACACACACATAAATACTTTGTACAAATTCTCACAGCTGATGCTCATCACACACACTTGCGTGACCATTTTCGCACTGCCACTGTCACTCTCACCCGTCTCTTCTTCTTCATAGTCACCAGTCCCCCACTTCAACATTATATCTAACTCGTTTTTATCATTATTATGTTCAAATCTAGCTTACACTTTGTCCGAATCCGACATGTTTGGTTTTTTGGGGGGTTGACAGTGAAGCACAGTTACTAAAAAAAATCACACATCGTCCTGACCGGGCAGAAAAATGGCTCAAAAGGAAGAGGAAGAAAGTGCCGGTATGTAAGGCTTGAATCCCAGCTGCAAAGTAAGGCTAAAGAGCCAATGTGAGGCGCTGTACTATAGTCACTGTACGACGGGTGGATAGGGGCATTTTATATTGTTGTATTTTGTACCACTTTATGTCACAGCGGATTTCTCTGCGTGAAATTTGGGCTGCTCTCCCCGGGGAGAGCGCGTCACCACAAGTGCAGGGCCTACCCATTTTTTTTTCTTTTTACTGTATGCAACTGTATTTGTTTCTCTATCAGAGTGGCTTTTTTCTACAGAATTTTGTCAGGGTCAACCCCCTTGTTGCCGTGGGTTCTTTTATGTGCGTGAAATTGTGATGTGTAACACACAGACCTCGGGTTTATCGTCTCATCCGAAAGACTAGCGCCCAGACCACCACTCAGGGTCTAATGGATGGGGAAAAAGTTTCAGGCCCAAATGGGGTACAAACCACTGCTCACTCCGACCCGGACTTTTTGCATTCTAGGCAAGGCGCGTTACCTACCACCTAGACCACCGATCCACCACTTTTTGACACGGGTGGCGCTGGGCGGATAACGGTACCGTATGGTTAGTTAACTGAGGGAAAGCGAGCGCTCTGACCACTTAGCCACCCCCCCCCCTCCCTTCCCTGCCAGTAGTATACACTATACCAAAAGAAGTGAAACACATGACCTGTGGGTCATGTTAGGGGGCACGGATAGACTAGTGGTCAGAACATTGCGCTGGCAATTTGACGACCCGGGTTCAAGTCCGGTCGAGGAGATTTTTCTCCTGGAGTTAAACATCAGTGCTGACTCCACTCTCTCCAAAAGTCCTTCGATGAGACTTTAAACCGAGGCCCTGTGTGCGAACAGAACATCTTGCACACACATTAAGTCCTGTTCCGCTTTTCGTAAGAGTAGGCCATTGTGTGCCGGTGGGAACAGATGACATTTACAAAAACTGCATACACGCGGGGACTGGACGTAAAAAGCACAAGAGCGCTTATTCCATTCTCCTCGATATAAAAGAATAAAAAAAAAAAAATCAAATCAGAAACAGTACAATACACTACACCACACCACCAAAAGAAAATGAAAAACGCATACGACAACCTGTGGGGTGGTGGGGTGCCCCCCCTGTGTGTGTGTGTGTGTGTGGCAGGAACAGCGACCAGGTGCTGTCGGACAAAGACTGCGAGAACGTGTACGAGCTGGTGTACTCGTCTCACCGCCAGGTGGCGCAAGCTGCCGGGGAGTTCCTCAACACCAAGCTGTTCCAGCGCGACGACGAGGCCACCAAGAACCTCAAGACCGCCAAGGGCAAGAAGCGCAGCCCCAACACCCCCCTCATCCGCGACCTGGTGCAGTTCTTCATCGAGAGCGAGGTGTGTGTGTGTGAGTGAGGGTGAAGGGTGTGGGGGGGGGGGGGGGGGGGGAGTGGGGGGTGTCTCCACAAAACTGCACCCTCCTACCTCTGTGAATGTCTTCACTTGTACGCACCTTCTTGCTCCCTCCGCTCGGCCGCAGATACTTTGTCCTTAAGAATACCTAGATTCAACCTATCTACCGTTGGCCACCGCGCTTTCTCTGTTTCTGGTCCATTGATCTGGAACGACCTCCCTCTCTCCCTCCGGCAAAAGTCTACTTATGACACTTTTAAATCCAACCTCAAGACACACTTATTTCAAACCTAAGATTCTCCCTTCTGTTTCCATCTCTTGTCTGTCCCCGCCTTCGACATCTACCTGCCAAAGTGTATAGCCTTTGTGTGTGGCGTGCGTGCGTGCGTGTGCGTGTGTGTGTGCGCTTGCGTGTGTGAGTACGTTCGAATTTGCTAAGACCATAGATTGCTATTGATTGCTTGTGTGATGTATAGGTTGAATGCAAGCGCTTTGATTTGTTTTTACAAGATATAGCGCTACTATATAAGTTCCATGTATTATTATTTTATTATGACTGGTGTTTCAGCTGCACGAGCATGCAGCGTATCTGGTGGACAGTCTGTGGGACATCAACGAGATGATGAAGGACTGGGAGTGCATGACTGACCTTCTGCTGGAGGAGCCGGGACGTGGGGAGGAGTGTGAGCCTTTTTTTTTCTTTAGTACACACACACGCACGCAGACACGCACGATGTGCACGCATTGCTTGTTCGCACGCACGCTTGCCTGTCTGATATCACTATTTAGTGGAAGGACTTTAAACTGAAGGACAACTTTATTTATTTATTTTATTGATTTTATTCTTTTATATCGATGACAATGGAATAAGCACTGCTGTGTTTTTTCATCCAGTCCCTGTGTGTATGCAGTTTTGTAAATCTTGTCATCTGTTCCCGCCAGCACACAATGGCCTACTTTCATGGAGAGTGGAACAGGATTTAATGTGTGTGCAAGATGTTCTGCGTGCGTTCATACATGGGGCCTCGGTTTAGTCTCATCAAAAAGACTTTTGGGGAGAGTGGAGTAAGTCCTGATGTTAACTCAAGGGGAAAAATCCCCTCGAACAGGAATCAAACTCAGGTTGTCAAATTGCCAGCGCAATGTTCTGACCACTAGGCTATCCCATCCCTTTCATTTGCTTAGTTCACTGCCAGTTTCCCTCACTTTCAGCTGCTCTCAGTTGCTGTCCATCCCATCCCAGCTGGTGCTAATCATAGCAGAAACTGACCGCACTTGGACTGGAGTAAAAGGAAGGGGGTAATTTTAGCACTGGGCCCTCGACTGGGTTATGCTGGATTTGAGCGCTGTGTGTTGTGTTCGGTAGACAACACACTGGCAGAGATGTCACTTTCGGCTCCAAAATGCACCCACACCAGCTTTCAGTCCAGTGACAGGAGGGGAGTGGCAGAATGGTCGAGGTGTTTGTCTGTCAACATGTAAACCACCGTGAGGTTCTGGCTTTGATTCCAAAACAACTTGTCTTTTCTTCCCAGTTTGGTGAACAAAAAAATCAAATTGATTGTCAGAGTCCTTCATTTGAGACTATATATATATAAATACCAAAGCCCCATGTGCAAATGCATGCAGAACATCTTGTGCACATGTTAAAAACCTGTTCCGCCTTTCGGAAGAGGAGGCCATCGTGTGTCGGTAGGAACGAATGATAACCCTCCCAAACCGCATGCACGCAGGCGTTGTGTTAGACACCATCCCAGAAGTCAGAATGTGTCTAGGGAGATGGTTGCATATGCAAAAATCTTACCGTAGGTGAACCTCAGAGCTGTAGACGAGGAACGAAAAAGAAAAGGTAACTGCTGTGGATTTTTACAGTCAGTATGTTCTAGGCAAATTGAACCTTGTGGAGCACAGCTGTGTTAGTTTTCCCCACTTTCAGCTCCTCTCAGCTGCTAATTATACCATCCCATCCCAGCCAAGCTGAGGCCAGCTGGTGCTATTTATAGCAGGAGCTGACCACACATGGACTAAGTAAAGGAAGGAGCGGCTAAATTTAGCACTCTTGACTCGGCCCTTCTGAGTGTTGTTGGATTTGTGCGCTGTGGAATTCATTACCATTTCTTCCAAATCATTTTTCTGTTATTTTTGTTTGTTTGTTTGTTTTTTTCCTGTGTTCAGCGTTGGATGACAGACAGGAGACCAGCCTGATAGAGATCACGGTATGCTGTGTGCGACAGGCAGCCACTGGAGAGTCCCCTGTAGGACGAGGCCCCAACAGAAAGGTGAAGCTGCTGCTAGGAATTCTTTTTGTGAACTCTGCACTGACGTACAGGTAAAAGTAAAGGTGTCCTTAACCTTTGTGGTCATAGGGGAGCGAGGCATCAGAGAACTCAGCTTCTCAAGGGTGCTGCTAGGAATTCTCTTATTAGTGAACTCTGCACTGACGTACAGGTAAAAGGTAAAGGTGTCCCTTAACCTTTGTGGTCATAGGGAAACGAGGCATCAGAGAACTCAGCTTCTCAAGGGTGCTGCTTGGAATTTCTCTTATTCGTGATTTCTGCACTGATGTACAGGTAAAAGGTAAAGGTGTCCCATAACCTTTGTGGTCATAGGGGAGCGAGGCATCAGAGAACTCAGCTTCTCTAAGGTGCTGCTAGGAATTTCTCTTATTAGTGATTTCTGCACTTAGCACAGGTAAAATGTAAAGGTGTCCCATAACCTTTGTGGTCATAGGGGAGCGAGGCATCAGAGAACTCAGCTTCTTCTAGGGTCCAGCATATTGAGGGCGACGCCCATCTCCTCTCCCTCGCTGCTTTACCTTCCCTGACCCTAAAGAGGGCAGGTACCCATTTACAACTGGGGGAACTGTACCGAAGCCAACCCGCACAAACAGTCACCCATCCAGCTGGTAACCACGCTCAACGCAGAACTTTACTTGGGGAAAGTGAGCGCTCTGACCACTTCGCTATCCCGCCCCCACTACACTGATGTGCATTACAATAATTGTGACACTCCACCACATAATGAGTTGCATTGCGCCAGAGGTCAATTTGTAGTTATTCATAAGAGAGTGGACTGGCCTTGGATGGATTGATTTTGCTACGGAAAGCAGAGTGTGTAAGGAGTGGAGGAAGCTGGTTGCAAAATCTTCATTGGTGCCTCCATGGTCCACAGGACCAATCAGGATAGGTGA
>CM060347.1:20304473-20324473 GCA_030674155.1 Stramonita haemastoma | reverse complement strand
GACTCTGGTGTGTAAAATTTACAGGTGTTTTTTTTTTTTTTTTTTTAACAAGTGTTGAATCTCCTCCACAACTTTTACTATGCAAGAAGTGGCATATTTGAGGGGGGTATGTGTGTAGTAGTAGTAGAAGTTGTAGAAGTAGTGGTACCTAGTAGTACTAGTGGTAGTAGTAGTAGCAATAATAGCAGTAGTAGTAGTTGTAGTACTTAGTAGTAGTTGTAGTAGTAGTTGTAGTGGTAAGACACAACACACACGCACGCACACACACACACGCATGCGTGCACGTGCACAATGACTAGAAAGGAATTAGCTTATTTTTAATCTAATTTTTAATTTACACACACACACACACACACACACACACACACACACACACACACACACACACACACACACACACACATACACACAGGGGGACGGGATAGCCTAGTGGTCAGAACATGGCACTCGCAATTTGAAGACTCGGGTTCGATTCCCGTTCGAGGGGATTTTTCCTCTGGAGTTAACATCAGTGCTGACTCTACTTTCCCCAAAAGTCCTTCGGATGAGACTATAAACCGAGGCCCCGTGTGTGAACGCACGCAGAACATCTTGTGCTCACTTTAAATCCTGTTCTACTTTTCGTAAGAGTAGGCCATTGTGTGCCAGTGGGAACAGATGACAAGATTTACAAAACTGCATACACACGGGGACTGGATGTAAAAAAGCACACGAGTGCTTATTCCATTATCCTCGATGTAAGTTACACACACACACACACACACACACACAACACACACACACACACACACACACACACACACACACACACACACACAAAATTATATATATGGGCGAAAGATCAAAGTTTTTTTTCCCTCCCCTGTTTTTCAGAATTTAGAAGCCTTGCTGCAGTACCTACATGAAATTGTAGAGAAACACACAGATGCTGAGGTGAGTAGTCTTGATACTGTTTGCACAATGATATTGTTCCTGTTTGGTCTGTGTGATGGAGATGTGTATTTGATTTACATGCTACAATGTTTGAAAGAAGGGTGCAAGTCAGTGTGACAGAGCTCAGGTAATACGTCCTTTTTCTTCCCTTCAGCTCTGCTAGTTTGGCTTTTCACAGTTTGGACTGCTGTATACATATTAAACAGTTAAAACCAGACACACACACACACACACACACACACACACACACACACACACACACACACACACACACACACTTACACAGCTTACACACATGCTCTCTCTCTCTCTCTCTCTCTCTCTCTCTCTCTCTCTCTCTCTCTCTCTCTCTCTCTCTCTCTCTCTCTGTCTCTCGTATCTTACTGATATCACACTAGGTAAATTCAGGCATGTACTGGTTAAATTTTGTCTTGGAATTGATAATTAAAATGTAAATAACAAGTAGAATGATAAATCTTAAAAATGCCCTTTTTCTGACAAATTTGAAACTGAAATCAGTTTTCTGGTGGAAAGCACAAAGTATACAGACATGAGAGAGAAATATCTGTCAAAATAGTGAAAATACCATGCTAATTGAGACATTTGGGTACATATAAATATTCTACACTCTGAGAGCCCAAGAACTTTGTGATGTATAATTGGTGTACAAAAAAGTGAAGGACTCCCATGTTTGAAAAATCACTTTTGATAATGCAAACATTATTTATGTCTGCTGTGCTCTCTCTCTCTCTCTCTCTCTCTCTCTTCTCTCTCTCTCTCTCTCTCTCTCTCTCTCTCTCTCTCTCTCTCTCTCTCTCTCTCCCTCCCCCTCCCTCCCTCTCCCTCCCCCTCCCTCCCTCTCCCTCCCCCTCCCTCCCTCCCTCTCCCAACTCCCCTCACCTTAACAATGTCTGTGTACACAGGTGTTGGAAGCGTGCTCCAAATGTTTTGAAAATGTCTGTGTACACAGGTGTTGGAAGCGTGTTCCAAATGTTACGAAAATGTCTGTGTACACAGGTGTTGGAAGCGTGTTCCAAATGTTACGAAAATGTCTGTGTGCACAGGTGTTGGAAGCGTGTTCCAAATGTTTTGAAAATGTCTGTGTACACAGGTGTTGGAAGCGTGTTCCAAATGTTACGAAAATGTCTGTGTGCACAGGTGTTGGAAGTATGTTCCAAATGTTACGAAAATGTCTGTGTGCACAGGTGTTGGAAGCATGTTCCAAATGTTATGAAAATGTCTGTGTACACAGGTGTTGGAAGCATGTTCCAAATGTTATGAAAATGTCTGTGTACACAGGTGTTGGAAGCGTGTTCCATGTCTGTGTGCACAGGTGTTGGAAGCGTGTTCCAAATGTTAGGAAAATGTCTGTGTGCACAGGTGTTGGAAGCATGTTCCAAATGTTTTGAAAATGTCTGTGTACACAGGTGTTGGAAGCGTGCTCTAAATGTTATGAAAATGTCTGTGTGCACAGGTGTTGGAAGCGTGTTCCAAATGTTAGGAAAATATCTGTGTGCACAGGTGTTGGAAGCGTGTTCCAAGTGTTTTGAAAGTCTGTGTACACAGGTGTTGGAAGCATGTTCCAAATGTTATGAAAATATCTGTGTGCACAGGTGTTGGAAGCGTGTTCCATGTCTGTGTGCACAGGTGTTGGAAGCGTGTTCCAAATGTTAGAAAAATGTCTGTGTGCACAGGTGTTGGAAGCATGTTCCAAATGTTAGGAAAATGTCTGTGTACACAGGTGTTGGAAGCGTGCTCTAAATGTTATGAAAATGTCTGTGTGCACAGGTGTTGGAAGCGTGTTCCAAATGTTAGGAAAATATCTGTGTGCACAGGTGTTGGAAGCGTGTTCCAAGTGTTTTGAAAGTCTGTGTACACAGGTTTTGGAAGCGTGTTCCAAATGTTAGGAAAATATCTGTGTGCACAGGTGTTGGAAGCGTGTTCCAAGTGTTAGAAAAATGTCTGTGTGCACAGGTGTTGGAAGCGTGTTACAAAAATGTCTGTGTGCACAGGTGTTGGAAGCGTGTTCCAAGTGTTTTGAAAGTCTGTGCTGTGAGGAGTACGCCATCGCAGGCAAGTGTGACGTGGCACGCAAAACTCTCATTGACAGTCTCGTCGTCAAGTTCAGGGAATCTGTGCAAGAATTCTTTGCTGAGGTGGGTACAGTTTTTAACCCCCACCCTCACCCCCCCAAAAAGCAATTCAAATTATCCTAGTGTTGGAGAAAAACTCAACACTTAAATATATATATAGTATACAACATGTAGTAAAAGTCCTCCTGATGAGTCTATAAACCAAGGCCCTGAAGTGCGAACAAACACACGCAGAACATCTTGCATGCACACATTTAAACCTGTTCGCTTTTTTCAAGAATAGGCCATTGTGTGCCAGTGGGAATGGATGACAAATTTGACAAAACTTGCATACTCATAGGGACTGGATGTAAAAAAAATTTTTTTTAAAAGCACCCGCGAGTGCTTATTCTGTTAACCCTTTGCTTGGCACAGCAAAATCAATTGTCACCTTCCATCCGGGCAGAGAAAATGGAGGTGGATGGCTTGTGAGTGGGTGTATGTATTTAACATGCAATAACTCTACAATGGTTAGGTGGATTTTGATGAAATAAAAACAGCAAGATGCAGAAATGAATAAAGAAATTGCTAATACCCAATTTTTGTCATTATTTTTATTTCCTTTTAGAATTTTAATGCATAAACACACAAAGTCATTGATTGGTTTGTGTGTGTTACAGTTAACGTTGCAATAACTTTAGAATGCGTTCATGGATTTTGATTAAATAAAAACTAAAACATTAAGAAACAATTATAGAAAAGATATTTTCAACCTACTGTCGGTTTTTTAGTTTTTTTGATAAATGGTGCACGAACACATCGAACATTCCGATGATCGCCATTTTTGTTTACCGATGATCGCGATCAGCGTTAACGTATAAGTTTGAGCCGCTACCGTGTCAAAATCCCGAATAGCAACCAAATCACAAAATAAATCAAGTTCTGAACCATTGCCGAACTTGAAATCCGCGATAATTTCCCCAAATCTAAGAGTAGAATTCAAAACGCGTATCGGCCGTGTTAGATTTGACGATCGATTTTCGTCTCGAACTTCCCCGTAGTCAAAGTCGTCTCTCTCACTTCAGTCAACAAACTCAGAAGTGCACACACTACTAGGATCGATTACATCGATATTTGAGCTTAGATACACATCTCACAGCGTCATATTTTCGGCATGGAAGCTGTAAAAACGATCGTACATGTCCGGTTCGAAGATAGCGTCCATCTTGGAAAAATTTGCAATTTTTTTCCTCCAAAACTTGCAACAAACTCACTCCAATCGCCGCCATTTGTAATAAACATGCGGAAGTCTCGCGGGCAGTCTCGTGGCTTCTATATTCACGAGATTTGAAGCAAGATTGGCGGGAATTTCGAATGTATGATTGCTCTGAAGTGACGGTCATGTCGCCGGGCGCTTTGGGGCGTTGTGCCCAAGGACAGGGTCGGGCGCTTTGGGGCGTTGTGCCAAGCAAAGGGTTAAACTCAAAATAAAAGAATAAATAAAAAGAATAGAACACAGTTTTTAGTGTGAACGGATTTCTCCATGACAGACAGGCTGGGTAGAGAGAGAGAGGAGGGGGATGGGAGAGAGAGAGAGAGGAGGGGGATGGGAGGGAGAGAAGGGGAGAGAGGGAGGGAGAGTGCATGGGTGCAAGTATCTGTCTAGAATGTTTGTGGAATGGAAAGCTCTTTGTAATGATAATAATAATAATACATGGAATTTATATAGCGCTATATCTTGTAAAAACAAATCAAAGCTCTTGCATTCGACCTATACAACACACAAGCAATCAATAACAATTTATAGTTTTAGCAAATTCGAATGTACGCAGACTAGCATGAGCACACACAGGCACACACACACACACACACACACACACACACACACACACACACACACACACACACACACACACACATATCTGTCTAGAATGTTTGTGGAATGGAAAGCTCTTTGTAATGATAATAATAATAATACATGGAATTTATATAGCGCTATATCTTGTAAAAACAAATCAAAGCTCTTGCATTCGACCTATACAACACACAAGCAATCAATAACAATTTATAGTTTTAGCAAATTCGAATGTACGCAGACTAGCATGAGCACACACAGGCACACACACACACACGCACGCGCACGCGCGTACTTGTAAAGGTTATACACTTTGGCAGGTAGATGTTGAAGGCAGGGATAGATAAGAGATGGAAACAGAAGGCGAAAATCCTAGGTTTGAAATAAGTGTGTCTTGAGGTTGGATTTAAAAGTGTCGCTCTTTGTGTAGGTGTCTGTGCATTGATTCTGTGGAAAAGTTTGTTGTGTGTATGAAAGCCATTCTCTTCTGCATTTCCCTGCCTTCCCTTACCAGTTAGGGTGCATAGTGCCAGGTCTTCTCCCGTGCTTGTCACTTTGCAGGAGGTTTGCCTACTGGCCTCAACCGACATATTCCAACTTCAGACAAGCTTGTTTCATTGTACAGGTTGCATGCTGGGTATGTTTGTGTTTTCGTAACCCACCAAACGCCAAACTATGGAATCTTTCACATGTATATTTGATCTTCTGCATGTGTATATACAATTGAAGTGAAATAAGATACTGGTGTTTGCCCATTTCTATCCTTCTCCTTGTTTCTGCCTTGTTTCTTTCCTTCGTGTCAATTTCTTCTGGTCGATTTTCTGCCTTCTTGGTCCATTCTCCTGCTTTTTTTTTCCAGAAAGACTGCAAATATAATGTTTCTCTTCCACACCAAAGTCAGATGTGCTGGGTTTGACTTGGTCAGGTGCTTAACGGCAGTGCAACTCTTCTAAGTTCATATGACACACAACAATAGTTGCTGTCTTGGCGTTCGGTTGTGTATAGAGAAAGAGTTCTGTCAGTCATTGAGTGAAAATATTAGTGAAGGGAGCTCTTTGTGTACTGGCAACACAAAGGAATCTGTGTATCAGTGAGAGAAGAAGAAAAAAGCTGTTTATACTGGCAAC
The DNA here is from genome assembly GCA_030674155.1 of Stramonita haemastoma. Taxonomy (NCBI): domain Eukaryota; kingdom Metazoa; phylum Mollusca; class Gastropoda; order Neogastropoda; family Muricidae; genus Stramonita; species Stramonita haemastoma. The sequence continues at coordinate 20,318,486 of CM060347.1, read as the reverse complement.
ACAAGGGAGTCTGTATTAGTTAGGAAAGGAAGGAAGCTCTTTGTGTACTGGTAACACAAAGGAATGTGTGTGTGTGAGGGAAGGAAGGAAGCTCTTTGTGTACTGGCAACACAAAGGAATGTGTGTGTGAGGGAAGGAAGGAAGCTCTGTGTTCTGGCAACACAAAGGAATGTGTGTGTGAGGGAAGGAAGGAAGCTCTGTGTACTGGTAACACAAAGGAATGTGTGTGTGAGGGAAGGAAGGAAGCTCTTTGTGTACTGGCAACACAAAGGAATGTGTGTGTGAGGGAAGGAAGGAAGCTCTGTGTTCTGGCAACACAAAGGAATGTGTGTGTGAGGGAAGGAAGGAAGAAAGCTGTTTGTGTACTGGCAACACAAAGGAATGTGTGTGTGAGGGAAGAAAGGAAGGAAGCTGTTTGTATACTGGCAACACAAAGGAATGTGTGTGAGAGGGAAGAAAGGAAGGAAGCTGTTTGTATACTGGCAACACAAAGGAATGTGTGTGAGAGGGAAGAAAGGAAGGAAGCTGTTTGTATACTGGCAACACAAAGGAATGCGTGTGTGAGGGAAGGAAGGAAGGAAGGTATTTGTGTACTGGCAACTCAAAGGAATGTGTGTGTGAGGGAAGGAAGGAAGCTGTTTGTGTACATGCAACACAAGGGAATTTGTATCAGTTAGGGAAGGAAGGAAGGAAGGTGTTTGTGTTCTGGCAACAAGGGAATGTGTGTGTGAGGGAAGGAAGGAAGGAAGCTGTTTGTGTACTGGTAACACAAAGGAATGTGTGTGTGAGGGAAGGAAGGAAGGAAGCTGTTTGTGTACTGGCAACACAAAGGAATGTGTGTGTGAGGGAAGGAAGGAAGGTATTTGTTTTCTGGCAAATCAAAGGAATGTGTGTGTGAGGGAAGGAAGGAAGGTATTTGTTTTCTGGCAAATCAAAGGAATGTGTGTGTGAGGGAAGGAAGGAAGGAAGCTGTTTGTATACTGGTAACACAAAGGAATGTGTGTGTGAGGGAAGGAAGAAAGCTGTGTACATGCAACACAAGGGAATTTGTATCAGTTAGGGAAGGAAGGAAGGAAGGTGTTTGTGTTTTGGCAACACAAGGGAATCTGTATCAGTTAGGGAAGGAAGGAAGGAAGCTATTTGTGTTCTGGCAACACAAGGGATTCTGCAAGGAACTGTGCAAGGCGGGAGAAGGAGAGGCAGGCAGAGAAAGAGATGGGAGGACAACATCCGAGAGTGGACGGGCCTCAGGCTGAGTGACACCCTGAGAAAGGTCGAGGACAGAGGGAAATGGAGAGAGCTGGTTGCGAGGTCTTCCGTGGCGCCCCTACGGTCTAAAAAGACTATGGGATAGAAGAACACTAGGGAATCTGTGTATGTGTGAGGGAAGGAAAGAAGGAAGCCGTTTGTGTACTGGCAACACAAGGGAACCTGTATTAGTGAAGAAAGGAAGGAAGCTCTGTGTGTGTGTGTCTGTCTGTCTGTGATCTGAACTGTGCTGTGTCTTGGTTGTGACATTTTTTCTGTTATTGTCTGTGTTACAGGGAGAACAACCAGACGACGAAGAGGTGTTTGCATTGCTTGCCAGTCTCAAACGCATCTACGCTTTCTACTGGTGAGTAGAGAGAGACCTGCTGATGCACACTAGTGTGCATGCGCGCGTGCGTGTTCCTACTTGCAGTGTGTGGTTTGTATGGCCAGTGGCATTACTGTGATGCTCCACCATGTAATGTGTCGCATCACACTAGAGATTAATTTTTAGTTATTGACATATTCATCTGCTATATAAAGATTAATCAGTACCAAAAAAATAAAAACCCATCGAAAATCAGACAATTGTATGAAAATTTAAATTATAAATTTAAATGATAGACTGTGGGAAGTGACAAAATGAGAAACTTGACAAGTTTAAGCGTGATAATAGGTGGTCCGAATGAGGGTTTTGGTATTTTTTTAACATGTTTGAAAGGAAAAGGAAACACACTCATGCCTCGATATTCAAGTACAAGGTCAAATAAAAGGTACAGTTTTATAATCTATCAAAATCACAAAATCGAAATCCTCACCCCTACCTGCCTAAAATGGCTTCTAGCAGAAGAGTGGAGCTGGTGCCAAGTGACTCATTTTGTGGTATGAGCATCACATGTAATGACAAGAAAAGAGTGCAGATTTTATTTTTGATTTATTTGATTTGATTTGCTCTTTTATATCGAGGATAATGGAATAAGCACTCGGTGCTTTTTTACATCCAGTCCCCGTGTGTGCGCAGTTTTGTAAGTGTCATCTGTTCCCACTGGCACACGATGGCCTACTCTTATGAAAAGCGGAACAGGATTTAACGTGTGGACATTGCATGTGTGGTATAACATGGAGAAGAACTATGTGAATGTGCATTTTATAAGAGTTGAGAAGAGTTTGTGAATTGATATGACGTGAAAAATAAAAGAGTCTGAGTAGCATTTTGTACCAAAAATTGTAAGTCACTGTGTTAGAATCATTGTCATTTATATGCATGCCTTGCGCCATGTTGTTGTGGCTGTTGTCATAATCAAAATTCCATGTTTGTTATTGTTGTGGCAGTTGCCATGATCAAAATTCCATGTTTGTTATTGTTATTGTGGCAGTTGCCATGATCAAAATTCCATATTTGTTATTGTTGTTGCAGTTGTCATGATCAAAATTCCATGTTTGTTATTGTTGTTGCAGTTGCCATGATCAAAAGTCCTTGTTTGTTGTTGTTATTGTTGTGGCAGTTATGATCTAAATTCCATGTTTGTTATTGTGGCAGTTGTCACAATCAGAATTCCATGTTTGTTATTGTTGTTGTTGTGGCAGTTGTCACAGTCAGAATTCCATGTTTGTTATTGTTGTTGCAGTTGCCATGATCAAAATTCCATGTTTTTTATTGCTGTTGTTGTGGCAGTTGTCACAATCAAAATTCCATGTTTGTTATTGTGGCAGTTGTCACAATCAGAATTCCATGTTTGTAATTGTTGTTGTGGCAGTTATGATCAAAATTCCATGTTTGTTATTGTTGTTGTTGTGGCTGTTATCATGATCTAAATTCCATGTTTGTTATTGTTGTTATTATTGTGGCAGTTATCATGATCAAAATTCCATGTTTGTTATTGTTGTTGTTCTGGCAGTTATGATCAAAATTCCATGTTTGTTATTGTTGTTGTGGCAGTTATCATGATCAAAATTCCATGTTTGTTATTGTTGTTGTGGCAGTTGTCACAATCAAAATTCCATGTTTGTTATTGTTGTTGCAGTTGCCATGATCAAAATTCCATGTTTGTTATTTTTGTTGTGGCAGTTATGATCAAAATTCCATGTTTGTTATTTAATTGCTGTTGCAGTTGCCATGATCAAAATTCCATGTTTGTTATTGTTGTTGCAGTTGCCATGATCAAAATTCCATGTTTGGTATCGTTGTTGTTGTGGCAGTTATGATCAAAATTCCATGTTTGTTATTGTTGTGGCAGTTATGATCAGAATTCCATGTTATTGTTGCAGTTGCCATGATCTAAATTCCATGTTTGTTATTGTTGTTGTTATTGTGGCAGTTATCATGATCAGAATTCCATGTTATTGTTATTGTTGTTGTAGTTGCCATGATCAAAATTCCATGTTTGTTATTGTTGTTGTGGCAGTTGTCACAATCAAAATTCCATGTTATTGTTATTGTTGTTGCAGTTGCCATGATCAAAATTCCATGTTTGTTATTGTTGTTGTTGTGGCAGTTGTCACAATCAAAATTCCATGTTTGTTATTGTTGTTGTTGTGGCAGTTATCATGATCAAAATTCCATGTTTGTTATTGTTATTGTTGTTGCAGTTGCCATGATCAAAATTCCATGTTTGTTATTGTTATGGAAGTTATGAAAAAAATTCCATGTTTGTTATTGTTGTTGTTGTTGCAGTTGTCATGATCTGAGTAACTGGGAGATATGGGAGGATCTCTTCCACATCGTGGAGATCTTTAACAAAGGGGCCAACATCTCTGATGACGTGAGTCAGCTGTGTGTGTGTGTGTGTTTCTGTGTGTCTGTGTGTGTATGTCTAAGTGTGTGTGTGTGTGAGTGTGTGTTTCTGTGTGTTTCTGTGTGTGTGTGAGTGAGAGAGAGAGAGAGAGAGAGAGAGAGGGATTGAGATACAGAGACGGACAGACTCTGTGTAGGTGTGTGTGTGTGTGTGTGTGTGTGTGTGTGTGTGTATGTGTGTGAGACAGACAGACAGACAGACAGACACTCTGTGTGTGTGTGGGAGACAGACAGACAGACTCTTTGTGTGTGTGTGTGTGGGAGACAGGCAGACTCTGTGTGTATTGTGTGTGTGTGTGTGTGTGTGTGTGTGTGTGTGTGTGTGTGTGTGTGTGTGTGTGTGTGTGTGTGTGTGCGTGCGTGTGTGCGTGCGTGTGTGTGAGAGACTGACTGTGTGTGTGTGTCTGTGTGTGAGGGAAAGAGATAGAGAGAGAGAGACTGTGTCTATGAGGGAGAGAGAAAGACTCTCTGTGTGTTTGTGTTTCTGAGTCTGTGAGAGAAAGAGAGACAGACTATGTGTGTTTTGAGAGAGACAGAGACTCTGTGTGTATATGTGCATGTGAGGAAGACATGCAAATATTGATTCAGGAACAAGTAACAAATGTTCTGTAACTAAAAAAAATACATATATGGGTTATTCTCAGAAACATGTGAGGTTTTTGTGACATAGACCTTGAAAAATAAATGTCCTTGGAAGTTTTTGCCTTCTTGTCATATATTAGAGTACTCTGTTGCAAAGTGCAATCTGTTGAAAAAATTATGAATCATTAATTATTTTTTTTGTAATTGAGGCATAAAGGTTCTATTTTAGCTGTGTTGCGGTTGTGACATGGAAACCAAAAGTAGCATTAAAACATCTTTTTACACAAAATATCAAACAAAAAACACTCACAAATGCTTTTGTTTTTATCTATAAAACAACACTATCAATTGGAAGTATGACAATCATCAACAAAGCATCTGTTTTTGCTTTTTTGTAACCACACTCTAAGACATTTTGTATACCCAGATTTAAAGTTTGGTTTTTGTACAAATGACCACAGCAAGCATCCCCCAGATTATCCTGAACTTAAACCACAGAATGATATCCATTAAACTAAACAGTTTTCTTTACATAAGAATGGAAGCTGTTTAATATTAATGCCTTATAGAAGTAATATGTTTTGGTTGTGACATGGAAACCGTTTGGTTGTGACATGGAAACCACACCCTTCAAAAGCACAAAACCTGAAATTGTAGCAATGAAAACACAAATTAAATCCAAAAAACAACCTACTTGATTTGGGAACAATGCATTCTATTAACATTATTATGATTATTTACATTGATTTGTCATTTTAGAGTGATCTGTTATGGTTGTGACATGGAAACCGTTTGGTTGTGACATGGAAACCACACCCCTCAAAACCCACAAATCACTGAAGTGAAGCAATTTAAACACAAATTGAAAAAAACCCACCATCTTAAATTAGAAACGATGCATTCTATTAACATTATTTATACTAATTTGTCATTTTAGAGTTAGATGTTTTTTGTTACGGCTGTAACATGGAAACCGTTTGGTTGTGACATGGAAACCACACCCTTCAAAACCACAAATCACCCAAGTGTAGCAATTTAAACACAAATGGAAAAAAAAACACCATCTTAAATTAGAAACAATGCATTCTGTTAACATTATCTACATTGATTTATGTAATTTAAGTGATATATCAATCAATATTATTATTGATCAAATGCTGCGTTTGGTTGTGACATGAAAAAGCTGGAGAAACCAAAGACCGGAACTCTAATTATAGCATCGCGATACTCCTTTGGCGGGAAAAAGTATGTGTCAGAGATATATAAGGTCAAGATGAAGTACCTACCTGAAAATCTCGGTCAGTGAAAGAATGTGCCGGATTTTGCAACAGATTTACATCGTTTGGTTGTGACATGAAAAAAGGGAAACCATGTTGGTCATCTGGGGTTTCAAGCAATTTACGAGGATAGGAGCTCCAGCTGATCAAAAACAATGTTTTCTTTATACTGTTAACAGTTTAATTCATCCCTTGTGGCTATAATGTGTTGATGATAACATATAGTTCTTTGTGAGTAAATTGTTAAAATTGGGCCTACTTTGGGAAACCAACGTCACAACCGCAACAAGCTTTTAATCTGCCCTCTTATTTAATATCCATGACAAAGAAAGTACAATTTTTCTTCTAGGGAACTTGAAACAACATCTGGGCATTACTTTAATACAAATTGTGTTTCAAATTAGCAGTCTTTCAAGTCAGAAGAACAATCTGAATAAAGTATGCACCAAAATGTCACAAATCCGCCATGTTGGAATGAGCAATTTGGTGAAATAAATTCACAATATTTAAAAGCAAAAACACAAATGGTCATAAAAACATTTAAATTTTATTTTTTTTAATTAAACACAACCAGTAAACAGCATTCACCACAATTTTAAACTTAATTCAGCCAAATGGCAGATGTGTAAAGTAGGTCACTATCATGCCTCACATGTTTCTGAGAATGACCCATATATAAAAAAGAAGAAGAAATGATATTGCTTTTAGAACTAAATGATATTGCTTTTAGAACTAAGTACTCTAAGCCAAGGTTTCGCTTTTCAGTAGAATCTTCATGATTTACATCATTGATTTTTACATGATTTTTACACTCATCTTGGAAATGTTTAGTACTTATTGGTGTATGGGCGTGTGTGTGTGTGTGTGTGTGTGTGTGTGTGTGTGTGTGTGTGTGTGTGTGTGTGTTGTGTTTGTGTGTGTGTGTGGGGGGGGGGCGTGGTTATATGTGTGTTGTGTATTGTGTGTGTGTTTGATGTGTGTGTGTGTGTTTATGCGCTCTCACGCGTATGCATGTGTTTGCAGATTGTATGTAAAGCCGTGGCTTCATGCTCTATGGCTGTTCTGTGGTACCTCAACCGCATCGACGAAAACAACCCAGACCAGGTACCGCTTTGCTTTCTTTCTTTCTTCTCTTCTCGTGTAGTGCACAATATTTTATTCAGGGGATCAGAATAACTTTTTTTTTTTTTTTGCTGCCTTCTGTGAGCCACCAAATCAGAGTCAATTTTCTTTTATTGCACGATGATCACAGTGACAAGATTATGTGCCAATGCTGTTGTTATGGAAGTGCATGTGATGTGAGACTACTTGACAGGACTGTACTCTACCCTTACTATCATAATATATCCTGGCATCAACCAGGCCTGAGAGATACAGACCACCTGCAGTGTTGGTCAGGTAATGCAAGCAACACTCTCAAACTCGCATCCGTAAAGTGGATGAAGCTCGACTGTGTGGTCCCAGCCTCCCCACTGAGCCCACAGCACACTCACTCTGGGTAGGAGCCGGCCGTGGTCCGAAAAATCCCTATGACTCTTACAGGATTTGAACCCGGGAACCTTTCAGTCCTGAACCCGAGGCGCTAACCACTGCACCATGGTGGCTGGTGGGTCACAGTAATTGATTGGGGGAACAGAGTAATCAGCAATACCCTACGTTGCGTGTACGTGTGCGCACATGACGTAGGGTATTGTCGATTTTAAGGTATTGCGTTGCTTTTAAATCTGTTTTGTTTAACAAGGCATGCAGTGTAATTGCAATTTTAAAATGCCACTCATGAATTTCTCAAGTTGAGACATTAAAGTATTTTTTGAGTCTTGAGTTAACCTAATGCATGCAGCGTCTCTCTCCTGATTGGCCATTCATTCTTCAGAAGAAGGGCATGTTGGATTCCAGTCTGCATCAAGGTGGATGTTGGAAGGTCGTTTTTCCCTTTCCGCGCTCTGAGTTGATAGAGATTTTATTTCTAGTTTCCTGAGTGAAGTGATAGGGGCTATTGAAGCTACAGCTAGACACTTGTATTCACTTTCTTTTTTTCTTTTTTTTTTCGATTATCTGTCCTTTTTTTTAAAAATGAAACTTTTTTTTTTTTAAATTGATTTATTCCTCTGTGTGTTGTGGTGGTGAGGGCAGGAGGTGGTGGTGCAGAGGGAGGGGGGGGGGGGGGGGGGGGCTATTGAAATGTACAGATGGACACTATTCAGTCATTTATTTATTTATTTTTTTAAATTATGGCAATGATCGATGGATTATTCCTGCATGTGTTGTGGTGATGGCAGGAGGCAATGGGGGTACTGAAAGGACGGCCGGACACTGTTCATTTATTTTTTTTATTATTATTATTTTTTAATTATTGACTCACGGATTATTCCTGCATGTGTCATGTTGATGGCAGGAGGCAATGAGAGTGCTGAAAGGACGGCTGGACACTGTTCAGTCATTTATTTATGTGTTGTTGTTTTTTTTTTTAATTATTGATTCACGGATTATTCTTCCATGTGTTATGTTGATGGCAGGAGGCAATGGAAGTACTGAAAGGACGGCTGGACACTGTTCATTTTTTTTTTTTTTTTTTTTTTTTTTTAATTATTGACTCACGGATTATTCCTGCATGTGTTATGTTGATGGCAGGAGGCAATGGGGGTACTGAAAGGACGGCTGGACACTGTTCATTTATTTTTTTATTTTTTAATTTTTTTAATTATTGACTCACGGATTATTCCTGCATGTGTTGTGTTGATGGCAGGAGGCTATGGGAGTGCTGAAGGGAGGGCTGGACACTGTTCAGTCATTTATTTATTCATTTATATCTTTTAAAAAATTATTGATTCACAGATTATTCCTGCATGTGTTGTGTTGATGGCAGGAGGCTATAGGAGTGCTGAAAGGATGGCTGGACACTGTTCAGTCATTTATTTATGTTTTTTGTTGTTGTTGTTTTTTGAATTATTGATTCACGGATTATTCTTACATGTGTTGTGTTGATGGCAGGAGGCAATGGGGGTACTGAAAGGACGGCTGGACACTGTTCAGTCATTTATTTATTTATATCTTTTTTTAAGTTATTGACTCACAGATTATTCCTGCATGTGTTGTGTTGATGGCAGGAGGCTATAGGAGTGCTGAAAGGACGGCTGGACACTGATCAGTCATTTATTTATGTGTTGTTGTTGTTTTTTTTTGTAATCATTAACTCGCGGATTATTCCTGCATGTGTTGTGGTGATGGCAGGAGGCTATGGGGGTACTGAAAGGACGGCTGGACAGCCTGATGAAACACTGCCTGTGTCTGCTACACGGCCCCAGAACCAAGCCAGGAGAGGAGGTATAGATAGGGCACCAGCACATGCACACCACTACTGATTTTATTATTATTTTCAGTAAAGTTTCAGTATTTTCATGCGCAGTATGTGACGTCAAAACGAAAGGTGGCAGGAGGGTTAAGACCGTTCGCCTGCCAGTATGTAAACCGTGAGGTTCTGGGTTCGTACGTACGCAGCCTTGCCCTTTCTTCCCAGGTTGACGAAAAAAATTGAACTGAAAGTCAAAGTCATTTGGACGAGACTATAAACTGAGGCCCTGTGTGTTAACGAACGCAGAACATCTTGCGCTTATGTTAAAACCCCGTTCCGTCTTTCGGAAGAGAGGCCATTGTGTGCCGGTGGGAGCGCATGACATTTACAAAACTGCATACACACAGGGACTGGATGTAAAAAAGCATGAGTGCTTATCCCATTATCCTCGATATAAAAGAATAAACCTAATCAAATCAAATCAAATCAAATCCAATCCAACATCACTCAGTAGCGCTTTGATTTGTTTTTGCAAGATGTAGCGCTATATAAATTCCATGTTTTATTATTATTAGGACCTAGTCAAGAGTGCTAAATTTAGCACGCTCTTCCTTTTACCTAGTCCATGTGTGGTCAGTTCCTGCTATAAATAGCACCAGCTGGCCACAGCTGGGCTTGGCTTGACTCGGATAATGAGCAGCTGAGAGGAGCTGAAAGTGGGGGAAATTGACAGCTGTGTAAACTGATTTTATTATTTTCATGACCATTTTCAGTTTTCAGTAAAGTTTCAGTATTTTCATGTGCAGTATGTGACATGCTTTCTCGGGGACAGAATAGTAGCCTAGTGGTCAGAACATCGCGCTCACAATCTGACGACCCAAGTTTGAGTTAACATCATTGCAGACTCCTCTCTCCCAAAAGTCCTTCAGATGAGACTGTAAACTGAGGCCTTGTGTGCAGTCGCATGTAGAACATCTTGCGCACACGTTAAAACGTGTTCCGCTTTTCAAAAGAGTAGGCCATTGTGTGTCAGTAGGAACAGATGACAGAATTTACAAAACTGGATACACACAGGGACCAGATACAAAAAAGCACATGAGTGCCTATTCCATTATCCTCGATGTAAAAGAAAACATAAATAAAGAAAAGAATGAATAGAAGAACAACTTTTTTTCTCTTCAGGTTTTGTTTTTGAATTTTGATTTCTTCATAACTTTTTTGTATTCTATTGACAGTCATGAAAAAGACTTCAATTTTTCTCTTTTTTGGGGAAAAAGGTACCATTACATTATAACTGTGCAAATGGCCATGGTTTAAATCGGGAAAATTACGCATGTGTGTTATTCCTCCTGGACATATGTGATGGTTTGCAAGTTGCAGAAAATTGTTAATTACAGATTTTACTCAAAACCAAATACATCAGAAGAAAATGGAGAGCAATACAACATATATTCATTTTAGTTTAAAAGTTTATTTTAGTTTAAAAGTGTCGTAGTTGGTTTTTTTCCCTTCCCAAGCTTATGTAACAATTTGCAGCTTGCAGGATTGTTCTGTAAGTACAACATTCTACACAGAGAAAACACGGAGCAAGAAAAATATGCAGCACAGTAGTTGCTCATATTCTTCTTTGTGGAACGCTCAGACAGCAACTACTGTTGTCTGTTAAGTGAAAATATGTTGGGCTGCTGTTAAGCGCCTGACAAGTCAGGCCTAGCACATTTGACTATGTCATAGGAGAGAACTATTATCTTTTGAATCTTTCTAGGAAAAAAAAAGGTAGGAGAATGGACCTAGAAGGCAAAAACTAAACAAGAAGATGATAGGGAAAAAAAAGATCAAGGCAGAAACAGAGACGACAGAAAAGAGGGAATTCCTAGCACAGAATTTCCAGAAGATGAGGTTGCTATTCATAGGAAGAAAAGGGAACAAGACAGAAACAAAGATAGGGATAAAAAAAAAAGGAGGGGGGGGGGGGGGGGGGGGAGAATTCCTAGCACAGAATTTCCAGAAGGTGAGAATGCTATTCATACTGACAGTATCCCCACGAATAGAAAAGTCATGAGTGTGTGTTTTTTTTATAATTCCCCCTCAGGCGTACGTGACGACCTGCGATTTGCTGATCGTCTTCAGCAAGCATTTGGGGGACAACCCTCGCATGCGGCCACTGGTGTACGAACTGGATCAGAACGCACAGCCGTACCTCAGCACATTTCTCAACGAGAAAGTCTTCGTGGAGGACGAGGATGGTAATTGATAGGACAGGGGGGGGGGAGGGAAGGAGAGGGAGAGGGGGGGGGGGGGGGGGGGGGGGGGGGGGGGGGGGGGGGGGGGGGGCTTTTAGTTTCTTCACTCTTGGGAAAAGGTATGATGAGAATGAAGTGATAGAGGTGGGTAGGTGTTTGTGTGGTGTGTTGTATGTGGTGTTTGTGAGGTTGTGTGTGTTTGTGTGTGTGGTGGTGTTTAAATGAACAGCAAGGGGGGGGGGGGTTCAGTTCAGTTTATTCACTTGAGAAAAAGGTATGATGAGAATGAAGTGATAAGGTGTGGTGTGTGGTTAGTGTGTGGTAGGTGGTTGTGTTTTTTGTGTGGGTGTTATGTGTGTCATTGTGTGTGTTGTGTGTGTTTATTTTATTTATTTATTTTATTTTAATTATTCTTTTATATCGAGGATAACAGAATAAGCAATCATGTGCTTTTTTTCATCCGGTCCCCGTGTGTAGTGCAGTTTTTTGTAAATATTGTCATCTGTTCCCACCGGCACACGATGGCCTACTCTTACGAAAAGCGAACAGGATTTAACGTGTGCGTAAGATGTTCTGCGTGCGTTCGCACACGGGGCCTCGGTTTAAAGTCTCATCCGAAGGACTTTGTGAGAGTGTTTGTGAGAGTGTGTGTGTTTGTGAGAGGTGTGTGTGTGTGTGTGTGTGTGTGCGTGCGTGTGTGTTTAAATGAACAGCAGTTAGGAGCACAGTGCTAGTTTCGCCAAGTTCTTTGGTAGCGGGTGAGGGCAGTAATTGTATGAGAGAGAGAGAGTGTGGGTGAGCATGTGTGTGTGTGTGTGTGTGTGTGTGTGTGAGAGTGTGTGTGTGTGTGTGTGTGTGTGTGTGTGTGTGTGTGTGTGTGTGGTGTGTGTGTGTGCTCGCGCGTGAGAGATCGAGAGAAAAAAATTTTGAGTGTAGAAAACATAGCTGCTTGCATGTGGTAGATACACTGATAACATTGATGTATACACACTGTGCAAACATATATATGCAAACACGCCTGCATGCACATGCTCACATTCACTCACACGCATGCATGCACTGGCCATTTTTGGTGATAATTATAAAAAAAAAAAAAAGCATTCTAGAAAGATATTTGTTTTCAGGGTTTATTGTTGACATGTAGGTAGGTTAAGGTTGAAAGCCAGCTGCCAGACTTTCAAACAAAAGTTGAGGTCATTGAGCTAAAAATAGCAAACTTGAAAGGTCAAATCCTGCGATTGCAGTGTACAATAGGGAGTGAGTTCAACTTGAAATAACCGGTGCATCCAAACACATGTATTCTCACTCTAACACTTGAATGAACCAATGCATCCAAACACATGTATTCTCACTCTAACACTTGAATGAACCAATGCATCCAACCACATGTATTCTCACTCTAACACTTGAATGAACCAATGCATCCAACCACACACACACACACTCCCAACACTGGAATGAACCAATGCATCCAAACACACACACCAATCCCAACACTGGAATGAACCAATGCATCCAAACACCACACACACTCCCAACACTGGAATGAACCAATGCATCCAAACACACACACACTCCCAACACTGGAATGAACCAATGCATCCAAACACACACACACTCCCAACACTGGAATGAACCAATGCATCCAAACACACATGTATCTTATTCTATTCTTTTATATCGAGGATAATGGAATAAGTACTCTTGTGCTTTTTTTACATCCAGTCCCCATGTGTATGCAGTTTTGTGTCATCTGTTCCCACCGGCACATGATGGCCTACTCTTATGAAAAGCAGAACAGGATTTTACTTGTGCGCAAGATGTTCTGTGTGCGTTCACACATTGGGCCTTGGTTTATAGTCTCATCCGAAGGACTTTAGGGAGAATGGAGTCAGCACTGATGTTAACTCCAGGAGAAAAATCTCCTCGAACGGGAATCAAACTCGGGTTATCAAATTGCAACTTGAATGAACCGAAGCATCCAAACACACATAATACATCCCAACACTGGAATGAACCAATGCATCCATACATCCCACACTCCCAACACTGGAATGAACCAATGCATCCAAACACACACACACTCCCAACACTGGAATGAACCAATGCATCCAAACACACACACACTCCCAACACTGGAATGAACCAATGCATCCAAACACACACCACACTCCCAACACTGGAATGAACCAATGCATCCAAACACACACACACTCCCAACACTGGAATGAACCAATGCATCCAAACACACCACACACTCCCAATTCTGGAATAAACCAATGCATCACAAACACACACACACATCCACACTCCCAACACTGGAACGAAGGAGCCAGCCCCTAACCGCGCGCATCGCATGCCCAGACCTTCCCGTGTGTGCAGACGATGTGGACGAGAACGTGAAGATTGAGGAGCTGCACAAGCGGCGCAACTTCCTGGCCTGCTTCTGCAAACTGGTGGTGTACAACGTCATCAGCATCAAGGTGGCCGCTGACATGTTCCAAACACTACATGAAGGTAGGTCCGTCTGTCGGTTGGTTAGTTTTGTTTGTTAAGTCAGTCAGTTAATTCAGTCAG
>CM060347.1:20271973-20299473 GCA_030674155.1 Stramonita haemastoma | reverse complement strand
TTTTATAGTATGAGAGATATTACATTTTAAACATACCCACCCATTTCAGCTCATTTTGGCCAAATCCTTCCATGATAGTGATAGTGTCAGTTCACTCTATGAGACTAAAAGCTAATGTCCAGGGCATTGATGGAGGAGATGTATTTATTTTATATATATATTTATTTATTTATTCTTTTATATCGAGGATAATGGAATAAGCATTCATGTGCTTTTTTACATCCAGTCCCGTGTGTATGCAGTTGTGTGAATGTCATCTGTTCCCACCGGCACATGATGGCCTACTCTAACGAAAAGCGGAACAGGATTCAACATGTGCGCAAGATGTACTGCGTACGTTCGCACACGGGGCCTCAGTTTATAGTCTCATCCGAGAGACTTTTTGGGGAGAGTGGAGTCTGCACTGATGTTAACTCCAGGTTAAAAGTCCCTCCAACGGGAATGGAACTCAGGTCTTCAAATTGCCAGCGCAATGTTCTGACCACTAGGCTATCCTGTCTCCCCATTGGTGGTGTGTGATTGTGAGATTGGTTTTTTTTTGTTGATTTATTTGATTTATTGTTTTATATCGAGGATAATGGAATAAGGACTTGTGCTTTTTTACATCCAGTCCCCGTGTGTATGCAGTTTTGTAAGTGTCATCTGTTCCCACCGGCACACGATGGCCTGCTCTTACGAAAAGCTGAACAGGATTTAACGTGTGCGCAAGATGTACTGCATACGTTCGCACTGGGGCCTCGGTTTATAGTCTCATCCGAAGGACTTTTTGGGGAGAGTGGAGTCCGCACTGATGTTAACTCCAGGAGAAAAGTCCGCTCCGACGGAATGGAACTCGGGTCTTCAAATTGCCAGCGCAATGTTCTGACCACTAGGCTATCCTGTCTCCCCATTGGTGGTGTGTGATTGTGAGATTGGTGTTGTGTGTGTGTGTGTGTTTCAGGAGCTGGCACGAAGGTTCTCCCTGTCTTTTGGCCTGGACCAAGTGAAAAACAGAGAGGCTGTGGCTGCCATGCACAGGTGATGAAGAAAAAAAAATTTTTTTTCCTTTTTTTTTTTTTTAACATGTTGTTTTTGATAAGTGGAGGAGGAGGAGGCTGGTTGCAGAATCTTCAGTTGTGCCCCCACGGTCCACAGGACTACGGGACAGGTGAAGTTGTTCTTGAATGAGTGACTATGGGCGCTTTGAGTTGTTTGTTTTACGAGGTTCAGCGCTATAAAAATTCCATAAATTATTGACAGGTAAAGGTGAAGTTTTTCTTGAACGAGTGACTATGGGCACTTTGATTTGTTTGTTTTACGAGGTTTACCGCTATAAAAATTCTATAAATTATTGACAGGTGAAGGTGAAGTTGTTCTTGAATGAGTGACTATGGGCGCTCTGAGTTGTTTGCTCTCAGAGGTTTAGTGCTATACAAATTCCATGAATTATTATCGTTGTTATCTATATCATTCGAAGAACGTTAATTTTTCTTCTTTTTTTTGATACCCATGGGTTGAAAGAAAAGGGTGTGAAATTTGAAGTTGTGTGAATAGTAGTTTTGGGTTGCTTTTTGTTGTGGATAGGAGTGATTAATTCTGCCAGTCCCTGAAAAATACGTCCTTTTTTGTCTCTGTAATGGTGGTTTTTTTTTGCGTTTTTGTTTTTTTTGTTTTTTGTTTGTTTTTGTTGTTCCTTGGCTAGAGCTCTCAGGTTTACCAATACTGGGGGGACAGATAGCCTAGTGGTCAGAACATTGCACTGGCAATTTGATGACCCGGGTTCGAGTCCGGTCGAGGAGATTTTTCTCCTGGAGTTAACATCAGTGCGGACTCCACTCTCCCTAAAAGTCCTTCGGATGAGACTTTAAACTGAGGACCCATGTGTGTGAACGCACGCAGAACACCTTGCGCACACGTTAAACCCTGTTCTGCTTTTCGTAAGAGTAGGCCAACGTGTGCCGGTAGGAACAGATGACATTTACAAAACTGCACACACACGGGGACTGGATGTAAAAAAAGCATATGAATGCTTATTCCATTATCCTCGATATAAAAGAATAAGTAAATAAAATAAATAAATATTGTGGTCCGTTCCTGTCGACACAAAATGGCCTACTCGTCTGAAAGGCGGAACTTTTTTTTTTTTTTGATGTTCTTTGTGCATTTGCACATGGGACCTTGGTTTATAGTCTGGTTTGAAGGACTTGCGACATTCAGTGTGATTTTCTCGTCAAACTGGGAAGAAAGGGCAAGGCTGGGAATCAAACCCAGAACCTCATGGTTTACTTGTTAGGCGGATGAACGTCTTAATAAATGCCCTGCAGCTTACCTTGTTTGTGTTACTGTAAGTTTGGCTCGTGGCTTTCGTTTTGTAGTGTTGTCACGGTCCTTGCAGGTATTGTATTATATTTTACTATATTGTAATTGTATTGCATAACTCAGTCAAGGGTCCATGGCCCAGTGTTAAAATTAACGCCCCCTTCCCTGTAATTAGCATCAGCTGGGATGGGGTGGGATGAGATGAAGCTGAAACTTGTGGGGGGAAACTGACAGCTTTCTTTTCTCTTTTGTTTTTTTTAATCATCAGCATTCTTCTTTCTTTTTTTCTTTTTTTCTATAATTGCGAGGATAATGGAATAAGCACTCTCGTGCTTTTTTGGGGGAGGGGGGGCGGGGGGGGTTGTTGGCATTCATGTGTGTGTAGTTATGTCAATTTTGTCATTCGTTCCCTCTGGCACATATTGGCCTACTTTTCCAAAGAGCGGAAGAGGTTTTAACGTCGTGTGTTATTAATGACTGTGTGTGTGTGGTGTGTGAGTACGCATGTGTGTACATATGTGTGTGAGTGTGTACATGTGTAAGTAAGTCTTCAATTTTAACGTCTTTCCTTTTTTAAGTGATACCAGACAACCCTAAGATATGAGACTGGATAGGTGAGAGAGATCAAGATCGAGAGATCTAATTTTTATTTTAAAATTTTTAAAAATTTTATTCTTTTATTTCAAGGATAATAAAATAAGCACTCTTGTGCTTTTTTACATCCAGTCCCCGTGTGTATGCAGTTTTGTAAATGTCATCTAATGTGTGTGGTGTGTGCGCGCGCGCATGTGTGCGTGTGGTGTGTATACAGGGAAGGCATCGTGTTCAGCATGCTGCCAGGAGAGAGTGGGGTTCCCCACGGCTGCCCTCCCCCCAACCTGTCCTTCATGGAGGTGCTGTGTGAGTTCACCAACAAGCTGATGAAGCAGGACAAGAAGACAGTGTAAGTCAGCCAGTCAGTCAGGGCAGGCAGCCAGCCAGCCACAACACAGAGCTGGTGGGACAGGTAGCAGTAGTCTGCCTGGGCAGAGAGCTGGGGTCACAGGTTGTGTTTTTGCCTGGGCAGAGAGCTAGTGTCACAGGTTGTGTTTTGCCTGGGCAGAGAGCTGGTGTTACAGGTTGTGTTTTGCCTGGGCAGAGAGCTAGTGTCACAGGTTGTGTTTTGCCTGGGCAGAGAGGTGTCATAGGTAGTTTGCCTGGGCAGAGGTGTCACAGGTAGTTTGCCTGGGTAGAGAGGTGTCACAGGTAGTTTGCCTGGACAGAGGTGTCACAGGTAGTTTGCCTGGGTAGAGAGGTGTTACAGGTAGTTTGCCTGGACAGAGAGCTGGTGTCACATGTAGTTTGCCTGGGCAGAGAGGTGTCATAGGTAGTTTGCTTGGATAGAGAGGTGTCACAGGTAGTTTGCCTGGACAGAGAGCTGGTGTCACATGTAGTTTGCTGGGCAGAGAGGTGTCACAGGTAGTCTGCCTGGGTAGAGAGGTAGTGTCACAGGTAGTTTGCCTGGACAGAGAGCTGGTTTCAGTGTGACAGGTAGTTTGCCTGGGCAGAGAGGTGTCACAGGTAGTCTGCCTGGGTAGAGAGGTAGTGTCACAGGTAGTTTGCCTGGACAGAGAGCTGGTTTCAGTGTGACAGGTTAGTTTGCCTGGGCAGAGAGGTGTCACAGGTAGTCTGCCTGGGTAGAGAGGTAGTGTCACAGGTAGTTTGCCTGGACAGAGAGCTGGTTTCAGTGTGACAGGTAGTTTGCCTGGGCAGAGAGGTGTCACAGGTAGTCTGCCTGGGTAGAGAGCTAGTGTCATAGGTAGTTTGCCTGGGCAGAGAGCTGGTGTCAGTGTGACAGGTAGTTTGTCTGGGTAGAGAGGTGTCACAGGTAGTTTACCTAGGTAGAGAGCTATTGTCACAGGTAGTTTGCCTGGTCAGAGAGCCAGTGTGACAGGTAGTGTGCCTAGATAGAGAGCTGGTGTCACAGTGTCACAGGTAGTCTGCCTGGGCAGAGAGGTGTGAAGTGTGTAGGGATCACAGGTAGTGTGAAGTGTCACAGGTAATCTCTCTGGACAGAGAGCTAGTGTGAAGTGTCACAGGTAATCTCTCTGGACAGAGAGCTAGTGTGAAGTGTCACAGGTAATCTCTCTGGACAGAGAGCTAGTGTGAAGTGTCACAGGTAATCTCTCTGGACAGAGAGCTAGTGTGAAGTGTGAGTGTCACAGGTAGTCTGCCTGGGCAGAGAAAACTGTACATGCCTCAATTTGTTTTTGCTAGAATTTTTTGTTTAAAAAGGGTAGGTAAAGGTGTCCCTTAACCTATGTAGTTGTAGGATAGCAAGGTGTCAGAGGCCTCAGCTTCTCTAGAGGCCAGCATATTGAGGATGACACCCATCTCCTCTCCCTTGCTGCTTTACCTTCCCTGACCCTAAAGAGGGCAGGTAACCATTTACAGCTGGGGGGACTGTATTGAAGCCAAGGCGCGCAAACGGTCACCCATCCATTTGGTAACCATGCTCGATGCTGTTTAACCTTAGCTTGGGGAAAGTGAGCACTCTGACCTCTGAGCTTTCCTGGCCCCAAGATAGATATAGTGCTATATAGATTTCATTTTTCATTATTATTAAAGGGTCGCAGGTACTCTGGGCTGAGAAGTGTGGAAGTAATGTGTAAGTGTCACAGATGAACTGTAACAGATGTATCCTACAGTAGTCTCCGTACAGATACGTACTCACGATGTATGTACAGTATCTCGTACAGTGAACTGTAACACAGATGTATGCTACAGTAGTCTCAGTACAGATGAACTGTAACACAGATGTATGCTACAGTAGTCTCAGTACAGATGAACTGTAACACAGATGTATGCTACAGTAGTCTCAGTACAGATGAACTGTAACACAGATGTATGCTACAGTAGTCTCAGTACAGATGAACTGTAACACAGATGTATCTACAGTAGTCTCAGTACAGATGAACTGTAACACAGATGTATCCTACAGTAGTCTCGGTACAGATGAACGGTAACACAGATCTGTGCCAGATGTATCCTACAGTAGTCTCAGTACAGATGAACTGTAACACAGACGTATGCTACAGTAGTCTCAGTACAGATGAACTGTAACACAGATGTATCTTACAGTAGTCTCAGTACAGACTTTTCCTTTTTCATGCCTACCATGGACATCTGTTACCTACCTGCCTACCTATCTACCTGCCTGTCTACCTACCTGTCTACCTACCTATACCTACCTACCTACCTATACCTACCTACCTATACCTACCTACCTACATACCTATACCTACCCACCTATATCTACCTACCTACCTACCTATACCTACCTACCTACCTATATCTACCTAACTCTACCTACCTAACTCTGCCTACCTACCTACACCTACCTACCTACCTACTACCTACCTACCTAACTCTACCTACCTAACTCTACCTACCTACTACACCTACCTGCCTACACCTACCTGCCTACACTCACCTCACCTACCTATACTCACCTCACCTACCTACTTAACCTACCTGTTTGCAACAGGTTGAACTACCTGGACAAACACCTGACCGGGGGCTTGCCGGCCAACCGCAGCGAGGAGTGGCAGCCGTTGCTGACGTACCGCAACTCTTTGGTGCAGGGCGAGGAGCAGGTGAACCCTATCACCCTCAAACAAGCCTCTGCCAAACGCTACGGGAAACGTAGCCGAGTGGAGGGTCAGTATTTGGTGGAGGGGGGGGGGGGGGGGGAGGGGGGTATGGGTGGGTTGGTGTGTGTGTGAGTGTGGATGTAAGTTTTGTGTTGGTTGGTATGTGTGGGTGGGTGGGTTTGTGTTGGGGTGTTTGTGAGTGTGAGTGAGTGAGTGAATGTAGTTTGTGTAATGGTGTGGGTGTGTGTGTGTGTTGGTGTGAGTGATGGAGAGAGAAGAGAACATTGTTTTGTGTTAGTGGGTATAGGTGTGTGTGTGTGTGTGAGTGAACGTTGTTTGTGTATTTATTTATTAAATTTTTTAAAATTATTCTTTTATATTAGGATAATGGAATAAGCACTTGTAAGCTTTTTTACATCCAGTCCCCGTGTGTATGCAGTTTTGTAAATCTTGTCATCTGTTCCCACCGGCACACAATGGCCTACTCTTGCAAAGTAGGGAGTGAATGTAGTTTGTGTATTAGTGGAGTTAGTGTGTGTGTGTGTGTGTGTGAGAGTGAACGTAGTTTGTGTAATAGTGTGTGTGTGTGTGTGAGCGTCAATCTTTTTGTGTATTAGTGGGTAAATGTGTGTTGGTGTGAGAGTGAATGTAGTTTGTGTCATTTATTTATTTTTTTATTTAGTCTTTTATATCGAGGATAATGGTGTTATAGTGGGTATGTGTGTGGGGGAGTGAGAGTGAACATTGTTGAACGTTGTTTATTAGTGGGTATGTGTGTGTGTTTGTGAGATAAACATAGTTTGTGTTTTAGTGGGTTGTGTGGGGGGGGGTATCAGAGCATGCAAAAATTAAGATTGTTTTTGTCAGAGTGCTAAATTTAGCACATACCTTCCTTTTACAGTGCAAGTGTGGTTGTTATTAATTAGCACCAGTGGGCTGGAGGGGGGGAATGGATAGCAGTTGAAAGTGGGGAAACTGAGAGCTTTGTATAGATGTGTGTGTGTGTGTGTGTTGGTATGGTGAGTATATATGTGTGTGTGTGGATGGGTGGGTATAGGTGTGTTGTAAATTAATATGTCGTGTGTATTATGTGTGTGTGTGGGCGGGCATTTAGTTGTATTTCTGAGAGTGAATGTGTGTGTATTGGTGGGTATTCTGGGTGGATATGGGTGTTTGTAAGGGTGAAAGCTCGTGTGTATTTTGGTATGGGTGTGTGGGATGGGTGGTTAGATGGGAGAGAATAGAGTGGGTGGATAGGGGTGTGTTGTGAGAGTGAATGTTGTGAGTGTGTTATTGGTATGTATGTATGGATTGGTGGTTAGATAGGGAGAATAGAGTGGGTGGTATAAGGTGTGTGGTGTGAGAGTGAATTTGTGTGTGTGTGTGTATTGGTGAGTTGTGTGGGTGTGGTGGGTGGTTAGATAGGTAGGATAGAGTGGGTGGATAGGGGTGTGTTTGTGAGAGTGAATGTTGTGTGTGTATTGGTGAGTATGTGTGGATGGGTGGTTAGATAGGTAGAGAATAGAGTGGGTGGATAGGGGTGTGTTTTGTGAGAGTGAATGTTGTGTGTGTATTGGTGAGTATGTGTGGATGGGTGATTAGATAGGTCAAGGATATGGGTGTGTTTTGCGAGAGTGAATGATGTGTGTGTGGATGGGTGGGGAGATAGGTAGGTAGAGGGTGAGTGTGGGTGGAGAGATGCGTGTATTGGTGTTTTATTCTTCATTATTGTTACCCTGCACATGTGACTGTGGTGGTTGTGGTTGCAGTGGACGTGTCAGCGGGCAGTTTCAGGGAGGTGCACACACCATGGCCCCATGACCACGCCACAGATGACCTCCACCGCTGTCAAACAGCGACGCATCGAGGCCGAGGAGGGGTCAGAGGTGGGGTCAGAGGCCGACTACGACGATGTGTAAGCATGGCGCTGTTGGGCTGTTCCCTCCCTTCCCTGCAGTTGTTCTTTTTTTTTTTCTGGCATTTTCCGTTATGGGGTTTTTTTTGTTTGTTTTTTTTTCTCCTCATTTTCTGTGCTGCTTCGTTATTTATTTTCTGTTTTGGGGGAACACTGTTGTACGGCATTTGGCTTTTCTTTTTTCTTTAAAATAAAAAATACTTTGTTTTTGTTTGGGGTTCAGCATGATGTTGATGTTACCTCTTGTGGCAGCTTGTGATGTGGATGTTGGGTGTGAAAGTGTCACCTAAGATGAACACTTTGTTTCTTTTCTTTTTTCTTTTTCTTTTTTGCACATGTCGACTACACATACAGAATCTTGTCATTCTTTTTTTTTTTTTTCCCCATCTCAGTGTCTGACAACCATACAGAACGCTTGTCATTCTTTTTTTCCCACCTGCAAGTGTTTACAACACATACAGAATACTTGTCATTCTTTTTTTTTTCTCCACCTGCAAGTGATCTACAACACATACAGAACCCTTGTCATTCTTTTTTCCACCTGCAAGTGTCTGCAACACATACAGAACGCTTGTCATCCACCTGCAAGTGTCTACAACACATACAGAACGCTTGTCATTCTTTATTTTTTTCCCCACCTGCAAGTGTTTTCAACACATACAGAACGCTTGTCATTTTTTTTCCCCCCCACCTGCAAGTGTCTACAACACATACAGAACGCTTGTCATTCATTTTTTCCCCCACCTGCAAGTGTCTACAACACATACAGAACCTTGTCATTCATTTTTTCCCCCACTTACAAGTGTCTACAACACATACAGAACGCTGTATTCTTTTTTTTCCCCACCTGCAAGTGTCTGCAACACATACAGAACGCTTGTCATCTTTTTTTTTTGCCCACCTGCAAGTGTCTACAACACATACAGAACGCTTGTCATTCCACCTGCAAGTGTCTCAACACATACAGAAGCTTGTCATTCGTTTTTTTCCACCTGCAAGTGTCTACAACACATACAGAACGCTTGTCATTCTTTTTTTTTCCCACCTGCAAGTGTTTACAACACATACAGAACGCTTGTCATTCCACCTGCAAGTGTCTACAACACATACAGAATGCTTGTCATTCGTTTTTTTTCCCACCTGCAAGTGTCTACAACACATACAGATACTTGTCATCACCTGCAAGTGTCTACAACACATACAGAATGCTTGTCATTCGTTTTTTTTCCCACCTGCAAGTGTCTACAACACATACAGAACGCTTGTCATTCCCACCTGCAAGTGTCTACAACACATACAGAACGCTTGTCATCCACCTGCAAGTGTATACAACACATACAGAATACTTGTCATTCTTTTTTTCTTTTTTTTTCCCATCTACTACACATACGGAATACTGTCAATTTTTTTTTTTTTCCATCTACTACACATACAGAATGCTTGTCATTCATTTTTTTTTATCTCGCATGTCAGTTTGTATATGTGGAAATATTGGTTCAAGCAGCACATACTTGTGTTTGTGAATAGTGAAAGATTACAAGAGTCTGAATGACGTATGAAAGTCCTGTAAAAAAAAAAAAAAAATTGGGGGGAGGGGGGGTTGAGGAAAAACATGTAGACTACAAGGAACTGTGAATGTACTGCATTGTCATGCGTATGTGAAGTGTATTTCATAAGAAAAATGGACTGGGATATAAGTGAGTTTATGTCATATCTGCCTTCAGCTGCTCTCTCAACCCTGGATTAAAAAGTATGTTGGACTGTGGCAGCTGAGTTTGAAATTCATGTGTATGTGTTAGTATACAATGTACCTGTGTATATATATGTTAAAGTAAAGGTATTGATGTAGGGGAGCAAGGCATCAGAAACCTCAGCTTCTCTAGGGGCCAGCATATTGAGGGCAGGTACCCACTCACAGTTGGGTGAACTAAGCGACTGTACTGAAGCCAAGGCGCACAAACGATCACCCATCCACTTGGTAACCATGCTCGATGCTGCTTAATATTGGCTTGAGGAAAGTGAGTGCTCTGACCACTGAGCTGCCCAGAATAGAATGTCGGATTAGTATAGGGGCAAGCGTAGGCTTATTTTTGTGTGTTCTGCTTTAGAAGATATATATATAGATATTATATATAATATAATTTTGTTTTATTTTTTTTTTTTTTTTTTTTTTTTTTTGTTTAGTATATTCATGGTTGAAGGAAAAAAAACTGAGGGGCAAAAATGTTAAACAATAAAGAAAGAAGATGCACAGTTTGTAAAGCTACATTTCTTATCCTCACATTTCAGAGAATTTTGGAATCTCAGGTTGTGTAACAATTGAAAAAAAAAATGTGGGGGTGGGGAATGGAGTATCTTGATGGCTAGTTACTGACAGTGTTTGTGAGGATACAGGCACACAAAGTGTTACTTGTCCAAAAGTTGTATATCGTACAGTTAAGTAGTATATTTGTGTAAAGTTTTTATAGTAGTATAGTTAGTTAGTAGTATAGTATAGTAGTATATTTGAATAAAAGTTGAAGTATAGTATAGTAGTATGTTTGAGTAAAAGTTGAAGTATAGTAGTATATTTTTGTAAAAGTTGTAGTATGTAGTATACTGTAGTAGTATTTTTTTGTAAAAGTTTTTGTTTTCTTATCCCTGTTCGGTTGCCTGTCAGTATTTAGGCTTTTTATTTATTTTAATTTAAGAGCCATAAAAAAAAATGTGACGTTTGTTACAAACTTTGGCCAAGATGTGAATTAAAACAAACCATGGGTTGTTCATTGACACATGTGGCTTTAATGGCAATACATCTGTACCAGAAAGCGCAGCATGTGTCCGGGTATGTTGTTCATGTCCCTTTACAATCAGCACAGACAGAAGTAGGGTTACTTTCTTCTGCCTGTAGTTTTTTTTGTCTTTTTTTTTTTTTTTTTTTTTTTTTTTTTTTAGACAGTCCAAAAGTGAGCTTTTATGTACAAATTTTATCAGTTCTTGTTTTGTGTGACTTTTTGTGGTCATGTGTAAGACCACACATCACATGCTCTTGCATTTGCAAACTGTGGTTGACTGTGGAAAAACTGGGAGATTGTGCAAGGTTTGTGCTGTTTTTCTACTGTCAGTGAAATCAGGGGGGGGGGTGTTTATTTATGAAATCACAGCACGATTTCAGTGTGGTATTTATCATCTGGGCATGAGTGTGACTCTGGGAACAGTAGATACAGAAGTTCCTACATCCAGTGTGTTTGACTTGCTTTTTCAGGCCAAGATATAGAACAAAGCGCGTTCTTAGGTAAAGAGAGAAAAAAGCCTCGTTTGTGTTCAGCTTTTTTGGCACTGCCATTTTGCCTTGCTGTTGCCTTTTTTTTTTTTCCACTGCTGATGTTTTTGTTGGTGTTTTTTTGTTTGTTTGTTTTTTCCCTCTCAGTCAGAAGAGTTAAGTGTTGTTTCAGCATTGTGCATTTCACACGTTTTACTTTGTGCTTCGTTTGTTCGTCAGGTTGTGTGTGTGCATTAAGTACTACGAAAATATGTTCTTCTAGTAGGAAACTGACTAAAGTTGCCAACTGTTTGTTAGGGTTTTTTGTTGTTCTTTGGATATTGTCAGAAAAACAAAATTCACCACCCTAGCATTTCAAACACTGGTGACACCAATGTTTGTGGGTTTAAAAAATTAAAAAGAACCTTTTTTTTTTATAGTTTTGTATTATTGGATTATACAGGTGTGTCATTATTGCGTTGATTCATCATTCATTACATGTAATATTGTTCTGTTCTATCTGTGTAAATAAATATGACATGTTGAGAACTGTTTTTTCTTTGCCGGTGGTTTTTTTTGTTGTTGTTTGTTTCAGTTTTTGTTGTGTTGGCTTTTGGTTGGGGGGGGGGGGGGGGCTGCGGTTTAAATGTTTGGGACATTTTAGTGGATTGATACTTTGGCCGTGTTGGTTGGTGGTGTAGGTGTTATGAGTTGTATCTGCAGTTTTGAATTTTTAGCTGCTTTTTTGTTGTTGTTGTTTTTCTTTCTTCTTTTGGGTGTTGTTTCTGGGTTTGTTTGTTTTTTTCCATCATTCTTTGTTTTGTTTCTTTGTATGTTTGTTTAACCCTCTTGCATTCGTAACAGGCCCTCGAAATAAAAGAAGAAAGAAAAAAGAAATAAAAGAAGAAAGAAAAAAATAGATAAAGAAAGAAATAAAAGAAGAAAGAAAAAAAAAAAAGAACAGGAGCAGAATGCTGGAACTGCGTGTTAGTGTTCACATCGAGAGCAGATTGAAGCATGTGACAATAGTTTTCCATCATGAGGTGTTGAAGCCACCATGATCATGCATTGGAAGTCTGTAACAGTTTTTTTTACGTAGGGGGTAAGGGGTACGTACCATTGTGCAGTAGCAATCTTCCAGTGCTCTCTGCTCTGTGAAATACTGGCACCTCTTCCAGTTACACTTCACCTGTGTTGGTGGTTTATTTTTATTTTATTTCAAGCGATAATGGAATAAGCACTCCTGCACTTTTTTACATCCAGTGCCTGTGTGTAAGCAGTTTTATACATTTTGTCATCTGTTCCCACCAGCACACAATGGCCTACTCTTCCGAAAAGCAAAACAGGTTTTAATGCATGTGCAGCAAGATGTTCTGCTTGCATTTGCACTTGGGACCCTGGTTTATAGTCTCATGTGAAGAACTTATAGGGGAAGTGGAGTCGGCACTGGTGTTAACTCCAGAGGAAAAATCCTCTTGAACAGGATTCGAACCCAAGTCAGCAGATCATGAACGTTATGTGCAATGCTCTAACCAACCCGGCCATCCCATCCTGTTTTGGTTAAACTAGCAAAATGAATCCGAAAAGTGGGGTAAAGTTTTGCCTGAGAGAATCCGAATGCAAGAGGGTTAAAGGAAGCATACGTTTGGGGTTCTTTTTTGTTAATTGAAGATTCTGGGTATGATAGGTGGTTGGTGTTTAATTTTTCAATATTTTAGATGGGTTGTGCACACAACAGGAAGGCTTATGTGTGTGCGCACATGTGTATGCTTACATGCATGAATGTGTGTTCAGTCCCTGTTGAATTTGGGGATTAAGTATAAAAAAAAAAAACAATTATACATACTGTAATAGTCATACACAAGCCAATGTCTCTTTTTGGTGGTGGTGAGTTATTCTAGCTTGCACACACACATGCGCATGCGCACACACAGACACACACACAAACAGACACGCACACAGACACGCATGCACGCACACACACACACACACACACACACACAAACATCACATACACACAAACATCACACACACACAAACAGACACAAGCACGCACGCACACACACAAACATCACACACACACAAACAGACACAAGCACGCACGCACACACACACACACACACACACAGAGAAAAAGGGTTACCAAATGTACATAAACATGCACGTCATATACAGTGCACAAAGCCTCATCAAATCAGTATCATATTTATCCACAGAATTTTGCGTGGGACAAATTATCTTCTGTCCATGAAAAATCATTGGGGCGCTGCACTGAATTTTTCAGGCCATGCATCAGGGGGCAGATTATACTTGGCGGAGTCCATCCTCCTCCAGGTGCATGCTGGGTATGTTTGTGTCATCCATGCCACAGACCGTAACTGAAACTGACCCTAAGCTTTTTATGAAAGGTGGATGAAGCGGTGGAAACGTGTTGGAAAGATGTTAACGTGTGTGTTCGCACCCCAAACGCTGGTTTGCAGCCTCTTTATGATTGAAAGGTTTTCAGGGGGAGTGGATTCAGAGTCCTGTTTTATCTCTTGAGGAGAAGTCCTCTCCAACAAACATGCACACACACGCATGCACACGCGCGCACACACACACACATGCACGCACGGCACACACACACACACACACACACACACACACACACACAACACCACACACACACAACACCACACACACAACAACACACACCTACAACACACACTCACATACACACACACACATACACACTCACATACACACACACACTCACATACACACACACACACACACCACATACACACACACACACACACTCACATACACACACAAAACACCACACACACACACACACAACATACACACACACTCACATACACACACACCACATACACACACACACATACACACACACTCACATACACACACACACACACACTCACATACACACACACACACACACATACACACACACACACTCACACACACACACACACACACACACACACACTCACATACACACACACACACTCACATACACACTCACATACACACACACACATACACACACACACACACACACACACACAGAGGCTCAGCACAGACCCAATCAGCACCCTCTGTTATATGATGTTAACTCCAGGAGAAAAATCCCCTCCACCGGGAATCGAACCCGGGTCGTCAAATTGCTAGCGCAGTGTTCTGACCACTAGGCTATCCCTTCCCTGTCTCCCTGTAAGTAGTGGTGGGGGTTGAGGTGCAAGTCTTTCAGTGGAGACTACTAGTAGGCCAAGACCCTCCTGTGACTGTGTACATTCAGCACATGCAAATCAAATCAAATCAAAGTCTTTTGTTTCAAGGAAAATAAATAAGCATTCATGTGGGGTTTGTTTTTTTTAGATCCAGTCCCCAAAAAGAACCTTGAGCAACAAGGGAATTGTCACTGGCAAAATTTTTGTGCAGAAAAAAGCTGTTTGTAGGGAAACAACTGCCCCAACAGACAGAATTTTTTTTTAAGGGGGGTAGGGGTGGGTGGTTGTTAATGCTTAAGGTGATGTCTTCATCTTGGGGAGAGCAGCTCACATTTCTTTAAAAAAAAAAAAAAAAAAAAGTAATTGCCAGAAATCGTAAACAATAGTCCTCTGAAGTCTGAGTATGGCTGCCTATATGGCGAGGTACTTGAAAGCAGTCATACATTCTGATTCAAACTTCTCATTCAGTGTGCAATTTTTTCAATCTCACATTTGTGATTCTCAGGCAGGATGAGTGAGTCAGAGTATTGCACGTTCTGGGTGACTGACCCCAGTGTTCAGCTGGGGAATGCACAACAACAATGAAATAGATGCACAATGGAAGATTCCAACACATCACTGACACAAATCACAATCATAGTTTATACAAGCATACTAGCAATCTCGGTGAAAAGTAAATCATTGAATAAGGTACCAGCACCATGTAAGCTTATGCTTCTTAAATTTAAGCAGTAACTTCCACCTTTTTTGGGGGGGGGTGGAAGTTACTGCTTAAATTTAAATAATTATGTGTGTATGAACATTTTTATGCACAAATGATCAATATATCTTTAGTGTAGTGTAATGATCAATGTATCTTCAGGTTAGTGCTGAAGATAGCGTATTTTGCATTTCATTTTCATGTAGTGAACCGAGGTCGTGTATATGTGCTGACCTGGATAGGCATTGATCAGTATTGGCCATAATCAGTGCCTGAAATCATGATGGAGAATGTTAACACTAATCTGTTAATAGCAAAAGCGGATGTAGTGTTCGAGTAACATGAGCAGAAAGACATGACAGAGGGAACAAGATATAATTGATCATTTGTGCATAAAAATGTTCATACACACATAATTATTTTAGCCAACAAAATTGTGCATGCTTCCATGTGTGCACAAGTACACTCGTATACATGTGAGCACTCAGCAGGCATACATGCCTGTGCATTTCACATACACACATTCGCACAATGCATGCACACAGGCACAAAGACATGCTGCTTGCACACTGCACATACACACGTGCATGTAAACATCTCGGGCGTTATCTAAAAAACCCAAACTATATGTGCTTATTGCACCCTTCTGTTCCTGTCCTTTGCATTTATAATGATTTAGACTTCACAACTTCATATCTTTTCAAACTATAGACTGGGACCGGGACATACCCGTTTTTCACTGCAGTTTTTTTTTGGGGAAAAAAATCATTAAAAATTTTTACTATAATCTATTAACCCTTAAAACTTTGTATCATAGCTTAAAATGATGCTTTACTACTGTGCAAAATTTCATGGCAATACCTTAAGAAGAACTTGAGATATAAAAAATGGTCAAAACAGACTCTAGCCCCACCTTGTCTGTATTGCCGCTGTTGTTGGTAGGAACTCCACACAATGCCACCAGGGTTCACCATTTCTCTGCCTCTGCTGAGTTCTACCATCTCCTGTAGCCCTCCTCCAGACCACTGATCTTTGTCAGTGATGTTGGCCATGCAGGATGTTGGGGGTCTGCCTCTTTTCCTTCTGCCTCAACCTTACCTGAGTATAACTGTCGTCATCAGATTTGTCTGTGTCTTTCTGTCTGCATGACCAAGCATACTCAGTCCGCACTTGCCAATTTCAGCCAACATTATTTTGTCTGCACTGAGAGTTCATGAAGAGTGGTTTTTTTTGTTCCCCACTCTGACGACCCTTTGACTCTTAAAGTCGCCTGCAGAACTACATTTCGGCTGCGTCTGTTTTGTCTCGTCTTATTTCCGTAGTGTGGGGCAACTGACCCATGCAGCTATACAATACAGGCCAGATGAATGTTGTGACCATAGGGTCAACAGGGGCCGGCGCTCTGTAGCAATGTAGATTTCGTAAGCCCTTCTCCTACCTCCACTGGGTGCCAGTGGGGTAACGCAACGCCAACAGGAGAGGGCTAATATCATAACTTGGCAATGGCCAGCCACTGATAGGAACCTCTTTGCCGAAATCTCCACCCATTTTATGAGGAAAAGGAAAGACCGGCTCGATCAGCACAAGATATTCTGCACTCGGGATCTGGGATGATAGTGTCATCTGAAGGACTTGAGGGGAGTGGGGATGTATATCAAGGTTATTTCCGATGAGGTGGGATTAAAGGTAAAGTGTCCTAACTGTTGTTGTTGGGGAGCCAGGTGTCAGAGACCTCAGTTTCCTTGGGGCCAGCATCCAGAGGGCGG
The DNA here is from genome assembly GCA_030674155.1 of Stramonita haemastoma. NCBI lineage: Eukaryota > Metazoa > Mollusca > Gastropoda > Neogastropoda > Muricidae > Stramonita > Stramonita haemastoma. The sequence goes on along the minus strand of CM060347.1, from coordinate 20,282,688 downwards.
TGTCCATCTCACTGCTATACCTTCCCTGTCCCTTGACTAAGTGGGCAGGTACCCATGTACAGCTGGAGGGATTGTACTAAAGCCAAGGCCCGCGTAGCGTTAGTGTGGCACAACAGCCAAGAGATCTACCAACGACCTGTATTGTAGTATATCATTTCTGGTTGAACAATGTTGATTTTTTCGTACCGGAGCAAAGGCAAGTCACCACAAGCCTATGATTTTAACTAAACAGCTTCAGTGTCTGTTCTCCATGCAATTGCATAAAAGGCTGCTTAGCTCGGCTTGCCTTGGCTTCACATTGATATCCCGCACAGGTAGTTGAGGCACTGTTCTGAAATGCTTGTATGAGTTGAACCTGGCAGAGCAAGTCCTCTCCAGGCTTGTGTACTAAATTTTTGGTGTTTCTCCTTTAATTAAAAGGGAGAATATAGATTGTCATGGTTAGGAGCTGACCATGATTTTAAGGTCAATCCCAAGATAATAGTTTTATTATAACAATCATAACGTGTGAATGCAGGCTCAATACTTAGGGACACCAATAACTGACAACGCTTGGCATAGCTGAAGACAATCTCAACATAATATATATCATAACAATCATAAAATTATGATACAAAGCCTTGCAGCTTTGCTGACATCACAAACAACTTTTCTTTTTTTTTGGTATACATGGCACAAAACGCTACACTGACTACATCATGCCAACCGAGACCCCGTATGCGAACGCACGCAAAAACATCTTGCGCACACGTTAAATCCTGTTCCGCTTTTCGTAAGAGTAGGTCATCGTGTGCCGGTGGGAACAGATGACAATATGTACAAAACTGCATACACATGGGGACCGGATGAAAAAAAACCATGATTGCTTATTCTGTCATCCTCGATATAAAAGAATATTAAAAAAAAAAAAAAAAAAAAATTCCGTTGACATTGACTGAGATGCGGCGAGGGTCTCAAATCCACCTTATACAGGTCCCGCTCTGGAAACAGCAACAACAACAACAACAACACAATGCAGCCGCCGCCACTGCCACCACGGACACCGCTAAACAACAACAACAACGGCGGGGGAGCAGCGTGGAAACAACAGCAGGCAGGGACCACTGGGGCTCACACGTAAGGCTAGCTTGGGTGTGTGTGTGTGTGTGTGTGTGTGTGTGTGCGTGCGTGCGTGATGTGTGTCTGTGGTTGTGTGTGTGGTTGTGTGTGTGTGTGTGAATTTTTTTAAATTTTAATTTTTCTTTTATATCGAGGATAATGGGATAAACACTCGTGTGCTTTTTTTTCATCCGGTCCCCGTGTGTATGCAGTTGTGTAAATATTGTCATCTGTTCCCACCGGCACACTATGGCCTACTCTTACGCAAAGCGGAACAGGATTTAACGTGTGTGCAAGATGTTCTGTGTGTGTGGTGTGTGTGTGTGTGTGTTTGGTGTGTGTGTGTGTGTGTGGTGTGGTGTGTGTGTGTGTGGGGGTGCGTGCGTGCTGTGTGTGTGTGTGTGTGTGTGTGTGTGTGGCTTGGCTTGGCTGATGGGTTGGTTGGATATGTGGTTGGTTCAGAGGCTGGTTGGCTAATTATGTGGTTGATTGGCTATGTAGTTGGCTGGTTGGTTGTTATGTGTTGTTTGTCTTGTGGTTGATTGGTTGGATGTGTGTGGTGATTGATTAGCCATGTGGTTGGTTATGTGATGATGTGATGATGGTGACCATCATTATCATCATCATTACTATCATTACTGTATCAACATCACCACACCACACATCACTTCATCATCATCCATCATCAACACTAACATATCATCATCACCACATCATCATCATCACCACCATATCTACATCACCACCACCACCATATCATCCATATACTATCATCATCCACACACATCATCATCATCAAATACACCCCATATCATCATCCCACCATCATCACTCTCACAGCTACTACTATCATCATATCACCACACACCACTATCTCATCATCATCATCACCATCACCACCATCATCACCATCGTCATCATTGCTATCATTACTATCATCATTATCATCATCATATCATCACCATCATATCATCACCACCACCACCACCATCATCACCACCATCACACACACTACTATCTACTATCATCACCACCACCATCACCACCACCACCATCATCATCACCACCATCACCACCACATACCACCACCCACCACCATCACCACCACCATCATCACCACCACCACCACCATCATCACCACCACACACACCATCACACCACCACCACCATCACCACCACCACCACCACCATCACCATCACCGCCACCATCATGATCATGATATTGTGTGTGTGCATCCCGGGCAGGCCCCAGCTCAACCCTTCCTCAGACGGGGGGAACATCAGCGAATACGACACGGCATCCTCAGCCGGCAGTGTCGCCGGGCAGACAGGCAGCCTCCCGTACTACCAGCCCTCCCCCCACCCCCCTGTCCTCACCCCGCAAGGTCACGGCCCCATGACCCCGCAAGGCCCCGGCCCCATGACCCCTCAGAGTCACGGGGGCATGGCGGGTCAAGGTCAGGGTCAGCTGTACAGGGGCAGCGGCAGCGGAGGGGGAATGTACGAGGAAGGATCGTCACAGTATATTGAGGATGCCTCCGTGAGTGTGTTTATTCTCCCCCCCAAAAAATGTGATAGAAAATGGTATTAATCTTGTTTTGTTTTCGTTTATGTGTTTCCCAATGAATGTTGCTTGCCACGGGGAATAGCTGGATTTGGTTTTACAGCGTGGCACATTGCGCTCGTGATCTGCTGACCGGGGTTCGAATCCCGTGCAAAGAGGATATTTTTTCCCCCTGACTCCACTCTACTGTCCCCAAAAATCTAGTCAGTCAAGTCAAGTCAAGTCAAGTCGAAATTATCTTTATTGAGGGTAACAGATTAACTTTACACAACTTTTTTTCATTCTGCTCCTCACAAAAAATCAAGAAAATTGACTCCTAAAACAATCAACCTTGGTTGAAAACTAAAATAAATAAGGATTTTAATCCAAACAAAAGTTCGTTGGATGAGACTATAAACCGAGGTCCTGTGTGCGAACGCACGCAGAACATCTTGCTGCGCACACGTTAAAAAACCTGTTCCGCTTTTTGGAAGAGTAGGCTTTTGTGTGCCGGTGAGAACGGACACGACAGAATTTACAAAAAAAAGACCCCTCCTTAGAGGGGAGAATGGAGCCTCATCAATGTTATTCGTTAGATTTATTTCACTTTTTGTTGATGAATTCGGTTTTATTTTTGATGAGTATGACTGTCATGATTTAGTCAACTGTTTTGCTTATTGCTTTTGTTTCTTGTATTCGGTTCTTTATTTCATAATTGTATGTATTTATGGAACAGGATAGCCGAGTGGTTAGAGCAATATTAAGTTCACCCTCTGATGACCCAGGTTTAAACCACCACCAAGCCACGCACCTGTTTGAGTGAATTTTTTCCCTTGGAGGTGACATCAGTACCGACTCCACTCCCCTCAAAGTGCTTTGGATAAGACTTTAAACCAAAAGCACACAGAACATCAGTGCAAACGCACACAGAACATCACGTGCAAACGCACAAGAACACACTGCAACATGAAAATAACCCTCCGCCTTTTGAAAGAGTAGGCCATTGCATGTCGGTAAGAAGGGATGACAATAGTTTAAAAGACGTCTTCACACTTGAACAGACTGTCCCTGAAGTTGGAATGCAGTTACCTTAATGGTGGGCAAAAATGGTTACAGATGCAATAAATAAATAAATAAACAGAGAAATAAATAAATAAATAAAAAATAAATAGAGAAATAAATAAATCATATATATTATATATATATATATATATATATATATACATATTATATATATATATATATATATATATATATATATAATATATATATATAACATATGTAAAGAAATAGATAACGCAATCTGGTAAATCTGACCAAGGATGACCATTTATTTATCTTTTTTTCTTTCTTCTTTTAAGATTTTTTTGAAAATTCATTTCCTAACTAATCAAATGATGAAAAACTTTACAAACCTGCAAACACAGGGAGGCTGGATTTAAAAAAAAAAAAAAAAAACAAACACGTGAGTGCTTCTTCAATTTTTCTCAAATAAAAAATAAATAAATAAACACACGAAGAGATACATAAATAAATAAGTAAATAAATAAATAGTTTTTTCTTCGTATGTACTGATTCATTGAATCTTTGGTAAGTCATTTCCAAAATGATTAAGAAGTTGGTACCTGCACTTGGTTTCCCTCCACTACTTTTTCCTCAATAATGTACTGATTCAATATTTATCCAAAATGTCCCGTGCATGTTTCAGTCGGACATAGGCAGCCACAGTAGCTACTAGCCTAGCCAGAGGGCCAGGTGTGGTGTGTACGTGAAGTGCTATACTGGCCAGCCACAGCAGAATGGCCAGCCTGTGCTGCCTGCCTGCTGCCTGCCTGCCTGCCTGCCTGCATCACCTACATCCTCCTGTCTGAATGCACTGAACTCTGAACTATGTGGATGATTCGCTTCCCTCATCCTGCATCTCTAATCCCTCATCCTGCCATTCTACAACCTTCATCCTGCCATCTCTACATCCCTCATCCTGCCATCTCTGCATCCCTCATCCTGCCATCTCTACATCCCTCATCCTGCATCTCTACCCCGCCATCTCTACATCCTACTCCCTCATCCTGCCATCTCTACATCCCCTCATCCTGCCATCTCTACATCCCTCATCCTGCCATCTCTACATCCCTCATCCTGCCATCTCTACATCCCTTCATCCTGCCATCTCTACATCCCTCATCCTGCCATCTCTACATCCCTCATCCTGCCATCTCTACATTCTGCCATCTCGACATCCCTCATCCTGCCATCTCTACATCCCTCATCCTGCCATCTCTACATCCTGCATCTCTACATCCCTCATCCTGCCATCTCTACACCCCTCATCCTGCCATCTCTACATCCCATCTACCTCCGCCACTCCACTCTCTGCATCTCACATCCTATCTGCCATCTCTACACCCTCATCCTGCCATCTCTACACCCCTCATCCTGCCATCTCTACATCCTTCATCCTACCATCTCTACATCCTTCATCCTGCCATCTCTACATCCTCATCCTGCCATCTCTACATCCCTCATCCTGCCATCTCTGCATACCTGCCATCTCTACATCCTTCATCCTGCCATCTCTACATCCTTCATCCTGCCATCTCTACATCCTTCATCCTGCCATCTCTACATCCTTCATCCTGCCATCTCTACATCCTTCATCCTGCCATCTCTACACCCCTCATCCTGCCATCTCTACATCCTTCATCCTGCCATCTCTACATCCTTCATCCTGCCATCTCTACATCCTTCATCCTGCCATCTCTATATCCCTCATCCTGCCATCTCTACATCCTGCAATCTCTACATCCCTTCCATCTCTACATCCCTCATTCTGCCATCTCTACATCCCTTCCATCTCTACATCCCTCATTCTGCCATCTCTAAATCCCTCATTCTGCCATCTCTACATCCCTCATCATGCCATCTCTACATCCTGCCATCTCTAAATCCCTCATTCTGCCATCTCTATATCCTTCATCCTGCCATATCTACATCCCTCATCCTGCCATCTCTACACCCCTCATCGCCTGCCATCTCTACACCCCTCATCCTGCCATCTCTATATCCCTCATCCTGCCATCTCTATATCCCTCATCTTGCCATCTCTACATCCTGCCATCTCTACATCCCTTCCATCTATACACCCCTCATCCTGCCATCTCTACATCCCTCATCCTGCCATCTCTACATCCCTCATCCTGCCATCTCTACACCCCTCATCCTGCCATCTCTATATCCCTCATCCTGCCATCTCTACACCCCTCATCCTGCCATCTCTACATCCTGCCATCTCTACACCCCTCATCCTGCCATCTCTACATCGGACCCGACATGGCTGCTGTGTTTCCGTCTTTCTGCTTAAGTCAGATCAGATTGAACCAGAAAAGAAAGGAAAGAAAGAGAAGAAGGAAAAAATGTGAATGGAAAGAAAGAGAGAAAAATGTACAAGAGAGTCACACCAGAGTTGCATAATTCCAACACAGTACTGTGATCCCCATACCTCCTGAATTCCAGTGGCAAAGCAAGCAAACAAAGAACAAACCAACAAAAAACTCAAACAAATAAAAAACAGGAAAGAAAATGGACATGCACCACAATTCTATTGTTTGCAAAAACGTAATCAGTCCAATCATCTCATTCTGATTCATTTGTACCTGTCACAGAAAAATACATCTTTAAAAAAAAATTGTTGTTTGCTTGCCTGTTTTCTTTACAAAAAAAAAAGTATGTTGTGGTGTAATGACTGGAACAGTTAAAGTACAGCATCAATCTTCTGTTGAGTCCAACTCGTTAGAGTAGAGCAGCTGTGAAAAACATGTTTATGTATGAGACAGTGAAACTCACATTACCTCCCTGTGTAAGTATGACGTACGCGTTTAGATGACGCGTTACTAAATTTAGACATTGTGACAGAAGACAGTTGACTGGATAGTAGTTACCACACACTTGCAGATTTTTTTTTTTTTCAAAGACAAGAATAGCAATGTTGCTTACTGTATGAGAAAGTTTTGTGTGATATGTGAGTATTGTAAATCACTACATTTCTTTTGTGGGTTTTTTTTTCTGTCTTCTTCTTCTTCTTCTTCTTCTTTCTTCTTTCTTCTTCTTCTTCTTCTTCTTCTTTTTCTTCTTCTTTCTTCTTCTTCTTTGCATTCTTCTTCTTCTTCTTCTTTGCATTCTTCCTCTTCTTTGCATTCTTCTTCTTCTTCTTCTTTGCATTCTTCTTCTTCTCTGCATTCTTCTTCTTCTTTGCATTCTTCTCTCTTCTTCTTTGCATTCTTCTTCCTCTTCCTCCTCCTCCTCCTCTCCTCTTCTTCTTCCTCTTCTCTTCTCTTCTTCTTCTTCTTCTTCTTCTTCTTCTTCTTCTTCTTCTTCTTCTTCTTCTTCTCATCAACACTCAGACAGCGACTATTGTTGTCTGTTATATGAAAGAAAATAAGCCATGCTGCCATTGAGCGCCTGACAAGTCAGGTTCAAGGCATCCGACTTTGGTGTAAGAGAGAATTGTCATCTTCTATGTCTTCCTGGGGGAAAGAAAAGGCAAGAGAAAGGACCAAGACGGTAGAAAATAGACAAAAAGGAGAAGAAAGGAAGAAAAAAGGACAAGGCAGAAACAAAGAGAGTGATAGAAAAGAGGGCATTTCTAGCACAGAACTTCCAGAATGTGGGGGGTGCTGATTATGCTGACAGACCCCCTAACAGCACCTAGTGGAGGATGGTTTTTTTTTTTTATATTACTGATGTTTTATTGTGTCTTACATACTCGATTTCTGATAATTATGGTAATAAGTGTGGGCGTGATCTCTATATACCTGTGAAAACTGTACCCAGTTGTTATTTGAGTAAGAAAAATGGTGCTGCTTTAAGTCACTAGTGGTGTTTTGTTGGAACAAAGGTATTATTTTTTTATGTGTTTATTCTTTTGTTTATTTATTCTTTTATTTATTTATTTATTCATTCGTTTATTCATTCCTTTATTTATCTACTCTTTTATTTCGAGGATGTTGGTATTGGTCTGTGCGGTCAGCGGGTATAAAACCAACAAGATTGGATGGGAGATTGGGGAGTGGTACTCTAGTCATAATAATTATGCTTTCAGTGGTGAACTTCGGTTGCTTGTGTTATTATTTCTTTCGTTGCTGATGTGTGATAACTGTACCGGTTGTGTGTGTGTGTGGAGGGGTGGTGGTGGTGATTGCTCGTTTATCCATAACTAGAATCATTGTTTCATGTATGCATCATTAACTCTTCACCTTATTCATTCATTTATCATCCTGGTGTTTGTAGGTTTGAGCAGCTGTGGCAGCTTACCTTAGTTTAGTTATACTGATTCAAAAATACATTCCAGATAGGTACCTGATGGACACTTTTCATTTTGTAGGTGTATTCACATTGCTAAAAAAAAAAGAGATATTTAAAGATTACGATCTTCAAAATTGTCCGTATTTATTGATTTGAAAGATATTGTTAAAAATGAGTTGTTCTAAATTATTGCCTTTTAATTTGTTTTGTTTGAAATTTTTACGGAGGTTGTTGTATTTTTAAAATATTTTTTTGTTAATATGTTGGCCCGTTTTGTTGTTCAGTTGATGTTGAAGTTGATGATGGCAGACTTCCAATATTGTTTACTTGATGTTGAATTTTGATGTCGATGACTTTTTTCCCCTCCAGGATTGCCCAATTGATGTTGAATTTGATGATGATCCCAAACTTTCAAATTCTGTCGCTGATGCTAAGTTTCGGTTGAGGCTTGATTGACTGTGGATGCTTTTAGTGCTTGTGATGTATGTATGGGGTTTTTGTTTTCTTGTGACTCATCTCGCTTTCTCTCAGCCAAGGTTAAGCAGCATCGAGCGTCATTACCGGCTGGATGGATGACCGTTTGCGCGCCTTGGCTTTAGTACAGTCCCTCAGTTCACCCAGCTGTAAATGACTACCTGCCCTCTTTAGGGTCAGGGAAGGTAAAGCAGGGAGGGAGAGGAGATGGGTGCCGCCCTCAATATGCTGGCCCCTAGAGAAGCTGAGGTCTCTGACGCTTCGCTCCCATACGACCACATAGGTTATGGGACACCTTTGCCTTTTTTTTCAATCCTCTTCAGATTTTGCTCCTCCCTTTTCTTTCTCTCTTTGCCTGTCTGTCTGTTTACTACATGAATGACATTCCTGTTTATGTTCTGTAATTTATTCTATTTCTTATCATACAAGCATTAAACATAGGTTTTAGTTGGTGTTGCGAATCATGTATTTAGAACGAATTTGTAAATGTTCTGTGCAATTACAATACAGAAACATATTTGGAATTTATCTTGCGAACAAAAACAATCAAAAAGAAAAAGAAGAAAGAAAGAAAAGAGACAAAAAGAAAGAAAAGCAAAAAGGAAAAAAAATTCCTTAAAAAAAAAAATATCCCAGTTACATACTGTAACTCTTAACAGAAAGAGGTGCACATTACAAATGGTGGCTAGTTGTATTTCTCATTGCATTCTGTCGCATCAGATAATATAACGTATTCATGTCGCAACAAAGTTTCTCAGCGTGACACTCAGGAGTGCACTCTGTCGCATTAGATAATACATTATAATGTATCATTCATATCGCAACAAAGTTTCGTCAGCACACAATAATGACCATATTATTTTTTAATGTCAGGATTTGAAATTTTCATTTGATTAATATCATCATCAGTAATTAACAGACAGGAATGAATCTCACTAATTCAAAGTGAATGAAGATTGTGCTGTGACCAGTCAAAGAAAATCTGTTGAGAAGTCATTGAAAGAGTGTTTTGTTTGTTTGTTTGTTGCTAATTGGAGTATTACTACAGTTCAAAGTGTTGAAGATAGAAATCTGATAAGTTTGGTGATTGATTTTATTTGGAAGTTATTATCAGTAGGGTTTTTTTTTTTGTTTGTTCTTTTTTGTGTTGGGGGGGGGGGGGGGGGGGGGGGGAGGCGGTAATATGTTCAGGTTTTTTCATGTTGTTTTCAATATTATGATGAGGCGTTCCTGTTGGAAAATAAACCATATCATCAGTGTTTTAATGGATTGTGTGTGTTGGGATTGGATGTGTCTTGGCTTTCTATGATCAGAAAAATCTGTCGTGACGTAAATTTGTTTTCGAACAGACTCACACACACAACACACGCACCGCACGCACGCCGCACGCACGCACGCACGCACGCACCACACACACACACACACACACACACACACACGGGATAGCCTGGTGGTCAGAACATTGCGCTCGCAATTTGACGACCCGAGTTCGATTCCCGTTCGACGGGATTTTTCCCTTGGAGTTAACATCAGTGCTGACTCCACTCCCCCAAAAAGTCTTTCGGATGAGACTGTACTGAACCGAAGCCCTGTGTGCGAACGCACGCAGAACATCTTGCGCACACGTAAATCCTGTTCGCTTCTCGTAAGAGTAGGCCATGGTGCCGGTGTGAACAAATGACAGATTTACGAAATGCATACAACGGGGACTGATGAAAAAGGCCATGAGTGCTTATCCATTATCCTAATAAAAAATAAATAAATCAATCAATCAAACAAAAACACGCACGCGCGCACGCACACACACACACACACACACACACACACACACACACACACACACACACACACACGATAGCACTTTGTATTACACATACGACCTTGTGTGTGGTGGAAACGGATGAAAAATTTTAAAAAATTGCATACACACGAAGATTGAATGTAAAAAATCGCATGATGCTTACTCACTATCCTCAAAAGAAAAAAATCAAAGAAACACACACACACACACACACACACACACACACACACACACACACACACACACATCCTCCGGATGAGACTCTAAACCGAGGTACCGTGTGCGAACGCACGCAGAACATCTTAAGCACACATTAAAACCCGTTCCGCTTTTCGGAGGAGTAAGCCATTATGTGTCGTGGGAACGGATGACAAAATTGGGGACAGGATGTAAAAAAAAGAAAAGAAAAAAAAACACGAGGGCTTATTCCATTATCCTTGAAAAAAAAGAATACAATAAAAAAAGAAAAGATAAAACATACCGACGCGCGCGCACCCA
>CM060347.1:20261973-20264473 GCA_030674155.1 Stramonita haemastoma | reverse complement strand
TTTTGTTGAAAGTCGTATGTGTGGTGGTGGTGGTGGTGGTGGTAGTGGTGTGGTGTTGGTGTTGGTGGTGGTTGGTGATGATGGTGTGGTGGTGATGGTGGTGGTGGTGTTGGTGGTGTGGTGATGGTGGTGGTGGTGGTGTTGGTAGTGGTGGTGTTGGTGTTGGTGGTGTTGGTGTTGGTGGTGGTGGTGATGGTGGGTGGTGGTGGTAGTGGTGGTGGTGGTGGTTTGTATTGTATTGCATTGCATTGTATTGTACTGTACTGTATTGCATTGTATTGCATTGTATTGTATTGTGTTGTATTGTATTGCATTGTATGGCATTGTATTGTGTTGTATTGTATTGTATTGTACTTATTGGGTTGCGTTGTATTGTATTGTATAATATTGTAAAAGGTAAGGCGAAGGTGTCCCATAACCTATGCGGTCGTAGAGGAGCGAGGTATCAGAGACCTCAGCTTCTCTAGGGGCCAGTATGTTGAGGGCGGCGCCCATCTCCTCTCCCTCGCTGCTTTACCTTTCCTGATCCTAAAGAGGGTAGATACCCATTTACAGCTGGGTGAACTGGGGGACTGTACTGAAGCCAAAGCGCGCAAACGGTCACTCATCCAACTGGTAACCACGCTCGACGCTGCTTAACTTGACTTGGGGAAAGTGAGCGCTCTGACCAATTAGCTATCCCGCCTCCCTACATTTATTGTATTATATATTATTGTAGTGTATTGTTTTGTATTGTACTGTATTGTGTTGCGTTGTATTGTATTGTACTGTGCTGTATTGTATTGTGTTGTATTGTATTGCATTGTGTTGTATTGTGTTGTATTGCATTGTGTTGTATTGTGTTGTATTGCATTGTGTTGTATTGCGTTTTATCGTATTATAATATTGTATTGCATTGCATTATATATATATATATAATATATATATATATATATATATATATATATATACATATATAATATATATATTGTATTCTATACTACTTTATGTCACAGCAGATTTCTCTTTGTGAAATTCAGGCTGCTCTCCCCGGAGACAGCGCGTTGCCACAAGTGCAGCGCCACCCATCATTTTTTTTTCTTTTCCTTTTTTTTAAAAATATTCTTTTACATCGAGGATAATGGAATAAGCACTCTTGTGCTTTTTTCATCCAGTCCCCGTGTGTATGCAGTTTTGTAAATGTCATATGTTCCCACTGGCACACGATGGCCTACTCTTACGAAAAGTGGAACAGGATTTAACGTGTGCGCAAGGTGTTCTGCGTGCGCTCGCACACGGGGCCTCGGTTTAAAGTCTCGTCCGAAGGACTTTTTGGGAGAGTGGGAGTCAGCACTGATGTTAACTCCAGGAGAAAAATCTCCTCGACCGGACTCGAACTTGGGTCGTCAAATTGCCAGCGCAATGTTCTGACCACTAGGCTATCCGTCCTCCCCCTGTCTGCAACTGTATTTGTTTTCCAATCAGAGTGGATTGGTGGATTGGTGGTCTAGGTGGTAACGCGCCTTGCCTAGAAAGCAAAAAGTTCGGGTCGGAGTGTGCGGTGGTTCGTACCCCGTTTGGGCCCAAAACTTTTCCCCATCCATTAGACCCTGAGTGGTGGTCTGGGCGCTAGTCTTTCGGATGAGACGATAAACCGAGGTCCTGTGTGTTACACATCACTATTTAGCGCACGTAAAAGAACCCACGGCAACAAGGGGGTTGACCCTGGCAAAATTATGTAGAAAAAAGCCACTCTGATAGGGACACAAATACAGTTGCATGAAGGAAAAAGAAGAAAAAAATGGGTAGGTGCTGCACTTGTGGCGACGCGCTCTCCCCTGGGAGAGCAGCCCGAATTTCACGCGGAGAAATCTGCTGTGACATAAAGTGGTACAAAATACAGAAAACAAATTATCTACAGAATTTTAGCAGGGAGAACTCTCTTGTTTCCATTGGTTCTTTTACGTGCGCTATATATGTGTAACGCACTGGACCTCGGTTTATTGTCTCATCCGAAAGACCAGCACACAGACCACCACTCATGGTCTAATGGATGGAGGAAAAGTGTGTGTGTGCGTGTGTGCGTGCGGGCATGCGTGTGTTCGGGTGTGGCGTGCGTGCGTGCGTGCGTGTGTGTGTGATGAGAAGAGAATATAATTCTTTTTTCTTTTATTTTGAGGATAATGAATAAGCACTCTGTGCTTTTTTTTTGTTACACCTAGTCCCCGCCTTTATCAGGGATAACATCAAGATAAAAAAACCAATCTCTAACTAAATAAAAACAACAATAATAAACCAAAATAACAAAAACAAGAAACAGCAACAATTGAAACAATCAAAAAACAAGAAAACAAGGACAGAAAGACGATGGTAAAATAACAAAAAAAACACACACACACACAGAACTGAAATAAAAAATAAACAACCCAATGATGATTATGATAAAAAGACACTAATAATTAAGTAGCGAACAAAAAAACATAACGAGTTTGAAAAAAAACAAACATCATCCAATCACCAT
>CM060347.1:20201973-20239473 GCA_030674155.1 Stramonita haemastoma | reverse complement strand
CAGATGATCAGACCTGACACCTCACTGGATAACAGAGACAGAATACCAGCCAGCTTACATGCAATGCTGCTTTTCCACGTGTCATCATGATGGAGGTATGCGCCACGGTACTGTTCATCAGTGATGCCGATGATGATGCAATACACACCCATCAGGAAATCAGCCATGGTCAGATTGGTGACAAAGACACTAAAGCCACTCACAGAGCTATTCTTAGCAAAGAAACGTGCACAGAAACAGAAGACATTGCCTGTTACTGATAAAGATCCTATCAGCCATAAAAATCCACGGTATGTCCATGACAGCAGCAAATCCTTGCAGGACGAAATGTCACTTTTGGGGGCGTGGCAAGATGCAGAGTCAGTATCATAGGAGAGCACTTCTTCACAGCAAAGTTTATAGTTGTCTGTCACTATGGTGTGAAGGTGACGTAGACCTTTAAACAAATCAGGAGGAAACCTTTGTACAGGACTCCCTTGTAAGTACACTTCTGCTAAGTGCTGCATGGACTGGAAACCACCAGGGCTAATTGTGTGAACAGCAGTAAAAGTTAAGTTCAACATCTGTAGTGTGGTAAAAGGAGAGAAAACCATAGCATCAAACACCATCACTGACGTACGTGACAGATCTATTATCTGGAGTGTGCTTTGCTTAAAGTCAGCTAGGTCACCACCAAGGATTGAACTCAGAGGATTCTTGGCCAGAGTCAGTGAATGCAGAGAGCCTAAACCACTTATGGAAGTCACGTTGAAGTGCTGAAGTTGATTGTCACTGAGGTCCAGAATCCTCAAATTGCACATTGTTAAATGAGGCAAGAGACTTAAGGAACATCTTGCTAAAATCAAATAAAAAAGGTGATCATGATTATGGACGTCAGACAGTGTCATACCTGACCCTGTGGCATCCAGGTAACGGAGCTGAGGGAAGTGTGTAGCAGAGAAAGGCTGGGCACACAGAAAGGTGTGACCTTGACAGACACAGCCTACAGGACAGGTCAGGTCACAGACTAGTTCATCATCACCTAGTGGACAGTGAGGCCAGCCATCACACAGCTGGTCATCATGAAAACACGTAGTGGACACTCTGCACCTGAAAAACCCTGGACACCTCAGGTCCTCACATCCTTCTTCATCCTGGTGGTCCAGGCAGTCAAACATCCCATTGCACCGTGTGAAGACAGGCAGACAGTCATTGAAGTCACCAGGACAACGGTAATGGCTGTCAGGACAGGTGTCATTGGGATGAAGAGGAGCTGAGTGAACTGTCTGACTGAATCAAACTTGATCAAGGCAGGAAACCGGACAAACACAGGGTGAAACAGGATCCATTGAAACTGTTCACAGTTCAGTTCATCAGTTTCATCATAACAATGGGGTGTCTGATCACAGACATTGTCATGGGAAGACACTGGCCATTATCACAGGCAAAGGATCCCAGACATGCAGGATAGTTGCAGACAGATTCATCACTTTTGTCCTGACAATCAGGGACAAAGTTACAAACCAATGTATAGGACAATGTGATTCTATGCTGCATTGGAATGTGGGAAACGTTATGGAATGGTCACTTGCTGAATCATGATTTTTCTCAAATGAAGTTTGTTCCAGAGAACAGACTTGATACTGGTTAGAGCCTAGCAAGAAAAACGTCCATGTAACATGGCCACCAGCACACACTGTCTGGAATGTTGTCCTGGAGATAGAGGAAAGAGTCTGCTGGGGAAGAGGGGTGTCTGTGAACGAGGAAAGCGTTCCTCAGTCGTGTTTACTTTCAGCTCACAAGACACTCCCTTAACATCTACAGCCCTTATGTCTGCACAAAAATCATGTACCAATACTTGGTCTATCATAACATAGCACAACTTTTGCCCCCAATGGCGAGGGAGACGTGAATTGTCTAGAACCAAAGAGTGATAAAGGACAGTCTTCTCTTTCAGCAAAACGTGTCTATACATAGGAAGCAATGACATATCATTACTGTAAAATCCTGTCAAAGCTTTGCTAAATCTTTTTGGGTGCAGCCTAGTTTTAGCTAATTGTGCAAAAACATAATCACTGGCACATTCTGGGAAACTCAATTTTGCACCCAATGAATGGCAATATTTGTTGCTATCTTTGAACGGATCTCTAGAACCACGAAAAAACATGACAAACTGATAACAACGGTTGCAGAGTGCCATCAGTCCCTGACATTCAGGGCTGCTGAAGGAACAGTGTTCTGTTTCATCCCGTCCATCTTCACACTCTGACAGGTGGTTACAGGCCAGGTGGGGATGGATGCTGGGATAGTAGCTTGCAGAGCAGTTCCATAGACCATTGGGCAACTTTTCAGGTACAAGCCAGCTTGGAAAAAGGAAAAGAACAATTTAAAGCAGTCTGTCTTGATGCAAGATTTACTCTTGACTGTGATTAATATCTCTCTTCCCTGGAAGACCTGAAGAAAATCAGACCTGATATTGTAAAATCTGATCTGCCGTGAGAAACCAAGGCCCACTGTGACATCCACCATATGGGAAGCTGTCTCTTGTACCTGACAAACGCCGTAGCTCCAAGTGGGATGGGGATTGCCTTTTCCAAAAACAACGACTCAAAAGAACTGATATTATTTCTTACAGTAAGGTAACCTGATGAGTTTGATGTCATGATAATCAAGAAGTTCTCTTTCCTGTATTGATTTTAGTGGATGAGACTGTGTTTTTTAATGTGGTGGACATTTAAGAAAGATCCTCACTGTTTATCAACAGCCACGGCAACAACAAACAGTAGCAGCGACAACAACAACAACAGCAACAACAAGAGGCAGTAGTGTTTATGTTATTTAACATGAAGATTTTTGTGTCATGATAATTACCAAGTATTGTTTTCCTATACAGGTTGTTGAAGTAATCTAGGCCATGTTTGCTAGCTAGCAGACCTTGAGCACACTTTGCACAGCTGTCAGTTTCCCCCACTTGCAGCTCCTCTTAGCTACTAGTCATTCCTCCCATTGCAGCTCAGTTAGGGCCAGCTGGTGCTATTTATAGCAGGAACTGACCAAACTTGGACTAGGTAAAAGGAAGGACATGCTAAATTTAGCACTCTTGACTGTGTGACAATTTGTGCATTGTGTTTGTGATTATACCAGCCACCTTGGTGCAGTGGCTAGCACATCAGGATACAGACTGGAAGGTCATGCAGGCTCGAATCCATAAGAACCATAGGGATTTTTCAAACTCTGACGGGTTCCTACCCAGAGTAAGTTTGCAATGGGATCATTGGTAAGACTTGGACCACACATCTGAGCTTTCTCCACTTAACAGATGCGTTTGGGAGTGTTGTTCAAATTGCCTGAGTAACTCTGCAGGTGTCTGTATTGCTCGGGTCCACTGATGCCAGAATATACCATGATAGGAACCCAGAGTACAGCTCTGTCAAGATACCTCAAAGCATATAATAATTATCCAGTTCCATAGCAGCAGTATTAAAGCATCCTCCTCATCATTGATCATCATGCAAAAAAAGAAAATTGTCTCTGATTCCGTGGCCCCAGTTGCTCTGGTCTCATGGTGACATCAGATTTGGTTTCTCCATACACTTCTGTGCCTGTGGTGAGTTTGTGTCAGATCCTTTGGGTTGGAAGTTCATATGGAGGACTTAAGAGGAATGTTGTGGTGGTTGGGATAGCTCAGTGTTCTGAGCACTTGCTTTCCCAAAGCTAACTTAAGTAGCATCAAGCATGGTTACCAGTTGGATGGGTGACTGTTTGCACACCTTGGCTTCAGTACAGTTCCCCAGTTCATCCAGCTGTTAACGGGTACCCGTCCTTTTTCTGTAAAGGAAAGGTAAAGCAGTGGTGGAGAGGAGATGGGCACCACCCTCAATATGCTGGCCCCTGGAGAGGCTGAGGTCTCTGACACCTCACTCCCCTATGCCCACATAAGTTAAGGGATACCTTTACCGTTTTACCTTTTTGTGGTGGTCACCACCCCAGATGGGTCTCATTCAATCTGTCTTTGCACCGAGCTAAACAACTTTTTATTATTGATGCACTGCCTAACTAGTTTAATCAAACGAATACAACACCAATCCAATCCAATTCAATCTTTTTGTTATAGCCCTGCCAGTCTCACAGGTTATATGAGGGCTGCCTCTTCATAAAGTTTCAAATATCAAAATAAAACTGTGCAACTTCTATAAAGATTAAACCAAGGTGTAAAACCAACTCTTCTGACTTTCTTTGTATTCATGCCTTGGTCAACCACAAGGGTCAATCTACTGCGTTGTAGGAAAATCACATCAACCAAACATAAAAGTAAGATCAATCCAAAACCAGTCTCTTTAAAACAACCATATTTTTAGTGACCAACTATTACATTTTTACTCATATCATTTGGAAAAAGCCAGATTCTCTCAGGAAGTTAAAAACGTTATCTGGTGGAACATCACAGAAAAGATCTTTAGGGAGTCTGCAAAAAAATTCTTGTGTCTAATATCCCCGTCATCTCAACAATCCAGAGGCAGATGTTTGATGGTTACCCGCACATCACAGGTCATGCACCTTAGGGTTCCCTTGCCTTTCAGCCAATGGATGTGAGTGATATAAGAATCACCCATCTGTATCCTGGTGATCACTATTGCTTCCCTTTAGTTTGGCTCACAGAGGGAAAACTTTTAGGTTAGAGTGAATCTGGAAAAGTGTATTGTCTGTCTGAGTGTTCAATTCCTCTCGTCAGAGACAGTGCGCATAATGTTGGCTTTTAGGTTTCAGATCTGTGTTTGGCATGGTGGACCTTGAAATTTACTTCATTGTGCTACATCCAACCTCAAGACGCACTTATTTCAAACCTAAGTTTTTCTCCTTCCGCTTCCATCTCTTACGTGTCCCTGCCTTCAACATCCACCTGCCAAAGTGCATAACGTTTGTAGGTGTGTGTGCGTGCGCGCGCGTGCTGCGTGCGTGCGTGCGTGCGTGCGTGCGTGTGTGTGTGTGTGTGTGTGTGTGTGTGTGTGTGTGTGTGTGTGTGTGTGTGTGTGTGTGTGTGTGTGTGTGTGTGTATGTGTGTGTGTGTGTGTACATTCGAATTTGTCAAAACTGTAAATAGTTGCTGATTGTGCGTCGTGTAGGTTGAATGCAAGCGCTTTGATTTGTTTTTGCAAGATATAGCGCTATACAAATTCCATGTATTATTATTATTATTATTATTATTATTATTATTATTATTATTATTATTATTATTATTATTATTATTATCTGGCAAGTCAGTCAACCATTCCATTGCCCAAAATGTCCATTTGGGATCCATACCAAAAGACTATCACATCTGTGTCCCATCTCACGGAAGTATACAGTTTGTTGAACGCCTGAAGCTTAGGTTAATGTATGTTCCAACACGCGATGGCCTCCAGAGCTGACAGCAAATACGCCCATACCAAAAATCCTTCCCCTCCAGATTGATGATTAAATTTTACACAAATAACAAGAGCACTAAGTTCGGCAGTGTACACCGAGCCATCCAAAGGCAAGTGCTCAGAAAGACCGATTCCCTGCTGGTGGAACAATAAGTGGTGCTAGCCCCCCCCCCCCCCCCCCCCCCATCAGACTTGGACCCATCAGTGATGATGCTTGCATAATACAAATAATTCTTGAAAAAAACAACCTTGTAAACTGTCGAACAAGTGACACGCATTCTATGAGTGACAAGATTAAATGGGACCACCTGGGTTGCTACCATCCACACAGGTGTCTCAGGGAACTTGGGGAAGTCGCAGATAGCACTCAAATCAATACCCGCCTCTTGGAAATCAGGAAAGATCCGAATCTCTAGAAGAGAGGTAGCAGAGGAAGATATCTTGAGCTTGGCTCAAAACCGGGGATTGAGAACACAATGGTAAGAAGGGTTGCTGTACTCTGAATACAGTTTTATGTTGTAGTTCAGAGCTCCAGATGATGGTTCTTCGAAGAGGGTTCTCCCGCTTCCTCTTACAGACTATGTGAGGTGTTGTTCAGAATGCTTCCAGACAGATTCTAAACCCCTAGTGGGATTTCCAGGGTCTGTCAGTATAGAGAGCATCTCCACCTCATGGAAATTCCGTGCTAGAAATGTTCTTATTTCTATCATTCACTTTCTTTTTTCTTTCTTTCTTTTCTTACTGCCTCATCCTCTTTGTCTATTTTCTGCTTTCTCGGTCCATTTTCCTATTTTCCCCCCAGAGAGACTTAAAAGATAACAATTCTCTCTTATGTCAAAGTTGGACACACTCGGCCTGATTTGTAAGGTGCTTGATGGCTCATTTTCACTCATGTAACAGATGACAATAGTTGGTGTCTGAGTGTTCAATGAAGAAGACAAAGATTCTGAGCCCTTGATGGTAAATGGGGTCCAGAAATTCCAGGAACAAAGACCTTATTGATCAATAGACCTGGCAGCCATGATCCAATTAAATGGAGTGCATGAGGGCACTGTAGATGTGAAGCAGTGGCCTTCAATCTGCTTCCCAATCAGTATGGGTGATCACCAACTTCAGGTTCAGGGCTTTCTGACAGAATGTTTGCAGGTGCTGGATGTGACTTTTGAAATTCAGTCTTTGGTCAGAAACAATCTTTAAATATTTGACCTCAGTCACCACAAGGATTGTGGTTTCCAGGCAAATGACTGGTCGGGAAAGTGTTTTCTAAACTTGTTAGTGAGGTGGATGCACTTTGTCTTCGTGCAGAAAACTTGGATGGATCATTGTCCTCCACCAATTCCTGCACCTTGTTTACACAATGTTGTAGCCGTCCTCTGAACTCCCACAAAAGTACTGCCTGTAGCATAGAAAGTAACATTATCCACAAACAGGGAACATTCGCACCCTGATGGACTGACTTGATAAATGTTGTTTGTCTTTATGCTAAAGAGGCTGGAGACAGGATACTCCCTGTGGGACACCATTTCCTGCTCAAAGATGTCAAAGAGCATAAAACCACCCGCACCTGAAACCATCTCTTGCCAGAAGTTGTTCAAGGACAATGGCAAACGATCACGACACCCCAAATCACGCAGGTCCGACATGATGCCAACCTCAAAGCAGTATTGTATGACTTTAATCAATAAAAAAAGACGGTAAAAACTGTTACTTATTGATGAAGGCATATGGATGGTCATCTCCAGGTGGACCAGCGGGTCAGCAGCGCAGCACAATTCTTTTGCAGAGTTGCATACTTCCTTTTCCTTAGCCAGAAGGCCTCTCATTTCCAGCTGCCACACCAGACGATGGTTGACCATTTTTCTATCAACTTCAGATGCAGCTGGTAGTGTTATGGTCTGTAGTTACTGCGGTCTTTGAGGTCCATACCAGGTTTACAGCTGGGGATGACACAAGCCATCTGCCACAATGGGAAAAAATCCTGTCATCCAAAGTGTGTTTTTATACTTTCAGGAGGGTATTCAGGCACTGTCTGGGAGGTGTTATAAAAGACTGTGATAAAACTCATCAGGACCTGCCAAGGTCTTGCCACACGATAGCAGGAGTTTTTTAGCTGAGGCAAGGAAAAAAAGGAAGGTTACAACTGTCATCATCCTGGGAAGCAAAATTCAAGGGATCCTTTTCTTTTAGCAGTTTCATTTCAGGAACACTTGTGTTTTTGGAAGGGGGAGGAATTCCCGTCAGAGGGGTGGTCAGCAGATGAGCCACAGCTTCCTTATCTGTAACAAGAGTATCTTCCAGATTCAGATGATTTATTTTGTTTTATTTATTTTATTTTTCTTTTATATCGAGGATAATGGATAAGCACCAGATCTCTTTTTTTTTTTTAACATCTAGTCCCTGTGTGTATGCATTGTTGAATATGTCATCTGTTCCCACCGGCACACAATGGCCTACTCTTACGAAAAGCGGACAGGATTTAACGTGTGCGCAAGATGTTCTGCGTGCGTTCGCACATGAGGCCTCGTTTACAGTCTCATCTCAACTTTTGGATCTGTTAATCTGATTAACAGATTCAGAAGCGCCCCCCTTAGTCTTTGCAATCCTTTTCCCAAACTTGGTGCTAGATGTTTGGTACTGATGAGTGTGGAGCAAAACGCTTCCACCCCTCACGCCTTTGGTCTTCATTCAATCATAGCTGTAACTTGCCTGAAGTTTTTGGGAGCAACATTGCCTCAGAAGACGTTGCTGTCTAACCTGGCATCGAGCTTCAATCCTCTGCGTTTGGACAGTCTACTTCCTCGTTGAACAAGTTACCCTGCCAGAACACCTTCATGGAGTGGAGTATCGTCCACCCCGCTTGGTCAGCTGCTTACAGACATCTCAGAGCTAGGAGTCTTCTGTCAAAAGTCCAGTTGAACAGACTTCCTAACGGTTGCTGCATACGAAAGTCCATGCCACTGTTGCTACGTTAGACCCATTTTTTTTAGCCTTAAAGAAAGAGACCCTCTTCTCTACTATCACTCTGAATTTCTGTTCCAAATCTGAAAAAGGTCACTGCCTGGATGAGGAAGGTTGGTTGCCTCTGCAGTTCACACCTGATCAGGTCCTGGCATTTCCCTTCATGTACTGCCTTTGCTGAGATGCCAAACACCTGCAGGGGCTTGTTACTGCTCAACTCTATTATTATAGTAAATATAGAGTTTTATAGAGCTTGTATAGAGCTATGTCTTGTAAAAACTAACCAAAGCACATGCAATCAACCTCTTCTTACACATGCAACCAATAACAATTGATAGTTTTAACACATTGAAAAGTGGCACACACACACAACACACACACACACACACACACACACACACACCACACACACACACCACACACAACAACCACACGCACACATGGGATTTGGACTATTAAAAGCAGGGACAGATATGAAATGAAACAGAGGGAAATCTTAGGTTTGGAATAAATATGCCTTGAGACTGATTTCAAAGTCTCATAAGTAGGCTTTTGGTGTTGGGAAGAGAAGATGAGAGAGAGAGAGAGAGAGAGAGAGAGAGAGAGAGAGAGAGAGAGAGAGAGAGAGAGAGAGAGAGAGAGGGGGTCATTCTTGGTCGATGGACCAGATATAAAGCAAGAGCGTTGGGCAACGGTGGATTGGTTGAATCTAGGTTTTCGTAAGCACAAGGTATGTGCAGCAGAGAGGAAGGAACAAGAAGGAGTGCACAGGTGAAGAGATTCGCAGTGTTAAGAGGGTGCTTGCTTTGTGGAATTATTTGTAAGAGTACCGAACTTATCATTTTGCTCTCGTAGTGATACGGCCCATCGTGGTCAATCAGACTATCTTCTTCTTCTCTCGTTCGCTTTACACTGTCAGATGTGTCTGGGAAAAATAATGGCATGTCCTTTCCAGCTCCTCTCGTGGGCCCTACAGCTTAGTCTGTAGGGTTATCTCTGTCGGCCACACTTTCTTCCTCAGGTCGCTGAATAGCGTAGGTACACCTTTGAAGGATGGTGCTCGCCTGTCTGGTTTTCTTTACCACAGGCACACAGGGGAGAAGGAGCAAGTTTCAGCTTTGTGGACATATGGTGGTTTAGCCTGTTGTGCCCAGTGTGGAGTCTCAGACTATAAGCCACATGATTTATAAACATTATCTCCGAGAAGTAAGGGCTTCTTAAGTGTTAAAATACTGTTTTCCATTGAATATTGAAATATTATTTTAATCAACACACAGAGACAAGCACGCAGATTTGCACACTGTCACTCAAATAACACGTGCAGACAAATATGCGTGCGCAAACTCATGCATGCATGCATGTACAGATACACACAAACATGCTTGCATGTCCGCATGCACGCAAGAAGCTTTACGCTCAAGGTACACGACTAGGAGAATATCTGATTGACAGCCTTTCCATTGTCATGTTCCCACAGCTTAATAATTCAGCAATGCAATTAAAACATTGATCATCATCATCATCATCATCATCATCATCATCATCATCATCATCATCATCAATCATCATCCAGGGACAATTTGGGGGGATGGGAGGTCGGCCCTTTACCCTCAAATCTAACCTCCCTACCCCCATCAGAAAATCAATCAAAACTCAAGTCTCTTCAGTTGTTCAGCGTGTTTCTCTCTCTCTCTCTCTCTCTCTCTCTCTCTCTCTCTCTCTCTCTCTCTCTCTCTCTCTCTCTCTCTCTCTCTCTCTCTCTGTGTGTGTGTCTCTCTCTGTCTCTCTCTCTCTCTGTCTGTCTCTCTCTCACACTAAATTGTCATTAAATTATGTTTAAATTTTACACCCCTCTCTGCGTGAAATTTGGGCTGCTCTCCGCTGGGAGAGCGTGTGACGTCGCCACAAGTGCAGCGCCACTCATTTTTGTCTTTTTTCTGTATGCAACTGTATTTGTTTCCCTGCCAGAGTGGCTTTAAAAATCTTTTTTTTTATTGCAGAATATTGCCATGGACAACCCTCTTGTCGCCGTGGGATCTTTTACACGCACTAAATAATGATGTGTAACACAAAGGACCTCGGTTTATCGTCTCATCCGAGACTTGCACCCAGACCACCTCTCATGGTCTAATGGATGGGGAAAAGTTTGTAATTACTGTATTTTGCAACCGGTATTTTAGGTGCTGGAGTTCCTTCACCTGCCCACCCACCCCCCATCCTCATACACCACCCGTCCCCCATCAACACCCCCACCCACCTCCCATCCACACACACCATCCCCTTCCATCACCAGTACCGTAGGCAGCCTCTTCCGACAAAATCATCTTCAACATCACCATATCAAAATTCTATTATGTAGCTTTCAAAATGAGAAATATGAAGATTATCAGTACATCAGTAGCATTCAAACCAAACCAAAACAACAACAACAACAACAAAAACAACAACAACAACAACACAACAGACATAAACAAAAGAAGCAAAATCTTATTTCGTGAAAAACTGAAGAAACCATGTCTCCCAATTCAGTAAGCAATGTGCTGCTCAACTGCCTAGGCAAGGGCAGGTCTATTAGTAGGCTGGAGGTATGCTGGTTATCACACACATGGATCGGTAGTCTAGGTGGTAACGTGCCTTGCCTAGAAAGCAAAAAGTCCGGGTCGGAGTGTGCGGTGGTTCGAATCCCGTTTGGGCCCAAAACTTTTCCCCCATCCATTAGACCATGAGTAGTGGTCTGGGCGTTGGTCTTTCGGATGAGACGATAAACCGAGGTCTCGTGTGTTACACATCACTATTTAGCGCACGTAAAAGAACCCACGGCATCAAGGGGGTTGACCCTGGCAGAATTCTGTAGAAAAAAGCCACTCCTATAGGGAAACACTTTCAAGTGTATGCACCAACAACAGTACACGATGAGGAAGAAGTCGAAGAGTTTTACAAAGAGCTGGAAAACACAATCAAGAAAGTTCCAAAGAAAGACCCTCTTATTGTACAAGGAGACTTCAACGCAAAAGTTGGCCCTGACGCTTACAAACAATGGGCTGGAACAGTTGGTCAGTACGGCACTGGTGAGACCAACGATTGGGGACTCAGACTCTTGGAGTTTGCAGATAGCCATCAATTAACCCTTGCAAACACCCTCTACCCACACAAGCTGTCAAGAAGAACTACGTGGCATGCGCCGAATGGGAAGATCCACAATCAGATTGACTACATCCTCACCCCACGGCGCATCAAGTCGAGCATCAACAGAGCCAAAACAAGAACATACCCCGGAGCTGATGTGGGCAGCGACCACGATCTTGTACTGCTCAACATAAAGATGAAGCTGAAGAAGAAGTACCAAGCTGCGCGCACACGTATCAAGTTTGACCTGGAGAAGTTGAGAGATCCAAAAGTTGCTGAAGTTTTCCAGGCACAGCTCGGGGGCAGGTTTGCGGCACTCACCATCTTGAACAACGACATCAACGACCTCACCAACAGCTTCAATGAGGCAGTCCAAGAAACAGCAGAGGAGGTACTTGGCCGCGAGAGAAAGAAACACACACCCTGGACCTCAAATGACATCCTTGACCTGTGTGACAAGAGAAGATCCTTGAAGAAAACCCAAAACTCCACCCTGCAAGATGCAGCACAGTACCGTGAGACCAACAATCTGGTGAGAAAGAAAATGAGAGAGGCAAAAGAGCAAAGGATCAATAAACAGTGCGAGAACATCGAGGCAGGCATGACAAAGGGGAACATCAAACACGCCTACGACACCCTAAAGAAGCTCACAAAGGCGCAGCAAAATAAATCCTCAGTCATCGAGGATTGTTCAGGCAACCTGCTGACTGAAAGCTCAGCAGTTTTGAATAGATGGTCACAGTATTGTTCGGACCTGTACAATCACCCCTTACAGCCCGACCACAGCCTGATTGATGAGGACTCAATACCACAGAGGGAACCTTCACCACTACCAGTGCTGAAGGAAGAAGTGGAGGAAGCTATCCGTAGTTTACCAAATGGGAAGTCACCTGGAGCAGACAACATACCAGCAGAGCTGCTCAAGAATGGAGGGGAACACCTGGTCACTGTCATTACATCTCTTTGTCAGAAGATCTGGACGACAAAACAGTGGCCAGCAGAATGGACACAGTCTCTTATTATCCCCCTGCCCAAGAAAGGAAACCTCCGTCAGTGCCAGAATTACAGAACGATCAGCCTCATTAGCCACACCAGCAAGATCATGTTAAGAGTGATACTGAACAGACTCAAAAAGGAGGCGGAAGAGCACCTGGCAGAAGAACAAGCTGGGTTCAGGGCAGGAAGGAGCACGGTAGAACAAATGTTCAGTTGCCGAATCTTGATGGAGAAATATCTGCAACATCAGAGGGACTTGCTACACAACTTCATTGACTTCAAGAAGGCCTTTGACAGAGTGTGGCATGCAGGCCTTGGCAAGTCCTCAGGAAGTTTGGCATTGAGGAGGGTCTCATCCAGATCATAGAAGCGCTGTACAACACCTCCAGCAGTGCAGTTCTCCTCAACGGCCAAGTAGGAGACTACTTCAAGACCACAGTCGGCGTCCGTCAGGGCTGCTTGCTCTCTCCAACTCTCTTTAATCTATTCCTGGAGAACATCATGAGGGAAACACTTTACAACTTCCACTCTACCATCTCAATAGGAGGGCGACCCATTAACAACCTGCGCTTCGCTGACGATATTGATCTCATGGGAGGCAGCAACAAGGAACTCCAAGACCTTACCAACAGACTGGTAGACAGAGCAGGTGCATATGGGGATGGAAGTCAGCACAGAAAAGAGTAAAGTATTGGTCAACAGTGCAAACGACACCACAGCACAGATCTACATGAATGGCCAGCAGCTAGAAGAAGTAGACGCTTTCAAATATCTTGTCGCTACCCTCACGAAAGATGGACGCTCCACCACAGAGATCAAGACCAGGCTAGCCATGGCAACATCAGCTATGGCAAAACTGAACAAGATATGGAGAAGCGACAACATCAGCTTCAAAACAAAAGTCAAATTGTTCAGATCCCTGGTCATCTCCATCTTGCTCTACGGCTGCGAAAGTTGGACAATGACCGCTGAAACCACCAAGCGGATCCAGACTTTTGAGACAAAATGCTTCAGGCGACTGCTTGGCATTTCCTGGAAGGAAAGGAAAACAAACACCTATGTGCGAAGTCAAGTCGCACTGATGGCTGGCCCTCAGGAACCCCTACTAGCCACTGTCAAGAAAAGGAAGCTGGCATGGTTCGGCCATGTCACACGCCACAACACCCTCCCCAAGACAGTCCTACAAGGAACGCTAGAGGGTGGCAGACGCAGAGGCAGACAAACCAAAAGCTGGATGGATAACATCAAGGAGTGGACCCACCTGGACAGTCCAACACTCATTCGGAAGGTGGAGGACAGGGCTGGATGGCGACGGCTGGCTGCAGAATCGTCTCTCATGTCTCCTCCACGACCATCCCGGTCATGAGAAAGAAGAATAGGGAAACAAATACATATGCATACAGGAAAAAGAAAAAAAAAGGTAGGCGCTGCACTTGTGGCGACGCGCTCTCCCCGGAGAGAGCAGCCCGAATTTCACGCAGAGAAATCTGCTGTGATATAAATCGGTACAAAATACAAAAAACATGAGAGCCCCTTGTTTACAATATACTTGGGACACTAACAGAGTGGAGAGAACTGACCCAGACTGGGATGGAACAGCCCCATCCCGGGCTCCCCTTTCTCATATGCCAAGTGGGGCCAAGGGGGTAATATGAGTAGGATGGCAGATAATATTTCCTGTGCCATCTTTGTATTATGCCAGTCAAGTCAACATTCAACCTCAAACAAATTGCTTTAAAGCATTTGTGTGTGACAATCAAAATCATTTTAGTCACAAAAATTGAAAGCTGTAGATGGTTCAATCTTTACGTAATTAACCAAAAATAATCTTTCAGATTAAATGGTTATTTCTATGCCCTGGTCGTAAAACTGACCAATTGTGTTGAGCAGAATCCCCCTGGTAAAATTTCCCTCCCGTTTCTCTTCTGGCTTGCTAGCAGACGACGTAATGATAAGGTGGATACTAACATTAGTAACTACGACAACATCGCACATACTGACTGTCCATGAAACTATACCAACAGAAAAGCTATTGCACAGTTTCTATGGAGAAGACAAACTGATAAGTCTTCTCAATGAAACATAAAAACAAGACTTCAGACTGCAGGTTCCACTTTCAGTCATGCAACTCAGTGTTTGTTCTGTTTGACAGAGAAAATTGGTCACGTAAAGGGGATCATGTGGACCTACATAGGTCTCATGTCAGTGACTACAGTAGTTTCAAGACTGGCTGACACGTGTAGTGGTGCAAATGATGAATGGCTAAAGAAATTACAGCTAAGCTGGAATATTTACATGACTGTTTTGCAAGAGGATGTTGTTTACCACAATGTCTGTAATTTCCTAACCAGAAAACACATCTTTGAAGTATTGTCAGACACTGATCACGTGCCAGCAAGAAAAAAAAGAGAGAAAGCCAGCAGACCAAAAGATGACACATAGTTTGCTGCATTCAGGACATTGTTATCTACCTGGAAAACAATGTCACTGAACACATCACTGTTTGTGATCTTGTTAGAATGACAGACAACCTAACCCAGTATAGTGAATCTGACAGTCACGGCTCTGCATATAGTGCAACCTACATGATGAAAATGCTGCTGGGGCATTTTGGTGACAGTATAGCAATCTCAGAGTCAAAGGGAAAATCAGATAATATGACTGTAAAGACAGCAGTCTTTGCCATCCTGCATAAGACAGAAACAGCAAACAAAGGCTGACAGTGCAGTGACAGTGAATCCATTCGCCTGATAAGAACAGCAGCGGCTTTAATTAACCAGAGGCGACATTATGTTCATAATAATGTTGCAACAAAGACAAGCTTATTTATTTATTTATTCTTTATATTATTTATTTATTCTTTTATATCCGAGGATAACAGAATAAGCAATCATGTGCTTTTTTTCATCGGTCCCCGTGTGTATGCAGTTTTGTAAATATTGTCATCTGTTCCCAACGGCACACGATGGCCTACTCTTACGAAAAGCGGAACAGGATTTAACGTGTGCGCAAGATGTTCTGCGTGCGATTCGCGCACGGGGCCTCGGTTTAAAGTCTCATCCGAAGGACTTTTGGGAGAGTGGAGTCAGTACTGATGTTAACTCCAGGAGAAAAATTTCCTCGACCGGACTCGAACCCGGGTCGTCAAATTGCCAGCGCAATGTTTTGACCACTAGGTTATCCGTCCCTTCATGACTCTAGCCAGTTGTCTAAAGATTGAAAGCTCTGTTTTGTGTCTTTGAGTCTTCAGGGTATAAATGCAGAACGGGAAACTAAATCTACTGGTCGTGCATGATGCAGGCTACAAGACCAAAAACATGCCACTGCTCCACTTCAAGTTCATTTGCCTGTGCAGACACACAAAACCTGGAGATCCAGATTTTTGTTGACAACACTAAAAAGGCTCCAGATTCTGCTCTTCTTACTCAGGAATACATGAATCCCATCTCAATGCAGCTGTCAGCCAAGGTGTGAGCCTCCCCTAAGTCACAGAAGAAAAAAAAAACAACTCTTCAGTTTGACAATGCAGACCACCAGTCAGTTACTTTGGATGGGTGTGGCTCCTTTCATGGATAGGGAGCAAAACACACTGAGGGTGCCCAGGGAAAAAGATGATCAATAGGGAAACCCAGCACTTGGGAAAATACGGTATGTTAAATCAGGAAAAAAGATGAACAACAGGGAATCCACTGCACTTGGGAAATAGGGTATTTTAATTTTATGCATTTAAATAAACTCTCAAGAAGAAAAGGATTACTCCTAGTAAAAATGTATACCATTGTACATGCAGACAGAAACATAGTATGTGGCATGGCACTGCTGACAAAATCTCATTGGTAGATCAGACTGAACTTCACATTAATAGTTATATTGTGACAAAAAGTACATTCTGTTGGTAGATATAATCATGAGACAGAATTAAACACATTCTCAGACTGTAAGGGAGGAAATAAACAAGCAGTACTTTGTGTTGTAAACTGCTTTAATTCTTACTTAAAAAGAAACAAGGCAATCTGCTGTTCAAGCCTACGCTAATACCTGCTGTAGTCCTTGGCAAAGGTCAACAATAATGTTCTTTTGTAAAATTTCAGAGTAAAAGTCAAGTTTTCTACAAATGCTTAAGAAAAAAACCCAGCCTTATGTTACTAACTTCTCAAGATAATATTATGATATGAATTTAAACGAAAACAACATTATGTAACTAACTTACGAAAATACATCATGACAGGAATTTAAAAGAAAATAACCACCATTCATTGCGGATCTGCCAGGAACAGGGGGGGGGGGGGGGTCTGTGCTTCAATAGCATTTCTGACATAGTTGCTGTTGATCAAACTGCATGTCGTGATGCTCTTTGGAAGATTTACAATGTCTGAACACTGACCCCAGAAGTCTCCTTAACCAGCAGGGCACGGGCTGATGCAAGCACCTCATGATGGTGTGCACCCAGGGAAGTCAGGTGTTTTTCCTGCCCATGACTAATATGAGTTCTATACATCATGCATCTACTCTACTCTGATCTTCATCTCCAATCGAGTACACAAGTTTGCAGTGATGTCTGTGGTAACTTTCTATCAGTCACTGTACATGGAACCCCGGGCAATTGTTAACAGTGATCCCTCTGACTGTTTCATCACCTCTGTTGTCCATCAGCTTGGACACTTCCACACTCAGATGAGTTTCCTAGGATCTATTGGACATGTCCTGAATGGGTTTGGGCTGCAAGGAGTGTTGGAGCATATGTATACCACAAAAGCTATTCCTCATTTTATGAGTGGGAAGTATTACTTTCATGCTGTCCCAACACACTGTCTCACAAATGCCGCCCTCAACACCATCCTCACAGCTCTTGCATACAACATGCCATAGATCCTGGTTCACCATGATACCCCATCACCAGACAAGATCTAACACAGGATTATTCAGCCAGTGTGTGACTTTCATCTCAGTGTTAGTGAAAAATGTTGCAAGGCTGTATCTCCAGGGCAATGTCTTTTTCTGCAAATTTCCATAAGGAAATGCAATAACAGGAGAAATCCCTAACACCCAGCTAAAGTACGTTACTGTCGCCTGCTCGCGTGCTTGTCTGTGCGTGTGCATGTGTGTGTGTGCCTTGTTCCGATAATGTCAACATAAGTAGCAGACCATTCAAGTTACGTAACTCTGTTACTATTTAATTAATCCTGGCGTGGCAGTCAGCAGAATATGTCTTCATCTTGAAGTAAAGTCTAACGTCTTCCACGCACAAAGTATTGTCTCCATTTGTCCACCTACAACAACAAAGGACCAGAATAGGGTGTCAGAAGTGTCAGAAAGTATTTAACTACTTTTTTAAAACAAAAAAAACAGCAACTTTCTTTGTGATTTAGAACCAGTTAGATCTACAAAAGGGTAGAATCTCCTTTCTCCCCTCCTGAACACTTCTCCTTCAAGCCCAAGCGAAGCTTGTAGAGAAAGGCTGGACAGATTTCAACTGTACAGTCATGCTATTAACCTGCATGGTGATGAGAATGAAGAGCTGGAGAGACACTTTATTGTACGTCATGGGTCCAGAACCTGGACAGATCTTCAAGTCTGTTAAGAAACAAGTTGCCATTGGTGAAGGTAAGGCTAGTAGATGGATAGAGCGAAAATGCAACGCAGACTGACTTTGAGACCGTTGTGAAGAAATTCACAGACTGCTTTGTAGGCTAGTTAAGAAGACTGTCATTCAGGAGTGTTGGAAGTTTCAAGACAGAAGACAGAAAGCCTGTGAGACTGCAGAAGAGTTCCGCAGAAGCCTGTTTAAATTCAATCAGAACTGTGACTTTGGGGAAAGACAGTAAGAACTCATTTGAGATAGATTTACCGTAGATCTACATAATAGGAAGTTGAGAGAAAAAAACAACAACTACAACTCAACTTCAGATCTAACGAAGCAGGCACAAGAAGGGTCCAAGAAAGAGATTAGTGAAACTCTAGGAGGAGTGAGGATGTTCAACAGAAACTCCCACAGCACAGACAGAGGTGGCTGTATGGCAAGAAGTCACGGGTGTGGAAGAGGTAGGTATGCAGGGAAGAGATCTAAGTGTGATAGATGTGGATTTGAACACAAAGTGTGTATTTTTCTTCTTTTATCGGTCATAAATCTATACTTTATGTGCATCTGTTTTGCCAATGATATGAATGAACTCTGTGCTCCATCCTAAGTCCAAGAAATATTTTGTGGCGCATGGCCAATGTACATTAAATCATTTAAGAGCTCTCTCTCTCTCTCTCTCTCTCTCTCTCTCTCTCTCTCTCTCTCTCTCTCTCTCTCTCTCTCTCTCTCTCCCTCTCTCTCTCTCTTCCCTCTCTCTCTCTCTGTGTGTGTCTCTCTCTCTCTCTCACTCACTCACTCACTCACTCACTCACTCACTCACTCACTCACTCACTCACTCTCAAGCACCCACACTCACACACACACAGACACACACACAGACACACAGACATACAGGCACACAGACACAGACTCAGACACACAGACACACATACAGACACAGACACACAGACACACAGACACACAGACACACAGACACACAGACACACACACACACACACACACACACACACACACACACACACACACACACACACACCAAGGGTATCTTAGTGACTCAATGAAAAGCAAGGGATACCTTTGCCGTAAATCAGAGCAAAAAGATTGACAGTGATTTATGACATTTAAGCCTTGTTATTGTGTGCAACATTGTACCAGGATGACAGGATGTTTTATAGACCGTAGTTTTTTCTCATAAAAAAATGCCATTAAAAACTAAAACTGTTATAGTTTTGTTATTTATATTCTGTTCATTCATGTATTTGTTTATTAGTCTGCTTGTTTATCTCTTTGATATCAGGCATCAGGCTGTCCGTAAACTATATATATATATATATATATATATATATATATATATATATATATATATATATATAAAACATATATTAAGACTATCAACAGCAGACTTTAACAATGTTGAGCCTCTAGGTATACTCAGGCATTGGCTGTTGATGAAACGGTGGTTGTGAGGTCTGTTGAGTCATTTCCAATGTCTGAACACTGACCACAACACATCAGATCTTACCATAGTCCCTCGTGTTGTTTAAACGCAATTTTGTGTTGGGCAATAGTTGTTCATGTCGCCATTGATGCTTCTGTTCGATTTGTTCAGTTCTGCACAGACTATAATTACTTGCTCTCTGTTTTTAAGGAATTCAAGGACAAAAATACTGCACAAAATTCGATAGTTGTGATGTTGGTGACAAACCCCATCTTTTTTGTTTTTTGGTCCACAATGGATTGGAACGTGAAAGATTGCTACCACAACATTCAATTACTCTGAACGATTGTTACCAAATATTACGCTTAAGATACAACTACTCTGAAAGATTATTAAAATATTACGTTTAACATACAACTTATGTGAAACATTGTTACCAAAATATCATGCGTAACATCCAACTACTGCGAAAGATTGTTACCAATATATTACGATTAACATCTGACTTCTCTGAAATATGAAAAAAAACACACATACCGTTTCTTCACAAAACATTAACAGGAAGACTGTGCTCAATGCTGCTAAAATGGTTAGGCTAATTTTCAAAAATAACATGTAAAACATGTTCAAAGAATTTGGATTACGTAAACAATTTTTTGTTGTGTGATAAAATGTGTTACAATACTACGGTTAGATGATGAATGAAACTAAGTTGTTCAGTTGGGATTTTATTTCTTGATGTTTTGTTAAAAAAATCCTCCATATCCCTAAAAGATTGATATGAAATAATATATATATATATATATATATATATATTATATATATATATATATATATATATATATATATATATATATATAAAGATTTTGAATTCGGAAGAAACTGGTTGCAAACTAGCATGCATAGCACACAGACACAGACAGACAGACAGAACACACACACACACACGCACACGCACACACTAGTCACTGCATCCCCATGATGGAGCACATACTTAAACTATGTGTTGTTTTGCATTAGTATATGTCTATCAATCTATCTATCTATCTATCTATCTATCTATCTATCTATCTATCTATCTATCTATCTATCTATCTATCTATCTATCTATCTATATATTCAACTAAAATTACTGAGTTATCTGTTATAGTGTGGATTTATCAGTTAGTTGGTCTAGGCTAAGCATAGTACAGCTGTGATTCCATCGAGTGTGGTACAGTCTGTCGACCCAGCCTAACAGAGTCGTGAGGAATAGATCTCCTGGGTTGAGTGGGTGGAAAGTGAAAGTCATAGTCAGTCACAGGTGGGCATTTAGGAAGGTAGAAAGGACGGGGGACACGTTTGAGTCATTAGTGTTTGTTGTTATCAGCATTAATCTCCACTCTTCTGTACCCCTTCACTGCCTCCACATAGCCAGCAGGAGGGGAGTGTGGGTTTGTAGGTCGATGGAGATGGCGTCACGAGTGAACAGTTTCCATGGGAGCAGAGGTTGTGTGTTAGGACTTCACAGCCTCTGTAGCTGGAATGGAGACTGTCTCCGTAGTTACTTTCTTGGGGGCTCCTGACTTGGCTAGAAAGGTAATAGGGGGTATTGTCAATGTAGGGAACCCTTTCTTGAATGCAGATGTGTCTCAGAGAAGCTGTGGACTGAGAAGCTGCAGCTCTAGGTGGGTGATGCCCAAGAGGGGGGATGGGAGGGGGAGAGGA
Source organism: Stramonita haemastoma (assembly GCA_030674155.1). Taxonomy (NCBI): domain Eukaryota; kingdom Metazoa; phylum Mollusca; class Gastropoda; order Neogastropoda; family Muricidae; genus Stramonita; species Stramonita haemastoma. The sequence continues at coordinate 20,218,280 of CM060347.1, read as the reverse complement.
GAGGAGGCGTGCATATTTACCACAATATTTTTCATAAAACACAAATCTCCATTGAGGTAATCTGGTATGGGGAGAATCAAAAGTCACTTGCCATGAACCTAAAGTGGGCTGTATAGTCTCATTGGATAACCAACTTTGCACTCATGGAGCCTGTAGTGGGTTTCATTTTTAGCCGGAGCTGGTAGACTGAAAGAAAGTGTGGTTAGCAACACAAGAATAACTATAATCTTTATAAAAAAAAGTAGGTACTAAAGAAAGGGAGAGAACACAAATTTAATTGGTGCCTTCTGCCATGTAGTCCAGTTCAATACTGTTTACAGGTAAGGACAGAGCACGGCTTTGTTCATGAGTCAGTTTACCCCTACCATAGAAACAACACTGCACAAATACACTGACCAGCGGCACATTGTGTGGCGTTGAATCTCTAGTAGGGAGAACAGGAACATAATACCTGAGCTGTACTGTAGCCGTACAGGCCAACGAGAGTGAAACCTCTTGACTCGGATAGGCTAGGCCTACAAGGAAAGCGGGACGTCACATTTGAGTGTTACAGCACAAAGGTCCAGAGGAAGGCATTGATGAAGGCATTCATCAATAAGCAGCACGTAGAGGCCATCTTTTTCGATTTGAAAAAAAGTCCTACAATACTGCCTTACCCAATTTGATGTATTTAGAATAAAGTAAAACCTCAACACTTTTGCCTGTGGTGGGGGCAGGTCTGGGACCTGACAATGGAGACTGCCCATCTAGCCAGGCTGGTTAGGACTTAAGAGGTATTAAATCATTTTTTTATATGGAAATATGAATTTGTCAGGTTAAACTACTGAAGGAAACCAAAGAAAGAGAATAAGAAGTGAAACAAAGTAAACAAAAACGACCATGGCTTGGCTTCGCGAACAAAGATTAAGGGCACTGTCCAAGGGCACTGTCCACGTCTGGTGCAGGCTCGCTGGTGGCTGTTCAGTCCAATGCCTGACAAACAAACCCGGCTGCAGTGGCTGCAGGGGAAGTTGATTCTGGGGTTGATGTAGGGGGGACACGGTTCTTCCTTCTCATTCGCTCATTTACCACGAAAAGCAAAAACGATAAGAAGGATAATAAAACACTAATTAAAAGTGGTTAAAAAAAGTCAAAACTACGGATCTGAAAAAGAGAGTACGATGAAGGAATATATAACTGACAAAACGATATAGAGACCTTCATGGAATGGACAATTTATCAGAGATACAGGAATAGTACAAAACGAATTTAATTCTTTAACTTGATATGGCCCTGTTGTCTTGTCACTGAGGTATGGCAACTTTTGGATAAATACATTCGAACAACGTGGGTCACCTACAACTCAGACATGAGGAATATATTGATCTTTCTGCAATAGCAGAAGAAAACACCCTTTTAAAGAAAAAGACACTTTTTTTGTAAATATGAAAGCTAGTCCTCTGTGAAATTTCAGGATGTTTGATCATGCATCAAAAGAAAAGGGGAGGTCTTTATAAAAATTGAGTTAAACGTTTATTCATGGCAACTTAATAAAACTTTATAAAGAATGAGCTAAACTTGACTAACTGAAGGTATATGAGATGTTTTATGTTACTATGTACTGCCAAGTACGAAGTTACTCATAAAATATTCCTGATAAAAAATATCCCTATGTAGAGGGAGAGGGATCTTTAACTTTGTATAACCTGTGGTTGATTGGAGAGACTGCCCGAGTTTGCTGGAGGTTGCTGCAGGTATATGTGTGTAAATGCGCATGACTGGTAGCATGACAAACAAACACTATGAAAAAGAGAAGCAAATAAAGCAACTCATCCCTCTAAACTGAGACTTTGTTTTATGATACGGGTTTTCATATCAAAATTAATCTTTTTAACAATTTTTTTAAAACTGTGTTAAAGAATAGTGTCGCTGTTTTTTGTTGTTGCTTATTTTGCACAGTAATAAAGGATGGAGAAAGGACACAGCCGAAACTAACTGCTGTTTGCCCAGGCATAGACTATCTTTTGAAGCAAAACAGCACAGATGTGCCAATCCTGAACATGAATGTGTCAAACTGTTGGCTCCATAAACACAGGGTAGGAACTACAAGGCCAAGGGAGGTGGTGTACAGCGTGTGTGATGATCTCACCAGCTTTTGCTGGATGCAGCTGCAAGTACCACCTGGTATGTATGCACTGGTCAGGGTTCAGAGGCTTTCTTTCTGGTGTGACTCTGGAGCTTGGAGCACATTTGTATCTGAGTGTAATGACAGAGTGCAAATTTGGATGAACTGCAAGGATTACACATTGGACGAGTCCTTGGTTACAAGTATAAGCTGTGTGTTTTTGCTACATTCGAACAACCCTTTGGTGAAAGTTCACATAGAAGCAAGGAAGCGCTATAGTTCAGTTATGAAGTATGCTTCATCTATATCTGAATATATAGCAATACCATCTGTTGAACCAAACACACCATTTACAGAAGACATAAGTGTGTCCCCTGGAAGTGTCATCATGCTCAGTGTTCAGAGGTCTTATAAATCCAATGACTGTTCTGAGGACTGGCAATTGAAAGTGATGTACAGAAAATCAAACGATTCTGATAGAGGTGTTGCACGTGTCTGTTTGAACAGTATGTCACCAGCCTCTGTCATCAACAGTTCACACCTTCAGATTGCATTCAGGTATAAACAATATGTGCATACTTATCTCATCCTGTCTTTTGCAGCTCTTCCTGCAAATGAACAGCCTCACAAATTGCTTGGTGGACTTTTCAATTGCTCGGTTCAACATTACTCAACATTTGGTCCTCATCTGGACTGCAACGTGAAGACAGAGTGTGAGGACGGACGTGATGAGACAGAGCACTGTGCCTTCAGCAGTCCTGCCTGTCAGGGCTTGGTGGCTTCACGCAACAAATGTTTCAAACTCATCATACGAACCAAGCAAATACCTTTTAACCCTCTTGTTGTTGAATTCTACAGAGCTAAACTGCCTGTAGATTTTGAATTCTTTGAAAGTTTTCTACCCCAAACTGACATAGTCTACTCCTGAGACAACTGTCTGTGTGCATGACAAGCTATCAAGCTGAAATTTTGTCACAAGCTAGATATATCTTTGTACTTGCATTTTAAGGCAAGTTTACATGTCTGGTCACAAAATGTCGTGTCGTTGTCACCTTATTTGTCACCAATCACAGGTAAAAGTATGTTGTATACAATAAACCAGCAAAATATATATGGAATAGACACAAATTCATACATGTAAGTGTTGAATAAAGAACTGATGCCTAGCTAACGTGTTTATTAATGTTTGTGTGCAATTGTACTTCAAGGATGTGTCAAACAATGTCCTCATAACACCTGTTGTTTTATATGTCTTGATGAGGCATACTTTTTGTTTAACTGGTTTTTTGTCTTTTGAAAACAAGGAATATTCAATCAATATCTTACCTATATACTGCATTTCAGATGTCTATGTCTTACCACATGTTTGTTAAGTGCACAGAAGTGTAATATTGTACATAAGTGTCACATTGTCACCAGTGTCACCACACAGGTGTGACAAACATGAAACAACACAGAACTTCTGTAACTCTACAAAATTTTAATCGTGATAGCCTTTAAAGTAGTCATAGTGATGGCACAGAGACACATCACATCACAGAAAGCACAAAATGTGGATGTGTGGGGGGGGTGTACCTATGCTGTCACCTGTGGCACCTTGGCAGACTGGAGATCTATTTTCTTTTCCTTCTCGCTATTTTCGTCATCAGCAAATCTGTCCATTGAGTTTCAAATAAAAAGTGTGGTATTAACTAGAAAATAGACAAAAGGCGTCACATTTTCTGGCGTTTATGCTGCGGACCTCCCCCCCCCCCTCCCCCCCAGGTCAAATTTCTCCACAGCGTGTGGGTAGCACAGGTCGCCACGCTTGCAGGAATGTGCCGTGTAGTCGGGTTCATTTTTCTCTCTAACTGCGTTATTTCCTTTCTCTTCTCCCCCGTCAGCTTTTTATTTCTGACTCACTTAATATTTATCATTGAATTTTTTCTACTTCCAATGCAAACGCGTTCATTTTATTGTCTAGTTAGTTAGATGAATCGTCTGCTACCAACGAAGACGCCATTTTTTTTCGCCACGCTCTATGAGTGAAAGGCGTTTCTATCGCCAGCCTTGCTTTCTTCCTTCCCTCCCAAGTACACACTGTTAGTGGTCTAAATTTATCACTGGCACCATCTGAAACCTTCCCTGCATCGCCCCACAAAATTTCAGACACATTGTGTGTGAACCACGAGATGTGTGTGTGATGGAAAAGTACTGCCCACGTGGTCAGGACCAACGGTCGGCTACGGCCGCAACGGAATCTAGCAGCAGGTGCTGTTACGGGCGGCTGCGGCCGCAACGGGGCTAAGACGGTTAAGATATTTTTTCACATGTGTCAGGCATCAGGAGGAAAATTGGCTTCAATAAAAAGCAGAAATGAATCATTAGACTCTCTTAATATTTTCAGAAAGTTTGCTTTAATTGAGGTTCTTCTGGGTGGCATAATAGGTTGGGAAAACAGACCCTTCATGTACAGTAGATTTCGTATGTGGTCTGATAACACTGTGATCTATTACATGATCCATTCTACGGATACATTTGTTAAATCTACATTACGTACTGTTCTTTCAGTGTCTTTCATTCCACTGATGATCTTTAGGTTCAGGCCTAAGAAAAGAGTAGCACAAAATCATGCATTATGTGAGATACATAAACAGACATTCAGCATGACTTCTTCACATATCAGGCTGACTCATTTACATTCCTTTCACACTGTCTTAACAGGTACACAGCAGCTTTTGTTTATGTGTGCAAACCACCAGTCTATTCACACCTTTTTGCTGTGTGATCCCAAAAGCCAGTGTATGAGTGTGAAACATTTGGCCTCTTGCCCATTTTCAAATGTGACTTTTGCACAGAATGGTTTTCGTCAGAAGGAAAATGGGACCCTTTTGGAGAAACTCAGTGTTCAGTACGCCATGTTCAGATGTAGTGATGAAGCACGCTCAGTTCAATACACTCTTGTGTGTAATTTCCGGCAAGACTGTCTGGATAACAGTGATGAATCATTCTGTCACCATCCTCATCAACTTGGCTTTCTGTGTTCTAATGGTCAGTATGCTTTGACTGGCCAGCGATGTAATAAATATTCAGATTGTTTGGATGACTCTGATGAGAAAGATTGTCAGGAATATCGATGCTCATATTGCCATCCAATCAGGGATGGAAAGAAATTGCCAACACTGTATATCAACCTTGATGGCAGTGGTCATTTTACACCCCATGCTATGAAAATCGATGAACCCTGTCCTAGCAGTCATTACCTCTGCACCTCTGACCCAGTCATCTGTCTTCCTATCTACACTCGATGCAATGGATTTTCTGACTGCACTGATGGAGAAGATGAAGAGGACTGTGAGGGTGTGACATGTTCTGGCTTGTACCAATGTCGAGCTTCCACAGTTTGTCTTCATGGAGATCATCTGTGTGATGGCTGGGGTCAGTGTCCACAGCGGGATGATGAACTGATGTGTGACATGACCACCTGTCCTGAAGGTTGTCTATGCGAAGGTCACTCTTTCATGTGTGGTGACCCTTTCCTGGCTGAAGTCTTCCCTCTACTGCGCTACCTGGATGGCATGGACTCAAAAATGTCACTGGAAGACTTTGAAACAAATATGTACCTCATCTATCTCAGTTTATCCTTTTGTTCTATTGTTAATGTATCATCGGTCAAACTCCCAAATTTGTTATATATAGATATTGCCAATAATGACATTGCATCTGTAAACATGACTGTTTTTCTGGAGTTGCCCAATCTGCAAAGTCTACATCTAGGTAATAACCCCCTCAGCCGCATTGTGAGTGATGAGCTGAAACAGGTCCATTATGCCTTGACAACAGCTGATTTGTCTAAAAGTTGTTTTAAAATGCTCAGTTATGGACCATTGGTATATTTACCTGGAATGAAATACTTGAACTTTTCTTTTTCAGCAATTGACACCATTGGAACATGGGGTTTTAAAACCCTTCCACAGCTAACTGAACTGGATATACGAGGAAACCCAGTAATAAACTTTCCTTACAATCTGCTCAAAGAATCAATCTACCTGAAGAAAATGTTTTCATCCAATTATCGGATCTGTTGCCAGAATTTACTTCCCGTACAGAAAGAGGGGTTAACATGCACAGTGCCTTCGTTTGCACTTCTGTCATGTGCAACACTGATACCAAATGATGTCTACAAGACTTTCTTTTGGCTGCTCTGCTTGTTTGCTATGTTAGGAAATGGAGTCTGCTTTATGTTAACACTCATAAGGAAACATGGATTTGGACAGGACGTTGCACGATCCATAGTCCATTTACAGTTTGCTGGTCTGTGTATGGGGGTTCATGTCAGCATGACTGTGGTGGCAGACCTCCTGTTTGAAGGACACTACCTTCAACAAGAAAAAGCATGGACCAGCAGCATCACCTGTAAGATGTCTGCCTTTCTCTTCCTCCTCTCCAGTGAAGTGTCAGTTCTGATCATCTGGTTCATGGTGTTGGATCATGTCTTCCTCTTCTGCTTTGCCAAGTGTTTATGGACAGTGAACTCATCTTCAAGAAGAGCAGTGTGTGCCATGATCTGGTGTGTTGGAGCTCTGTTCTCATTGGTACCATTTCTGCCTGGGCTGTCACAGTGGGGGGTCTATGGTCAGTCTGGTCTGTGTCGTCTGGCTTTAGTTGACCATCATGTTTATGGTCAAGGGTTCAGGTGGTTCACTGTGACTGTTGTGGTCAATTCCATGTTGTCCTTAGTCATTGTGGCTGGTCAGTGTGCTGTGTACAGCCGGTTACCACAGTACAGAATAGTGCTGGAGCAGACAAAGAGACACTACTTTCTTTCCGCTCATCTTACAGGAAAGGTGGCAGTCACTGATGCTGTTTGCTGGTTGTCTGTAGCACTGGCTGCAGTCATGGCTTCACAGTGGAGTGCTGTATTCAGCCAGATTCATGGTTCCCTTGTTGTTTTTATGTTACCTTTGAACTCTGCTCTCAATCCACTTCTCACCATCTGGAGCATCATTGCACATCGACAACTGCAGGAGAAAGAACAGAGGTTAGTCAGACAGCTCAAATCACGTCTGACACAGAAAGCAACATAGAACATTTCGTCTTCTTCACCATTCTTCACCTATTCTATAGTCTTTTTAACCATTTAGGTATCAGTGAAGATTTTGCAGCCAACGTCCTCCATTTCTTGTGGTTCCCAGCCTCCTGAAATATGTCATTCCACTCAAGGCCAGTCTATTTTCTGATGTCTTCCCATTGTTTTCTCTTTCTGCCTCTTTATATACGTTCTTGTGCTGTTCGATGTAGGACAGTCTTGGCCAGTCCAGATGTTCGTGTATTGTGCCCATACCACTTTCACTTTGCGTTTTTTCACTTAAGTCAAAATCTCTTAATAGGGCCCTGTTGTGGTCTTAGTTCTGATTCTCACTTCATCGTTGATTATGTGATTTCTCTATGAAATACCAAGAAGTTTGTAAAGTATCTCATCTCCACTGCCTGTATCCTTCTTCCAATGTCTGTTGTTATGGTCATGTTTCACATGCCTACAACAATATGACTTGATCAGGGAACACATCAGTCTGTTATTGAAGCTGATGGCAATGTGCTTGTCATTCCAGAGGACTTTTAGTTTGGTTGTTGCAACCGTGGTCTGGGATGTCCTGCAGAGTACTTAGGTTTTATCATTCATTGCACAACTAACATTACTGAAATGTATGTACACAGGCACATGGAATCATCTGTGGCCTTGCCCAAAGGCCAGCTACTAATTTATGTTGTATGCTAAAAACTCGCATTAGTTTGATTCTCTTTGAAATGTCAACTTGGATTTTCTTCACCATTTACAAACTCTTTACACAACCGTTCCTATTCCAAACAGGAGGAAAAAAATCCCCTGAAATAGGAGTATGGCTATTGTATGGGATCTAGGAATTTTAACCTTTCAGGATCTACATCATGAGCAATGCACAACATTCAGAGTACAAAGAAACACCTGACAGAGATCCAAGTTTTAGCATATAGCCGACAAAACAGAGGACTTTGGTATAAAAGCAGTTCAGTGTGTGTGTGTGTGTGTGTGTGTGTGTGTGTGTGTGTGTGTGTGTGTGTGTGTGTGTGTGTGTGTGTGCGCAAGCAGCAAGCAAGCAAGCAGCAAGCAAACATTGAAAATGCTACAACAGGATTTACCCCATCTTCAGTTTATGTGCATACAATGGCTTGATTGGAGAGTTGCCCAAATCCAACAGGAGCTTCAGCTGCAGTCTGTACGTATCAAAACTGCCATAGAAGGGAAATTCAAAAAATCTAGACAACAGCATGGCGCGAGTGTTAAATGGGATGGGTGAGATGAAACAGGTGGTGGGAAAAAAATAGAAGACATTGACGATCTCAAGGAAGATAGAAAAAACAAAGCCTGACAGATGACAGACATTGAAAAGAATCTTGAGAGAATTGAACAGGATGCAAAAGCCTACAATGTAATATACTTAATGTTGAAGAAGACTTCCATGAAAATGTATCAGATACACAGATCATCACAGACCCTCTGAATTCGTCTCATCATTCAGCCTGTTAGCATCAGAGGGACATTGTCAAGGCCTTTCTCCTCAGAAAACTTTGGGCACATGGAAGCAGCCTTGGTCCTGTTCAGCCGTGGTCTGACAAAATTGTTGTTCTGGGGGATACCCCGCTAAGAGATGATCTCAGATGTAACAGAATCAGTGTTGCTCTGACTTTATATCACGCCAAAAAGAATGGGTTGATTTTATCGTGGTCAGGGGAAAAAAACGTGTTTTTTTTTTTTTTACAATGGAAAACTACAAGTAAAGAAAAGACGAGCAGCACACCCATGGTTTCCTAATCAGTGTGGCAGAAGGACGGATGCTCCAGAACCTGAGCAGGACCCTGACGACTGGCCACACCTCCACCCCAGCAGACAGAGCAGGAAAGAAGCAGACCAGTACAACAGACTACCCATAGGAAAGAGAGGTCAGTCAAACAGATAGTTTTCAAGGTCATTCCATCAACCCAACTGACTCCACACCATTAAATGCAGCAAATGGAAGGGAGCACAGCAAGGAGGCCAGTCAGGTGAAACATGGGGACTCCAGAAACCAGATCAGCAACAGATCTTCGGCCTCACGCAGAGATTCTGCTTGTCTAAAATAGGCTCTTGGCTTGAAGAGCCCAACTTGAAGCCAGTTTCCCCAAGTTTCCCCAGTTTTCCTACAGGGACGGATTAGACAACCAATAGTTCCAGACAGCAGGAGGCTGGTGATTATCAAAGACCAAGGAAGTAGAGTGTCCAGGAACTATCAAAGAAGACCAAAGGTGCAGTTTGTACACAAAGTACAGCACCAGTCTACAGTGATTCGAGAAACTAGGGCTTCTCTTGTGCAGGACACTAGCATAGAGGAACAGAATAGAATTAATCAGCTGTAAAGGAAATAGCAGAACAGAACAAAAATGACAGGACAATGAGAGAGACGATAAACTGGTGATGTTGGTGAAACTGGAGATGGTAGAACTGACAAAGAAATGGCAGACAACGTGGATGTCATACACTGTGTGATCAGAATGAGCTGCCAGCTTTAACCCAAATCACAAAATGACGTAATACCAGAAGGGACTGTTACTGATTCTGACATACAGACTGAGACTACCAACTCCGTTAAGAATGGTGTATGTGCATCTATCCATAACAAGTCTAATGAACCATTGACAAAGACTAGCAATGCTCCAGAACATGAAGCAACAGCTGGACACTTGGATATAACTGGCTGCAGAAATGAGCCAAAAAAAAAGCATGAAGGACCATGGAAACAGAGCAAAGTAAGGAAAAGCAGGGAAAAAACATGTGATGTCTGTTTTTCAGAATCAGAAAGGCAAGCTAGGCGTCCTAGTGTGCTTCCCCAGAAGCAAACAGGCACAGAACAAAGTACGCATGCAGTGTCACGAAGATCAGTGAGCCAGTTTAGCATCCTGGACTCTCTCAAATAACTGCCAGTGGATGATCACTCCAAAAAGAGCAAAGGGGCAAGTGGGAAACGAAACTTTAATTCCAGGGTAGCCTCTTGCTCCAAAAATAGGACATTGGCTGAGCAACAATATGTGAAATAGAAACAGGAGCATGAAACGTCCCCCTCATGACAATATCCATGTTCCTTAAGGGAGGCAACAGCTATCAGGACACTAGTTCTGTTGTAAAAAAACACAAACAAACTCATAGCCTCCCTTTTCCCAATGGCTCGCTTCAAAAACTAGATAAATAGGAGTTCATAAATCTTGTAATGCATGATTTCATTTGCTTGACAGAAACCTTTGTAGCAGAGAATGTTGATTCATCTTTTTCACTGATTATGTTATGTTCATTGCAAAAGCTAGAAAAGTTGTCCCACCAGGGACAATATTCTGGAGGGGTGATTGTCAAGATTAAAAGGAAAAGTGCTAATATTTTTGAAAATTTAATTTTGGATATGATGACATAATTGTTATTAAGATTCACAAAGACCTTTTCTCAACTGACTAACATATTTTCTGTTAGTATGTACAATAATTATTATACCACCTTATGGTTCTATGTTCTGGTCACGTCAACAAATGCATATGGGCTTGAAATGTTGGAACAGTGTATGCTAGATTTGCAAGGCTCAAAATTGTGACGCTCCACCACATAATGAGACGCATTGCACCAGAGGTCAATTTTTAGTTATTGATATGTTATCTAACTGCAATAAAATGGCTATACAATACAAAAAAAACAGATTGAAAATCGGACAATTCTAGGAAAAGTTATTGAAAGTTGAAATGCTAGACTGCAGGAAATGACAAAATGAGAAATTGACAAGTTTAGGATCCTAATAGGTGGTCAGAATGAGGGCTTGAGTATTTTTAAAACATATTTAAAGGCAAAAGGAAACAAAATTATGATTTGATATTTCACTATAAGGTAGAATAATGGCTATACTTTAATAATCAATCAAAATCTCAAAATTGCCAACTTGACCCCCACCTGCCTTTAATTGCTCCTAGTGGAAAAGTGGGTTATGTGCTAAGCGACTCATTTCGTGGTGGAGCGCCATAAATGATGATTTTTACCTATGTCAACTGGAGATTTTAATGCTGGAACTTCTAATGGTAATTATTTCTCCTGTAATGACAATTTTAATTTGGATGTATTAAGAGGCTGTGCTATTGGTAATTCTTTCAGTGTTTCACAGTATAACAGCACAAACGTCTATGGCAGACAACTTCTTGATATTTGTAATAATTATGTTTGATTATACAATATTGAATAGTCCGTGTCAACCTAAATTTGACGACGGTTTTTACATATCACATTCAGGGGCCAGCACTGTTGAATATGTTGTTCTTTCCTGCAAATTGTCTCTAAACGTAAACATCGTTGCTTTAGATATAAAAAGTGCAACAAAGTCTGACCATATACCAGTTGTTATGACAACAGACTGTAAAACTGACACGTCTGAAGATACTGACAAAGAGGAGGAGGAAGGAGCAAACTTTGATACAGAAAAAAAATGTTTGGAAAGACGATAAGAAAGGGGACTACATTAAATCGCCAAATAGCAACCTGATTCGTAAAAAGTATTAAAACTGTTATGGATTTACTTGATAGTGATGTGGATAATGGCTTAGATATGTTTATCAAGTGCTGATATGAATCTAGTTTATGCATGTTTGTAAAAACTGTGAAGACATAGCAAAAACAATCCGAATGGCTTGATGCTGAGTGCTACCAAGTTAAAAGGAAACTTAGAATAGCTTTGTTGCTTTTAGAAAAAACCGTAAATGATAAGAAAAGATTTGATTACGTCACAAAACGAAAAAAAGTAATAAAAAAAAATAAAATCCAAATGGCAAGTATTCAGAAAGAACAAAAGTAGAATCTCTCGCTGCAAAAATGTCAAAGCTATCTTTTTTCTGGAAAGAACTCAGAGATAATGTGATAATAAACAGAAACTTACAAATACTAGAACGACTTCATACTTGGAAATTCATTTTAAAATGTGTTTCAAAGCATTGAAACTGCGCTTAATCAGCATACACATACAGATATCAATTTATCCGAAGGAGATGAACATGAACTAGACAAAGAAATACCAGAAGACGAAGTAAGTAAAGCAATAGATAAATTAAAGTATGGAAAAACCAGTGGAATCGATGGGATTACTGCTGAAATGTTGAAAAATGGCAGCAGTGAGGTTCAACATGTTCTTATTAAGGTTTTCAACACCATATTCAGCAAAGATAGTTACCCTCATGTTTGGGCTCAATGGAGTTTCCCAGCAATATTCGGATGCAAACTTTTTGTGTAGAATCAGCCGCCATGGCGCAGCGGCTAGCGCCTTGGATTATAGACTGGAAGGCCGCAGGTTCAGATCCCATGAGAGTCATAGGGACTGTTCAGAATTCGGTCGGCCTCTACACAGAGTGGGTGTGCTGTGGGCTCATTGGGAAGGATGGGGCCACACAGTCGAGCTTCATCCACTTGACGGATGCGAGTTTGAGAGTGTGGTTCAAATTACCTGACCATCTCTACAGCTAAATGCTTGTACCTCTTGGGCCGGTTAACGCAGGGATAACTATATTTTAATAGTAAGCGTAGTACAGCCCTGTCAAGTAGTTTCAAAGCACATGCATATCCTTAGCAGCAGCATTACGGGATCTCCATTATCTTTGATCATCATGCAACCCTCCCAAACAACAACAACAACAACAACAACAACAACAACAAAACCCCCAATAACACATTGCCTCAGATTTGGTGAGTTGGTGTCAAACCCTTTGAGATTGGATTGGAGGTTGGAGGATTACAGGTAACGGTCGTTGGAGGGACGTTGTGGTGGTCGCCACCTCAGGTGGGGAGACTCACTCAATCTTACTCCGCGACTGAGCTAATACTGCCGTTAGTAAGGGGCTTAATAGGTAGTGTTCTTCATATGTTAGATCCGAACAGGCACCACAGAACACCACCAAAGTCACCCAGCGGCAGTGCAGGGCCCTTCTGGGTAGTGGCCCCAGAGCGGCCTAAAGTTGATGAGATCAATGTGGACTTCCGACCCTAAGGATGAGACATAATGAATCTGGGTATGGCTGTGGCGGGGAGATTGAAATGAGCGGCGTGGGAACAGCAGGACATGAATGTTACAGAAGACGAGGCAGCAAAAAATAAAAAGAAGAATAAACACCAACAAACAAAAACTACCCCCTCCCTCCCAAACCAAAAACACCCCCCAAAACTTTTTGTGTTGAAAATCTGGCTTTTTTTTTGGGAAGGGGGGGGGGGGGGGGGGGGGGGAGGCCGGGGTGGTCACATTTGTGTTGGTATGTAGAAAGTATGCTAAGCAAATGAAAAACGATGGCTGTCTACCAATGGACTAGGTTTATTAATACAGCAGAATGTCTTGAGCCAGTTAAGGACAAGACAGCCACTTAACGACACGATGGATATACATGCGTCCACACAAGGGAACCTTTGGTCAGAGTCTCACCTTAAAGACAGGCAGGAGAGTGACAGCAGAGGCAGAGTGGACTCCATGACCAACAGTCCTCAGCTTTGATTGTGAGAAAGGTTTGGTGTGGTTATTTTTTGTTGGTGTGGTGGTGGTGGTGGTGGTGGTGGTGGTGGTGGTGTGTGTGTGTGTGTGTGTGTGTGTGTGTGTGTGTGTGTGTGTGTGTGTGTGTGTGTGTGTGTGTGTGTGAGTGTGTGTTCTGACACAGTACGTCGTAACAACACATTTCGTCTTAACTTGCGACGAACTGCGTTAGTCCCCCATGTTGCAATTTGCAACGAACTGCGTTAGGCCCCTCCCCATGTAAAAACAACAACAACAACAACACACACACACACACACAAACAACAACAAATCTTTAATCAATGTAAGTTCAATATAAGGCACTACTTCTTCACCAGTTTAGAAGCTCCTCTTACATTTTTGTCAACTTTCTGACTTCAGTTCCAAGTTGTGACAAAGGGCGCGCGTCGATGCACTCTGTCACAACTTTTCAGCACGCGCTCTATCACAACTTTTCAGCGCGCGCTCTGTCACAACTTTTCAGCACGCGCTCTGTCACAACTTTTCAGCACGCACTCTGTCACAACTTTTCAGCACGCACTCTGTCACAACTTTTCAGCACGCACGCACTCTGTCACAACTTTTCAGCACGCGCTCTGTCACAACTTTTCAGCACGCACGCACTCTGTCACAACTTTTCAGCGCGCGCTCTGTCACAACTTTTCAGCACGCGCTCTGTCACAACTTTTCAGCACGCACGCACTCTGTCACAACTTTTCAGCACGCACGCACTCTGTCACAACTTTTCAGCACGCGCTCTGTCACAACTTTTCAGCACGCACTCTGTCACAACTTTTCAGCACGCACTCTGTCACAACTTTTCAGCACGCACTTTGTGACAACTTTTCAGCACGCACTCTGTCACAACTTTTCAACACGCGCTCTGTCACAACTTTTCAGCGCGCGCTTTGTCACAACTTTTCAGCTCGCACTCTGTCACAACTTTTCAGCGCGCGCTTTGTCACAACTTTTCAGCACGCGCTCTGTCACAACTTTTCAGCGCGCGCTCTGTCACAACTTTTCAGCGCGCGCTCTGTCACAACTTTTCAGCACGCACTTTGTCACAACTTTTCAGCCACCAAAAACATGCGATGGCAAAAGTTCTTAGTATCAAAAAGAAAGGATACTTAAGTTATCATCTCTTTTTTTATACTAAGAACTTTTGCCATTGCATGTTTTGATAAAAGAATAAACAGGTTAAGAACAGCAACAAAAACCATCGCGGAAAAAATATAACAGTTCAATAATCCATTTCAGGGTACAGTTTTATTTTCAATCTTTTTCTTCATCCAATGTTTAGGTAGCAACTATTGTTGTCTATATCATGAGTAAAAATACGTCAGACTTCCGTCAAGTACCTGACAAGTCAGGCCCAGCGCATCCCATTTTGGCAGAAGAGAGGTTTTTTTTTTTTATCTTTGAAGTCTTTCTGGAAAAAAAAAGCAGGAGAATGGAACAAGAAGGTTGGGAAAAAAACCAAGAGAGAGGTGACAGGAAGAAAAGGAACAAGGCAGAAACAAAGAGAGTGATAGAAAAGAGGTAATTTATAGCACAGGTTTTTCAGATTTTAGGGATGCTGTTCATACTGACAGGCCCCCAGTATCCACACGGTTTTTTGAATGAAACCAACCAATAACAATGATATATGCTAACATTGCACAAAGTCACAGAAAATTATTAATTTTTTTTAAAAAAACACATAGATCTACATTTTTGCTAGTTTAGCGAGTATTTATTTACGTTTTGTGTTCATCCCACTGTCAAATTTTGCAGAATTTAGATGATAAAGGTAATAGCAAAGGTCTCCCATAACCTAGGCGGTCGTAGGGGAGCGAGGCATCAGAGACCCCAGCTTCTCTAGGGGCCAGCATGTTGATGGCGGTGCCTATCTCCTCTCCCTCGATGCTTTACCTTCCCTGACCCTAAAGAGGGCAGGTACCCATTTACAGCTGGGGGAACTGTGCTGAAGCCAAGGTGCGCAAACGGTCACGCATTCAACTGGTAACCACGCTAGACGCTGCTTAACTTGACTGGGGGGAAAGCGAGCGCTCTGACCACTTGGATGGTAAACACACACACGCTTTGATTTGTCTTTACAAGAGATAGCGCTATACAAATTCCATGTATTATTATTATTATTATTATTATTATTATTATTATTATTATTATTATTATTATTATTATTATTATTATTAAACACACTATTTCTGAAAACATAATGTAGATCGGTGCTCTAGAGGTAACACACCCGCCTAAAAAGCAAAAAGTCCGGGTCGGAAGTGTGCGGTGGTTTGGTCCCCGTTTGGGCCAGAACCCCCCCACCCCCACCCCCCATTTATTAGACCACAAGTGGTGGTCTGGGTGCTAAATGGGGATGAGACAATAAACCGAGGTCCCGTGTGTTACACACAATTACTCGGCGCACGTAAAAGAAACAACGGCAACAAGAGAGTTGTACCCAGCAAAATTCTTCAGAAAAAAGCCACTCTGATAGAGAAACAAATAATGATGCAGACAGGAACAGAAAAAAGGACAGGTGGCGCTGCTCTTGTGGCGATACGCTCTCTTCAGGGAGAGCAGCCAGAATTTCACGCAGAGAAATCTGCCGTGACTAAAAAATGGTGTACACTACACTA
>CM060347.1:20189473-20191973 GCA_030674155.1 Stramonita haemastoma | reverse complement strand
TGTGTGTGTGTGTGTGTGTGTGTGTGTGTGTGTGTGTGTGTGTGTGTGTGTGTGTTGTGTGTGTGTGTGTGTGTGGTGTGTGTGTGTGTGTGTGTGTGTGTGTGTGTGTTGTGTGTGATAGTGTGTGTGTGTGTGTGTATGTTGTGTGTGTGTGTGTGTGTGTGTGTGTGTGTGTGTGTTAGTTGTGTGTGTTGTTTGTGTTTGTGTGTGTGTGTGTGTGTTGTGTTGGTTTTGTTTGTGTGTTGGTTTGTTGTGTGTGTTAGTTGTGTGTGTGTGTGTGTGTGTGTGTTGTAAGTTGTGTGTGTGTGTGTGTGTGTGTGTGTGTGTGTGTAAGTGTGTGTGTTGTGTGTGTGTTGTATAGTTGTGTGTGTGTTAAGTTGTGTGTGTGTTTGTGTTGTGTGTAAGTTGTGTGTGTGTGTGTGTGTGTGTGTGTGTGTAAGTTGTGTGTGTGTGGTGTGTGTTTGTGTGTGTGTGTGTATAAGTTGTGTGTGTGTGTTGTGTGTGTGTGTTTCTCAGTGTGTGTGTGTGTGTGTGGTGTGTGTGTTGCGCGCGCGCGCGCGCTCGCGCTCGCGCGTGTGGTACACACAAGGCCGACTTCTCTAAAAACGGAACAAGTTTTAACGTGCGCGCAAATTGTTTTGTGTGCTGCGTTCGCACATAGGATGTGGGTTTATAGTACTAATCTCATCCGATTTTAACTTGTGAAGAACATTATTCTTCTCCTTCATACGTAGGGACGTACTTGCCTTGTATAGTATTACAGTCTTATCCGAAGGACTTTTGTCGGGGAGCTGAGTCCAATCCAATCTTATTATGTTGCTTATAGCCCCGCCGACCACATAGGCCATATCGGGGCTGTCACCTCGTCACATTTGAAAATTCGTATTAAAAGTGTGCGACTATGTACAGTTTAAAACGAGGTATAAAACCAACTCAGCTGTCCTTGCTTGTACCGACGCCCTGGTCAACCATAAGGGTCAGCCCAGGACGGCCACCGCGTCGTGGGAAAACCCACATCGATCACACATAAACTGAGATAAAACCAAAACCAGATTCCTTAAAACAACCTTGTCCTCACAGACCAACTATACCACTTTCACTCACATCAGACGGAAAAAGCCCGATTCTCTCAGGAAGTTGAGCTGAGTCAGTACCCAATGTTAACTGCAAGGGTGTGTGGGGGGTGGGGGTGGGGGTGGGGAGAAACAAACCTAACAACTAAACAATCAAATAAAACAACAACAATCATGAAGACAAATAAATAGCAAGCACAGCCAACAACAACAACAATAACAACAACAAAGCGATGGGAAAAAGAGAGAGAGAGAGGAGAGAGAGAGAGAGAGAGAGAGAGAGAGAGAGAGAGAGAGAGACAGACAGACAGACAGACAGACAGACAGACAGACAGACAGACAGACAGACAGACAGACAGACAGACAGACAGAGACAGAGAGATCATGGAACATTTGCAAGCTGTTGAACCACAAACGTGACTACCATATGGCTGAAGGCAAAAACAAACCAAAACAACACCAAAAAAAACAAACAAACCCCAACGACAAAACCCAAACAACAACAAAAGCAAAAAACAACAACAGTAGTCTATTTCTTTTTAGAAGGCAGAGAGGAGTAAAAAAAAAAAAAAAAAAAAAAAAAATCCAACGTAAATTTACAACTGCCCAGTAGGTGATTAGGATGACGTCGTCACTGCTTCGTGCTATTTTTAGCAGCAAAAAAAGATAACAACATAGCGGACTCTATCTCTTCCCTCCCTTTATATTCCCCCCCCCTCCCCCTTCTCCTCCTTCCTAGCCACCACCTTCCTTCATGTCAACACCCCTAAATCCTTCCACCTACCCACCATTCCCTTATCTCCCCAACGGCCCGAAATCTTCACCTTCTTCCATAAAAAGCCGTTTTCACAAAGCCATCCTGTCTGTCAGCCTCCATCTTCCCAGCATACATCACGGGTACTATTTCCGGCGGATGTGGTGAGTTAACTGTCACGGAAACGGTTTTCAAGGGGCAAGGCTGGCTTCGTTCATTACTGGCAACTGTTTGTTGTGGGTGAGACAGATTGGTTAGTTCCCCCATAGGGATGGATGCTGGGGGACTCTGCCAATAGAAACAGCATCCATCCCCCCCCCCCCCCGCCACATTCTGGAAATTCGGTGGTAAAAAAAAATCCCCTCTTTTCTATCACTCTCTTTGTTTCTGCCTTGTTCATTTCCTTTTCTTCCCGTCACCGCCTTCTTGATCTATGTTCTGCCTTCTTGGTCCATTCGCCTACCTTCCCGCTCACACCCCCCCCCCCACCGGCCCCCAAAGACTCAGAAGATGACAATTTCTCTCTTATGTCAAAACCCGATACCCTGGGCCTGACTCGTCAGGCGCTCAACGTGAGCGTGACGCATTTTCGCTCATATAAATAGACAACAGATACTGTCTGAACCTTCTACGACAAAGAAGAAGAAGAAGAGGACGGATGGATTTTGTTTAG
>CM060347.1:20181973-20186973 GCA_030674155.1 Stramonita haemastoma | reverse complement strand
TTTTATTTCAAAGATAATGGAATCAGCTCTCATGTGATTTTTTTTATATCCGGTCCCTGTGTGTATGCAGTTTTGTCAATGTTGTCATCTGTTCCCATCTGCACACAATGACCTACTCTTTCGAAAAGCAGAACCGGTTTTAACGCGTACCCAAGATGTTCTACGTGCGTTTGCACACAGGACTATAAGTCTCATCCGAGGGACCTTGGAGGGGAATGAAGTCGGCACTGATGTTAACTCCAAGGGGAAAAATTCAATTGAACAGGATTCGAACCCGGGTCAGCGTTTCATGACATTTTAACCACGGAGACTCCTGGAACAAAAATGCTCCAACTGAAATCCTCTGAGACTGGTTACCTACATTCAAACACTACTAAAACGCCTGACAATTTTCATCAAAGCATAAAAATCATAATTCGGCGCTCTTCTTGTGGGCTTCTAAAATAGTCCTTGTCATAGTAGCTCTGTAAGTGGTCAGTCTAAACCTCCATCACAACAGTGAAATTATGTACACCAGACTTCCACAAAGGTCCCAGACCACAAAGCTAAATGAATCAGAGCAGACACGCTTTTGCAGACGAGAAAGTTGCCATATTTGTGGATCTCTTCAGAGACGTCATCGAGTCTGAAGGATTTTTTTTTTTACGACAATCGAAAGTCGTACTCTATACTTCCTCTACTGCTTATAGTCTTCGAATATAGGTAAGTTCCTTGTGATTTCCTTTTTTTTTTCTTTTCCTTTGTAAGAAATTTGTCAGTTTACTGAATTTAAATCATTTCTCTTACGATCCGTGATGACATCATAACTTTGATAACTGCGGGTTTTTTTTTTTTTTTAAATAATCGTTTTGATTAGCACACAGGACAACATTTCATCATTACCATTTAACACACTTAGAAGGCTACTAGCTACACAAAGTACAAAAATTTAGTCATCATTTTCGTTTTCAAATCACGTTTTATAGATTACATTCAGAAATAGACTCATATTGTGAAAATTTGCTTAACTTTCTACTCACTTTATGTACTGAAACCCTTTTTTCCCACCGAAAATCAGTCAACTGTAATTTGTTTGCAGTACTCCAACTTTTCCATTTCACATTTGTATTTAAGAGCAATTACCATCATTAGGTTTTGTTTTGCCAATCTGATATTGAAAACACAAAACTTCGCGAACACTGTTCGTATTTTCAGTTTATGCGGAGGATAATGTCAGAATAGATCCACAGCACTTAGTACTTGTAGTAGTTGTTGAAGTAGCCGTCATGGTAGGAGTAGTAGTAGCAGCAGAGGTAGCAGCAGCAGCAGCAGCAGCAGCAGCAGTAGAAGTAGTAGTAGGAGTAGTAGTAGCAGCAACAGTAGCAGAAACAGAAGCAGCAGTAGCAGCAGTAGCAGCAGTAGCAGCAGCATCAGCAGTAGTAGTAGTAGTAGCAGCAGCAGCAGCAGCAGCAGTAGTAGTAGTAGTAGCAGTAGCAGTAGTAGTAGTAGTAGTAGTAGTAGTAGTAGTAGTAGTAGTAGTAGTAGAGAAGAAGAAGAAGAAGAAGAAGAAGAAGAAGAAGAAGAAGAAGAAGAAGAAGAAGTAGTAGTAGTAGTAGTAGTAGTAGCAGCAGCAGCAGCAGCAGCAGCAGTAGTAGTAGTAGTAGTAGTAGTAGTAGTAGTTAGTAGTAGTAGTAGTAGTAGTAGTAGCAGTAGTAGTAGTGGTTAGCAGCAGCAGTCGCAGTCGCAGTAGCAACGGTAACAGCAGCAGCAGCAGTTGTAGTAATAGCAGTAGCAGCAGCACTATTAGTAGGTGTAACAACAGCAGTGGCAGTAGCAGTATCAGAAGAAGTAATCGTAGCAGTAGCAGCAGTAGCTGTAGAAGTAGCAGCAACGATAGGTGTAACAGAAGCAGGAGCGGTAGCAGCGATAGTAGCAGCATCAACAGCAACAGCAACAGTAGTGGTCTGTAGTAGTAGTTTAGTAGTAGTAGTAGTAGTAGTAGTAGTAGTAGTAGTTAGTAGTAGTAGTAGTAGTAGTAGTAGTAGTAGTAGTAGTAGTAGTAGTAGTAGCGGCGGCGGCGGCGGCGGCGGCGGCGGCGGCGGCGGCGGCGGCGGCGGCGGCGGCGGCGGCGGCGGCGGCGGCGGCGGCGGCGGCGGCGGCGGGCGGCGGCGGCGGCGGCGGCGGCGGCGGCGGCGGTGGTGGTGGTAGTAGTAGTAGTAGTAGTAGTAGTAGTAGTAGTAGTAGTAGTTAGTAGTAGTAGTAGTAGTAGTAGCAGCAGCAGCAGCAGGAGTAGTAGTATTAGTAGCAAAAGTAGTAACAGCAGCAGCAGCAGCAGCAGCAGCAGCAGTAGTAGTGGTAGTAGTAGTAGTAGTTAGTAGTAGTAGTAGTAGTAGTAGTAGTAGTAGTAGTAGTAGTAGTAGTAGTAGTAGTAGTAGTAACAGCAGCAGCAGCAGTCGCAGTCGCAGTCGCAGCAGTAGTAGCAACGGTAGCAGCAACAGCAGCAGCAGTTGTAGTCATAGCAGTAGCTGCAGCTGCGCTATTAGTAGGTGTAGCCACAGCAGTGGCAGTAGCAGAAGGAGTAGTAGTCATCGTAGCAGTAGCAACAGTAGCTGTAGCAGTAGCAGCAGTAGCTGTACCAGTAGCAGCAGTAGCAGTAGCAGCAACGATAGGTGTGACAGAAGCAGCAGCGGTAGCAGCGATAGCAGGAACAGCAACAGCAACAGTAGTAGTAGTAGTAGTAGTAGTAGTAGTAGTAGTAGTAGTAGTAGTAGTAGTAGTAGTAGTAGTAGTAGTAGTAGTAGTAGTAGTAGCAGCACCTGTAGTAGTAGTAGATGTAGTAGCAATAGTAGTAGTAGAAGTAGAAGAAGAAGAAGAAGTAGTAGTAGTAGTAGTAGTAGTAGTAGTAGTAGTAGTAGTAGTAGTAGTAGTAGGAGGAGGAGGAGGAGGAGGAGGAGGAGGAGTAGGAGTAGTAGGAGTAGGAGTAGTAGGAGTAGGAGTAGTAGGAGTAGGAGTAGTAGGAGTAGTAGTAGTAGGAGTAGTAGTAGTAGTAGTAGCAGCAGTAGTAGTAGTAGTAGTAGTAGTAGTAGTAGTAGTAGTAGTAGTAGTAGTAGTAGTAGTAGTAGCAGTAGTAGTAGTAGTAGTAGTAGTTGCAGCAGGGGTAGCAGCAGCAGTAGTTGTATAAATGTACAAAGAGAGGAGAGAGAGAGGAGAGAGAGAGAGAGAGAGGAGAGAGAGAGAGAGAGAGAGAGAGAGAGAGAGAGAGAGAGAGAGAGAGGAGAGAGAGAGAGAGAGAGAGAGAGAGAACTCCAGAACTCAGTATATGGTAGATCAGTGGTTCGCCTGCCTAGAAAGCAAAAAGTCCGGGTTGGAGTGTGCGGTGGTTTGAACCCCGTTTGGGTCCAAAACTTTCTCCCCATCCAGTAGCCCATGAGTGGTAGTCTGGGTGCTAGTCTTTCGCACGAGACAATAAACCGAGGTCCCGTGTGATACACATCATTATTCAGCGCACGTTAAAGAACCCACGACTACATGTCAGTGGCAAAATTTTGTAGAAAAAAAGCCACTCTGATAGGGAAACAGATACGATCGCAGACAGGGAAAAAAAACAATAATGGGTAGCCGCTGCACTTGTGACGACGTTCTGTACCGGGGAGATGAGCCCGAATTTCACGCAGAGAAATATGCTATGACATAACGTGGTATATGAAGAAAAGAAAGAAAGAAAGAAAAGAAAGAAAAAGGAAAAAAAGAAAGAAAGAAAAAAGAAAGAAAAGACAGAGAAGAAAGAAAGAAAGAATGATTGTGAAAAAAAGAAAAGAGAAAACGAAAATTGCGAAGAAAAAGAGAATTGCAAAGAAGAAGTAGAAGACGAAGAAGCAAGAAGAAGAAGAATGCAAAGAAGAAGAAGAATGCAAAGAAGAAGAATGCAAAGAAGAGAAGAGAACTGCAAAGAAGAAAGAGAATGCAAAGAAGAAGAATAATGCAAAGAAGAAGAATGCAAAGAAGAAGAGAATGCAAAGAAGAAGAATGAAGAATGCAAAGAAGAAGAAAGAAGAAGAAGAAGAAGAATGCGAAGAAGAAGAAGAAGAATGCGAAAGAAGAAGAAGAAGAATGACGAAAAGAAGAAGAAGAATTGCGAAGAAGAAGAAGAAGAATTGCGAAGAAGAAAGAAAGAAGAAGATGCAAAGAATGCAAAAAGAATTGCGAAGAATTGCGAAAAAAGAATTGCAAAGAAGAAGAAGAAGAAGAAGAAGAAGAAGAAGAAGAAGAAGAAGAAGAAGAAGAGAGAAGAAGAAGAAGAAGAAGAAGAAGAAGAGAAGAAGAATGAAAGAAGAAGAAGAAGAGAAGAGAAGAAGAAGAAGAAGAAGAGAGGAGGAAAGGAGAAACAAGAACACAAAAACAAGAACAAGAATGCAAAAGAAGAATGCAGAAAGAAATGGCGAAGAAGAAGAAGAAATGCAAAGAAAAAAAAGAAATTGCAAAGAATGAAGAAGAAGAAGAATTGCAAAAGAAGAAGAAAGAAGAATTGCGAAGAAAGAAGAAATTGCGAAGAAGAAGAATGCGAAGAAAGAAGAAATTGCGAAGAAGAAGAATGCAAGAAGAAGAATGCGAAGAAGAAGAATTGCAGAAGAAGAAGAATACGAAAAGAGAGAAGAATGCAAAGAAAATTGCAGAAGAAGAAGAGAAGAAGAGAAGAAAAGAAGAACAAAAGAAGAAGAAGAAGGAAAGAAGAAAAGAGAGGAAGAATTGCGAAGAATTGCGAAAGAATTGCGAAAAAATTGCGAAGAAGAAGAAGAAGAAGAAGAAGAAGAAGAATGAGAAGAAGAGAGAAGAAGAAGAAGAAGAAGGAAGAAGAAGAAGAAAGAAGAGAAGAAGAAGAAGAAGAAGAAGAAGAAGAAGAAGAAAGAAGAAGAAGAAAGAGAAGAAGAAGAAGAAGAAGAGAAGAAGAAAAAAGAATGGAAAAAGGAAGCAGAGAAAAAAGAAGAAATGAAAAGAAGACAGAAGAAGAAAAAGAAAAGGAA
>CM060347.1:20174473-20176973 GCA_030674155.1 Stramonita haemastoma | reverse complement strand
AGGGGTCTTCCACCAATGGAGATGGAAGTGTGGTGGTTTTGCAGTGTCTCTGTCATGATGTTTTCGAGGAAGAGGTTGAAGAGTACTGGTGAGAGAAGGCAGCCCTGGCGAACCCCAACCGTGATCTTGAAGAACTCGCCCACGTGGTTGTTCATGAAAACTGCACTTTTTGCGTTCTCGTACAGAGCCTTGATGACTTCAATTAGGCAGCTGTCAATGTTGAAGTGCCTGAGTACTTGCCAGAGGCCGTCATGCCATACCCTGTCAAAGGCCTTTTTGAAGTCTATGAAATTGTGGTACAAGTCTTTTGGTGTTGGAGATGCTTCTCTATCAGAATTCTCAGATTGAAAATTTGTTCCATTGTGCTGCATCGTTGTTATTTTATCACAAAAATTCCCAAACAAACAAAACAGACGAAAATAAGGTAGAACATGCATCGATTTAGTTAAATTTATTCGTATTCACAAATTGTTTTATGTTCAGAATAGTCTCCACACCAGAAAAGAAAAGGCGCCCACTGAATTCAATTCTGCCAGCTTTAAGTTCATACGATGCAACCAGGTTTCTGTATAAACATGGAAAACCACAATAGTTACATTATTGTACTTTATCATGGCATTGAGCGTTTGATGTCATGAAAAGGGAAAGGTAAAAGGTAAAGGTAAAGGTGTCCCATAACCTAGGCGGTCGTAGGGGAGCGAGGTGTCAGAGACCCCAGCTTCTCTAGGGGCCAGCATGTTGAGGGCGGCGCCCATCTCTTCTCCCTCGCTGCTTTACCTTCCCTGACCATAAAGAGTGCAGGTACCCATTTACAGCTGGGTGAACTGGTGGTGGTGGTGGTGGGGGGGACTGTGCTGTAGCCAAGGCGCGCAAACGGTCACCCATCCAAGTGGTAACCACGCTCAACGCTGCTTAATAACTTGACTGGGGGAAAGCGAGGGCTCTGACCACCCCCAGGAAAAGAAAATGAGGTGATAATTACAGACACGACATGATTTCAGAGACCATAGCCACTCATAGCCTGCACAGTGTATTCAGAGATATTCTCTGAATCAGATAAGGCGTGTACAGTGTATTCAGTAGTATCCTCTAGATCAAATAAAGCGTGTACAGTGTATTCAGTAAAATTCTCTCAGCTGGATCAGATAAAGCGTGTACAGTGTATTCAGTAGTAGTGTATTCAGTGTATTCAAGCCGTTTGATGAATTTTTACAAAATATAGCGCTATATAAATTCAATGTATCATTATTATTATTATTATTATTATTATTATTATTATTATTATTATTATTATTATTATTATTATTATTATTATTATTATTATTGTCGTCGTCGTCGTCGTCGTCGTCGTCGTCGTCGTCGTCGTCGTCGTCGTCGTCATCATCATCATCATCATCATCATCATCATCATCATCATCATCATCATCATCGTATTATTATTATTATTATTATTATTATTATTATTATTATTATTATTATTATTATTATTATTATTATTATTAAGTAGTATCCTCTGATCAGATAAAGCGTGTACAGTGTATTAAGTGGTATCCTCTGGATCAGATAAAGCGTGTAAAAACGACATAGAGTCCGGCAGTTGTACACAGAACAATCCCTCCCTGTCATCACATGATTGTATGCGCTCATCCGTGCGTGCAGGTATACACACCCATCCCACACACACAGACGCAGACACACACAGACAAACACACACAGCACGCACGCACACACACACAGACACACGGACAGACACACACACATAGAAACAGACACAGACACAGACACAAACACACACACACACACAGACACAGACACAGACACACACACACAGACACACAGACACACACACAGACACACAGACACACACAGACACACGGACAGACACACACACATAGAAACAGACACAGACACAGACACAAACACACACACACAGTCGTACACGCACACACACGCAAGCCTACGCACACGCGCAGGCGTATGTGTTCAAACACGCACACAGATACACATATAATATGCATGTGCGTGCATGATGATCATTTTCTATTTTTAAGATGAAAGAGATTGAAAGAAAAGTCAACTATAAGGAATAATAGGATTTTCTGAGATAAAGACATTTTTCAAAATATGAATCAAAAGATATACTGAAAAGGAAGGACGGTGGCAGGACGGTTAAGACGTTCACCTGCCTAACAAGTAAACTGTAAGATTCCGGGTTCCATTCCCAGCCTTGCCCCTTCTTCCCAGTTTTGACAAGAAAATCAACCTGAATGTCAAAGTCCTTGGGATGAGACTATATAAACCGAGGCCCCGTGAGCGAATGCACGCAGAACAACGTTCCGCCTTTCAGAAGAGTAGGCCATTTTGTGCTTGTGGGAACAAATGGCAAAAATTAAAAAAAATAAATGAACGCAAGTGTCGTGTTCAGACACCATGCCCCATGTCAGAAGATGTATACCTAAATGGTTGGGTTGGGGTTGGAGGGTGCGTGTGGGGTGGGAGG
>CM060347.1:20169473-20171973 GCA_030674155.1 Stramonita haemastoma | reverse complement strand
TTTGTATGGGTCTGAGATATGGGGACTTCATAGACTGAGCAATATTGAAAAGATATATTCCTTTGAATGTAAACGTTTTCTAAGTGTACCGCTCAGGGTACCAAATAAGTTTGTTTATGGAGAAGTAGGACGTTATCCATTATATGTGAACAGTGCAGTCAGGTACATTCAAATGCTTGTTTACGCTTCTAAAAATGGACATAGATAGACTTCTCAAGCAGGCGTATCTCATGCTCGTTGATATGGACTAATATGGTAAAACATGCTGGGTAACTTTCCTTAAACATGCTTTGTTTAATCTTGGTTTCGGGTATGCCTGGCTGGAACAAGGAGTTGGTTGTGAACATATTTTTATATCGTTGTTTAAGCAAAGAATGATAGATGAATATTTACAAGACTGGAATGGGTTCATAGTGGCCAAAGACACATATCAGACATATATAGACTGTTTAAAGCTGATTTTGGATGTGAACTTTATTTTGAATACATGGACATAAACTGTTTAGGGATTGTTTAGTAAAACTTCGTCTTGGCTTGCTGTCACTTTTCAGGAGAACTTTTAAGAAGAATACTGACTGCATGACTGTGTAAGTTGTGTAATGTAGTGGAAGATTAAGAGCATTATATATATATATATAAAATCTTTATGAAAATCTAAGGCATAGGTACCTGGTCCCCGACGATCAGCCATACATAAATTCGCCGAAATACGGTTCTGTCTCTACCATTCGGAAGTTAAGTTTATATCCTTTCAATAATGCCTTAAAAAGTAAGGCAGGATTTTGTCGAAAACTGGAGAATTGACAAGGAGAATACCAGTATTTACAATAGGACAGTTGTTTAATCTAAAAAGACCCATGTTCGCACTTGCTACGTTTTGGCAGTCACGACATGTGTCATGAGGTTTTGCTTTGGTTTTGCTTTGTATTGCTATGCTTTGTTTTGCTATGCTTTGTTTTGCTTTGCTTTGCTATGCTTTGTTTTGCTATGCTCTGTTTTGCTATACTCTGTTTTGCTATGCTTTGTTTTGCTATGCTCTGTTTTGCTATGCTTTGTTTTGCTATGCTTTGTTTTGCTATGCTTTGTTTTGCTATGCTTTGTTTTGCTATGCTTTGTTTTGCTTTCTTTTGCTATGCTTTGTTTTGCTATGCTTTGTTTTGCTATGCTCTGTTTTGCTTTGCTTTGTTTTGCTATGCTTTGTTTTGCTATGCTTTGTTTTGCTATTTTTTGTTTTGCTATGCTTTGTTTTGCTATGCTTTGTTTTGCTTTCTTTTGCTATGCTTTGTTTTGTTTTGCTATGCTTTGTTTTGCTATGCTTTGTTTTGCTATTTTTTGTTTTGCTATGCTTTGTTTTGCTATGCTTTGTTTTGCTATGCTTTGTTTTGCTTTCTTTTGCTATGCTTTGTTTTGCTTTCTTTTGCTATGCTTTGTTTTGCTTTGCTCTGTTTTGCTATGCTTTGTTTTGCTATGCTCTGTTTTGCTATGCTTTGTTTTGCTATGCTTTGTTTTGCTATGCTTTGTTTTGCTATGCTTTGTTTTGCTATGTTTTGTTTTGCTATGCTCTGTTTTGCTATGCTCTGTTTTACTATGCTCTGTTTTGCTATGCTTTGTTTTGCTATGCTCTGTTTTGCTATGCTTTTTTTTGCTATGATTTGTTTTGCTTTGTTTTGCTATGCTTTGTTTTGCTATGCTTTGTTTTGCTATGTTTTGTTTTGCTATGTTTTGTTGACCCCATTCTTGGAGTTCGTGGTCTGAATAATAAATTAATCATGTTCTCTCTCTCTCTCTCTCTCTCTCTCCTCTCTCTCTCTCTCTCTCTCTCTCTCTCTCTCTCTCTCCTCTCTCTCTCTCTCTCTCTCTCTCCTCTCTCTCTCTCTCTCTCTCTCTCTAATAATAGGGTCGGATGAAAAAAAGTATGTGCATGCTTACTCTGTTACACAACACACACACACACACACACACACACACACACACACACACACAACACACACACACACACACACACACACACACACACACACACACACAACACACAACACACACACACACACACACACACACACACACACACACAGACTCACACAACACCAAACAGATGAATTTACACAACTGCATACACACGGGGACTGGATGTAATAAACACAAGAGTGCTTATTCCATTACCCTCGATACAAAAAATATATTAAATCAAATCAAATCAAATCAAATCAAATCAAATCAAATCAAGTCTTCTCTCTCTCTCCCTCTCTCTCTCTCTCTCTCTCTCTCTCTCCTCTCTCTCTCTCTCTCTCTCTCTCTCTCTCTCTCTCTCTCTCTCTCTCTCTCTCTCTCTCTCTCTCTCTCTAGCCTGATGGTTAGAGTGCTGTGCTTGTGATTAGCTCACCCGCGTTCGAATCTCGCTCAAGAGGAACTTTCCTCAGGAATTAACATCAGTTCCAACTCCATTACTCCCAAAAGTCCTGCGGATGAGACTGTAAACTGAGGTCTTGGGCGCAAACGC
>CM060347.1:20156973-20164473 GCA_030674155.1 Stramonita haemastoma | reverse complement strand
TTTTATCATTGTCTTTTGAGGGCAGCTTCAAAAGGCCACAGGAATATCAAATATTCCTTTGAATGCAATTGACACTTTTAAATTCTGAAATGTGTCTTGCTGTAAGGTACCACAGCAGATAGAGTTACAATCACTGCTGGGACCTCTGATGAGGGCTCATCCAGGAGCCGAAACTCGAGTTAGGTTAGGTTAAAGGCATGGTTCTTACTCAGAATTGTCTACTAAAAGACCTTTTTCCCTTGAATTAAAAGACCTTTTCCCCTTGAATTTATATTCAATTCATTTTTTAAAAAACTTGAATCTTTGATAAGTCATTTTCCAAAATGATAGAGAAGTTGGTACCTGCACTTGTCTTTCCTCACTACTTTTTCCTCAATAATTAGATTGTTGTAGAAAGAGTGAAAAAGAAGTTCAGGGAAAGGATAAAGAGTTAAAAAAGGTGTGGTGTAAAGATGTAGAAGTGTATTGATGGCGTGGTATAAAGTAAAAATGTAGAAGTGTATGATGTGTGGTATAAAGTAAAGATGTAGAAGTGTGTTGATGGTGTGGTATGAAAGTAAAGATGTAGATGTGTATTGATGGTGCGTTATGAAGTAAAAGATGTAGAAGTGTATTGCAGTAGTGGTATGATAAGTAAAGATGTAGAAGTGTATTGCAGTGTGGTATGAAGTAAAGATGTAGAAGTGTATTAATGGTGTGGTATGAAGTAAAGATGTAGAAGTGTATTGCAGTGTGGTAATGAAGTAAAGATGTAGAAGTGTATTGATGGTGCGTTATGAAGTAAAAGATGTAGAAGTGTATTGCAGTGTGGTATGAAGTAAAGATGTAGAATGTGTATTGATGGTGCGTTATGAAGTAAAAGATGTAGAAGTGTATTGCAGTGTGGTATGAAGTAAAGATGTAGAAGTGTATTGCAGTGTGGTATGAAGTAAAGATGTAGAAGTGTATTAATGGTGCGTTATGAAGTAAAGATGTAGAAGTGTATTGACAGTGTGGTATGAATCAAGATGTAGAAGTGTAAAAAAAATCTTAGATTGTTTTCACACAAATATTTTGTGTTGAGGTTCGATTTAAACAACTTTTAACTCAGTTGGGGAGGAAGGGGGTGGGTGGGATAGCTCACTGGTCAGAGTTTTGGCTTTCACCAGGCTAATTAAGCAGCATTGAGCGTGGTTACCAAGTACCGTTTGTGCGTTTTGATTTCAGTACTGTCCCCCAGTTTACCCAGCTGTAAATGGGTACCTGCCCTCTGTAGGGTCAGGGAAGGTAAAGCAGCGAGGGAGAGGAGATGGGTGCCGCCCTCAATATGCTGGCTCCTAGTAGAGAAGCTGAGGTCTCTGATGCCTCGTTCCCCTACGACCACATAGGTTATGGGACACCTTTACCTTCTACCTTTTTTAATCTCGGTAAATAATTGCAAAAACCCGAGTCCTTAATAGCAGAGCAGAGGGAGAAGATTTAGAAGAAACAAACCATGGCTTATTTCAGTACCCTCCCCCCCTCCCCTTTGTGGCAAACCAGCAAAACTTAATGCTTAAAAACAGTTTTTAAAATATTTTAATTTTTAGTTTATCTTTTATTTCGAGAATAATGAAATAGGCACTCATGAGGTTTTTTTTTTTTAACCATCCATTCCTTGTGTGTATGGGGTTTTGTAAATGTCATCCTCCGTTTCCAAAATGGCCTACTCTTCCTAAAAGCGTAACAGATTTTAACAATAACCAAGGTGTTCTGGGAACAGTAAAAGCATTAAGCTTTGTATACGTTTATATCATATTATTGTTTTGAGTAATCATTATGACATTAAGTAAAACAATATAGCTTATCAAATCTATGGAATTCAAAGTCAAAGTTCCAGCCTTTTTCTTGTTTTCCTTTTTTAGGCTAAACTGTCGCGGTTTGGTTTGTCTGTTTACAGTTGTTTTCGATGTTGCTTTCTTCTCTGTCTGTCTCTTATTTTTCAAACACATTTTATGCTGGGATTGATCTTGTTTTGTACTCTCTCTCTCAGTTGAATAGTGTCATAATGACTTTGCGATGAATTACTATTGCACAATTGAATCACACGTCCAACTGTTTCGCCACCCTCCCCTCGCCCTGGCACTCCCCACCCCCACCCCGAGAACAAACACAAACAAACAAACAAACAAAGAAACAAAAAGCCAACAAAAACCCACAACAATACCCAAACCATTACAGACACACAAACAGTATACTTGAATATAGTTCATTCATTAAAAAAAAAATTCAACAAACATATACAAGGTATGCAACATTTTTTTTTCAAAAAGAAAAACAACACAAAATAAAACTGCCTGTGATGTCATATTTCGAACACTCCCCCCCCCCCCCCCCCACCAAAAACAACAACAACACATCTACCAAAAAAAAAAAGACTGAAAATCCTGGCCTATTCCTGACAGCAAAAAGCAATTGTGGTTTGTAATATGATCAAAATAAGAGAAGGAAAATGGTGTAGTGACAAGGTATTAAATGCTGTACAGACGTGTGAGTTCACACACACACACACACACACACACACACACACACACACACACACACACACACACACACACACACACACACACACAGAGGGAAACACACAAGGAAACATACACACATGGAAACACACACACCACACCAGAGAAACACACACACACACAGAAACACACACACACACACACACACACACAGAAACACACACACACAAACACACACACAAACACACACACACAAACACACACACAGAAACACACAGAGAACAGATGACGTTTACAAAACTGCATACACACGGGGACTGGATGAAAAAAAGTTCTAGTGCTTATTCCATAATCCTCGATATAAAAGAATAAATCGAATAAATCGATATAAAACACACACACACACACACACACACACACACCACACACGCACGCACGCACGCACGCACGCACGCACGCACGCACGCACGCCGCCGCGCGCACGCACGCACGCGACGCCGCACGCACCACGCACAGCACACACACACACACACACACACACACACACACACACACACACACACACACGCATACACACCACACACACCACAGAAACACACATACACACAAACTCTCTCTCTCTCTCTCTACACACACACACACACACACACAAACACACACACACCACACACACACACACACACACACACACACACACACACACACACACACACACACACACACACACACACACACACACACACACACACACACACACACACCCATGACTGACCACTAGCCCGCCATAGCCTTGAACGTCTATGTACGAACTAGGCTAAACCACCGCGAAAAAATAACATGTTTTTTTTTCTCCACATTTGTCCGGCTTCTAGCAAAGATACGTGTTGATTAGTAAAAGGCATTTGATGTAAGACAGCTATACAGATCAGTTACCCAAAAAAAGAAAAAAGAAAAGGCTAACTTCAATTCAGAAAAAAAAATATCCTCGGGCATGCTATAGCATTCCCACCTTTTGGAAATTCTGTGCTAGAAATGTCCTCTTTTCTATCACTGTCTTTCTTTCTTGCCTTGTTCTTTTCATTCCTGTCACTCTCTTCTCATCTGTTTTCTGTCTTCTTGGTTCATTCTTTGCAGAACATCCCGCGCACAGCCTAAAACCTGTTTCGCTTTTCGAAAGAGTAGGCCAGTGTTTGCCTGTGGGGACGGATGACAACATTAATTTACAAAACCGCATACACACTGCGACTGCGTGTAAAAAAAAAAGCACATAAGTGCTTATTCAATTATCCTTTATATTAAAAGAATACCTAAATAAATAAACACATGAACAGCCAAACAAACAAATAAATAGAGGAGTAAATAAATAAATGAATAGACAAATAAATTCTTCTGCCATTTTTTTCCCAGAAAGACTTAAAAGAGAACGATTCTTTTTATGCCGAAGTCCGATGTGGTGAGACTGACTTGTCAGGCGTTTAACGGCAACGTAACGCATTTCCGCTCATATAACAGACTACAGTAGTTGATGACAGATTTTGCCGACAACGACGACGATGATGATGATGACGACGACGACGACGCGACGACGAAGAAGAAGAAGAAGAAAAGAAGAAGAAGAAGAAAAATAGAAGAAGAATGCGAAGAAGAGGAAAAGAAGAAGAAGAAGAAGGAAGAAGAAGAAGAAGAAGAAGAAGAAAGAAGAAGAAGAAAGAAAGAAGAAGAAGAAGAAGAAAGAAGAAGAAGAAGAAGAAGAGAAGAAGAATTGCAAAGAAAAAGAAGAAGAATTGCAAAAGAAAAAGAAGAATTGCGAGGAAGAATTGAGAAGAAGAATTGCGAAGAGGAAGAAGAATGCAAAGAAAATATAAGAAGAAGAAGAAGAACAACAAGACGAACAAGAAGAAGAATGCAAAGAAGAAGGGGAATGCGTAAGAAATGCAAAAGAAGAAGAATGCAAACAAAAGAAGAAGCAGAAAGAAGAAGAATTGCGAAGAAGGAAGAATTGCCGAAAAGCAGAAGAAGAATTGCGAAGAAGAAGAAAAATTGCGAAAGAAGAAAAATTGCGAAGAATTGCGAAGAAAGGAGAAAGAAGAAGAAGAAGAAGAAGAGAAGAAGAAGAAGAAGAAGAAGAAGAAGAAGAAGAAGAAGAAGAAGAAGAAGAAGAAGAAGAGAAGAAGAAGAAAAAGAAGAGAAGAAAGAAGAAGAAGTAAGAAGAAGAAGAAAGAAGAGAGAAGTAAAGAAGGGAAGCAGAAGAAGAATCCCCCGAATGAAGACAGAAGCAGAAGGAAGAGAAGAAGAATTTTTTTCTTTGTATCGAGGATAATGGTATAAGCACTTGTGTGCTTTTTTACATCCAGTCCCCATGTGATGCAGTTTTGTGAATCTTATCTGTTGCCATCGGCACACGTTGGCCTACTCTTACGATTAGCGTAACAGGATATAATGTGTGTGCTATATTTCTATGTGCATTCGCACATGGGGCCTCTGTTTTTAGTCTCATCCGAAAAACTTTTCGGGGGAATGGAGTCTGCACTGATTTATCATTTATTCTTTTATAACGAAGATAATGGAATAAGCAGTCATATGCTTTTTTACATCCTGTCCCCGTGTGTATGTAGTTTTGTAAATGTCATCTGTTCCCACCGGCACAGATAGCCTACTCTTACGAAAAGCCGAACAGGATTTAACGTGTGCGCAAGATGTTGTGCGTGCGTTCGCACACGGGGCCTCGGTTTATAGTCTTATCCGAAAGACTTTTGGGGAGAGTGGAGTCAGCACTGATGTTAAATCCAGGAGAAAAATCCCCTCAAATGGAATCGAACCCGAGTCGTCAAATTGCGAGCACAAAGTTCTGACCATTAGGCTATCCCGTCCCCCAAAAAAAAACAACAACAACAACAATGGTTACATAAGAACCTTGGAGCTCTAACAGAATGCAGCTACCTACAGTCTTGGCACAAATGGTTATATAGTACCTCGGAGCTGTAACCGAGGAACGAAAATAAATAATCTGATATAAATATTTGAAGTGTGATAATGTTTAATAAAAAAAGACGATATTTATTTATGAGAAACTATTTTTCTACTAGAAAACATTCAACATGGAAAGCGTGTAGCTAAAGTGTTTACCTTATAATGTTTTTAGAACTGAGAGAAAAGGTTTAAGTTTATAAGATATCATTTTATTTCCATGTTGTCTATAGTCTCATAGATCGTAATGGCCGCATGAATACTGTCACCCCGATCAATTCCAGTAAGTAGTTACGATATTCCCTTCAACTCATCATCCATCCACTCCCTTCAACAAATAATAATAATAATATAATAATAATAATAATATAATAATAATATAATAATAATAATAATAATAATAATAATAATATAATAATAATAATAATAATAATAATAATAATAATAATAATATAATAATAATATAATAATAATAATAATAATAATAATAATAATAATAAATGATAAAAAAACCTCCGCAGCACGACTAATCCGCAGAAAGAAAGAAAAAAGTCTAAGCACATTACTCCTCTCTTCCGATCTCTCCACTGGCTGCCTGTGCCGCAGAGAGTAAGCTACAAGATCAGTAACCTCTGTTACAAATGTCTTCACAAACAGCATCCCCCCGGGGACAGGATAGCCTAGTGGTCAGAACATTGCGCTCGCAATTTGACGACCCGGGTTTGATTCCCGCTCAAAGGGATTTTTTCCTCTGGAGTTAACATCAATGCTGACTCCACTCTCCCCAAAGTCCTTCGGATGAGACTATATTAAAACCGAGCCCCCGTGTGCGAACTACCCGCAGAACATCTTGCGCACACGTTAAATCCTGTTCGCTTTTCGTAACAGTAGGCCATTGTGTGCCGGTGGGAGCAGATGGCAGGAGTTACAAAACCACATACACATGGGGACTGGATGTAAAAAAAAAGCACACGAAGCGCTTTCCATTATCCTCGATAAAAAATTTAAAGAAGATTCTTCGTCTTTACACTCCTTCTCGTTTCCTCCGATCTTCTACAGAATGCCTGTGTGTGTGTGTGTGTGTGTGTGTGTGTGTGTGTGTGTGTGTGTGTGTGTGTATGTGTGCGCGCGCGTGAGCGCGTGCGTGCATGCGTGCTGCGCGCGCGCGCACGTGCACGTGCGTGTCTTTGTGTTTGGTGCACATATGAATTTCTTATAGCTATTAATTATTGTATGTGTTAGCATGTGTAAGAATAGGTTGAATGCAAGCGCTTTATTTGTTTTTACAAGACATAGCGTTAATAAATTCCATTTATCATCATCATCATCATCATCACATCAGCAGCAGCAGCAGCAGCAGCAGCAGCAGCAGCAGCAGCAGCAGCAGCAGCAGCAGCAGCAGCAGCAGCAGCAGCAGCATCTTCATCATCATTGTGATGATGATGATGATGATGATGATGATGATGATGATGATGATGATGATGATGATGATGATGATGATGATGATGATGAATATTATTACTACAAGAAAAGAATCAACACTTATTCCCCCCCCCCTCCCCCCCTCCCAAATACCCCAACACCAGGAAACTGAGAAAAAAAAAGATGGAAAAATTAAATGGACAAAATGCCTCAATTATTTCATTCCTTAGGGCCAACAGAACCCCGCCATGCTAAGGATCCCAGCCATTCCGCTTAATTTTGTCATTCTCAGATTACAACAACGACAAAAAGAGAGTGACAAAAAAAGCAGAAGAAAAGAAATTTATTTATTTATTCATTTTATTCTTTTATATCGAGGATGATGGGATAAGCACTCGTGTGCTTTTTTTTTTTTTTTTACATCCAGTCCCCGTGTGTATGCAGTTTTGTAAATGTCATCTGTTCCCACTGGCACACGATGGCCTACTCTTTCGAAAAGCCGAACAGGATTAACGTGTGCGCAAGGTGTTCCGCGTGCGTTCACACACGGGGCCTCGGTTTATAGTCTCATCAGAAGGAATTTTGGGGAGAGTGGAGTCAGCACTGATGTTAACTCCAGGAGAAAAATCTC
>CM060347.1:20124867-20134867 GCA_030674155.1 Stramonita haemastoma | reverse complement strand
CAGACAGACAGACAGACAGACAGCACACACACACACACACACCACACACACACACACACAACAAACACACAACACACACACACAGACACACACACACACACAGACACACGACACATAGGAAGAATGGGAAACTTCTTTTTTTTTTTGGTATGATACGAAAATTATAGCATAATATATGCCATCCCGAACAAAGATGGTAACACTTTGATTCATACATGTTAAGCCTTTGATTTATACCTATAACGTTCTTTTTCTGTGTTTGCCCAGACTGTTAAAGGGATTGGGGGTGGGAGGGGGGAGGGAGGGAGGGAGGGGACGTCTCGAATGAAATAGGAGAAGATGTGTAAGAAGTAAGCTAACATAGACAGGCAATGTTTACAGATATAATAAATTATATCTAAAACTTGAGGTTGATTGTGTCTGTTCCGATTGTATGTATGTAAGGATGTCTGTATGGATGTATGTATGGATGGATTTGTGTGTGTTGTGTGTGTGTGGTGTGTGTGTGTGTGTGTGTGTGTGTGTGTGTGTGTGTGTGTGGTGTGTTGTGTGTGGTGTGTGTGTGTGTGTGTGTGTGTGTGTGTGTGTGTGGTGTGTGTGTGTGTGTGTGTTGTGTGTGTTCATTTTTAACGTCTATCCACGAGAAAGTATTAGACAAGTGTGTGTGGTGTGTTTGTGTGCATGCGTGTGTCAAGTCAAGTCAAGTCAAGTCAAGTCAAAATATCTTTATTTAGGGTAAAAAGATTAAGTTTACACAACTTTTTTTCATCCTGCCTCACTAAAAAATTCATAAAGATGACTTCTAAAGCATGCAAGGACAAATATCAACCTTGTTGAAAAACTCAAGTAAATGAGGATTTTTTTTTACAACAAATCTCTCAAGATAAAAAACAACAACAAAAAACCCAGACCCAAGACAGTACAACATAAGCTCACGTCACACCATACAAAATGATAAATTACAAAATAACATGGGCATGAACAACAAACATCCAAACGTGAGGTAGTATCGAACATAATCGTGGACTTACAGTTTGTCCATCAAATGTCTCTTCAAAAGCTTCTTAAACATTTGTTTAGAAGGAACTGATTTCAGACAGGGAGGTAGGCTATTCCACAATGTTCTTCCTGAATATGCAAGGCTTGATTTATAGAGATTATTATGGGGCCTGGGCAGAAACAGTCTATGGGTAGGCCTGTATATATTGACAGCAAAATTTTCCACAATTCTCTTTGGGGCTTTTCCATTTAATATATTGAACATACATAGGTACTTGTTGAACTGTAGTCTGTCTTTAAGTGGAAGAATATCTAGTTCTTTGTAGTTGGTGGTGGTCAGTGTATTAGGATTCAATCGGATTTAGTTTAACAGCTCTTTTATGTAGGCGGCTTATATGCTTTAGGTTTGTTTCACTGGCACTGTCCCATAAGGTAGAAACATAATTTATAAGAGATAGAATATGTGCATGAAAGAATAGTTTTCGTGACTGTAGATTTAGAAAATTTTTGATTTTCCTAAGTTGATATAATCTTACTGAGATTCTTTTTCCTAATGCAGCTATGTGATCTGACCAAGACAAATCGTTGTCAATTACTGCACCTAGTACTTTGTGTGAGACTACTTCTTCGATTTGTTGTCCATGGATATATATAGGCGCGAATGGAGAACGCAATTTCTGTCTTTTTTGCCGAGTAGTTATAAACATACATTTTGTTTTATTAGAATTAAGAGACATGTGATTGAGTTCTGTCCATTCGATAAGTTTATTGATATCTGCCTGCATATCATTCACAAGCTGGTTTGGATCATTGTTGTTACATTGAATTGATGTATCATCAGCAAACATATGACATGAACAATGGATATGCAGAGGTAGGTCGTTAATATAAATGGGAGAAAAGAAGTGGTCCTAGTATTGATCCCTGAGGTATTCCATATTTCACGGGTAATAAGGTTGATCTCCTAGGCCCAACTTCAACAAGTTGATGACGATTAGTGAGAAATGAGTCTAAAAATGATAATGCTTGGTTAGAAATTTTAGTGTGTGTGTGTGTGTGTGTGTGTGTGTGTGTGTGTGTGTGTGTGTGTGTGTGTGTGTGTGTGTGTGTGTGTGTGTGTGTGTAGGTATTCTTCTTTTTTATTCTTTTATTTCGGAGCTGTACTCGTGTGCTATTTTTTAATCGTCAAAACTAGTAAATAGACAATAAATGCATAAACACATCTGGTACAATAAATGATGTAAAACTAGACAGAGTAATAGATGGATGAATAGACAATAAACATAGTGATAGATAGATAAATAGACAATAAGCATAATGATAGATAGATAAATAGACAACAATCATAGGATTTGAGTGATAAATAGACAATAAACATAGTAAAAGATAGATAGACAATAAACATAGTCATAGACAAATAGATAATAAACACAGCAATAGATAGACAAATAGACAACAAACATAGTAATAGAGAGATAAAGAAACAATAAACATAGTAATAGATATATAGATAGACACTAAACCTAATAATAGATGAAGAGACAAAATCATACTAGTAGACAGAGAAATAGACATTAAACATAGTAATAGATATATAGATAGACAATAAATATAATAATAGATGAAGAGACAAAATCATACTAGTAGACAGAGAAATAGACATTAAACATAGTAATAGATATATAGACAATAAACATAATAATAGATGAAGAGACAAAATCATACTAGTAGACAGAGAAATAGACATTAAACATAGTAATAGATATATAGATAGACAATGAACATAATAATAGATGAAGAGACAAAATCATACTAGTAGACAGAGAAATAGACATTAAACATAGTAATAGATATATAGATAGACAATGAACATAATAATAGATGAAGAGACAAAATCATACTAGTAGACAGAGAAATAGACATTAAACATAGTAATAGATATATAGATAGACAATGAACATGATAATAGATGAAGAGACAAAATCATACTAGTAGACAGAGAAATAGACATTAAACATAGTAATAGATATATAGATAGACAATGAACATAATAATAGATGAAGAGACAAAATCGTACTAGTAGACAGAGAAATAGACATTAAACATAGTAATAGATATATAGATAGACAATGAACATAATAATAGATGAAGAGACAAAATCGTACTAGTAGACAGAGAAATAGACATTAAACATAGTAATAGAGCTAGAGAGATAAAGAGACAATAAACATACTAGTGGACAGAGAAATAGACAATAAACACACAAACAGAGCAGTTACAATAGATTGTATACCACTTAACTCATGGAAGATTTCTCTGTGTGAAATTGGGCTGCTCTCCCCGGGGACAGCGCGTCGCCACAAGAGCAGCGCCACCCATTTGAATTTTTTTCCCGTTTGCAACTTTATTTTGTTTTCCTATCAGTGGGTCTTTTTCTACAGAAATTTGCCAGGGACAACTCTCTTGTTGCCGTGGTTTCTTTTACGTGTGCTAAATATGTGTAACACGCGGGACCTCAGTTTATCGCCTCATCCAAAATACTAGTATCCAGATCATCCACCACTCATGGTTTCATAGATATGGAAAAAGGTTCGAACCCAAACGGGGATCGAACCACTACACCTTTCGAACCGGAATTTTTCGCTCTCTAGGCAGACACAAGGTAGCAGGATAGCTCAGTGGTCAGAGCGCTCGCTTTCCCTCAGCCAGGTTAAGCAGCATCGAGCGTGGTTACCAACTGGATGGGTGACGACCGTTTGCGCGCCTTGGCTTCAGTACAGTCCCCCCAGTTCCCCCAGCTGTAAATGGGTACCTGCCCTCTTTAGGGTCAGGGAAGGTAAAGCAGCGAGGGGGAGGAGATGGGCGCCGCCCTCAATATGCTGGTCCCTAGAGAAGCTGAGGTCTCTGATGCCTCGCTTCCCCCACGACCGCCTAGGTTATGGGACACCTTTACCGTTACCTTTAGGCAGACACGTTTCCTCTTCACCTCCTATGATGTTGAACAAGGCATGTTCTTCATTCTTTTATTTCGAGGAAAATAGAATAAGCACTCATTTGCTTTTTTTTTCTTCTTCTTACATCCAACTCCCCGAATGTATGCAATTTTTGTCAATTTTGTCATCCATTCCCACCGTTTCACAATGGCCTACTCTTCCGAATAGCGGAATGGGTTTTAACGTGTGCGCAAGATGTTCTGCGTGCGTTCGCACACGGGACCTCGGTTTTTAGTCTCATCCGAAGCACTTCTGAGAGGAGCAGAGTTGGCACTGATGTTAACTCCAGGGGAAAAATCCTTTTGAACGAGATTCGAACCCGGGTCAGTGAATCACGAGCGCATCACTCTAACCATAATAGACAGATAAACATAGATAAACACACACAAAGAGAAAATTAAAGTCTTTGAAAAAAACAACCAACCTCTTCATCGAACATCAAGTAGATTCGAACCTAACCACCAGTGTCTATCTACCCAATCACAACTACGGCCCTCTAACCACCAGACTGAGGTTGACTCACGACTTTTTTGCTGTCTTGTTTCTCTGTTGTTGTATGTCTGTCTGTCTGTCTGTCTGTCTGTCTGTCTGTCTGTCTGCTCTCCCTCTGTTCTTCTCTCTTCTCTTCTCCTCTCCCTCTTTCTCTCTCTCTCTCTCCTCTCTTCTCTCTTCTTCTCTCTCTTCTTTCTGTCTCTGTCTGTCTGTCTTCTCTCGTCTGTCTCTCTCTTGTGTCTCTCTCTTTATCTCTGTCTCTCTCTGTGTCTCTCTGTCTCTCTCTGTGTCTCTCTGTCTCTGTCTCTGTCTCTGTCTCTGTCTCTTTGTCTTCTCTCTCTCTCTCTCTCTCTCTCCTCTCTCTCTCTCTCTCTCTCTCTCTCTCTCTCTCTCTCTCTCTCTCTCTCTCTCTCTCTCTCTCTCTCTCTCTCTCCCCTCCCCCCCCCCTCTCTCTCTCTCTGTCCACATATTGACTCAGTCCTGACCGTTTAATATTTTCTTTAAGTTTTGTCAGTTTTTTCTCTCTACATGTGTAA
This sequence comes from Stramonita haemastoma, assembly GCA_030674155.1. Classification (NCBI taxonomy): domain Eukaryota; kingdom Metazoa; phylum Mollusca; class Gastropoda; order Neogastropoda; family Muricidae; genus Stramonita; species Stramonita haemastoma. Next base: position 20,129,847 of record CM060347.1, on the reverse strand, counting down.
AATTATGTTGGGGGGGGGGGGGGGGGGAGGGGAGATTTGCATGGAATATCCATTATAGATACATATAAAATGTTTTTTTTTTTCTTTCTTTCTTTCTTTCTTTCTTTCTTTCTTTCTTTTCTTTCTTTTTCTTTCTTTCTTCTTTCTTTCTTTCTTTTTCTTTCTTTCTTTCTTTCTTTTTCTCTCTTTCTTTCTTTCTTTCTTTCTGTCTTTCTTTCTTTTTTTCTTTCTTTCTTTCTTTCTTTCTTTCTTTCTTTCTCTCTTTCTTTCTTTCTTTCTTTCTCTCTTTCTCTCTTTCTTTCTCTCTTTCTTCAGATTGTTCTTTATGCTATATTATATTCCAAAAGAATAACTTTTGTTTGCTTTTTGTTTTCCCAAGAGGGCTAGATGTAAAAAAAAAAAAAAAAAGCTTATGCTATGCTTATTCTATAACCCTCTATAAAATGAAATTTGCTCATTGTTCATTGTTCATGGTCTCCAGATGTTCTCCATTTTCCCCAGTTCTTTTAGGGGAATAAAGGTAATTGTCCAACCGATACTAAACTGTTGTGTTTTTCTTCTGGAACAGTGTTGTAAATTGTAGCATATACCCTTTAACAGGAGGAGTCCGAAGGAAATCGTTCCGGTGGCTTAGTATGTGGGAAGCAGTTCAGCGAAATGCGTAATAAGCTTCGTCAGTGATGAGGTTTTAGTGGGTTAATCTACCGTGTGTCCGTCTGTCTGTCTGCTTGTTTTTTTGTTTTTTATATTATTATTATTATTATTATTATTATTATTATTATTATTATTATTATTATTATTATTATTATTATTATTATTATTATTATTATTATATTATATCGAGGATAATGGAATAAGCACTCGTGTGCTTTTCTTTTTACATCCAGTCCCCGTGTGTATGCAGCTTTGTCAATTTTGTCATCTGTTCCCACCGGCACAACGATGGCCTACTCTTTCGAAAAGCGGAACAGGATTTGTATGTCTGTCCGTCTGTCTGTCTGATTGACCGCTTGTTTTTTCTGTCTATATGTCTGTCTGTCAGTAAGTTCTTTGGTTGAGACTATAAAACCCAGAGTCCCGTGTGCGAACTCACGCAGAGAATTATCTTGTGTACACATTGATACCTGTTCCACTTTTCGGAAGAGTAGGGTCCACAGTATTGCTGATGGAACAGAATGATAACAAAATATATAAAACAGCATGTATATGGGGGTAGGGGGGGGGGACGTAAAATGAAAGCACATGAGTGCTTATTCTTTGTCCTCGACGTAAAAGAATTTAAACGAATAAATGAGTAAATAAATGGATCGACGAATAAATAAAGAAATGAATAAATGAGTAAATAAGTAAATGAACCAAAATAAATAAATAAATAGATAGATAGATAGATAGATAGATAGATAGATAGATAGATAGATAGATAGATAGATAGATAGATAGATAGATAGATAGATAGATAGATAGATAGATAGATAGATAGATAGATAAATAAAAAGGTAAGGTAACATGAATAAACGGATAAAAAATTGGAATGAATGAATAAGCCTGTTTCTGTGAATGTCTGTCAAAAACCAAAAACATTTCAATGTCAGAATTTTGAAGGCATTTCGGCAAAATGTAAAATAGGTCTTTGGTATCTCATACAGAGATCACATCACTAATGAGGAAGTGAAAACCAGAACTAAAAACACCATCGGATCACACGAAGACCTGATTTCAGTGAGAAAAAAAACACAAACTAAAGTGGTACGGGCACGTCACACGACCATCTGGACTGGCCAAGACTGTATTACAGTACAAGGAGGGAGACGAAGAGGCAGACAAAGGAAATGATGGGAAGACATCAGAGAGTGGACAGGCTGTGAGTGGAACATTTTACTACGGAAAGCAGACGACCGCGGGAAGTGGAGGAAGCTGGTGGCAAAATCTTCAGTGGAGCTCCAACGGTCTACAGGGCTGCGGGATAGGTGAAGGTGAAGGTGAAAATAGGCTTAGGGGGTGAAAAAAAAGTCCTTCAGATGAGACTATGAACCGAGGCCTAGTGCGCGAACGCACGCGAAACATCTTGCGCACACGTTAAAATCCTGTTCCGCGTTTCGAAAAAGAAGGCCATTGTGTGCCGGTGGGAACAGATGACAAGATTTACGAAACTGCATGCACACGGGGACTGGATGTAAAAAAGCACACGAGTTGCTTCCTCTATCATCCTTGATTAAAAGAATAAATTGATATAGATAAATACATAAATAAATAAATAAATAAATAGATAAATAAAGTATAAACGTTAGTGGATTAGTCAGCCTGTCCATCTGCCAGTCTGTCTGTTCTGTCTGTCTGACTGTTTTCTTGTCTGTCTCTAGTTATGTCTGTCTCACTGTAGGTCTGTGTTTGTTTGATTGTCTGTCCACCCAACCTTAATCTGTTCAATAGTAGTATTTTGAAAGTATTTGGGGCAAAACGAAAAGCAGGTTTCGTATAGTGGTAATATAAAAGTGAGCCAGTCTGTTTGTCCGTCTGTCCGTCTGTCTGTCTGTCTGTCTGTCTGTCTGTCTGTCTGTCTGTCTGTCTGTCTGTCAAATCAAATCAAATCAAGTCAAGTCAATTTTTTTGTTTCCAGATAGCACATTCAATAAGCAATGCATTTGCATTTTTAAAAATCAAGCCATCTATCTAGGAACATAAATAATGTCAACAATGATATTCAACTGCAATAGTAATGCAACAGCCCTTAACAATAAAGTGTACCAATAAAAATAACAACACCCCCAAACCAATACTCTGAAAGACTCTCTCTGTCTCTCGTCACTCTCCTGTCACTCTCTCTGTCACTCTCTCTGTCACTCTCTCTCCTCTCTCGTCTCTCTCTCTCTCTCTCTCTCTCTCTCTCTCTCTTCTCTCTCTCTCTCTCTCCTCTCTCTCTCTCTCTCTCTCTCTCTCTCTCTCTCTCTCGGATAGGGGGACGGATAGCCTAGTGGTTAGAACATTGCGCTGGCAATTTGACAACCCAGGTTCGAGTCCGGTCGAGGAGATTTTTCTCCTGGAGTTAACATCAGTGCTGACTCCACTCTCCCCAAAAGTCCTTCGGATGAGACTTTAAACCGAGGCCCCGGGTGCGAACGCGCGCAGAACATCTTGCGCACACGTTAAATCCTGTTCCGCTTTTCTTAAGTGTAGGCCATCGTGTGCCGGTGGGAACAGATGACATTCACAAAACTGCATACACACGGGGACCCGATGTAAAAAAATCACAAGAGTGCTTATTCCATTATCCTCGATATAAAAGAATCAACTAATCAATCAATCTCTCTCTCTTCCCCCCCCCCCCCCCTCCTCCTCCCCTCTCTCTCTCCTCCTCTCTCTCTCCTCTCTCTCTCTCTCTCCTCTCTCTCTCTCTCTCTCTCTCTCTCTCTCACACACACGCACACATACACACACACACATATACACATACACACACACACACAAGCAAGCAAGCAAGCAAGCGCACGTGCGTACGTACATACACACGTTCGCGTGCACAAACCTAGAACAGACTTAAGAACTTTAAAATAATCCTAAAATGTCGAACAAACACATTGTACCAGGTTATGATATTACCCATTCTTTCACGTTCATACTTTCTAAACACAAAAACAGAAAAGAAAACAAAACAGACATGAAAAAAATACAAAGCATACATTGCCGTTAAAAGGTAAAGGTGTCCCATAACCTGTGTGGTCATAGGGGAGCGAGGCGTCAGAGATCTCAGCTTCTCTAGGGGCCAGCATGTTGAGGGCGGTGCCCATCTCCTCTCCTTCGCTACTTTACCTTTCCTGACCCTAAAGAGGGCAGGTGCCCAATTACAGCTGGGTGAACTGGCGGGACTGTACTGTAGCCAAGGCGCGCAAACAGTCACCCATCCAATTGGTAACCACGCTCGACGCTGCTTAACCTGATTGGGGGAAAGCGAGCGCTCTGACCACTGAGCTATCCCGTCCCCTTACATTGTCGTTAGCATCGACAATACTCTCAGCAATGACATCCCTCCTCCCCCCCCCCTCCACATACGGCGAACGTGTACGCGTATGCGCTCATACTCTTAAGGTAGTGCTTTCTAACATCAATACTATCATATTAATACAATATCAATCAAACAAACCAAAAAAAGATCACAGACATGAATCAATAATAATGATGATGATAATAATTATACAGCATCCATCACCACTAACGGCAACAAAACAATAATAAAATACAAAGTGATGAAAAGGACCAGCAGGGGGGGTGGGGGTGGGGGTGGAGGTCGGAGTTTGCTTGTGTGTCTGTCTATGAGTCTGTCTGTCTGTCAGTGAGTGTTTCTGTCTGTCTGTCCATATAAACTTAAACCATTTCATATGTTGGAAGCCATTGGGAAAATATGTAAAGTAGGTTTCGTCAGTGGTAAGATATTAGCGAGATAAGTCTGTTTACCTGTCTGTTTGTCTGTCTGTCTGTTTGTCTGTCTGTCTGTGTGTATGTCCATTTGTTGGTCTATTTTATGTGTCTTCTTCGTATCTGTCTGTCTGTCTGTCTGTCTGTAGGTTTGTCTATCAGTGAGTCTATTTCTTTAAATTGTTCGTCAAAACGCAGAGTGATGGTATGTGGAAATGATAGAAAATAAGCATAGTTAGGGGTACTACAGCAATGTCTGAATATTGTCTGTGTGTGTGTTTGTCTGTCTGTTGGTCAGTCTGTCTGTCTACCCCCCGTCTCTGTCTGTCTGTCTGTCTGTCTGTCTGTCTGTCTGTCTGTCTGTCTGTCTGTCTGTCTGTCTGTCTGTCTGTCTGTCTGTCTGTCTGTCTGTCTGTCTGTCTTCTGTCTCTCTCTTCTCTCTCTCTCTCTCTCTCTCTCTCTCTCTCTCTCTCTCTCTCTCTCTCTCTCCGCAGAACATTTTGCGCACACGTTAAATCCTGTTCCGCTTTTCGTAAGAGTAGGTCATCCTGAGCCGGTGGGAACAGATGA
>CM060347.1:20119867-20122367 GCA_030674155.1 Stramonita haemastoma | reverse complement strand
AGCCAGCCAGCCAGCCAGCGAGCCAGTCAGTCATTTAGGGAAGACGCAAGACAAAGTCTTATTTACAGCTCTCTAAGCAAAGACTGCGGACGGATTTATGAGCTTTACCTTTGGGTCTCTCTGTTGACTCGCAGTGCTATTGATTGCGAGAGAGAGAGAGAAGGTACACACGCATACACGCACGTGCACGGCTGTATGCGCACAGACACGCAGGCAGGAAGCCTAGTGGTCAGAACATTGCTCTCGCTATCTGACCACCCGGGTTCAATTCCCGTTCGAGGGGATTTTTTTCCCCCAATGGAGTTAACATCAGTGCTGACTCCACTCTCCTCAAAAAGTGTGTGCGGTGGGAAGAGATGACATTATTTACAAAACTGCACACACACGGGGAATGGATGGAAAAAAAGCACATGACTGCTCAGTCCACGGTCGCACGCAAGCACGCACGCAAGCACACACGCACGCACACACACGCGCGCACACACACGCACGCACGCACGCAAGCACGCACGCACGCACGCACGCACGCACAGACAGACAGAGACAAACAGGAAGAAAATAAAGGAATGAAGATTTTTGTTTGACTTCGGTACAGAGATAAACTTATGATGCTCCTTTGGGCTTTCCGTTAACCGCACCTTAACATTTAAAGAAACGATATATAGAGAGAGATTTGATTGATTTGATTTTGATTTATTCTTTTATATCGAGGATAATGGAATAGGCACTATTGTGCTTTTTTACATCCAATCCCCGTGTGTATGCAGTTTTGTAAATGTCATCTGTTCCCACCGGCACACGATGACCTACTCTTACGAAAAGTGGAACAGGATTTAACGTGTGCACAAGATGTTCTGCGTGCGTTCGCACACGGGGCCTCGGTTTAAAGTCTCAGCCGAATGACTTTTAGGCAGAGTGGAGTCAGCACTGATGTTAACTCCAGGAGAAAAATCTCCTCGACCAGACTCGAACCCGGGTCGTCAAATTGCGAGCGCAATGTTCTGACCACAAGGCTATCTGTCCCCCCAGAGAGAGAGAGAGAGAGAGAGAGAGAGAGAGAGAGAGAGAGAGAGAGAGAGAGAGAAGAGAGAGAGAGAGAGAGAGGAGGGAGAGACAGAGAGAGAGACAGAGAGAGAGATACAGAGAGGACAGACAGACAGACAGACAGACAGACAGACAGGCAGAGAAAGAGACAGAGACAAAGAGACAAAGCCCGAAAGAGAGAGAGGGAGAGAGAGACAGAGAGAGGGAGAGAGAAAGACATAGAGAGAGGGAGAGAGAGAGAGACAGACATATAGACACAGGGACAGAAAAAAAGAGGCAGACACAGAGACAGAGCTAGAGACACAGAGAGGCAGACAGGGAATTAATAGACAGAGACGGACAAGAGACAGAGAGAAAGACAGACAGCCAAGGCAGACAGTGAGAGATGGGGACAGAGAGACAGGAGGAAGACATAGAGACAACCAGGCAACCAGACAGACAGACCGACCGAGAAATAGAGGGACTTGCAGAAAGACAGACAAACAAAAACGCACACAGAGAAAGAGATAGAGACAGAGAACAAGAGAGACAGACAGACAGATAGACAGAGACAGACAGACAGACAGAGGTAGAGAAGCGAAGAGAGACACAGACAGAGAACGGATGAACAGTGAAAGAAACGATAAAGTTTGTGATTGACTACTGTAATGGGATGAGGAAACCTATAATACTGCCTTGGCTTGCGAGAGAAGGGGGTGGGGGTGGGGGGGGGGGAGCTCGTGGTTTTTTTTTTTTTCTAATAGAAAAGAAAGAAGAGAGAGAGAGAGAGAGAGAGAGAGAGAGAGAGAGAGAGAGAGAGAGAGGAGAGAGAGAGAGAGAGAGAGAGAGAGAGAGAGAGAGAGACACACACACACACACACACACACACACACACACACACACACACACACACACACACACACAGAGAAAGAGACAGAGAGAGACAGAGAGAGACACACACAGCGACAGACAGACAGACAGACAGACAGACAGACAGACAGACAGACAGACGCAGACGTTTATTGCATAAAGGCCAAAGCCCCTTAGGAGGGGATAAACATAACGATAACATCATGACATAGAATGCATAAGTACAATAAATGCTGCTCACTGTAATACTGTACTTCTAATTGTAAATGCTTTCTGTAGATACAATGCTGAATGTCTTATAGTTGTATTGTTTCTTGCAGTAAGAAGCAATATCAGTTTAAACAAGCAAGGTTGAGAATAGTATTTAAATGGAATAAACTGTTTTCTGAAATCACTCAATCCAGGACATGAAAGAACAAAATGCACTTCATTCACTTGTGACTCGAGGCATAATGGACAAGTCGGAGAGAGAGAGAGAGAGAGAGAGAGAGAGAGAGAGAGAGAGAGAGAGAGAGAAGAGAGAGAGAGAGAGAGAGAGAGAGAGAGAGAGAGAGAGAGAAGAGACAGACAGAGAAGAGAGAGAGAGAGAGAAGAGAGACAGAGAGAC
>CM060347.1:20112367-20114867 GCA_030674155.1 Stramonita haemastoma | reverse complement strand
ATTATCGGTATTGATCGCGGTCCTAGTTAACAATCTCCCATTTCGCTGATTTGTTTCAATGACCTTTCTCCATGATTTCTGTTCCAGTAAGCTGTACCCCTCTTGCAAGGATAAAGGCACATGCAATTCTATTGAATCCAATTCATGTTTTGCACCTCTCTTAGCAGCTCTATCTGCCCACTCATTTGGAAAGAATCCAGAGTGTGAAGGCACCCAACAAAAATTTACATTTATCCCCTTTAAGGTCAAGAGATGTATGACATGCTTAATCTCCAATATAATTTTTGAAGTTTTCTTGTAACATGGAGATTTTAAAGCATACAATACCGACTTAGAATCCACACAAAAAAGAATTTGAAATATACATAATGGCAAATCAAGAATATAAGTAAGACCCATTAATATTGCTACAAGTTCTGCTGTAAATATCGAGTGATGTTTACCAACATGATATGATTTTTCAATTTTTTAACGCTGGTATAACAAAAGCAGATCCCGTTTCTTGATTATCTAGACGTGATCCGTCTGTATAAATTTGTAAATGGTCAAAATATCTATGATGGATTGTGGGATCGGACATCAGAAACCATTATGTTCAGATTGTCATTCTTTTTTTCATTAGACACCTCAATATCGAAGTGTGCTTTATTCATCTCCCAAGATGGGCAAGGTAATATTGCTTCTCTTGTGTCCATGCTGTGTTGATTGACTTCAGAGTTTTTGAACAAGATCAGACACGTATGTACTTATAGGCATTAAAGAGGATATAGATTTTGCTCTTTTAGGAAAACTAAATTCTGATTTTACTTCTATTTCTTCTGAAATAAAGTTTTCAGTTGTTCTGTTTCTGAGCACATATTTAGCACATGCTAGTTGACGGTAATCATCTAAAGGTAATATGCCGACTTCGTTATACGTTCCCATGGCTGAGGCGTGATAAGGCACACCAAGAGCAAGCCTGTATGCTTTGCAGTCTATACTTTGTAACTTTTTAAGTAAATATCTAGGAGCACTGAAAAAGACCTCTTGGCCATACGATAATTTTGAACGAATAAGAGATGTAGCTAAACTTTTCAAATTTAATGTATCTTGGCCCCAGAACTGTTTGCTGACCATCTTCAGTAAGTTCAAGCATTTTTTTGCTTTAGTTAAATTGTGTTCAATATGTGCATTCCAAGTTAGCTTAGAAGTAAGAAAAAACACCTAAGAACTTTATGGTATTTTTATACTCAATCATGTCGGCCCCAATTTTAAATGCTGGTAGCTCTTCTGGATTACTGCTATTGTTAAAAAGCACAGTGTAAGTTTTTTCTGTGGATAAAGTAAATCCATTTTCAAAACATATACTTATCGACATTGTTTTAGCTGGTTCTGATTATACCTTTTTAATGTAGTTTAATACTCTTTTTGGTGTGTTTCTTTTCATAGAAACATTCATCCACATACATATGTCATCTGCATATTGCACTATGACGACTTCGTTTGACAATGTCATGGGGAGATCATGCAGCAAAACATTAAACAGTAGAGGTGATATAACAGATCCTTGGGGTAAGTCCCATATGAAGAGATCTAAAACCTGAATATGATTTTGCTACTCTAACTTGTATACTTCTATTAGTCAAAAAAACTTTTAATATAATGATAGAAATGCCCAGAAAAACCTAGATTCTTTAGTTTACACAGCAACTTAGCATGCCAAACTTGATCATACGCCTTTTTTATATCAAAAAAAGTTGCAAGAACGTTCTTTCTTCTTGCAAACTGAATTTTTTATATGCGTTGACAGTTTAACAAGTTATCAATAGCAGACCTATCTTTTTGAAAACCCGTTTGATTGACCGGGATTATCTTATTTTTATCACAGAAAATACATCAGCCTTTTCAGAATAATTCTCTCCATTAGCTTGCCAGTGTGTGAGGTCAACGCAATTGGTCTGTAGCTAGTTTTGTCTGTTTTGGGCTTTCCCTGTTTATGAATTGGAATGACAATTGACTGTTTCCAAATTATGGCATAACACCTTCAAACCCAACATTTATTTGAACAGTTTATGAAGTAGAAAAATAAAGTTAACTGGTATATGTTTTAGCATGTCGTTTAGAAAACTGCATCTAATCCAACAGATGTTTTTCTTAGTAGAAAAGAGATGTTAAAGCATCTCTAACTTCTTCCACTGAAATTGCGGCATTAAATATATGAACTGTTGTCAGGGACTGGGTCGGTATACTCTGTTTTATACTCCTCTTCTGTTCTATAATTCTTGCAATTAAGTGACAAGCCTTCAAGACGCATCGATTTTGAAAACATGTCTGCAAACGCTTCAGCTTTTTCTAAATTTGATGGAAATTCTTTGCTCTCTAGTCTCACTGGACAAGCTGGTAAACTAACACCCTCTTTTCATTTCATGAAATTTTTCCCAAACCTTTTTAAGGTCTTTATGGTTTGAAATTTCGGTTGTACAAAAAGATGTCCAAAATTGTCTCTTAGCCTGAGCTACAA
>CM060347.1:20077367-20094867 GCA_030674155.1 Stramonita haemastoma | reverse complement strand
GGATGCGGAGAATCCACGGCAATGAGAAACGTCTGGCCCCTAAATTTAACCCCACAGGCTGGAGACGTAAGAGATCGGTAGACACCATGCCTGGATCTTTGGACACCACTCTGTCTCTTCTCCGAGGACTGCTCGCCAAGTACGACGAATCGGACCTTCTTGGAGAAGAGTTCGCGCCGCCGAAGATGCCCGAAGTGTCCGATGACGTCAAACTCGATCCGGAAAGTCCCGAGTGGCAGGAGAACGGAAAACGAAGCCTTATATCGTCCAGGCGGGTCAACCGTCGACGTTTATCGCAGCGACTACCGAAGCGGAAACCTCTGGAGTTTAATCCTACCGGGTGGTAGATTTTGGGTTAGGGAGGACGTTTCTGTTCTTCACCGAAAGACTGGGAGGTGGATATTATGAACGATATTTTTTGCCTTTGCTTTTGAAGAAGGAATTATAATTCATCTTGAATTGGTGATGGGTTGATTGACAGAAGGACTGGTTTGTTTTGAGACAATAGCTTTTGAGCATAGAGACACAAACTGGAATGATAGAAAAACATGTTTTGTGGCTGTCCGTTTGTTTCTGGTTTTTGGCAAAGTTTCAGATCAAAATGTACCTTAGTTTACAATTAAGAAGAGTAAAAATGTACACACACACACACACACACACACACACACACACACACACCAGAATTTTTGCTATTCTTTTTCTTTTTTTAATGAGTTCATCTGTATTGTATCTCAGCATACTCATTTTGGTTTTGTTTGTATTCATTTTCCGGAATCATTTATTACAGAAAAGCCCCAAACTTGAATTAAAGTAGATTTTGTTATAGATTTTAGTTTAACATGCCCGTGTAAAATTCAGCATTTCTTCTACCTAATTGCAATGGTTTCCAAACCCTCTAAGGATCTCAGATTAATGATTGCAGTTTACTCTTTAATTTTAACAATAATTTTTCAGTTTAAAAAAAAACCGCGTTATTTTACTTATTCACTCCTTTCTCACACATTGCTCTTCAACGTCAGTAAGAATTAAAAAAAAAAAAAAGCACCAAAGAAAGAAAAAGAAAAAAAAGAAAGAAAAAAAATCAACAGAATTTAAAACGTAGAGAAGTTTACATATCAACAGCATATAGACCTTTCATCTCCCATCTCTGCACAAGGCCCCCGGGTACATGGCACGGTCAAATAGCGAGGCTGTGACCTGTAAAAAAAGAGGCTGTCTAAATTCTACATTTTTCGATTAGACAGGCGAACTGTACGCAACAACAGAGGAATCTAAACCAGCACCCAACGAAACAATGCCGCACAATTCACAAGTGTGTTCGGATTTTGAAACACGACCCTGTGACAGAACTCCTATCGCATGGGAAATAATCTAATTACCGCCCCCTGACACATAAGAAACATTACACACACACAAAACACACACACACACACACACACACACACACACACACACACACACACACAAACAGTGCTTATGTGTGCAACGTTGAGCGTAGTATCTATTCATTGTAAACCAAAAAAAAGAACATTAAGGTGTCTATATTTTAGGGCATGATGCTTTTTTGTGAGTAGCAAATTGTATACGTTGTGCATCTTAGAATCTTCAGAAAAATGGAATTTGGATCTACTCTTCAAATTTTTAGTAATTGTTTGCTTTTCTGTTTTGTTTATCGCAACACTTTTGTGTGTTAACTTGGGAAATGATGAATTGAGTTTTATCCCAAAGGTTGGATTAGGTAGATATTTTAAAACCCATAAAATTATACGTATACATATTGTTGTATTATATACAACTTTAAGTCACGGCAAAATTTTCTTCGTGAAATCCAAACTGCTCTCCTTGAGGAGAGCACGAAGCCACAAGAAGCCACAACCCATTTTTTTAAAAATTGTTCTTATAAATGTAATGCCATTCAAATATTTTCCTTAATTTATCATCAGTTTGGTTGTTTTAAATAACACGAAAGCAAACTTAAATCCCTCGATTTTGCTTTTAGTTTGTTGTCGTTGTTGTTATATTTAGTCACTTTTGGCTTATCGAGTAGTATTGTTTATGTTTCCTTTTAATATCTTTTAGTTTTCTCCGACATCCCCACAACCAAAAAAGGGGTGTCTCTTGATTTTTATTGAATTCACAATCGTTTTTGTGTGTGTCACTTGTTTATCTCTATTCAATAGTAGATTTATTGCAACCTTTACTGTTATCAAGAAAATTTTCTCTCTGTAAAACCTTTTTTTTTTATTCCTTAGGTTTTATCTTTGAAATGCTAACTACTATTTCTTTCTAAACTTTCTTTTCGATTTCTTTGTTTCTTTCTTCCCGGTTTGTTTGGTTTTTTTGTGCTTGTGTTTCTCCCTTCTTTATTTTCTCCGTTTCTTCTGTTTCGTCCTCTCTTCTTTCCTCCCTCTCCTTCCTCCTTTTTTGCCTTTCTTTCTTTCTTTCTTCTTTCTTTCTTTCTTTCTTTCTTTCTTTCCTTTCTTCCTTCCTTCCTGCCTTCCTTCCTTTCTTCCTTCCTTCCTTCCTTCCTTCCTTCTTCTTCTTCTCCATCCTTCCTTCCTTCTTTCCTTCCTTCCTTCCTTCAAGAGACAAGAAGACACTTCCATACAAATTCGCAATAATAATAAAGTAACCATGAAGCGAACAAAATAAAATAAAAATCCGGGGAATGTTTTGATCTGGGAATGAGGAGAAAAGAGTGTACATTTGTGAGAGACTCTATCAATAAAAGATGACCCTTTGAGATGGCAAATGTGTGATGGGTTGTTTTGGGTTTGTTCCTCTTGTTGCTGGTTTTTTTAAAAAAAAATCAGAGGTTGACATGTATAGATGTTTTGTTCGTAAAAGAGAAAAGTTGTTGTTGTTGTTGTTGTTGCTGTGGTAATTGCTGTTAACGTTGCGATCGTTATCATTATCGTCGTCGTCACCATCATCGCCGTCGTCGTCGTCGTCGTTATCATTTTCATCTTTGTTGCTATCATTAATATTTTCTTTAGTTGTTGTTGTTGTTGTTGTTGTTGTTGTTGTTGTTGTTGTTGTTGTTGTTGTTGTTATCATGGTGATAATGATGATGACGATGATGATGACGACGACGACGACGACGACGATGATGATGATGATGATGATGATGATGATGATGATGATGATGATGATGATGATGATTTGTACCGCTTTAATTCACGGCAGATTTCTCATCATGAAACTCAGGCTGCTCTCTCAAGGGAGAGCATGTCACCACAAGAGCAGCAGCATCCAGCATTATTTCCCCTCCTTTCCTGTCTGCAACTGTATTTTGTTTCTCTATCAGAGTGGCTTTTTTTCTACAGAATTTTGACAGGGACAACTCCCTCGTTGCCATGGGTTATTTTACGTGCACTAAAATGAGTATTGCAAACGGGACCTCGGTTTATCGTCTCATACACAAGATTAGTACCCAGACCACCACTCACGGTCTAGTTAAAGTTAAAGTTAAAGTCTGTACCGAGCCTAAGGCTCATCAGGCCGGTGCTTATCCCGGTTTCTGTGGCGTTAAGCGACTGAGAGTCATAGACTCCCGCCTGGATAGGACGCCAGTCTATCGCAGGGTTAACCCCCAACACAAGGTTGGTACCCCTTTTACACCTGGGTGGGGTGAGAAAATAGCCGTAAAGTGCCTTTTCCAAGGGCACAACGCCATAACCGAAAGCTGGAATCGAACCCGCAACCTATAGTGGTCTAATGGATGGGGGAAAAGTTTCAGGCTCAAACGGGGATCAAACCACCACACACTTGAAACCCGGACTTTTCGCTTTGTAGCAGATGCGTTACCTCTAGACCACCGATCCACTGATGGTGGTGTTTATCGTTGTGGTGTGATGGTGGTGGTGGTGGTGGTAATAAATTAGCTTACTATTTTTCTTCCTTCACACACTTTTTGTGTATAAAATGCATCATATGTGTGTCCGTCTTGTTCGGCAAAACCTCCATAACAGCAGAGGAGGTAGCTGCTGTTTCGGAAATTGGGCAGAAATTTGATAATAATGGAGATGCCTTGCCCACAGCACACCCTCTCTATCTCTCGGCCAAGAGGTCACAAGGACAGTCATCGTTGGAGATGTTCCCCCAAAAGGCCAACTAGCACCCATGGATGCAGCACATAAGGACTGTACAAGTCAAGCCTCCTAGTCAGAGCGTCATAGTCGATCAGTAAAGACTAAGCTGTAAAGAGGAATTCCATGAGTGGGAAAGAAAGCCTCTGATCATACAGCCTCTGATCATACAGCCTCTGATCATACAGCCTCTGATCATACAGCCTCTGATCATACACTGATCATACAGCCACTGATCATACACTGATCATACATTCACTGGTCATACACTGATCATACAGTAATCATACAGCCTCTGATCATACAGTGATCATACAGCCTCTGATCATACAGTGACCATACAGCCTCTGATCGTAGAGCCTCTGGTCATACAGCCTCTGGTCATACAGCCTCTGATCATACAACCTCTGATCATACAGGCACTGATCATACACTGATCATACACTGATCATACAGCCTCTGATCATACAGCCTCTGGTCATACAGCCTCTGATCATACACTGATCATACAGCCCTGATCATACACTGATCATACAGCCACTGATCATACACTGATCATACAGCTACTGATCATACAGCCTCTGATCATACAGCCTCTGATCATACACTGATCATACAGCCACTGATCATACACTGATCATTAAGCCACTGATCATGCAGCCTCTGATCATACACTGATCATACAGCCTCTGATCATACAGCCACTGATCATACATCCACTGATCATACACTGATCATACAGCCTCTGATCATACACTGATCATACAGCCACTGATCATACAGCCTCTGATCATACAGCAACTGATCATACAGCCTCTGATCATACACTGATCATACATCCACTGATCATACACTGATCATACAGCCTCTGATCATACACTGATCATACAGCCACTGATCATACAGCCTCTGATCATACAGCAACTGATCATACAGCCTCTGATCATAGACTGATCATACAGCCACTGATCATACACTGATCATACAGCCTCTGATCATACAGCCTCTGATCATACAGCCTCTGATCATACAGCCTCTGATCATACACTGATCATACAGCCTCTGATCATACACTGATCATACAGCCTCTGATCATACAGATCACCTGATTCATCTACTACTGATCATACAGCCTCTGATCATCTGATACACTTGATCTATACAAGCCTCTGATCATACAACCTCTTATCATACACTGATCATACAGCCACTGATCATACAACCTCTGATCATACACTGATCATACAGCCACTGATCGTACAACCTCTGATCATACACTGATCATACAGCCACTGATCATACAGCCACTGATCATACAACCTCTGATCATACACTGATCATACAACCTCTGATCATACACTGATCATACAACCTCTGATCATACACTGATCATACAACCTCTGATCATACACTGATCATACAGCCTCTGATCATACAACCTCTGATCATACACTGATCATACAACCTCTGATCATACAACCTCTGATCATACACTGATCATACAGCCACTGATCATACAGCCACTGATCATACACTGATCATACAGCCACTGATCATACAGCCTCCGATCATACACTGATCATACAGCCTCTGATCATACAATCTCTGATCATACACTGATCATACAGCCACTGATCATACACTGATCATACAGCCACTGATCATACACTGATCATACAGCCTCTGATCATACAACCTCTGATCATACACTGATCATACAGCCTCTGATCATACACTGATCATACAGCCTCTGATCATACAGCCTCTGATCATACAGCCTCTGATCATACAGCCTCTGATCATACAGCCTCTCACTTTGCTGTTGCCCCCAGCGTCAATGGTTTAGTCAAGAACTGGGATAAAGCCACAAGGTAGTCAGCAAAGAAACTCCCACTTCACTAACAAGAGATGAGCGAAAGCCTAGTATTATAGTTGCAACAAAAAACAGCCCCCCACCCCACCCCACCCCAACATAAAACCAACCAAAATGAAAAAAGAAATAACAGCAAAAACAGCGGTCTTACCCCCCCCCCCCCCCCCTCCCCACCCTAAACCATGAATAGCCTTCTCACTACCCCCCCCCCCCCCTTCCAGAAAAAAAAAGTAGAAAACCAAAATAGGATTATTTAGATTTACCACGTCATCGTATAAACAAAATCCCCCCTTGCGGGAATGCTGGAGACCTGTTAGTATAAACACCACCCGCAACCGTCTGCGAAATCTGTGCTAGGAATTTCCTCTTTTCTATCCCTCTCTTTGTTTTTGCCTTGTTTCTTTTCTTCCTGTCACCTTCATGTTATTTTCTGCTTTCTCGGTCCATTCTCCTGACACTTTTCGTACAGAAAACTTAAAAGAGAACAATTCTCGGGGACGGGATAGCCTAGTGGTCAGAACATTGCGCTCGCAAGTTGACGACCCGGGTTCGATTCCCGTTCGAGGAAATTTTTCTCCTGGGTTAACATCAATGCTGACTCCACTCTCCCCAAAGTCCTTCGGATGTGACTATAAACCGAGGCCCCGTGTGTGAACGCACGCAGAAGATCTTGTGCACACGTTAAATCCTGTTCCGCTTTTCGTAAGAGTAGGCCATCATGTGCCGTGGGAACATATGACATTTACCAAACTTTCATACACACGGGGACTGGATGTAAAAAAGCACAAGAGTGCTTATCCCATTATCTTCCATATAAAAGAATAAATAAATAAAATAAATAAAAACAGTCCCACCCCCCCCCCCCTCGCCAAAGTCGGAGAGATTTGTCAGGTGCTTACCAACAGCACAATACAATAGTTTTCCTGCTAGCTCCTATGACAGATAACAGTAATTGTTGTGTGAGCATTATTTTGACTATGAGAAAAAAAGGAAAAGAAAGAAAAGAAAGAAAAAGAAAAAAAAAGAAAACAATCTAATTAAATTAAAAACTACAATCACTTTCCTGCTAGTTCCTATGACAGATAACAATGATTGTTGTGTGAGCATTATTTTGACTATGAAAAAAAGGAAAAAGAAGAGAAAAAGAAAGAAAAATGGAAATCAATCTAATTTAAAACTGAAGAAAACTAATAAACCCATTTTCCTGCTAGCTCCTAGGACAGACAATAATAATCGCTGTGTGAGAATTTGGCTGTGAGAGGAGGAGGGTAAACTTGGAAGTTTTTCTTTTCTTTTCTTTTTGTTTATTTTGCTGCTCCTAGGCAGAGTTTCTGAAGTCTACCAATGATGATGTTTTTTGCCTGTGCGACAGTTTGGTTTTTCTTTGTTAAGGTAGCCGCATTCCAACTTCACGAGTTTTTGGTGGTAAATTTGTTGTGTTTTTTTCATTCCATAACTTTTTTTTTTTTTTTTTAAAACATCATGCACACAGGTGTCGTGTTTAGACATCATCCCTGATGAAAAATCAGGGAGTTGGAGACCCAGGGCAGCTCGGGGCTTCAATGGCAACGTTCTGGTGGCTCCTGTGACGATAGTGGAACCATTCGTATCGGTCATTGCTTTTCCAATGGATCATTCCAGTGGCGTGGAGAGGGGGGGGGGAGTCTGCTGCATTGGTAATAGTTTGCCCTCCATACTTACTTACCCAGGCTTTGCGCTCTAAAGACTAGAGCGCAGCTCCATAGTCTTCCGAGACTGATGGGTGCCTACTACTACTCCATAACTCATCTCATGCATTCAGTTTTTGTCATTTGCTTTTATTTGCTTACAAGTAAAACAGAGGAAAAAAGAGGAAACTGTCAATAAAGAGGCATACCTAAAAAAATAATTGGAAGGAAGGAGAGGGAGGAAGGAAGAAGAACGAAAAGCGACAGAAGAAAGAAAGAGAGAACGAAAGGAAAAAGAAAGTAAACCAGTGAAAAAGAAGGAAGAACTATAGAACCAAAGAAAGAAAAGAAAGAAAAGAACAGAAAGAAAGAAAACAAAAAAAGAACGTAAAGAAAGATAGAGAGAAAGAAAGAAAGAAAGAAAAGAAAGAAAGAAAGAAAGAAAGAAAAAAGAAAGAAAAAGAAAAGAAAAGAAAGAAAAGAAAAGAAACAAGGAAAAAAAAGACAAGAAGACAAAAGAAAGAAAGAAAGAAAGAAAGAAAGAAAGAAAGAAAGAAGAAAAAAAGAAAGAAAGAAAAAGAAAGAAAGAAAGAAAGAAAGAAAGAAAGAAAGAAAAGAAAGAAAGAAAGACAGACAGAAAGAAAGAAGGAAAAGAAAGAAAAAGAAAAAAACAGAAAAAAATCAAATTAAACTGATAACCACTTTCAGTCACAGCAGAGTTTTCCGCATGAAATTGGAGCTGCCCTCCTCAGAAAAATAGGGTGCATCGCCACAAGACCAGCGCCACAAAATCAGCACCCCACATTAATAAAACCAAAAACAATTCTGTTTTGAATCACCTTTTTTTTCTCTAACAGACTGGCTTTTCCCTTTTTTTTCTCAGGGACAACTCTCTTATTGGCGTGGGTTCTTTTACGTGCCGCTAAATGCATGTTGGCAACGGTGCCTTGGTTTATTGTCTTATCCAGTAAACTAGCATACAGACCACCATTCAAGATCTAGTGGATGGGGGATTTTTTATTTATTTATTTTATTTATTTATCAATTCTTTTATATCGAGGATAATGGAATAAGCAATCATATGCTTTTTTTTTTTACATCTAGTCCCCGTGTGCACGCAGTTTTGAAAATATCATATGTTCCCACCGGCACAGAATGGCCTACTCTTACGAAATGTGGAACAGGATTTAACGTGTGCATAAAATGTTCTGCGTGCGTTGGCACACGGGGCCTCGGTTTATAGTCTCATCTGAAAGACTTTTGGGGGGGAGTGGAGTCAGCACTGATGTTAACTCCAGAGGAAAAATCCCCTCGACCGGGAATCGAACCCGGGTCGTCAAATTGTGAGCGCAATGTTCTGACCACTAGGCTATATCCCGCCTTAAGTTTTGGGCCCACACGGTGCTAAAAGCCACCCTTCTCAGCCGCATCGAAACAAAGAAACAAATCAGGGAAATATAGAGAGAAAACAAAAGAAGAGAAAAAACCCCGGCTCAAATAAAACAAATCAAAATAGGGAGCTAGACGGGAAGAAACAAAAGAAAAAAGGTGTAGTAGAGATAGAGATGAGAGAGAGAGAGAGAGAGAGAGAGAGGAGAGAGAGAGAGAGAGAGAGAGAGGAGAGAGAGAGAGAGAGAGAGAGAGAGAGAGAGAGAGAGGAAGAGAGAGAAGCAGACAGACAGACATACAGACACACAGACACACAGACACACGGACACACAGACACACAGACACACATGACACAACACACGCACGCTAGCACGCACGCACGCACGCAACGCACGCACGCACGACCACACACACAACACACACACACACACACACACACACACACACACACACACGACACGCGCAAAACACACACACACACACACACACCACACACACATGCATAGATATTCTTTTTAATTCAACTCTTTTATTCCTGTGATATCGGATAAAAACTCATATCTATGTTTTATACACTCAGTCCAGTGTGCATACAGTTTCATTCACGGTCTCATCCATTCCCACCAGCACACAATGGTCTTCTCTTCGAAAAGGGGGAACGGGTTTTAACATGTGGAGAAGATAATATTCTGTGTGCGTTCGCACACGTATCCTCGGTTTAAAGTCTCATCCAAAAGACTTTCATAAGAGTGGAGTCGGTACTGATGTTAGCTCAAAGGAAAAATTGATCCCCCTAGACAGGTTTTTATCTGGGGGCTCGAACTCACGTCGTCAGATCGTGAGCCAATGTTTTAACCACCAGACTCTCTGGTCCCCTTTTGGAATGATCTTCAGAATTTTTTTTTGGTATTTTTGTATTTTGTACCACTTTATGTCACAGCAGATTTCTCTGCGTGAAATTCGGGCTGCTCTCCCCGGGGAGAGCGTGTCGCAACATGTGCAGCGCCTACCCATTTTTTCCCCTTTTTTCCTTTATGCAACTGTATTTGTTTCCCTATTAGTGTGTTTTTTTTCTACAGAATTTTGCCAGGGCCAACCCCCTTGTTGCCGTGGGTTCTTTTACGTGAAGCTAAATAGTGATGTGTAACACATGGGACCTCGGTTTATCGTCTCGTCCGAAAGACTTTGCACAAAGGCACTGAAATATCTTTTGCACAAGCATTTATACACAGGCATGGAATTACCTTTTGCGTGAAAATTTACAGACAGGCATGAAATGATCTTCTGCATAAAATATTCACACACAGGCATGAAATGATCTGCATAAATATTTACACACAGGCATGAAATATTTACACACAGGCATGAAATGATCTGCATAAAATATTTATACACAGGCATGAAATGATCTTCATATATATTTATACACAGGCATGAAATGATCTTCTGCATTAATATTTATACACAGGAATGAAATGATCTGCATAAATATTTATACACAGGCATGAAATGATCTTCTGCATAGAATATTTATACACAGGCATGAAATGATCTCCTGCATAAAATATTTATACACAGGCATGAAATGATCTTCTGCATAAATATTTATACACAGGCATGAAATGATCTGCAAAAATATTTATACACAGGCATGAAATAATCTGCATAAAATATTTATACACAGGCATGAAATGATCTGCATAAAATATTTATACACAGGCACGAAATGATCTTCTGCATTAATATTTATACACAGGCATGGAATGATCTTCTGCATTAATATTTATACACAGGCATGAAATGATCTTCTGCATTAATATTTATACACAGGCATGGAATGATCTTCTGCATTAATATTTATACACAGGCACGAAATGATCTTCTGCATTAATATTTATACACAGGCACGAAATGATCTTCTGCATTAATATTTATACACAGGCATGAAATGATCTGCATAAAATATTTATGCACAGGCATGAAATGATCTGCATAAATATTTGGATAATGGCATAGAATGATCTTATGCATAAATATTTACACACAGGCATGAAATGATCTGCATAAAATATTTATACACAGGCATGAAATGATCTACATAAAATATTTATACACAGGCATGAAATGATCTGCATCAATATTTACATACAGGCATAAAATGATCTTCTGCATAAATATTTATACACAGGCATAAAATGATCTTCTGCATAAATATTTATACACAGGCATTGAATGATCTACTACCTAAACATTTACAGGCAGGCATAGACTGATCTACTACATAAATATTTACATACATGCATAGAATATTTTTCTGCATAAGTATTTACACAAGTCACTGAATGATGTTCTTAATAAATCTTTACACAAAGGCATGAAAATATCTTCTGCATAAGCATTTACACAAAGACATGGAATGACTTCTACGTAAATATTTACACAAAGGCATGGAATTATCCTCTGCATAAATAATTACACAAGCTACTGAAAGCTGTTCCTAGTAATGACACAAATGTATGAAATT
This sequence comes from Stramonita haemastoma, assembly GCA_030674155.1. Classification (NCBI taxonomy): domain Eukaryota; kingdom Metazoa; phylum Mollusca; class Gastropoda; order Neogastropoda; family Muricidae; genus Stramonita; species Stramonita haemastoma. Next base: position 20,083,326 of record CM060347.1, on the reverse strand, counting down.
ATCTTCTGCATGAGTATTTACAAAAAAAAGAAAGATCTGAGCATAAATATGACCCAAAGGCATTGACTAATTTGCATGAAATTTCATTCATTCACGGGCATGGAAAGATCTTTTCCGGATATTCATATTTCAACAAAATAAAGGGATTGAATGATTTACACAAAGGTGCTGAATTATCTTCTGCAGAAATATTTACAAACAGCTATGGAATTATCCTCTGCATAAACATTTTTACACAGGCATGGGGTTATCTTCTGCATAAACAGTTATACGAAAGCACTGAAATAACTTTGCATAAATATTTACATAATGGCCACGAATGATATAAGCATAAATCTTTACACAAAGACATGATCTTCTGCAAAACTATTGACACACAGGTATGGAATTATGTCCTGTATAAGTATTTACAAAAACATTTTGAATTTTCTCAAAGGCATTAGATGATCTGCATGAATATTTTTACACAGGTATGAAATAAACTTCTGCATAAATATTTACACAAAGTAAAGGCATTGAACTATTCACACATAGGCGATGAATGATTTTCTGCATAGATATTTAAATGCAGTTAAGGCATTGAATTATTTTCACAGATGTGATGGATGATCTTCTGCATAAATATTTCAACGGAGTAAAGGCATTGGATTATTTACACAGATGTGATGGATGATCTTCTGCATAAATATTTCAATGGAGTGAAGGCATTGAATTATTTACACAGATGTGATGGATGATCTGCATAAATATTTCAATGGAGTAAAGGCATTGAATTATTCACACAGATGTGAAGGATCATCTTCTGCATAAATATTTCAATGGAGTAAAGGCATTGAATTAAATACACAAAGGTGTTCAGTGATCTTCTGCATAAATATTTCAATAGAGTAAAGGCATTGAATTATTTACACAGATGTGATGGGTGATCTTCTGCATAAATATTTCAATGGAGTAAAGGCATTGAATTATTTACACTGATGTGATGGATGATCTTCTGCATAAATATTTCAATGGAGTGAAGGCATTGAATTATTCACACAGATGTGATGGATGATCTTCTGCATAAATAATTCAATGGAGTAAAGGCATTGAATTATTTACACAGATGTGATGGATGATCTTCTGCATAAATATTTCAATGGAGTAAAGGCATTGAATTATTCACACAGATGTGATGGATGATCTTCTGCATAAATATTTCAATGGAGTAAAGGCATTGAATTATTCACACAGGTGTGATGGATCATCTTCTGCATAAATATTTCAATGGAGTAAAGGCATTGAATTAAATACACAAAGGTGTTCAATGATCTTCTGCATAAATATTTCAATGGAGTATAGGCATTGAATTATTTACACAAAGGTGTTCACTGATCTTCTTAATGAAATTTGACATATGTATTCGGGCATGGCAATGATCTTTTGCATAAACATTTACACAAAGGTTCTGAATTATCTTTGGCATAGTGTTTATATATATATATATATATATATATATATATATATATATATATATATATATATATATATATATATATATATATAATATATATATATATATATGACGCTCCACCACATAATGAGTCGCATTGCACCAGAGGTAATTTTTTAGTTATTGATATGTTATTAATTTGCAATGAAATAGGTATACAATACAGAAAACAGATTGTAAATCGGTCAATTCTGTTAAAAGTTATTACAACTTGAAATGATAGACTGCAGGAAATGACAAAATGAGAAATTGGCATGTTTAGCATCGTAATAGTTTATCTGAATGAAGGTTTGAGTATATTTAAAACACGTCTAAAGGCAAAAGGAAACAGTATTATGCATTGATATTTCACTACAAGGTAGAATCAGGGTTATAGTTTTATAACCAATCAAAATCTCAAAATCGAAAACATGACCCCCACCTGTCTTTAATGGCTCCTAGCAGGAATGTGGGGCAGGTGCTAAGCGACTCATTTCGTGGTGGAGTGTCACACACACACACACACACACACACAACACACACACACACACACACACACACACACACACACACACACACACACACACACACAACACAACACACACACACACACACATATATATATATATATATATATATATATATATATATATATATATATATATATATATATATATATATATATATATATATTTCTTTGATATCGAGGATAATGGAATGAGCACTCATGTGGGTTTTTTCCATCCAGTCCCCGTGTATGTGCAGTTTTGTAAATTTTGTCATCTGTTCCTACCTGCACACAATGGCCTACTCTTACGAAAAGAGGAACAGACAAAAGACAAAAGCATCGAAAGATCTTCTAAATGAATAGTTACTCGAAAATCACTGAGAGATCTTTTGCACAAGTACTAAATTTACATAAAGACATTGAATAATTTAAGCACAAGCGTTGATGCAAAGGCATTGAAAGATATTATACATACGCATTTACAGAAAGGCACAGACTGATTATTTTTACATAATTATATACACAAGGGCACTGAATAAGTCCTTCGGATGAGACTATAAACCGAGGCCCCGTGTGCGAACGCACGCAGAACATCTTGCTCACACGTTAAATCCTGTTCCGAGGTTCGTAAGAGTAGGCCATTGTGTGCCGGTGGGAACAGAGGACAACATTTACAAAACTGCATACACACGGGGACTAGATGTAAAAGAGCATAATTATGAGTGCTTATTCCGTTATCCTCTATATAAAAGAATACAAAAAATAAATAAAAAGAAATAATCCCGTTCCTGACCATTGACACACAAGAAGAATGAAGTCTGACAGGTGCACAAGAATACAGAGAAGCCAATCAACAAAGTTTTAAAAAAAAAAAAAGGCATGGGAACAGCAAAGGAGACACGAACTGAAGGACAATGCAAAGCTATCGAAGAAACCCTGCAGAATAACAACAGCCAGAAAGCTTACCAGCGTGTGAAAGACCTGACAAGCTCAAATCAAGGTAGGCTGCTGGTGGTCTGCCTCTTTTCCTTCTGCCCTCAACCTTTACCTTGGAGAACTGTCGTCATTAGATTTGTCTGTGTGTTTCTGTTTTTTTTAATTAATTAATTAATTAAGTTATTCATTTCTTTTATATCGAGGATAATGGAATAAGCACTCGTATGCATTTTACATCCAGTCCCCGAGTGTATGCAGTTTTGTAAATCTTTTCATCTATTCTCACCGACACACAATGGCTTACTCTTACGAAAAGCGGAACACGATTTAACGTGTGTGTAAGATGTTCTGCGTGTGTTCGCACACGGGGCCTTGGTTTATGGTCTCAACAGAAGAACTTTTGGAAAGAGCGGAGTCAGCACTGATGTTAACTCCAGGGGAAAAATCCCCTCGAATGGGAATCGAACTCGGGTCGTCAAATTGCCAGCACAATGTTCTGACCACTAGGCTATCCTGCCCCCCCCCCCCCCCTTGTTTGCATGGCCAATGATATCTTAGTATGTAAATCTTGTCATCTGTTCCCACCGGCACACAATGGCCTACTCTTACGAAAAGCGGAACAGGATTTAACGTGTGCGCAAGATGTTCTGCGTGCGTTCGCACACGGGGGCTTGCCACAATTTCAGCTATCATTTGTCTGTAGCACTGCGAGTTCATCGAGAATGCTTTCCTTCGTTCTCCTGTCTACTTCTTCATTCGTCAAACGCTCAGCCAGCCACTCGTGTTGTGTGTCACATGAGCGAGAATGTGTTGCGCTGCTCTTAAGTTAAGCGCCTGACAAATCAGACCCAACGCATCCGACTTCGGCATAAGAGAGAATGGTTATCTTTTGATGTCTTTCTGAAATTAAAGGCAGGAGAATAATGATAATAATAATAATAATAATAATAATAATAATAATAATAATAATAATAATAATAATAATAATAATAATAATAATAATAATAATATAATATAATAATAATACATAGAATTTATATAGGTTATATCTTGCAAAAAGCAAATCAAAGCGCTTGCACTTGATCTATACAAGACACAAGCAATCAATAACAAATAATAATTTCAACAAATTTGAATATGTACACTCACAACACATGCACACACGCGCACACACACACGCACACAAACACACATGCCTGCGCGCACACACTTATAAAGGTTATACACTTTGGAAGGGTGAACGGGATTTCAGATTATGAAAGCAGGGACAGATAAGAGATGCATGAATGCATCAAGAATGCAGAAAACAGACAAGATGAATGTGACAGAAAGAAAAGGAACAAGACAGAAATAAAGAGAGGGATAAAAAAGAGGAAACTCCCTGCACAGAATTTCCAGAAGGTGGTGATGCTATTTATGCTGACAGGACCCTGGCATCCTAAAAGGGGAAATCTGACCATTTGTTTGCCTATAAAACAACTACCTAGCTGCGTTAATCTGTATTCTTTTTCTATAATTTCTGTAGCGTATAGGCTTCTGATCCATGACCACTATGGCTCCCTAAGGAACAACTACGTTGATTTCCATCTAGTCTGTCTGGCTCATGGAGTCTATCTATCTATCTATCTATCTATCTATCTATCTATCTATCTATCTATCTATCTATCTATCTATCTATCTATCTATCTATTCTATCTATCTATCTATCTATCTATCTATCTATCTATCTATCTATCTATCTATCTATCTGTCTGTCTGTCTGTCTGTCTATCTATCTATCTATCTATCTATCTATCTATCTATCTATCTATCTATCTATCTATCTATCTATCTATCTATCTATCTATCCCTTAGTCTGGCGACCGTGGGGCACCCCTGAAGACTTGACAACCAAGTTTTATCCATTCCTCTCTCTCTCTCTCTTGAAGTCCCAGGCATGAAATCTCAGCGGCGGAGTCTGGTGAATTCTTTAAGGATGCATGGGGAATCGTTTTTATTTTTCAGTCTCTGGGGTCAGCTTACACCTTGCTTACAGATCGATAGCTCTAATCTGCAGGTTGCAAAGCTGCCAAAACACCTACTGCTACCATTCAAAGGTTCTGGGTCGGGTTATATTTTTTAATTGTTGTTGTTATGTGTTGGTCAGTTTATCTCTTGATAGAGAAAGATCCTCTAAAATAGACTGGGAAGGGGAAGGGGCATACGAGTTTTAAAATGTGACAAGGTGACAGCCCGGATATAGCCTGTGCGGTACGCGGGACTCTAAAAGCAACATCATTGGATTGGATTGGATTGGATTGGAGGGGGCAGAACAGCTTTGTGGTTAATGCGTTGAACTCGTCACCTGATGCCATGAGTTCGAGGTACTACCAAGACACCCATTCAAGAACATCCCCCCCCCCTGAGCTGGAGATAACATCAGTGCTGATTCCATACCCCTGAAATTTTCTCGGCTGAGACGATAAACAGAGGCCCCGTGTGCAGATACGCGCGCGCGCACACACACACATGCGCGCGCGGGCACACACACACACACACACACACACACACACACACACACACACACACACACACACACACACACACACACAACACACGCACAAACACACAAACACACGTACACACACACACGAACATGCGCGCGCGCACACAACACACACGTACACGCACCCACGCACACACAAACACACGTACACGCACGCATGCAAGCACGCTCGCATGCACATGCGTGCACACACACACACACATCATTCCAGACCCTGCTCTCCCCAAAAGTGCTTCGGACGAGACTATAAACCGAGGTCTCGTGTGCGCACGCACGCAAAACATCTTGCACACACGTTAAATCCTGTTCCGCCTTTCGAAAGGCAGGCCATCGTGTGCTGGTGGAAACAGATGACAAAATTTACAAAACTGCATACACACGGGGACTGGATGTAAAAAAACAACAGACGAGTGCTTATTCCATTATCCTCGATATAAAAAACAATAAATACATAAACATAGCACACACAAATACCGCGCGCAGCACACACACACACACA
>CM060347.1:20069867-20072367 GCA_030674155.1 Stramonita haemastoma | reverse complement strand
CGTTCGAGGGAATTTTCCCTCCCCCAGGAGTTAACATCAGTGCTGACTCCACGCTCCCCAAAAGTCCTTCCGATGAGACTATAAACTTAGGCCCCGTGTATATGTGCATAGTACAAGATTAACAAAACTGCATACATACAGGGACTGGATTAAAAAAAAACCACACACATAGGTACTTATTCTATTATCTTCGACATAAACTAAAAATGAATCAATAATAAATAAAAATACGAAAAGGACGATGGAGAAGAAGTTCGTGTCAACCATCCATCCATCCAGCCAGCCAGCCAGCCAGCCAGCCAGCCAGCCAGCCAGCCAGCCAGCCATAGCAGTCTGCCTCCTTTTCTACCTCAGGCATGGTAAGATTTTCCGCCGTGTGTGCAGGACGCTCTGCATGTCTCCACTCACAACACCTCGCTGGTCTAGAGCTAACGCACTTGCCTAGAAAGCAAAATGCTCGGGTTCGAAGTGTGTGGTGGTTTGATCTCCAGTCAGGCCAGAAAACCCCCCCCCTCCCCCCTCCACCCACTTCCCACCAGCCCTCTTGCATTCGAATTCTCTGAACACAAATTGCCCCACAAAATCAGGTCAGGCACACATGCTCGCTTGCCTTTTCCTCCTTCTAAGTACATACCAGCGGCTATGATTACTTCCAGACTCGCAGTAGGCTTTGTCCCTCTGGCCTGATAGAACTTTGACATGTGGTAGCAATCAGTGATGGTCACTGCCTGATGGAAAACTACTGTGTGTAAATCCCGAAAATCCCGTTTGGGATTCAGGGGGGCAATTATTTAATCCTGGCAAATCCTGGTTCCGGACTAAGAGGGCTAGATGATGATTGGTGATGTGGGTGCTAGTTTTTCAGATGAGATGATAAACTGAGGTGTTCTGTGTGTTGTATCTATTTAGCACACCACGTAAAAGAACCCATGGTAACCAGGGAGTTGTCCCAGGCAAAATTCTGTAGAAAAAGCCACTCTGATAGGGAAACAAATACAGTGGCAGACAGGCAAAAAGAAAAAAAAAGTGATGGGTGGCGCTGCTCTTGTGGTGATATGCTCTCTCCGGGGTAGGGTTGGAGGGAAGGAGCAGCCCGAATTTCAGGCGAGAAATTTGTTGTGACTGAAAGTGTTATACATGTACAATACACCTTTGCTGATATGACTAATGTATTGTATTATTTACCACATTCAGTTATGGAAGAGTGCTCTGGGTGAAATTTGGGCTGCTCTCCCTGTGTGGGGAGAGCGCATCGCCACAAGAGCAGCTACCACCCATAACTGTTTTCTTTTCCTGTCTACACAAGTATTTGCTTTCATATCAGAGTGGCTTTTTTTCTATAGAATTTTACCAGAAACAACTCCCTTGTTGTCATGGTTCTTTAATGTGGAGTTAATATACGTAACACACAGGACCTAATCTCGTCTAAAAAAAACAAAAAAAAATAAAAAGAACTGGTGTATGAGTGGAGTCCAAGTCAATATCAGTGTGGACTTTAGGAAAGAAAACAAAATCTTCTTGGAGCACCAACCACCATGACACAGTGGTTAGCACCTTGGATTCCGGACTGGAAAGTCGCGGGTTTGAATGCCATAAGAGTTATAGAGATTTTTCGGGCTCCGGTCAGCTCTTACCCAGAGTGAGTGTGATGTGGGCTCAATGGGGGACTGGGACCACACAGTCGAGCTTCATCTTCTTTACGGTTGCGACTTTGAGAGTGTTGCTCAAATTACTTGACCAACACTGCAGGTGTCTGTATCTCTCGGGCCCGGTTGACGCCGGGATATATTATAATAGTAAGCATAGAGTACAACTCTGTCAAGTAGTCTCCAAGTGTATGCACCTCCACAGCAGCATCATTACATCATCCTCATTCTCATCGATCATCATGCAATAAAAAAAAATTGGCTCTGATTCCGTGGGCCCGGTTGCTCTGGTCTCATGGTGACCTCAGATTCGGTTTCCCCATACGCTTCTGTGCCTGTGTAAGTTTGTGTCAAAGCCCTTGGGTAGGATGTTCAAGGGGGCGGTCGTTGGAGGGACGTTGTGGTGGTCGCCACCTCGGTGGGCACCTCACTCAGTCTGGCTCCACGACTGAGCTAATACTGTCGTTAGTAGGGGCCTTAGTAGGTGGTGTCCTGCATTATGTTAGCTCAGAACAGGCACCACTGAACACCACCAAAGTGACCAAGCAGAAGTGTATGCAGGGCCCCTCTGGCTGGTGCTCTGCGACAGCCTAATATCGATGAGCTCCCTCATGACTTCGACCCTGGGGATGAGACATGACACACCTGGGCATGGCTGTGGCGGGGAAATCGAAGCGAGCGGCGTGGGAGCGGCAGGGAACAGGAGCGTCACGGAAGACGAGGCAGCCAAAAACAAAATCTTGGAGCAGATGGCACAGTGGAGATTTGAACCTGTGCCCTGAAAGACTGTCAGATCTTGAGTACATACAGTATTCCAACCACTTGGCCATAATGGTCACCTTCTGCTCAAGCTT
>CM060347.1:20052367-20059867 GCA_030674155.1 Stramonita haemastoma | reverse complement strand
TACTTATTTTATGAGCATAATTATATGCACATAAAATCTACACACGTTTATACAATGGTTACACTCATGGCAGTGGCAATGAGGTGAGTAATTCAGAGAAGTGTAGAAACTGGGTAGTCAGTGTTATTACGAATTAAGAATTCGGATAGCTACTGGTACAAAGGAATTTCTTTTTCTGTTTTTTTTATTTTTTCTATTTTTTTATTTTTATTTTTACTGTTGTGGCACTGAAAACGGCGTCCTGAAGGCAACAATAAATTATTGAACTTCTGAAAACAAAGCGTGGGAGGGATCAGTAAAAATGGCAGTCACTTTGCGTACAAGCTGCTGATTACAAAACGACTTGAGATCTCTTTGTTTTTCTCCAATTATTTTTTTTAAACAGATTCTCAACATTCTCTGAAGACCAGTCTTGTTCTTAATACTTGTTCTTGTCCATAACTGGATTCAAGCATTCAAATCAATGTGCAATTAAACCTGGTCCAAAACGTAACTGGATTTTGTTTTAACTGCTTAAATGAAACATTGTTTGTTTTCTATCCACACACACACACACACACACACACACACACACACACACACACACACACACACACACACACACACACACACACACACACATACACACACACATTTACACACACACACATACAAACAAACACATCTTACACACAAACACACTCACACACTTACACACATACACAAACACAAACACAAACACAAACACACACACACACACACACACACACACACACACAAAACACACACACACACACACACACACACCAAAACACGAAGCCCAAAAGTAAAAGAAATAAAGAAATAAAGATATTATATACATTTTGTATAAAGAATCTCAGTCGAGATTGCCAACGTGAAATTTTTTTCGTTCGAACGCTCAGACAGCATTTCCTGATGGCCCTGACCAATGCTTTCGTGCGCTGAAGGCCCTCCAGGGGTCCAAAGAGTCTGTCCCTCATCGGCAGGTCAGTAGGCCAGATATCGGCCCTCAAGTTTTGGTGTGTTGGACAGGTCAGGAGGAAGTGTTTCACTGTCATGGGAGAAGTGCCACAGGAGCTCACGCCTCAGCATCACCAATGTGGAACTTGGTGAACATGTGATGTCTGAGTCTGCAGTGTCCAGTCCTCAGCCTCGCAATTGTTACTTGGTTTTCTTTGGGGAGGAGGTAGTAGTCCTCCTTAACTGTTGACATTCATTCATTCATTCATTCATTCATTCATTCATTCATTCATTCATTCATTCATTCATCACTCATCATCATTCATTCATTCATTCATTCATTCATTCATTCATTCATTCATTCATTCATTCATTCATTCATTCTCTGTCCTCTCCTCTGCGCTGCACCGGCGTGTGACTTCAACACCTGTACCAACCTGTCTTCGCTGTCCCGCTTCTTTCGCTGACTGCTGACAGTACCCAGACACACAAGCGGGTGGATAGCCGAGCTGAGAGGTAAGAGGAACACCACCATCACACCCTGCACTCTCCCAGCACCACCACCACCACCACCCCCACCCCCACTACCACCACCCCCACCTCTCCAAGCCGCCATGATCAGCACCAGACCAAAGGCAGACCAGCAGACGACATCAGCGATTGCCGCTTTGACCATGACGCGGGTTGAGGCGAAGGCTGACCTTTTGGCAGGATGGAGAGCGATCCTGTACGCGGGCAGGTTTGTGTGGAGCGCAATTTGAACGGGTACGATGGTCAAGCAGAGAGCCAGGTTGAGGAAGACTAAGACATGAAACCATCGGAATTCAGCGTGGGAGTCAGGGCTTTGAAACAAAGCCAGACGACACAGCCCGGACTGATCGCGGAGTCCTAAGTGAGACAGACCTGGAAGGAAGGGTACCAGTGCTAACAAGGACCCGGTGAGCCACGTCCCTAAGCAGGCTACGGTTGTTAACTGCGTACCGAACCTCCACCGTTCTGTGGGGAAACACAGAACAACGAGGTGGTGTGCGGTGGCGAACCAGATAAGGACGAGGGTGACTTCACTGGAGAGAAGACACAGAAAGCCGCTCAGTTTGCAGACCGTGCTATTTGTCCACGTCTTTTCATGCAAGATGTATTGCTCGTGAAACACGCTGTTGGCTGCTAGTGTGATGCCCACGTGAATACCCATGCACAGATTTGCAAAGTGTAGATTCGTTAGGACCGTTGCGAAAGTTTTTCCGGTTATATCTTGGGTTGAGAATGAAACTGCAAAATAGACCAAGCTTCCTAAAACAGCGGACAGACAGGTGAGCCAGAAAAAGAGGTTGTGGATGTCGGCAGGTATCAGTGTTTCACAGGACGGGAAGACAGCGTGAGGTGCTGAACAACGCACTGGTGTTGAAGACTTTGGAAGCAGACTACCACAGCAAAGTTGATAGTGTGGTGAATGGAATCTAGCTAAATAGTTTGATTTTGTGACCAGATTTAAAGGGACATCATGAATGGGATTCCCTCTCATGTCCAGTTCAGTCAGTTGCGGAATGTTTTTGAAACCTACAGCTCCAAAGGTTTCAATGGCTGAAAAGGACACATTGAGATATTTCACCCGAGGCAAGTACATATAAAACTCTTTGTTGAACATGGTCAGACGTGTTTTGGATATATCCATAAGTTGTAGAGAATAATAAACAGGCTTTGGTACCTGACTTGTCAATTTGCTGAGAGGGTTATCTGCTAGATGTAGAATGTGCAAGTTTGGCATAGGTAGGAAAAGCGCCATATCAACCCTTTCCAGGTGGTTACTGGTCAAATCAGCTGAACGTAAGTTAGCAAGGTGAACACGAGAAACATTTCTTAAGGAGCAGGAGGACAGGCCCAGGTGTACAAGATAAGCATTCCTACTGAAATCCTCCAGAACCATCCCTGACCCCGCACCCTCTACATAGCGCAGCTGAGGAAACTGAACAGCTGGGAAAGCACTTCTGCAAGTGAACGAACGACCTCGACACAGACAGCCTTCAGGACAGGTCATGTCACACATCACTTCATCCTCACGCCGTGTACACTGACCCCAGCCATCACACAGATGATCTCTGTGCAGACAGACTGTGGATGCAGGACATCTGAAGAAACCGGGACACTGGCGTCCGTCACAGCCCAGTTCGTCTTCGCCATGAACGCAATCAGCAAAGCCGTTACAGCGGGTGTAGACAGGCAGGCAGTGCCGCCATTCTGCTGTGCACTGGTAGTGGGTGTCGGGGCAAGGCTGGTCTGCCTTCATCCTCTGAGAGGTGAAATAACCAGCACCGTCTGCGCTGATGTACAACCTCTGCTCCCTGCTACCTTTCTTGGCTGCAGCATGGAATGTGTCCTCCTTTTCACACAGGATTTCGTCAGAATCGTCCAGACAGTCTGAATAGGTGTTGCAGTATTGGGTCGGTGAAATGCATTGATTGTTAGAGCAGAGAAACCCCCGACATGGAGGGTGGTTACAAAAGGATTCGTCAGTGTTTGCTGCGCAGTGCTGAGTGAAGTCACAGACCAGAGCATAAGGAATGGAAGTGTGGTCATCACAGCTAAACGCAGCAGCGTGGGTGGAGTCACGGTGAGTGGTTCTGTTCCACGTCGTGCAGAGAGCTGATGATGCCATCTTTCTTGAAGAGGGACTGGGATTGTGGAAAGAGAAAGCGTGAGTAGTCACATGTCCACCTGCACAAGTCTCTAACAGCTGTCGTGTTGGCCTGAGGGCGGATTCAGGGGATGTTAGCGCAGTGGCCTTCACTTGATCGGGATACACATTGCCTGACTGCCATGTTTTTTCACATAGCGTATAGGCCGACATCATTTCTTTGGATGGCAACAAACACATCGAGTTCAGTGCGAAATAGGTCAGGTAGACTACAGAATTTTTAAAATTGTGCAGATACACTGAAGATGTTTTCTGATAGCAAGACGGTAGATTTCGTAGTACACCACTGTTTTATCTTGCCACCTGGAGAACAGGCTGTACATGAAAGGCACTCCGGGCCGGCCTTCAGAATACCCAGTGATAATCAAGAAATGGCCAATGCTTCTGACGAGAGACAGGAAATCCATCTGCTCTCTCCTGGTTTTCACCGAAGCCAGCCTCCCCCCTGTGGACTGACATAGCACTTGCATGTAGGTAAAGGACCGACAGCCAAGGGTGAAGCGCTCTAAGGAGAAGCATTTGTTCCGTGAGGCCACCAGTCCCTGACACTGGCAGCTGCTGAAAGGGCACAATTCACTCTCATCCTCTCCTTCCTCACATTCCCGCTTCAGGTTACAGTGCAGGTGCCGCTGAAATGCCGGGTAGTGATGGACAGAACAATTGAACAGCCCACTCCCCAGCTTCTCAGGCTGCTCATCCCGTAAGACTGCAGAGAAAAGCATCTTAATGTTCAAAGCGAATTTCCTGACTGAGTACAGCTGTATTTGGAGAGTAGGTGCAGGGAATACTTTAGCTCGTTCTGCAAGGCTAAAGCACGAGTAGACAAACTTGTGATTCGTCGTTCGTGTCTCATCAACCTGTTTGGTGAGCAAACAAAGAGCAAAGCCCTGTGTGCCCCATTGCCCTACACTGACCATGAGAACATGTCCAGGAGGCACTTTGATTTCTTCCTTGAACATTACGGAGATGTCTCCAGAATGGGGTATTGTTACAAACCCTGAATATTCCGATACGTAATGCACAAGGAAGTTGTGATAGCCCACTACAGTTATGTTATACTTCACCTTCGGTTTGTTAGAACTCCAAACATACATGTGATTTTGGGCTGACTGGAAATGCGTATCTTCCAGCGAGTGACAACCACAGATGAGATTCCCGGACTCCCCACACATCGGTTTAACCTTCATCTTCAACTGGAACTGCTGGCTGGAGAACGGTGAGTCAGATATAAAAGATCTCCAAGAGATAGCGCCACACCAGTATTTCAGCCGGAGGCGATGAATTCTCACGTACCTTCCCTGGGCGACTTCTAGGTGCATTTTACAGAAGGAGGTGGAGTCCTGGCATACCCCATACACCAGGCCCTGGTGTGCAGGTGTGTGGGGCAGGTGGTTGTCACAGTCTGTCACGTTAACTGACAGCATGGTAGTTGTGGTGCTGCTGCGCTGAAGGTGATCCATGCCCGGACAGATGTCAGAGAGGAATGAAGGCTTGATGGCCTCCTTGCTCTGGGTGTTGTTTGGGGCTTTTTGCTCTGTGGCGTTCTCTGTTCAAATGAAATATGATTTATTAGGGTAACACCTGATCCGAAAATCTTTTTGTGGTAGGTTTGTTTTTTTTTAGATGCCTGACTTGTCACGTGGGGTGCTCGGTGTAATTTTTGCGTGTACAATTGCCTGTGCTCACTGTTAAGGTAGCCGCATTCCGACTTTGGAGATGCATGTGCACACGTGACCTCGGTTTATAGTCTCATCCGAAGGACTTTTGGGGGGGCACTAACAGTGCTATCAGGTGGGCAGAAATCATCTCCAACGAACAACTGTGGGACAGGACCAGACACGCCCCAATCAAGTCTGAGATCACGAAAAGGAAATAGGGATGGATCGGCCATACGCTCGGCAAGTCTGCCTCAAATGTCACCTGGCAGGCCCTTGACTGGAACCCACAAGAGAAGCAGAAAGTGGGTCAACCAATACAGACCTGGCAGGGAGGCATCGAAACAGAGACGAAGGCAGCCGGAGTGACGTGGGCCGAGCTGAAGATGATCTCCCAGAACTGAGTCTGTTGGAGGGGTGTTGTTGCGGCTCTTTGTTCCCCAAGGACTTCATAGGCATTGATTTTTATATTTTATACCAATATATGTCACAGCAGATTTCTCTGCGTGAAAGTCAGGCTGCCCTACCCGGGGAGAGCGCGTCGCCACAAGTGCAGCGCCTACCCATTTTTTTTCTTTTTCCTGTCTGCAACTGTATTTGTTTCCCTATCAGAGTGGCTTTTTTCTATAGAATTTTGCCAGGGACAATCCCCTTGTTGTCGTGGGTTCTTTTACGTGCGCTAAATAATGTGTAACACACAGGACCTCGGTTTATCGTCTCATTCGAAATTCTAGCACCCAGACCACAACTCATAGTCTAATGGATGGGGGAAAAGAAAAGTTTGGGGCCCTAACGGGATTCGAACCACCGCACACTCAGACCCGGACTTTTTGCTTTCTAGGCAGACGCGTTACCTCTAGGCCACCAATCCACCTTAAAAGCATGTCAAGTAAGTCTACAGCGCTATCTATGCAGTCTATCTTCCTCTACTGGTCCCTGGAAATGTTAAGCTTGAGTTTTCTGCAGAAGGAAGGTAACGAAGGGAGGTGGCAGGATGGTTAAGACGTTCACCTGCCAACAAGTCAACCGTGAGGTTCTGGGTTTGATTCCCAGCCTCGCCCTTTCTTCCCAGTTTGACGCAAAAAAAAAATCGAACTGAATGTCAGTCATTTGGATGAGACTATAAACCGAGGCCCCGTGTGCGAACGCACGCAGAATTTCTTGAGGACACGTTAAAACCCTGTTCCGCCTTTCGGAAGAGCAGGCCATTGTGTGCCGGTAGGAGCGGATGACAAAATTACATAAAAAAGAACCCAGCATGCACACAGGTGTCGTGTTTAGACACCATCCCTGAGGAAAAATCGGGGAGTTGGAGTTCCCTTGGCGGCTCGGGGCTGTGTTTATTATAAAAAGAATAATGAATAGGCGCTGCACTTATGGTGACGCGCTCTCCACGAGGAGAGCAGCCCGAATTTCACGCAGAGAAATCTGCTGTGACAAAAAGTGGTATAAAATGAATAATAATAAAAGGTTTGTGAGACAGGCTGGTCAAACCATTCCACCACACAGGGCTTAGTGCGATTCCTGGATTGTGGCAGAAGTGATTCAACTGCAGCCTGTTTTGGTGTTCTCATGTACTATTGTGTAATATTGTATTGTGTTGTGAAGTGTTGTGTTGTGTTGAAGTATATTGTAGTGTGGTGTGATGTGGCGTGGTGTGGTGTGGTGTGGTGTGGTGTGGTGTGGTGTGGTATAGTGTAGTGTAGTGTAGTGTAGTGTAGTGTAGTGTAGTGTAGTGTAGTGCAGTGCAGTGTAGTGTAGTGTAGTGTAGTGTAGTTGTAGTGTAGTGTAGTGTAGTGTAGTGTGCACCACTTTAAGTCACGATAGGTTTCTCTGCGTGAAAGTCGGGCTGCTCTTTCAGGGGAGAGCGAGTCGCCACAAGAGCAGCGCCACCCATTAATTTATATTTCTTTTCCTCCCTGCAACTGTATATTTTTTCCTACCAGGGTGACTTTTTCAACAGGATTTTGCCAGAGACAACTCTCTTGGTGCCGTGGTTTCTTTTACATTCACTAAGTGAGTATTGCACACGGTGACCTCGGTTTATATCGTCACATCTGCAAGACTAGCACCCAGACAGACCACCACTCACGGTCTATGTAAATGTAAGGAAAAGTTTTTAGCGCATCTGCTTTTGAACCATTACATATATGAAACCCAGACTTTTTGCTTATTTATTTATTTATTTATTTA
>CM060347.1:20029867-20047367 GCA_030674155.1 Stramonita haemastoma | reverse complement strand
CTCTGCTTTCTGTAGCAAATCGTTCTACTGAAAGCCAGTCCACTTTCTGACGTTGTCTTGCCGTTTGTGTTTCTATCTGCCTCTTCGTCTCTCCCCTTGTACTGTTCCCTGTAGTTCAGTCTTGGCTAGTCCAGATATTCGTGGGACGTGCCTGCACCACTTGAGTCTTTGTATTTTACTTTACTGAAGCTATAGTTAGATGGTCCAATGACGTTTTCAATTCTCTGTATGTGCATAGCAAGGAGTTTGCAAAATCATCACATCTTCATTTCCTGTATCCGTCCGTAGCTTCAATTGTCTGGAAGCTATAGTATCAGATGATGGATCAAAACTTGAAATTCTCTCAGGGATAGCCCAGACCACAGCTGCGATGACCAAAGTGAAAGTCCTCTGGAACGATAAGAACATCGCCATCAGCTCCAAGATCAGATTGATGCATTCCCTGATTATGTCCATATTCATGTTACGCATGCGAAACGTGGACCATAACAGCAAACATTGAAAGTGTACGATTAGGAAACAGTATACAATCCTGCACTCTCAGAGACACGACCCCAGTGCTGAAGCACATAAAGGAAGGCATCAGAAGTTTTAGCTTTTAGTAGACAGAATTGGAGACAGGATAGCTCAGTGGTCAGAGCACTCGCTTTCCCCAAGATAAAGTTAAGCAGCACTGAGCGTGGTCCTCAAGTGGATGGATGACCATTTGC
The DNA here is from genome assembly GCA_030674155.1 of Stramonita haemastoma. Classification (NCBI taxonomy): domain Eukaryota; kingdom Metazoa; phylum Mollusca; class Gastropoda; order Neogastropoda; family Muricidae; genus Stramonita; species Stramonita haemastoma. The sequence continues at coordinate 20,046,657 of CM060347.1, read as the reverse complement.
GCACCTTGGCTTCAGTACAGGCCCCAGCGTTCACCCAGCTGTTGATGGGTACCTGCCCTCTTTAGGGTAAAAAAAGGCGAAGCAATGAGGGAGAGGAGATGGGCGCCGCCCTCACTATGCTAGCCCCTGGAGAAGCAGAAGTTTCTGACATCTCGCTCCCCAACGACCGCATAGGTTATGCGCGCACCTATGCCTTTTTTTCTTTATCTTCAACCTCTTTTCTCCGCTGTACGGATGCCAGGGGGTCTATCAGCATATATAGTATCCCCTCCCCCCCTCCAACCTTCTGAAATTGCTGTCTTACGAATTTATTCTTTTCTATCCTTCTCTTTGTGTCTGCCTTGTTCCTTTTCTTCTGGTCACCTTTATCTATTTTCTGCCTTCTCGGTCCATTCTCCTTCTCTTTTTGCCAGAAATAATTCAGTGATGTCAATTATCTCCTTCATTCAAGTCGGATACACTGGGTCCGACTTGCCAGGCGCTTAACAGTAGCGCGACACGACATATTAAATGTTCACTTTTATGACAGACAACAATAGTTGCGGTTTCGGTGCTTTGAGAAGAATTGCCAAGAAGAAGAAGAATTGCGAAGAAGATGATGAATTGCGAAGAAAAAGAAGAAGAAGAATTGCGAAGAAGAAGATGAAGAAGAATTGTGAAGAATAAAAACTGCGGAGAAGAAAAGTTGCGAAGAAGAAGTATTGCAAAGAGGAAGAAGAATTGCGAAGAATTGCTGTGAGGAAGAATTGCTGTAAAGAATTGCGGAGAATTGCGAAGAAGAATTGCAAAGAAGAAATGTGAAGAACTGGGAAGAAGAACTGCAAAGAAGAATTGCGAGGAAGAAGGAATTGCGAAGAAGAAATTGCGAAGAAGAAATTGCGAAGAAGAACTGCGAGGAAGAAGAGGAGAAGAAGAAGAAGAAGAAGAAGAAGAAGAAGAAGAAGAAGAAGAAGAAGAAGAAGAAGAAGAAGATTTCTTGTTCTTGTTCTTGTTGTTACTGTTGTTATTGTTGTCGTTGTTGTTGTTATTGCTGGTGTTGTTATCCTTTGTATTGTACTGACCAAAAAACAAGATCTAGCCCTGGTGATGACGTCACGGTCGTCAGGTTACGTCATCGTCCAAAACCGGAGCCAAAGTGGCCCCTCTTCTGTGCAGAGGAGGACCGTGTCATTCCCAAACACCAGCGCAGTCATGTTGAGCTTCCAGCCAGGCCAGTCAGAGCTACTACCCGCAGTCACACTGCACTGCCGGCACTACTACACCCCCCACCACCCCTCCAACCATCCTCCCTCCCAAGAACGCGGCATCCAAGTGTGGACCAGCAGTCAGTATCGCTCTAACTTCGCGCATATGTGTAGTGTAGTAGTAACACCACCACCTTCACTGTCAGCGTTGTTACCGGCAAAACCTGTTTCTCTCCTAGCTGTTTCCGCCTGGTTTTTACCCTGTTTACTACACCCACTGACACGCCTGAGCGTGTACCGGGACAGGCGGCAGCAGCGGCGGTTTCTGGAACTGCTCTGCGGGTACCTACCCTAGATTCCAGCACCACCTGGCTTGTAACCTGAAGACAGAGTGTGAAGACGGGCGGGATGAAACGGGGGAGTGTCCTTTCAGCAGCGCTGCCTGTCAAGGGATGGTGGCTGTGTGTGACCGCTGCTACACTCTCACCTGGCCCATGCCGGATCTGAACAGCTCTTGGACCGACATGCAGGAGTTAGGGGCCCAGTACTGCAGAGAGTCGGTGAAGGGGACGTTGAGCGTGCCCACCTGCCACCATGACTGGTCGGAGAGGTTCAGACAGGTGACCGGGGTGAGACAGAGATTCCAAGGCGTTTTGTTAGGGCTGAGAGTGAACGCGCTCTTTGTGCCTTTCGTGTACAAAAACAGCATGGTGGGGAGCGACCGCACGGTGTTCTATCATTCCTTTAGCATGGTGTGGTTTGTGGATGAGAGTGGCGGGCTGTGTTGTTACACCTCCGGTAGACATATTTCCTGCGTTAGATGTGACGGTAGCTATGATACGTCTTTTAAAACACGATTCGGAGCTATTTGTGAAGTGAAGACAAATGGAAGCGGAGACAAAGCTGATAACTCCCACGGAATTTCTGTAAGAAGCACCCATGGTTTTCTTTCTCAAGACTTTCAGTCAATGGCCATGTGTGAGGATGGTCACGTGACGCTCTATATTTTGTCGTGTCATTCTGTCTACTTTCAAGGTTGTAGAAAGCGGGGTTCTTTCCCTTGCCGTTTTTCTGACCCATTATCAGAGAAGCAGGGTACTGTTTCTACACAGCAGCGTGTTGTGACTGTAGTGCCTGCCTTCCCCTGCAGGGATCGACTCACGGCATTGTCCTACAGCCTGGTGTGTGACTTCACCGCTGACTGCCTTGATGCCAGCGATGAGACTTTCTGTCGACATTCTGTGTGTGTCAACGCCTTTACCTGTCTCAGTGGACAATGTGTGCCTTACAACACCTTATGTGACCGCAGGGACAATTGTGGAAGACAAATCAGATGAAGCCCATTGCAAGTATTTCCCCTGCGTTTACATACGTAAGCCTGAGTCTTTCCCAACCCCAGCACTGATCAACTTTGATGGTGACACGAATTTTATCGTTACTCGTATGAATGTCAGTGAGTCCTGTCCGGACAGTCATTTTCGCTGTCCTGGTGACTTCAACGATTGTCTGCCAGTGTACACACGGTGCAATGGCATGTTTGACTGCATTGACCACCAGGATGAAGAAGGATGTGAGGACGTCACTTGTCCAGGATTTTTCAGGTGCAGACTGTCCAAGCTGTGCATGCACAAGGACCACACGTGTGATGGCTGGCCGCACTGCCCTCACGGAGATGACGAAATGCTGTGTAACGTCACCTGTCCTGTGGAGTGCCTGTGTCAAGGTCACGCCTTTCTGTGTTTCCAGCCCTTCTCTGTTGCTCTCTTCCCTCATCTACGTTCCTTGGACGCCACAGGGTCTGGCCTGACCTGTCTGATGTCGGTCATCACCACTACCTCCTGCGTCTGGTTCTTGTCCGCTGTTCTCTGGCCCTGCTGCCTCAGGTGACTGTGCCCAACCTACGGATTCTTGACCTGAGTGACAACAACCTGCGCCAGGTGAACACCACTTCTTTTCTGAGTCTGGGCAATCTGCAGTCCCTGTCTCTGTCAAGAAACCCTCTCACTCTGCTCCACACCCACCCCCTCACGTCAGATCTTCGTCAAGATACCCTGACATCTGTCGATCTGTCTTACACTAGGTTAACTAGGTTTGACTCCCAGTCCTTGGCACCATTTCCTGGTTTACAGAAACTGAACTTAACCTTCACTTCCATTCATACCTCCTCTGAAGGTTTTTGCTTCCTTCCGCAAGTGAGGGAAATCCATCTGGCTGGAAGTCCTGTCAAAACATTCCCGCCCAACATTTTTAAGAACCTGTTTCACTTACGTGTCATAGGCACAAAGAATTACAAACTGTGCTGTGATGAAATTCTTCCCCATGGGGTTGAGGGTTTATCCTGTCATGCCCCCAAAGATGAAATTTCTTCCTGTGAAGACTTGCTGGAGTCATGGTCATACCGTGGGTTTCTGTGGATGACGGCTAGTCTCTCAGTCACTGGGAATATCTTCTGCCTCTGTGCACGCTTGTGTGCGAGAGCCTTGAACTCTGCTAGTGGCTTCAGTGTGTTGGTGACCAACCTGACTCTGGCTGACTTTCTCATGGGGGTCTACATTGTCTTCATCGGAGTGGCTGATGAGCGATACCGTGGCAACTACCTCCATCATGACGACACCTGGAAAAGCAGCGTCACCTGTAAAGTGGCAGGGTTTCTGTCTCTGCTGTCCAGTGAAGTCTCCGCTGTCATCATCTGTCTCATCACTCTGGACCGCTTCATCGTTTTAGGGTTTCCTTTCAGCAACCTGAGACTGGAAACAAGGTCAGCATCAGTGGTGTGTCTGCTGACGTGGATGGATGGGGTTCCTTCTTGCTCTGATACCTCTCCTTCCAGTAACCTCACACTGGGAGTTCTACAGCCAGACAGGCATCTGCATTCCCTTACCAGTGACCAGACAAGCCTTCAAAGGAAGGTTTTACTCCTTCGGTGTATTAATCGTCTTTAACTTCATCCTCTTCTTGCTGATATCTTCAGGCCAGGCTTTCATTTTCTGGTCGATACAGAAGAACACGTTAAAGACCAACTCCACCAAAGTTTCGCGCGACATGACCATAGCTCGCAGACTGATCACTGTGGCGGTCACAGATTTCCTGTGCTGGTTTCCCATTGGGCTGTGCGGCATTGTAGCTTTGGCTGGGGTTCCTATCCCAGGGGAAATGAACGTTGGCCTGGCTATATTTGTGTTACCTTTAAACTCGGCTCTCAACCCTTTCATGTACACGTTCAACACCGTGAGTGAAAAACGGAGAAAAGCCAGTAGAGAGAAACTGTTGAAATGGATGGAGTCGCATATTGATGTCTTAGATAACTTGTCAGCTGCGTGCTGATTATTTCAGGTACCTCCAACTTTAACAGAAATACACTACGATTGATATGATTACACTTAGCATAGCTATATCACCACCAAATTATAAAACTCTTATAGAAAAAAAAACAACTACGATTGAGATGATAAAACTTGAAACCGCCTAGAAATACCAAACCCAGTGTTAGGAAATATTGAAGATAAAAACAGACACTGTACCATGAAATATCCTTTTTTTTCTTAACTGTTCGTTCCTCGGCTAGAGCTCCAAAGTTCACCATTAGTGACTTTTTGCGTTTGTGACCAGGGTTTTTGTGGGGGTTTTTTTGGTTACCATTTAGGTATCCGTATTCTGATTTCGGGGGTGGAATCTAAACATGACACTTGGCGTGCTTGTGTGTAAAAAAAAATGTCATCCATTTCTAGTGGCACGAAAAGGCTTACTCTTCCAAAAGGCGAAATAGGTTTTAATGTGTTTGCAGGATGCTCTGCATGCTTTCACACACGGAGCCTCAGGTTATAGTCTCATCCAAGGATTTGACATTGATTTCGATTTTCTTGTCAGACTGGAAAGAAAAGGGCAAGGCTGGTAATCGCACCCAGAATCTCGTAGCTTACTTGTTAGGCTGGTTAAGGTCTTAACCATCCCGCCACTGTCCTCCTTCACCAGTTTTGAGGCTGAGATCTGACAGTATCAAATGCAGGCTTTTGGCGAAGGGACAGAGGGAGGTCATTCCAGGTTGTTGGACCACAAACGGAGAAAGAGCAACAGCTGACAGTTTGAATCTGGATGGGTTTGAAAGCTCGAAGCATCTGCAACTGAACAAAAGGAACGGGATGGAGTGTGCCAGTGTGTACTGTTGCAGTGATAAGAGGGAGCAGTTCTGTAGCCACATTTGAAGCAGTGGATACCACTCTTATAGTTCACTGTTTATGATACTTTATGTATGATGTATACATCTCTCTCTCTCTCTCTCTCTCTCTTCTCTCTCTCTCTCTCTCTCTCTCTCTCTCTCTCTCTCTCTCTCTCTCTCTCTCTCTCTCTCTCTCTCTCTCTCTCTCTCTCTCTCTCTCTCTCTCTGTTGTGTGTGTGTGTGTGTGTGTTGTGTGTGTGTGTGTGTGTGTGTGTGTGTGTGCATATATATGTGTGTGTACATATATATATGTATGTATATATATACATATATACATACATACATACATATATATATCTATCTATCTATCTATATCTATCTATCTATCTATCTATCTATCTATCTATCTATCTATCTATATATATATATATATATATATATATATATATATATATATATATATATATATATATATATATATATATATATATATATATATAAGTGTGTGTGTGTGTGTGTGTGTGTGTGTGTGTATACATACATACATACATATTCAAGGAGCAGATGACAACATTTTTTAAAAAAAAACCAGCATACACACAGGTGTCGTGTTTAGACACCATTCTTGAGGAAATATTGAGGAGTTGGAGTCCCCAGGGCGGTTCGGACCGGGGCTGTATAATATGGCAACGTTCTTGCTGCTCCTGCGACGGTACTGGAACCATTCGTATTGGCGATTGCCTTCCCAATGGACCATTCCAGCGACGTGGAGAGTACCAGGCTTTGCGCTCTGGAGCCTATAGTGCAACTCCATAGTCTTCCGAGACATACATACATACATACATACATACATACATACATACATACATACATACATACATACATACATACATACATACATACATACATACATACATATCACACACACACACACACACACACACACACACACACACACACACACACACACATATATATTATATATATATATATATATATATATATATATATATATATATATATATGTATATATATATGTATATATACATATGTGTATATATATATATATGTATATATATATATATATATATATATATATATATATTATATATATATATACACACATACATAAAACACAGGTGTGGTCACATAAAAACTCATGATGTGTCTGGGTGATTTTCACTGTCAACTCTATCGCATGTTGTTTTGTATTGGATTGTATAGTGATGTATTGGATTGTATAGTGATGAGTTGTATTGTATTGTATTGTGTAGTGTTGTGTTGTGTTGTGTTGTATTCATTGTATAGTGATGTGTTATATTGTAATGGATTGTATAGTGAAGTGTTGTATTGTGTTGTACTGTACTGCACTGTATTGTACTGTATTGCATTGTATTGCATTGTATTGTATTGTATTGTATTGTACTGTACTGTACTGTATAGCACTTTAAGTCACGACAGATTTCACTGCGTAAAATTCGGGCTGCTTTTCCCTTGGAGAACGTGTCGCCACAACAGCAGCGCCACCCATTATCTCATTTTTTTCTTTTCCTGTCTGCAACTGTAGTATGTGTTTCCCTATCAGAGTGACTTTTCCTACACCACTTTACCAGAAAACAACTCCCTTGCTGCCGGGGGTTCTTTAATGTGTGCTAAAACCTATTTGTAATACACAGGACCTTGGTTTATCGTTTCATCCAAAAGACTAGCATCCAAACCACCACTCACGGTCTAGCGGATGGGGCAAAAGTTTCTGGCCCAAACAGGAATCAAACCACCGCACACTTCAAACCAAGGCCCTTGGCTATCTAGGCAGGTGAATTACCTCTAGACCACCGACCGCTTAGTCCACTCAACTAGCTTTGCACACACACACACACACACACACACACACACACACACACACACACACACACACACACACACACACACACACACACACACACACACAGAGACATACAGACATACAGACATACACACACACATACACACACACACATACAGACATACAGACATACAGACATACAATAGAATAGAACTTCAATAGAATTCGGCAATACGTCAGTCCCTCTATCCAGTGCTGTAAAGTATCTAGGAGTTGTTATTGACAACACACTCTCCATGCAAAAATTCATCACCCAGACCTGTCAGTCATGCTACTATCAACTACGTCGTATTACTGCAATTCGAAAGTACCTGTCCACTGATGCAACATCCAAACTAGTCACTTCTCTTATTCTTTCACGTCTGGACTATTGCAATTCTCTTTTGGCTGGTCTGCCAGCATCATCTATCCACTCTCTCCAACGTATACAAAACTCTGCAGCTCGACTGGTCCTCAGCAAGAACAAATCTGGACACATTACTCCTCTCTTGCAATCTCTCCACTAGCTGCCTGTGCCACAGAGAGTAAACTACAAGATCAGTACTCTCTGTTATAAATGTCTCCACAAAACAGCATCCTCCTACCTCTGTGAATGTCTTCACGTGTACACACCTTCTCGTTCCCTCCGCTAGATACCTTATCCTTAAAAATTCCGAGATTCAACCTATCTACCGTTGGCCGCCGCTCTTTCTCTATTTCTGGTCCATCAATCTGGAATGACCTCCCTCTATCCCTTCGGCAAAAGCCTACATATGACACTTTTAAATCCAACCTCAAGACACACTTGTTTCAAACCTAAGATTTTTACCTTCTGTTTTCATCTCCTATTTTGTCCCTGCCTCCAACATTTGAAATTCCATTCACCCTGTCAAAATGTATAGCCTCTATAGGTGTGTGTGTGTGTGTGTGTGTGTGTGTGTGTGTGTGTGTGTGTGTGTGTGTGTGTGTGTGTGTGTGTGTGTGTGTGTGCGTGCGCGCGCGCGTGTGTGCTTTCGATTTTGCTAGAATTATTTATTGTCATTGGTTGTTTGTTGTGAGGGTCGAGTGCAAGCGCTTTGATTTGTTTTTACAAGATATAGCGCTATATAAATTCCATGTATTATTATTATTATTATTATTATTATTATTATTATTATTATTATTATTATTATTATTATTATTATTATTATTATCATTATTATTATTATTATTATCATCATTATTATTATTATTATACAGACATACATACACAACACAACACACACACACAACACACACACACACACACACACACACACACACACACACACACACACACACACACACACACACACACACACACACACACACACACACACACACACACACACACACACACACACACACACACACACACACACACACACACACACACACACGTTCGGATTCTGTTGACAGTGTAATTGCAATCTCAAAGCCAAAATGTATTTTTAAAAAACACAACAAATGAACACACAGTATTGATAGATAAGCTTGGTTTTTTTTTTTTAAAGCCATGAAATCATGAAAAGCTATTATCTCTTTTATGGCAATATCATGTCACTTCTCAATAATTCTTTTCACTGGTGTCTATCCAATCCGCATAACAAAATGATCTATTTTTGAAGTCAAATGCGGCTGTCTTAACCCTTTCAGTACAGTAAGTCTGTTTTCCGGCTCAGCTTCCTACTGCTACCCTTCAGCCTGTAAGGAGGAAAACCGGCGCTACCGAATTTTCCTTCAATTCTTGGGCTTCTGGGGTGCAGAAGACTGCAAAACGGTTACCTAGGTAAATTTTACACACACACACACACACACACACACACACACACACACACACACACACACACACACACACAACACACACACGCAGCTTTATAAACATTTTTTTGGGAAATGAGAAGCAGTGTTTGCGTACCAAAACTACCTTCCAGAGTCCGTTGATGCCAGTTAGCCACATGACGGATCACTATAAACAAACCCTCCTCTGGTACCGTTATCGCTGGGAAATCTGCTGACAGGACTGAAGGGGAGAGCACCGGGGCAGAAATTCAGCATAGGGGAAGTAATTGTCAGCAGATATTCAGTACTGTATGGGTTAATGTGAGTAAAAATGGTACCAGGTTAAACAGCGTCGAGCGTGGTTGCCAATTGGATGGGTGACCGTTTGCACGCCTTGGCAACAGTACAGTCCCCCAGTTCACCCAGCTGTAAATGGGCACCTGCCCTCTTTAGGGTCAGGGAAGGTAAAGCAGCAAGGGAGAGGAGATGGGCGCCGCCCTCAACATGCTGGCCCCTAGAGAAGCTGAGGTCTCTGACGCCTCGCTCCCCTACGACCACACAGGTTATGGGACACCTTTACCTTTTAAAAATGGTACAAAATATCTTATTACTTGTGAACCTCAGAGCTCTAGCTGAGGAACCGAAAACATCTGACATTCCAAAAATAAAATATAGGTATTTTCAAAAAGGGGGAAGGGGGGGGGGGGGGGGGGAGAGGGAACCCACATAATTATCTCATAATCCAGAAACTTAGAATATAATCCCGAATTGACTTCTTGGTTGTTTGTGCGTCTGTGGTTACATTCTTGCTTATGACATCTCTATACATCTGTACACATCTATACCTAGTTTTCAGCGTAATCCAGCACCAACAATACAGATGAAAACAAGTGCCGAAAATCCTTGCTTCAGTGATACTGGTCACATTTTAAAATAAAAAATACTCTGCAGCGGTATTTTTTCTAGTTTCATCGCATGAAATTATTGTGTGGAGAAATAAGTTATTGTTTTCATAGACCAAAAGACCATCCCACCCCCACCCCACCCCGAACACACACGCGCGCGCGCGCGCCGCACGCACGCACGCACGCATGCACACACACGCGCACGCACGCACCCACGCACACACACGCACACACACACACACACGCACACACACACACACACACACACACACACACACACACACACACACACACACGCACGCACACGTACACACACACGCACACACACACTATTTGCTATTTAGTTTGCTATTTAGTTTGCTATTTAGTGTTAGTGACATTATTGTACCAAGTTTTTCCTTCCTTTTGTTCTGTTTTTTATTGTTGAATTGACTGATGATTGTATGTTACTGATTGGTGGTTACATCACTTCACCAACTTCCTCTCTTTTTTTGTTTTACTCTAAATTTTGTACTACTCTTGATTGTTGTTTTTACCTTTGATTATTTCCTTTGATTGCTTTTTGATTGTTGATTTGACTGACGTTTGTGCTTTACTGATTGGTTGAAAGTACACTATTGTACCTAGTTTTCTTTCTATTGTTCTGCATTTTCTACGATGTGTTCTACTCTAGATACATGGCCTTCTCAGGAAGGACTTCGTGTAGGATACCTAAATATCAATAGTGCCAGGAACAAGACTGAGGAAATATCATCAATTATACACAATAAAGGAAATAGCTTTCACATATTTTGTGTAGCAGAATCGAGACTCAACAACTTGATTATCTGATTCAAATATGTATATCCCAGGTTACGACACTGTACGACTTGATCCTGTGACTGTCAGATCTACCGGTTTGCTTTTATACTGTGCGACTTCTCTGTCGTGGAAAAAACTAACACATCTTGAACAGTTTTATGTAGAATTATATGGATAGAAATCACGTTTAGACACTGTAAATCGATTATACTTGGCTTCATCTACAGGAACCCTGCTGAAACAATTGATTGGTATGATAAATTCAATTCAATGATGGATGCCGCAATTCTACGAGTCCAAAGAAATCTTTCGTATGGGAGATTTCAACATAGATCTGACAATCCCTGGATCAAAATGGAACATCGATTATGCCATGTATGGTTTAGAGCAAATAATTGATCGTCCAACTCGAATTACTAATAACACTAGCACCCTCATTGATCACATTTACACTTCTTCAAAGACCAACATAGCAGAAACATGCTCAGTGCTGACAGGTTGTAGCGATCACTCTTCCATTTGCTTTACATGGCGGATAAAAGGAATAAAGATACCCAAATCAGGACACAAGGAGATATCCTACTGCTCCTTTAGACGCTTTGATAAATATGCCTTCATTAATGATATTCTTAATTCAAACTTAGACTATTTTTATCAGATTACAAATCCAGATGACGCTGTTAACTATTGGATAGAGACATTCATAGCTACTTATGATAAGCACGCTCCATTTATTAAGAAAAGAATAAAATATTTCATGAAACCTCCATGGTTAAAAAAGAAATTGAAAACGAAATGAATCTAAGAGACTATTTATTAAAATCGAAGCAAAGAGATGAATATAAAAAGCAAAGAAACAAAGTCAATTCAATGAAGCACAAAGCCAAAACAAAATACTTTCAAGATTTGCTATCTTCAGCCCAAAATCCAAAAACGATTTGGAAAGCCATTAATACCTTAACTAATAACTCAAGACATAACTCCCAAAAAGTCATAAAAGAAATATCAGCAGAAAACCTGAATTCTCACTTTGCAAACATTGCTGACTCTATAATATCTAATGATAAAACAGAAACAAACGAGCTGATTGAATTAAAGCAATTCTGTTCATCAAAGAGCATCTCATCTGATTTTATTATACCCCCAATAACAGTAACAGAAGTGCTTAATAGTATACTCAAATTGAAACAGTCAAGATCAAAAGACCTAGACAAAATTGATAGTCAAATATTAAAAATCAGTGCATATGCTATAACTGACACCCTAACGTACATATTTAACTTGTGTATTGACAAGAATTACTTCCCAATGAAGTTTAAACGAGCAAAAGTAATACCCTTACACAAATCAGGAGACCGAACCAATCCATCGAACTACAGACCAATATCCATACTGTCAGTCTTATCTAAACCATTAGAAAAACAAATACAATTTCACTCACATTCTCATTTTAAAACATATGATCTAATTAATGAAAACCAGTCAGGTTTTCGTGAAAACCATTCTTGCCATACAGCCTTAATACAACTCATTGAGCATTGTCTTTTGAATATCAATAATAATGAAATCACAGGAGTCCTTTTTCTAGACTTTGCTAAAGCCTTTGACGTTTTTAGCCACTCTCTCCTCATCAAAAAATTAAAATGCTATAAAATTTCCAACCAAGCATTATCATTTTTAGACTCATTTCTCAGTAATTGTCATCAACTTGTTGAAGTCGGGCCTAGGAGATCAACCTTATTACCCGTGAAATATGGAATACCTCAGGGATCAATACTAGGACCACTTCTTTTCTCCATTGATATTAACGACCTACCTCTGCATATCCATTGTTCATGTTAAATGTTTGCTGATGATACATCAATTCAATGTAACAACAATGATCCAAACCAGCTTGTGAATGATATGCAGGCAGATATCAATCAAAATTATCGAATGGATAGAACTCAATCACATGTCTCTTAATTCTAATAAAACAAAATGTATGTTTATAACTACTCGGCAAAAAAGACAGAAATTGCGTTCTCCATTCGCGCCTATATATATCCATGGACAACAAATCGAAGAAGTAATCTCACACAAAGTACTAGGTGCAGTAATTGACAACGATTTGTCTTGGTCAGATCACATAGCTGCATTAGGAAAACGAATCTCAGTAAGATTATATCAACTTAGGAAAATATTTTTTTTCTAAATCTACAGTCACGAAAACTATTCTTTCACGCACATATTCTATCTCTTATAAATTATGTTTCTACCTTATGGGACAGTGCCAGTGAAACAAACCTAAAGCATATAAACCGCCTACATAAAAGAGCTGTTAAGCTAATCCGATTGAATCCTAATACACTGACCACCACCAACTACAAAGAACTAGATATTCTTCCACTTAAAGACAGACTGCAGTTCAACAAGTACCTATGTATGTTCAATATATTAAACGGAAAAGCCCCAAAGAGAATTGTGGAAAATTTTGCTGTCAATAAAAACATGCCTACCCCTAGGCTTTTTCTGCCCAGGCCCCATAATAATCTCTATAAATCAAGCCTTGCATATTCAGGATGAACATTGTGGAATAACTTACCTCCCTGTCTGAAATCAGTTCCTTCTAAACAAATGTTTAAGAAGCTTTTGAAGAGACATTTGATGGACAAACTGTAAGTCCACGGTTATGTTCGATACTACCTCACATTTGGCTGTTTGTTGTTATTCATGCCCATGTTTTTTGTAATTCTATCATTTGTATGTATGACGTGAGCTTATGTTGTACTGTCTTGGGTCTTGGTTTTGTTTTGTTTTTTATCTTGAGAGATTTGTTGTAAAAAAAAATCCTCATGTATTTGAGTTTTTCAACAAGGTTGATATTTGTCTTTGCATGTTTTAGAAGTCAACGTTTATATTTTTTTTAGTGAGGGCAGGATGAAAAAAAGTTGTGAAATCTTAATCTTTTACCCTCAATAAAGATCATTTTGACTTGACACACACAAAGTGTAACATCAATAAATGTTCATAATTATAGGTAGAAAAAACAAACTGCAAAAAGAAACTACAACTTTATACAAAAATACAGCCACACTTCCCAATGCTTTTGGACAATTATCGACATCATATTTTCATCCAACCAAACAATTTGCATAATCCCCAACACAGAAACATCCACATCTTAAAGTGTCTCACATCAGCTCTGACAGGTATTGACAGACAGCAAAATTGATGTTACGATAAAAATGATGACAGCATAATAGGCAAACCATCAACAATAACAACAACGACAAAATAAATAAAAAAAATCTTAAGCTGCATAATAAATCTGTATATTGTTATTATATTGTTTTGTTTTGCATAATTTTGTATTGTATAGTTTTGTTTTGTTTTGGATTGGATTGGATTGTATACCACTTTAAGTCACAGCAGATTTCTCTTCGTGAAATTCGGGCTGCTCTGCACCCCCCCCCCCCCCCCCCCCCCGAGGAGAGCGCGTCGCCACAAGAGCAGCGCCACTCACATCAATACTTTTAAATAAATACTTTAGTCACAGAAGTAAAGATGCAAGGTCAACCAAAACACTTAAATCATGAAAAACTTATAAGGAAAAGGACAAAAATAAATTATGTGCAAGTAATTCAAATTCAAATTCAAAACACTTTCTTGTCTCATAGACAAAGTCATGCAGGTAGAAGCCAACATTAAATCGGTAAACGTAAAATATATAAATATCACGGAAATAATACCCCTAACACAGTAGTCGAATATCAGAGCGCACCCATCACAATAAAAGCACCCAGAAATCAGCAGTACGTCAGCCAGTCATAGACTCGCCCAAGTAAAATCACAAACACTCATACGCGCACCAGAATGCCCACGCATCCACACTCACACACACTCTTGCAAACGCACACGCACACACGCACACACACGCACGCACGAACGCACACACGCACGCACACAACACACACGCACGCACGCACGCACGCACGCACGCACGCACGCACACACATACACATTGGAAACATTCGCATATATTTTATGACATAAACCAAATTGTCATGACACACTGTTAGGTCAAGACGAAATCGATATCAATTAATTATCAAATTACTCTATTTTTGTTAAGATATTGAACAAAGTCTAAAAGAATAACACATGCACGCGTTTGCATGGCATAAACCAAATTGTCATAATAAGTTGTATGATAAGATACCTATCGGTGAAACTAATGATTTATTTTACTAGAATATTGAACACAGTATAATAAAGAAAATAGTAACAAAAAGGTAGCTTTTGATATGCTTCAAAATGTCCTACCCCTTTCTACCTGAACTCTCTATCTACCTTGCACCCCCCCCCCTCCTCTCCCTCACCACAAAAAGTAATGCCTGCAACATAAATACGGTGTCTTCATCTTCAAATGTCCAGTAGCCCGTAGACCGTGGAGGAGGGGGGGGTACCCCTGAAGATTTTGAAACCAGCTTCCTCCGCTCCCCACATCCATAGTGAGACAAGCGAGATAATGGAATATGCTCGAAACCATGCATGCAGCGCTGAATTCTCATTTAATGGCTGTGTTGTTGTTTGTTTGTATTTTTTACTTTATAAATCACACATTTATTGACTCTTGCCTTCCAGTATAAATTATGGACAGTCAACATTCACAAAGAGATAAAAGGGAGAAAAAAAACAACAACACTGAAACAGAAAACATGAGGAACACTGAAAGGGGAAAAGGGAGATGGGGGGGGGGGGGGGGGGGGGGGAGAAAGGAACAATTCAAATCAAAAGTTAAGTCAAAATGGTTCATTTCAGAAAAAAACCCGATCTGAGTACATAGAAATGCAAACACAAAACCACATAAATCATCGAAAGCAACAAGGTTGCAATCATCTAGGCACTGGTGTTACCCTATTACAAAAGGTGTGTATTGGGTTCACCCTCTATACATGTGTTTATTCTATCACAAAAAGTGTGTATGGTGTTACCCTATCACAAATAGTGTGCATTGATTGTAACCTATCACAGAAAACATGTATTGGTGTTACCATACTCACAAAAAGTATGTCTTGGTGTTAACCCTATTATTGGTGTTACCCTATCACCAAAAGTGTGTAATGGTGTTACCCCATCACAAAAAGTGTGTATTGGTATTACCCTATCACAAAAAGTGTGTATTATGTTACCCTATCACAAAAGGTGTGTATTATGTTACCCTATCACAAAAGGTGTGTATTATGTTACCCTATCACAAAGGTATTATGTACCTATCAAAAAGGTATTATGTTACCCTATCACAAAAGGTATTATGTTACCCTATCACAAAAGGTATTATGTTACCCTATCACAAAAGGTATTATGTTACCCTATCACAAAAGGTATTATGTTACCCTATCACAAAAGGTATTATGTTACCCTATCACAAAAGGTGTGTATTATGTTACCCTATCACAAAAAGTGTGTATTATGTTACCCTATCACAAAAAGTGTGTATTATGTTACCCTATCACAAAAAGTGTGCATTGATTGTACCCTATCACAGAAAACATGTATTAATGTTACCATACTCACAAAAATTATGTATTGATATTAACCCTATATGTTGGTATTACCCTATCATAAAAAGTGTGTATTGGTGCTACCCCATCACAAAAAAGTATGTCTTGGTGTTAACCCTATATATTGTTGTTACCCCATCGCAAAAAGTGTCCATTGGTGTTACCCCATCGCAAAAAGTGTCTATTGGTGTTACCTATCACAAAAAGTCTGTACTACTGCTATACTCACAAAAAGTGTGAATTGGTGTTAACCCTATATATTGGTGTTACCCTATCACATAAAGCAAAGTATTTCTTGGTGTTAACCTATCACAAAAGTGTGTATTAGTGTTACCAAAGTCACAAAAGTAGTATTATGTGCTACCTATTCACAAAAGATATTGGTCTTACTCTATTCACAAAGAGTATGCATTGATTTTACCCAATTACAAAAGGATGTAATGGCGTTACTTTGTTTACAAAAAACTATATTATTGGTGTTACCCTATTCACAAGAATTATAAAAAATAACGTACTTTCAAGTTTATACACTTG
>CM060347.1:20012367-20019867 GCA_030674155.1 Stramonita haemastoma | reverse complement strand
AAACAAACACACACTATGTTCACACCTCCTCAAGTCAGGGGAGTTAGTGTGACGTCATCTGTAGAACCTGCCTAGTTAGAAGGGAGGAGAAGGGAGGGGAAGGAGGTGTATTTTTTTTTAAGCTTAAATCTTTCTTTTTTCTTTTTTTTTTGCCTTTCCTCAACTAGAGCCCCGAGCTTTACCCCATGGTGAGATTTTGTGTATGCAACCGATTTCATCCACCTTTAAGATCACAAGATCAAGAGGACTAGCAAAAAACAATACTGCAAGGCACTGTCCAAGGAGAAGGAAAAAGAGGCAGACCAAGGAAGAGATGGAGAGGACGACATCAGCGAATGGACAGGCCTATAAGAACTCAACAAAACCCTGCGAAAGGCAGAACAGAGAGAGAGAGGAATGGAGGGAACTGGTTGTCAAGTCTTCCAGGGTGTCTCCACAGTCGCCAGACTAAGGGATAGATAGATAGATAGATAGATAGATAGATAGATAGATAGATAGATAGATAGATAGAAGGTAGCTGCATTCCGATTTCTGGGATGGTGTCTAAACACAACACCTATGTACATGCAGGGTTTATATAGAGAGAGAGAGATTCATCATCCTGCCCACTGGCATGAAATAGCCTACTCTTCCAAAAGGTGGAACAGGTTTTTGATAACCTACGTGCAAGATGTGTGCATTGGAACATGAGGCCTGGATGTTAAGTCTCACCTGGATGAATTTGGAAGGGAGGGGGGGGAGTGGAGTCAGCCAACTCCAGGATACAATTTCCTCAAACAGGACCTCTGCCATAGCTCCATACAAGGACAGCCTACTGGTCAGAACATTGCGCTCGCAATTTGATGACCCGGGTTCGATTCCCGTTCGAGGGGATTTTTCTCCTGGAGTTAACATCAGCACTGACTCTCCCCAAAAGTCCTTCGATGAGACTATAAACCGAGGTCCCGTGTGCAAACGCATGCACATCATCTTGCGCACACTTTAAATCCTGTTCCGCTTTTCGTATGGGTAGGCCATTGTGTGCCGGTGGGAACGGATGACAAGATTTTCAAAACTGCATACACATGGGTACTGGATGTAAAAAAGCACATAAGTGCTTATTCGATCATTTTCGATATAAAAAGAATGAATTAAAAAAAAAAAAGAATAAACAAACATCGCCAGCACAGGCTACCCCCCCCCCCCCCCCCCACACACACACACACACACACCACCACCACCACCACCACACACCTCACAGTAAGGAACCCAACACTATTCTCTGAGTGGCCAGCACTTTCATTTTCATAGACATAAAAAGAAGAAAAAAAAGATATTCACAGGTGACGTCATACCCTTCCCACTTGAGGGGGGGGGGGGGTGACTAGAACATACAGCCTTTGAAATGATGCCAACGAAAAAGAAAACTGCATACACACGAGGACTGGATGTAAAAAAGTACATAAGTGCTTATTTTATCTTGGATATTCGATGCCAACAAAACACCACACTAAAAACTCAGCCCACTGGTCCTTCAGTCCTAAAGGGAGACAATTCAGCCACGCCCACACCCGTCCTGTCCTGTGCGCATGTCTGACCTGAATGACTAAAGCTGGTTAGCTCAAAGGGTGCACACCACAGTTAGGTTTTGCCACTTCTGCGATCCTACTGTGCTCTTGCAGTCATACCGCATGTACAAAAGTCCTTGGATGAGACTATAAACCGAGGCCCCTATGTGCAAACACACATAGAACATCTTGCGCACACGTTAAATCCTGTTCCGCTTTTCGTGTGCCGGTGGGAAGAGATGACAAGCTTTACAAAACTGCATACACACGGGGGACACGATGTAAAAAAAACAACACATGAGTGCTTATTCCCATCATAGTCGATATAAGAGAATAAGAGAATAAATAAATAAATAAATAAATAAATAAATAAATGAATAAATAAATAAATAAATAAATAAATAAATAAATAAATAAATAAATAAATAATAAGGCATCCAGAGAAATAAAACCCACTTTTTGGGGGTAAGAGTCTAGCCTCTGTCTCAAAACATATCATTTAGCACAGACTTGGTAAGTTTGACTTTTTTTTCAGCAAACGATGTCCACCCCCCTCCCCCCCCTCCCCCCTTCAAGTCTTTTGTCGTCTGCTAGCTTCATATCAGCAATATGTGTGTATGGAGGAGGAGGGGGCAGGGGATCAACACTGCAGGAACACAAGCAATCCTCATTTAATGATCCTTCCAACTTTCTGGTGACTACCTTGCACTACTCTAAGGATGTCCTCAACTCCCCCCCCACACACACACACACACCCCACCCCACCCCACCTACCCACCAAAACAAGTACATCGTGCATTTTTCTTCCATGCTTAATAAAATATGTGAAATCACTAGATTTTTTTTTCTCTGGCTAGCACTCTGTACAAGATACTACCTGACCGGCAAGCTAACACAAGAGTGTAACCTGTATAGCTAAGAGTACGTAGGTCAAGGAAAAATCAATTCTTGCCGGTGCCTAGGTCAGAAAGGATGTCCTGGGTAAGGGTGGACTTAAACAGCTTGGCAGCAGAGGGAGTGGTATTATTCTGTTGGCCCAGTTGCCTGCGGATATTCCTCGTTTGTGAACTATTAGAAAATACAGTCACAGGTATTGAGAAACTCTGATTTTTATTTTTTTTTATTTTTACAAGAACATGTTTAAAGAGTGTGTGTGTGTGTGTGTGTGTGTGTGTGTGTGTGTGTGTGTGTGTGTGTGTGTGTGTGTGTGTGATGATTAATGAGAGAGAGGAACAAGACAAGAGAGAAAGGAAAAAGACGGAGAGATTTGGTTTGGGTTAAATTCTTTTATACTGAGGATAATAGAATAAGCATTCATTTCCTTTTTTTCATCCAGTCCCTGTGTGTATGCAGTTTTGTAAATCTTGTCATCTGTTCCCATGGGCACACAATGGCCTACTCTTAGGAAAAGCGGAACAGGATTTAACGTGTGCGCAAGATGTTCTGCGTGCTGTCGTACACGGGGTCTTGGTTTACAGTCTCATCCAAAGACTTTTGGGGAGAGTGGAGTCAGCACTGATGCTAACTCCAGGGGACAAATCCCCTCCAACGGGAATCGAACTCTGGTCGTCAAATTGTTTCTGACCACTAGGCTATCCCGTCTCCAGAGAGAGAGAGAGAGAGAAGAGAGAGAGAGAGAGAGAGAGAGAGAGAGAGAGAGAGAGAGAGAGAGAGAGAGACACACACACACACACACACACACACACACACACACACACACACACACAGACAGACAGACAGACAGACAAACACAGAGAGAGAGACAGACAGACAGACAGACAGGCAGACAGAGACCTTTTAACTAAACAACTCACTCCACTCACTCACTCACTCACTCACTCACTCTCACTCACTCAGTCCCATGTCCCAAAAGACGTTGGGGGGACATGAGAGAAGACGCAACAGCGATCTTTTTCCATGCTTCACGATCCTGTGTGGCTAGTAGGAGGTGTTGCAGGGGTTGGGCGGTCCAGTCTTTGATGTTGTCAACCCATGATTTCTTTTGGCGGCCTCTTCTTCTCTTGCCCTCGACTGTTCCTTGCAGGATGGTTTTTGCTAGGGTGTTGTGTCTTGTGGTGTGACCAAACCACATCAGCTTTCTCCTCTTTATGGTGGAGAGCAAAGGCTCTTGGGGGCCCACACGCTTTTTGATTTCTTCTTTCACATAGTTATTGGTCTTGTGTTCTTTGTATGATAATCTGAGGAGTCTTCTGCGGCACTTGTTCTCGAATGCTTGGATTCTCCTCTCTAACTCTGCTGTCAGAGTCCATGATTCACAGCCATATAGGAGGATAGATATCACGAGGGATTTGTAAAGGTGGTATTTGGTGCAGAAGCTGATGTTGTTGCTTCTGATGATCCTCTGGAGTCTGACTAGAGCAGATGTTGCTGTTGCATTGCGAGCTTTCACTTCATTGTTTGATGTGCCATCTTTTGTTAGGATGGAACCTAAGTATTTGAATTGGCTCACCTCTTCTAGTATTTCTCCATTCATCTTTATTTCCGTGATGTCATTACTCGCGCTGTTGACCATGATCTTTGATTTCTCTGTACTGACCTCCATGCCGTATGCGCTCGCTCGATCTGTTAAATTGTCTGTGAGGATTTGCAGTTCTTGTTTGCTGCTGCCCATGAGGTCAATGTCATCTGCAAATCTGAGGTTGCAAAGGGGTCTTCCACCAATGGAGATGGAAGTGTGGTGGTTTTGCAGTGTCTCTGTCATGATGTTTTCGAGGAAGAGGTTGAAGAGTACAGGTGAGAGAAGGCAGCCCTGGCGAACCCCAACCGTGGTCTTGAAGAACTCGCCCACGTGATTGTTCATGAAAACTGCACTTCTTGCGTTCTCGTACAGAGCCTTGATGACTTCAATTAGGCAGTTGTCAATGTTGAAGTGCCTGAGTACTTGCCAGAGGCCGTCATGCCATACCCTGTCAAAGGCCTTTTTGAAATCTATGAAATTGTGGTACAAGTCTTTTTGGTGTTGGAGATGCTTCTCTATCATAATTCTCAGATTGAAAATTTGTTCCATTGTGCTGCGTTTTGGTCTAAAGCCCGCTTGTTCTTCTGCCAGGAGTTTTTCCGCTTGGTTTTTCAGTCTGTTGAGGACTACCTGCAGCATGATCTTGCTAGGATGACTTATGAGACTGATGGTTCTGTAGTTTTGGCATTGCTTAAGGTTTCCTTTCTTTGGCAGGGGTATTACAAGAGACTGTGTCCATTCTTTTGGCCATTCTTTGGTATCGTGGATCTTATGGTAAAGTTCTGTGAATCGCCATGCTGTTTCATTCCCTCCATTTTTTATGAGTTCAGCTGGGATGTTATCGATTCCAGGGGACTTCCCCTTCTTCAATTGTTTAATAGCTGCATCTGCTTCACACCTTAGTATTGGTGGGTCTTTATCTTGGTGTTCAGGGGGTTTGTCAGAAACTATGTTGGTATCTGGGCGTAGTGGGTAGTTATACAATCCCTCACAGTATTCTGTCCAGCGTTGGAGGATGGCATTGTTTTCCGTTAAAAGATTTCCTTCTTTGTCTTCAATAACAGAGGCTTTAGGCTGTGTGGTTTTCGTTAGTGCTTTCAAAGTGTCGTAAGCTGTTTTGCTGTTTCCCTTGGCCATTCCAGTTTCGATGTTGTTGCATTGTTCTTCTATCCACGCTTCTTTGGCTTCTCTCATCTTTTTCCTCACTTCTCTGTGGCTATCCATGTACTTCTTGTAAGCTTCTTGACTTGTGAACTTTTGTTTCTTAAGTTCTCTTCTTTTGTCGCAGAGGTCAAGAACCTCATTTGTCACCCAGGGTTGTTTCTAGACAAAACAAAACAACTAAACAACAACAATAATAATGATCCAAATACCAAGAGCAAGAAAGCATACCAAGCATCAAACAACAGGCAAGAAATAAGACAGAGATACAATAATAAGGTAATGATATAAAAAGGCACTCATTCAGAGACGAAAATAAGAAGTAAGAATCAATGATTATTTTGATTTTTTTTTTAAACCGCAATAATTAGAGGAAACATGAGAATATGATGAGGTAAAAGACTGAAAACATGAATCCCCCATGTACCACCATCTATCAACAAAAAAGTCATATAAAACATAACATTTTGATAAAAGGTGAGAAAAACTCTCTCTCTGTGTCTCTCTCTGTCTCTCTCTGTCTCTCTGTCTCTCTGTCTCTGTCTCTGTCCTCTCTCTCTCTCTCTCTCTCTCTCTCTCTCTCTCTCTCTCTCTCTCTCTCTCTCTCTCTCTCTCTCTCTCACACACACACACACACACACACACACACACACACACACACATACACATACACACACACACACGACCCGAGTTCGATTCCGGGTCGAGGGGATTTTTCCCCTGGAGTTAACATCGGTGCTGACTCCACTCTCCCCAAAAGCCTTTCGGATGAGACTGTAAACCGGGGTCCCGTGTGCAAACGCACGCAGAATATCTTGCACACACGTTAAATCCTGTTCCGCTTTTCGTAAGAGTAGGCCATTGTGTGCCGGTGGGAACAGATGACAATATTTACAAAACTGCATACACACGGGGACTGGATGAAAAAGAGCACATGAGTGCTTATTTCATTATCCTCGATGTAAAAGAATGAAATAAATAAATAGATAAAATACACACACATTCACTCACTCACAGGTTTGCCTGCATGTCATCAATAAACTCCATTCCTCTTCATTCCAGAGAGAGAGAGAGAGAGAGAGAGAGAGAGAGAGAGAGAGAGAGAGAGAGAGAGAGAGAGAGAGAGAGAGAGAATCTTTATTCCCAAGGGTTTCTACAGAGAAGTATTGACAAACTTTCTTTTTCATGGGGGCCTTGCGTTAAGTAGGGACTATGAATAATCTTTAGTTTTCAAGGGTGACAGATAAGCATTCACATAAGTTTTTTTTCATCTGGCCCTATGACACACAAGAGAGAGAGAGAGAGAGAGAGAGAGAGAGAGAGAGAGAGAGAGAGAGAGAGAGAGAGAGAGAGAGAGAGAGAGAGAGAGAAAACCTCGAATATTTTAGAGAGAGAGAGATTGTGGTGAATAGGGTTTGTCACACCCACACTTTGGTGCAGGCAGTGAAAGATAAACAACTCGAAGGGACTGAATGACAGGGGGACAAAGACAGTTCTAAACTAAGGAGGGGGGTGGGGGTGGGGGGTTGGGGGGGAGGGGCAGAGAATAGTGGGAACAGAAGGGGAGAGGAGGTAGGCATTGGAGTGTACACCAGGAATAGGAGGGCAAAGAGAGATTGTGAAGATGAAATACAGACAGAGACAGAGAGACAGACAGACAGAGAGAGACAGACAGGGAGAGACAGACAGAGAGAGACAGACAGGGAGAGACAGACAGAGAGAGAGAGAGAGATTGAGAGAGAGAGAGAGAGAGATTGAGAGAGAGAGAGAGAGAGAGAGAGAGAGAGAGAGAGAGAGAGAGAGAGAGAGAGAGAGAGAGAGATTGAGAGAGAGAGAGAGATGAATTGAAAGAATGTTATTGAAAGAAGGTTATGGGATAGGCAAACATGTTGGGTTTTTTTAACAACCAGCCCTCTGAGCAAAAAGAATGTCAAACACCAACCCTCTCAACCAAACTAAAAACAACACTGTTTCCCCCAAGAAAAAAATCAAATCATCCTGTAGAGGGTCCTACACGGGGATTATCTAAGTCGCCACTCTAATTCCCCTTCCCCTTCGGCCTAATTCGGTACCAGAAATTTAGAGTCCTAGACTAATTCCTGGTTTCTTTAGTAACCCTAAAGAAGAGTAGGGCTCAGCTACTTATGGGCCGGGGAGTGATAAAGGGGGGATAGTAAGAGGATAGTAGAAAATAGAGGAAAAGAAATATAGAAGAGGTAGGGAGTAGGTGAAGTGAAATTAATTAACCTCAACTCACTCAGCAGCCACACTGAATACACTGAACGTGACGAATAACACCATTCATTCAATGCG
>CM060347.1:19989867-20007367 GCA_030674155.1 Stramonita haemastoma | reverse complement strand
TGGGGGTAATAATAATTTTTCAGAAATACAAGAACAGAAAGCAGCCCCCCTCTCTTGACGCAGCAGTCCCTATACATTTTAGTTAGGCCTATAGGGAAGACAGCAAAGGTAGTCTTTGCTAGGGGAGGTAATTCAAATCATCGGTGCGAGGAACCCTTATGAAATTTAGTCATTTTAAAGAAGGCTGTTGTGTTTCCGTCAGGGAGGGAATTCAGCGCGTTACGACTTCGCAGGAAGGATGCAGAAGAGAAGAGAGAGAGAGAGAGAGAGAGAGAGAGAGAGAGAGAGAGAGAGAGAGAGAGAGAGAGAGAGAGAGAGAGAGAGAGACAAGGCAAGGCAAGGCAAGGCAAGGGCATGGCAAGGCAAATTCTTTTATTTCGAGGATAATGAATAAGCACTCGTGTGCTTTCTTTTTTTTACACCCAGTCCCTGCCCTTAGGGATAATAAAAGATTTTTTAAAAAGCAATAACAAAAAACCCTCTAACTAAACAACAATGATAATGATCCAAATACCAAGAGCAAGAAACCATACGAAGTAGCAAACAACAGACAAGAAATAAGACAGAAATACAATTGTAAGGTAAAGAGAGAGAGAGAGAGAGAGAGAGAGAGAGAGAGAGAGAGAGAGAGAGAGAGAGAGAGAGAGAGAGAGAGAGAGAGAGAATAAATATAGTCTTTATTTTCCAAGGGTTACAGAATAAGTATTCCAATACTTTTTTTCTTTTTTTTCTTAGTCCGACCCTTGCCCTGATTTGGGAATATCAAAACAACACAAAAAAAATTCAAAAGATAATAAAGGGGAAAATGACAATTACAAAAATGTTCCAGAAAAATCAGCAATTCCGACACCAAGTCAAGTCAAGTCAAGTCAAGTCAAGTCAAAATGATCTTTATTAAGGGTAAAAGATTAAGTTTACACAACTTTTTTTCATCCTGCCCTCACTAAAAAAAAAAATCATAAAATTGACTTCTAAAGCATTCAAAGACAAATATCAAACTTTGTTGAAAAACTCAAATAAATGAGGATTTTTTTTTTTTACAACAAATCTCTCAAGATAAAAAAAAACAAAAAAACAACAACACCCGAACCCAAGACAGTACAATATAAGCTCACGTCATACATACAAATGATAGAAATACAAAATAACATGGGCATGAATAACAACAAACTGCCAAATGTGAGGTAGTATCGAACAGAATCGTGGACTTACAGTTTGTCCATCAAATGTTTCTTCAAAAGCTTCTTAAACATTTGTTTAGATGGAACTGATTTCAGACAGGGAGGTAGGTTATTCCACAATGTTCTTCCTGAATATGCAAGGCTTGATTTATAGAGATTATTATGAGGAAGCAAGTTCCCAATTTCCTTTCTCCAGCATTCCAAGGCTGATAATCCAAGCCGTCAAAATTTGTCAAGATGTGCCCAGCCCAGTTATATATATATATATTTTTTTCCACATTATAAGGCCATGCACACTCCATCTTATTTCAATGGATTCTATTTACAAATTAAAGACACACAAGCACACAACCCGGGTTCGATTCCCGTTCCAGGGTTTTTTTTCCCTGGAGTTAACATCAGTGCTGGCTCCGCTCCCCCCCCCCCCCCCCCAAAAAAAAAAAAAACAAAAACAAAACCTTCCGATGAGACTATAAACCGAGGCCCCGTGTGCGAACGCACGCAGAACATCTTGCGCACACGTTAAATCCTGTTCCGCTTTCCTTAAGAGTAGGCCACTGTGTGCCGGTGGGAACAGATGACAAGATTTACAAAACTGCATGCACAGGGGACTGGATGTAAAAAAAAAATAAAAGCACATGAGTGCTTATTCCATTATCCTTGATAGAAAAGAATGAATAAACGGATTAAAGATAATAAAAAAAAAAACAAACATAGCTCAGGCATAAAAGCAGGCAGACATGTGAATCTGTTCATATCCTCCTCTTCTCTACCACCCCCCCCGCCCCCCCCCCCCCCCTCTCTCTCTCTCTCTCTCTCTCTCTCTCTCTCTCTCTCCTCCTCTCCTCTCTCTCTCTCTCTCTCTCTCTCCTCCCCCCCCCCCCCCCCCCTAGCCTTGCAAAATAATACAGCACTCTCTTGGTGCCGTGGGCTCTGCTCTGTTACTGTGAAAAAGTCGGGGTAGGACCGGACTCAACCGACCCTTTGTTGCATCTTGTCGAAACGCGCCTTATTCTTGGTGAGGTGTACGTTTTTCATTTATTTATTTATTCATTTATTCTTTTATATCGAGGATAGTGGAATAAGCACTCCTGTACTTTTTTTTTTTTTACATCCAGTTCCCGTGTGTATGCAGTTTTGTAAATCTTGTCATCTGTTCCCACCGGCACACGATGGCCTACTCTTACGAAAAGCGGAACATGATTTAGCATGTGCGCAAGATGTTCTGTGTGGGGTGCGTGTGTGTGTGTGTGTGCGCGTGCGCGCGTGTTTGCGTGTGCGCTTTTGTGTGTGTTTGTGGTGGCAACCCCCCCCCCCCCCCCCACCCCACCCCCACTGTGCTGTGATGCATTATCCTGGGGCATGTGACGTCATCCTTTGTCCACGTGACGTCATCGGCCGTGCGCCGTCATCCTGGGCCATGTGACGTCATCCTTCGCAATGTGACGTCATCCTGGGCCATGCGACGTCATCCATGGCCATGCCATGTGGAGTCCTCCTTAGCGATGTCGTAACGGGGCAGCATCCTCAGCAATATTACTGTCGTCCTCCTCCCGGTTATTTTCTTTTTCTGCCAAAATACACACATTACGATCAGCAGCATAATTATTCACTCAGCTTTCTTTTTTTGTTATGATCAGCAGCATAATAATTATTCACTCAGCTTTCTTTTTTTGTTACGATCAGCAGCATAATAATTCACTCAGCTTTCTTTTTTTTGTTACGATCAGCAGCATAATTATTATTCACTCAGCTTTCTTTTTGTTATGATCAGCAGCATAATTATTCACTCAGCTTTCTTTTTGTTATGATCAGCAGCATAATAATTATTCACTCAGCTTTCTTTTTTTGTTACGATCAGCAGCATAATTATTCACTCAGCTTTCTTTTTTTTTGTTACGATCAGCAGCATAATTATTCACTCAGCTTTCTTTTTGTGTTACGATCAGCAGCATAATAATTATTCACTCAGCTTTCTTTTTTTTTGTTAGGATCAGCAGCATAATAATTATTCACTCAGCTTTCTTGTTTTTGTTACGATCAGCAGCATAATAATTCACTCAGCTTTCTTTTTTTGTTACGATCAGCAGCATAATAATTATTCACTCAGCTTTCTTTTTTTTGTTACGATCAGCAGCATAGTCATTCATTCAACTTTCTTTTTTGTTCCTGGGCTGGAGAGAGCTCCGAAGTTCACCAATGGTAATACTTTGCATAGTTATGCCACTGATTTCGCCCACCACAAAGGCAGTCGCATCTCGACTTCAGGGATGTACTGTAACCCACAGAACGCCAACATGAGTTAAGGGATTTTTAACCTGTAGGTTTGATCTTCTGCCTGTGCATAAATATACGATGGGAATTAAAGCACTGGCAGGTCTGCACTTACAGTTAACCTGGGGGATCAAAAAGAACCCCCACCCTTACATCAGAGCAGCCAGTGCATTGGTCTTAACCATTTGGCTATAGCATCCATCCCTATACTTATGAAAACAGTGAGGTAATTACTTATGGATTTTTTTTTCCTGCGTACGCACATTATCTATATGATTGTAATCATTACCCTATAGAATACGCCCCCCCCCCCCCCCCTCCCCTCAAAAAAAAAAAAGAAAAAAAAGAAAAAAATGTTAATGTGCCTGTTTATTTTCCAGGGATAACGTTTTGTTTGTGATTTGTTTATGCCCCCCCCCCCCCAAAAAAAAAAAAAAAAAAAAAAAAAAAGAACTGAACATGAAAATGGTCAGCTAACTAAATGCACATCTGAAAGGACAGGAATTTTAAAAATTGCATCAATTTAACTAGATGAACAGCAAAACTGTCCTGCTGAACTTGCTGTTTGGGATGGTCAGAATGATACAACTATGTCACCGCACTGTCCCACACTTGTGTTGCAACCTTAAAGCAACTGACGTTAATGCAACAACAACAACAACAACAACAACAGCAACAACTCTAGCAATATTGATTTTCAACATTCCGCTTTTGTGGTTTTGTTGGGACTTTGTATACTAACTCTAACATTGACAAACAGAATGGCCATAATGTCTCACAACTAATTCTAATCCTTTCCAGAAAAAAAGGATGGGGGAAGGGCATAACCACAGTCTCATAACTACATGGTTTGTTTTCATCCTTCTCCTTGTTACGACAATTTTGGATTATATAGAAATTGTAAGTGAATGCCCTTTTTCTTTTCCTGCAACAAATTACCTTGGTTTAATCAACTGCTGATAGCCCACTTATCAGTAACCTATCAAAGCTGGGGCACTGTTTGACGTCGAATTATTAACATTGGTGCAAGGGAAATCACTCTCGACATGATATCTCTGAGAGTAACCCGATTTCACACTCTTAGTTCTGCACCACTGTTCTTTCTCTTTGTCATGCTCTTTGTCACATCTCCAAAAACTTGTTTCGGGTAAATTCGCATCGTCTGCTCTTTTAAATTAAATATGATAATTATGCGACAGTGGTATTGCTGGGCACAGTGACTGGTCAGAGCTAAAATGCTTCGCCAACTAGGAACACTGACAAACGAAAGGGAGGAAGCTGGCTGCAAAATCTTCAGTGCAGTGGCACCCCAACGATGGACTAGACTACAGGACAGATGAAAGTGACAGGTGATAAACTTGGTCGTGGTGCTTGGTTACCCACAACCAATGAAAATGGAACTGCAATGGTGAACCTGTTTGTGATTTTCTGAACTTGATACACAAGATAGGGCAATTGCTTGATTAATACAGGGGGGGGGGGGGGGGGGGGGGGGGGGGGGGGGGGGGGGGGGGGGGGGGGGGGGGGGGGGTGAGAAATATTTGGTAAAATATGGTTTAAAATCATGTTCGGTTTTTTAGTCGGTTTGGAGTCCTTCAGTCTAGCAGCTCATGTGGTGGGCGAAAGGAACTAAAGCTGCCAACAAATTAATTTAGATTGTTTAACTAAACAGGAAGAAGTAAAAACAAAGGGTAAAAACCTAACAAAAAACTAGATCTTGGCACCTAGCTTATATCAGTGACTCACAAAGTTTTAGCCTGGGCCAGAAAAGGAACAGAGGAAAATAATGTAATATTACCGCGTCTTGTCCTGGCAACTGACATCATAATATGGTGATGGATGGCATATCTGTTCTTTGACACTCGACTTCAGTCCTGGAGCTCCTGAAAGCAGTGAAGAAATCATCAGTGACAGGGAAAATGGTCACAGCTCTACTAGCTTAAACCGGATTTCATCTTATCACTAAAACAATAGGTTCACATGATTTCGATTTAGCTTTATAAGCTGAAAAGACTTTAACACTTCCTCTTCTGCTTTATACACTCAAATCTAATTGATTAATCTCCTCAATTTTAAAAAGAAAAAAATCCCGTGTACTAATTATTATATATCTTGTTTGATCGAGTAGCTTAAATCTAAAATGATTTGGTAACACTTTAAAAGCAAAAAAAGGATTTAATCTCAAATAAAAAACAAACAGCATTACCAAGTATTTTTTTTAATGTATCACATTATTTTATGTCTGCTCTATTAGCTTAGATTAATGATTTGATAGCGCTTTGAAAACAATTTCCATATTTACTCAAAAGATGCATTCTCTCTTTGGCTTTCACAGCCCAAAATCAACAAACATCTTGCCGCTTTCTTTAAACTACAGCCATGCCACTCTTCCAGAGAGAACTCCAGTTCATGTGGCTGCCACTGCACACGTGGCACTTGGTTCCATCCCCAAGCTCCTGAAAGCAAGGGAATCCCAATTAGTAACACTGGAAATTAACTCCGTTTTCAGTTGGATTTCTTGGGGCAAGCATTCCAATACTATTCCCATATTTTACAGAGAGACTGAATTAAGAATTGCTATTTACAAAGTGTGCCATAATGACCATTTACTTTATCAGCTCCGATTTCAATGATTTGATAATTATTTTGAAACAAGATCGAAATTTGTTTTCCAAAATTATTGGAAAGCAATCTTTTTTAGTTGATAAACCAATCTACAAATGTAGGCACACAGAGGAATTTTAGACGACCTTGGCTTACACTTTTCTTTTTCATCAACAATGCTGAATTCAAGGCGATTTAGGGAGAGAAAAAAAACCCTAACAGACGCTAGGGCACAGCAGTCAAGACTGACTTCAATTCCATAAATCTTTGTAGTTGTGGGTTCGAACCAAAGCAAAGTCTGGCAAATGAAGGGTAATCATTTTTATGATCTCACAGGTCAACTTAAGTGCATGCCTGCCAGTGCCCTCATTCCCTTTGTGTGTGTGTGTGTGTGTGTGTGTGTGTGTGTGTGTGTGTGTGTGTGTGTGTGTGTGTGTGTGTGTGTGTGTGTGTGTATGTCACGGCACAAAATCCCCAGCGTCCAAAAAGGACGAGGTTAGACTTTCTGCTGCAACTAGCTCGTTAAAAAAAATTCGTCCGGAAAAGGGGTGGCAGTCACAGCAATCTCCCAAAGCACAACTCAAAAGGCAAAAATAAACATTTACAAACAAGACGCTTTATTTCACTTTCATACACATTTAAACAATTCTAAGCTAACATGCCCCTTTTCCCCCCTCCGCCCTTCCTAACACCCCTAACCCTCTACACAAATATATGTAAAGAAGAAAAAGAAATAAATGAAAATAATACTCTCTCACACACACACACTCTCACAGATTGTTCACAATGGGGGGAAAAGGCATCAGGACGGGAAAATGTGGAGGAAACGTGGGGGGACACTCAACTTCTCAAAATGTCACAGAGCTGACGTTGAGACGCTGGACGCGTTGGACGTCAGAGTCCAGCTCAGGCTCGCAGCATGCTGTGAAAAGTCCCCGCTCCACTCGTCATCCTCTCTGCTACGATGGCCCGGAGAGGTCTGCTGGAATGCTGGGTGCGGTGTTCTGCCCGACACGCTGTCCAGACCCGAGGTCTGTCCCACCCGACATTCAGTCCCGTCTGCCCCAAAACACAAACGGCCCCTGCTGCCGCCTGCCCACACATAAAACAACAAGCTGTGGCAGGAATTAATATTTGGTCACATAATGAGTGTCAACCCCCCTCCATCCCTTGCCTTCCCTACCTTAACAATCCACAACAATTTCCATAATAACAATTTCCATAGTAACTCCTCCATGAGGTTACGACTATCAATCACTTCAAATAAGCTGTCAACAGACATACAAATAAACACGACATAACCTCTGACTGCACATATATTCCCACAGTCAGAGGAACAGGACGGATTACTGGGGTAGTGCTTCAATCAGACGACGCCGGTGAACCTGCGGTCCCCTCCAGTTTCAATCACCGCGACGGCCCGAAAACCCCAGAATCATAAAAAGAAACAAAAGAATGAAGCGCTGAAAATAAAGTCTTGGAACCAAATGGAATCTGCGTGTTCGGAAAACCTATCTTCTCTCTTCCCCCACCAAGGCAGAGTGCGAGAG
The DNA here is from genome assembly GCA_030674155.1 of Stramonita haemastoma. Lineage (NCBI taxonomy): Eukaryota > Metazoa > Mollusca > Gastropoda > Neogastropoda > Muricidae > Stramonita > Stramonita haemastoma. Next base: position 19,999,758 of record CM060347.1, on the reverse strand, counting down.
AAGAAACTATTGGAACCAAAACATAAAGTGGTGAAGTCGTGGGTTCGAAACCCCAGTGCAACACCCACTCACTCCAGTCGGCGGAATGAGTAAATAATTTAAACAAATAAGTTGCATGCATCCGAAAAAATGTTGGACACTTCCAAGTGTCAAAACCAAATAAAATAAATTCGATTTCTGCCACACGCTACATACCTCAAACAGCTCGTGTGGATAACATCGTCTTGTGCCGATCGCGGCACCACCACTCCTGCGTCGGCAAGGAGGTCTGTCTCTGCACCTTGGCTACCGAGCACAAGGTGTCGCCGGGGTGGCATCACGACAGGCAATATATGCCTTCTATCAGCTGAACTCAGGTGAGCTCTCACCCCGGTTTCGGCGGAAAACCCCGCCACGCACGGGCACCTCGTACGCGGCCACTCAGGGAGTTTTACGCATCGCTACACATCAACATGTTACATAAAAATCCCATGCGCACGCTAGCCTGCGCTCAGGGTTATGGATAACAATAAAAAACTAAAGTGGGGAGGGTGGAAAAGAAAAATGGTGTGGAGGTAAAGGACCTCCCGTCAGTCCCCTTAAAACCACACCTCTCCCTCCGTGTCCAGGGCGCTAGCCCTTCACCCTGGCGGTCAGGAGAGGTGTAAGTGGGGTGGTGAAGGGGTGTGAGGATTCGATCCTGGGTCGATTCGTGACAAAATATATATATATAAGAGAGAGAGAGAGAGAGAGAGAGAGAGAGAGAGAGAGAGAGAGAGAGAGAGAGAGAGAGAGAGAGAGAGAGAGAGAGAGAGAGAGAGAGAGGAGAGAGAACACACACACACACACACACATTTACAAAAGATCAAAATGTTATATGCACATTAAAGATCCCATACTTTCTGTCAGCATTCGCTGTGGTACGGAAACACAAACATACCTAGCACACATCCCCAAAGCCGGAATGCGGCCACCTTCATGGTGGACAAAAATAGTGGCATACGCAAAATCTCACCATTGATGAGCCTCAGAGCTGTAAGCCAAGACAACACACACACACACACACACACACACACACACACACACACACACACACACACACACACACATACACACACACACACACACATACACACACACACACACACACACACACACACACACACACACACACACACACACACACACACACGCACACGCACACGCACAAACATTAAAGTGGTTTGAAGAAGAATGCGTTGGTAGCTTTCTAAACCTGGGTCTTGATTCAGCTTTCATGCAGCCCAGGCAGGTTTGGGGAACTTGCGGCTGGGAAACTTCCCCTCATTCAGGGACTGGTGGCTGGTGAGTTCATTTTGGCGCAGGACTTGACCGATGCTGTTCTGGTGAGTTCACTTTGGCACAGGACCTGACCGATGCTGCTCTGGTGAGTTCACTTTGGCACAGGACCTGACCGATGCTGCTCTGGTGAGTTCACTTTGGCACAGAAACTGACCGGTGCTGTTCTGGTGTGTTCACTTTGGCGCAGGACCTGACCGGTGCTGTTCTGGTGTGTTCACTTTGGCACAGAAACTGACCGGTGCTGTTCTGGTGAGTTCACTTTGGCGCAGGACCTGACCGATGCTGCTCTGGTGAGTTCACTTTGGCACAGAAACTGACCGATGCTGCTCTGGTGTGTTCACTTTGGCACGGACCTGACTGGAGCTGTTCTGGTGAGTTCACTTTGGCACAGGACCTGACCGGTGCTGTTCTGGTGAGTTCACTTTGGCACAGGACCTGACCGATGCTGTTCTGGTGAGTTCACTTTGGCACAGGACCTGACCGATGCTGTTCTGGTGAGTTCACTTTGGCACAGGACCTGACTGGAGCTGTTCTGGTGAGTTCACTTTGGCACAGGACCTGACCGGTGCTGTTCTGGTGAGTTCACTTTGGCACAGGACCTGGCTGGAGCTGTTCTGGTGAGTTCACTTTGGCACAGGACCTGACCGGTGCTGTTCTGGTGTATTGAGTTTGGCACAGGCGATGCTGCTTGACTTATTGTGGGAGGACGGAATAGCCAAAGTGGTCAGAACATTGTGCTCGCAATTTGACGACCCAGGTTCGATTCCCGTTCGAGGGGATTTTTCCCCTGGAGTTAACATCAGTGCTGACTTCACTCTCCCACAAAGTCCTTGGATGAGACCATAAACCGAGGCCCCCGTGTGCGAACGCACGCAGAACGTCTTGCACACACATTAAATCCTGTTCTGCTTTTCGTATTTGCGAGGCCCATCTCATCTCCCTCGCTGCTTCACCTTCCCTGACCCTAAAGAGGGCAGGCACCCATTTACAGCTGGGTGAACTGGGAGACTGTGCTGAAGCCAAAGGCGCCCAAATGGTCACCCATCGACGCGTGATGCTGCTTAATTTAATTTTGACTTGGGGAAAGTGAGTGCTCTGACCACTGAGCTATCCCGTCTCCAATGATATAAACACTTATGTATGGCGTGCGTGTGTGTGTGTGTGTGTGTGTGTGCGCGCGCGCGCGCGCGCGCGCGTGTGTGTGTGTGTGTGTGTGTGTGTGTGTGTGTGTGTGTGTGATTTATTTATTTATTCTTTTATATCAAGGATAATGGAATAAGCGCTCATGTGCTTTTTCAGTTTTGTCAATTTTGTCATCTGTTTCCACAGCACACAATGGCATACTCTTCCCCAAAGCGGTACGGGATTTAACGTGTGCGCAAGATGTTCTCCGTGCGTTTGCACGCAGGGCCTTGGTTTATTAATCTCATCCAAAGGTCTTAGGGGGAGAGTGGAGTTTGCACTGATGTTAACTCCCCTCGAACGGGATTCGAACCGGGGTTGTCAAATTGCGAACGCAATGTTCTAACCAATAGGCTATCCCCCCTTCCGGTGTGTCAAGTCAAGTCAAAATGATTTTTATTGAGGGTAAAAGATTAAGTTTACACAACTTTTTTTCATCCTGCCCTCACAAAAAAAAAAATCATGTGTGTGTGTGTGTGTGTGTGTGTGCACGCGTGCGCGCGTGCAGGCGTACGCATACGTGCGTGTTTGTTGTGGTGTGGTTGTTCTGGCTTTGTTGTCTGTTTTTAGTTGAAATTTTTTTTTTATAAATACAATGGTATGAAATGTATGTATACACCATTAATTTCTTTCAAACTGAAACCAAAAAAAAGTCAACAAAACTGGAGCAACACACACACACACACACACACACACACACACACCACTACCTCCACCACCACTGAAACCAACATTAGGGTGTGAACTTTTAAGCGGGCACGGGCCGTTACTGGGCAACATTAGACATAGCCAAGAGAGAGAGAGTTCTATCCCTTCAATCAAGAACCGGAACTTTGGTGTTAGGCCTACTGTTAGGCTGCAGGCTTTCGTGTTTTTAAACATGAAGTAGTTTTCTCAGAAATAACGTAAGGCCGAGAACATCCATTCATGTAAGTGTCAATCTTTTGTTTGAACAACGGTTACAGGCCTTACTGCAGATGATTCGTCATTAGGTTATGGTTGTTGTTTTTTCTGGGGCGAGAAATACTGAACTGGTCACAGACCTCTATGATACTTTTTAATCTTTTTAAAATTTAGTTTATTCCTTTATATCGAGGATGATGGGTTAAGCACTCTTGTGCTTTTTTACATCCAGTCCCCGTGTGTATGCAGTTTTGTAAAAGTCATCTTTTCTTACCGGCACACGATAGCCTACTCTTACGAAAAGCGGAACAGGATTTAACGTGTGTGCAAGATGTTCTGCGTGCGTTCACACACGGGACCTCGGTTTATAGTATCATCCGAAGGACTTTTGGGGAGAGTGGAGTCAGCACTGATGTTAACTCCAGGAGAGGAGATACTGGAGGCATTAGTGTATTATTAATTAATTAAATTGATATCATTAATTAAATTGATTATATCATGGAGTTTGAGAAAAGCTTCACAGTATAAATAAATCACTACTATCATTATATGATAATGGTGGGTTTTTTTTTTTCAAAATTGTTCTTATCATAAGTATGATGATGCAGATAATGATATTGTTATCAGTAAATGAGTAATGGTACCTTATTGGCTTATGTCAGCATTAGTTGTAAGATTAACTAAGTAACAGATTAAGTACAGGGTTAGTACGACAATTAGGCACATACACTTTCACAAGCTACAGTCTAACTCAGTAGGCCTAGACATCATTACATTTTCTGCATGAAATCAATACTGCTGGTGCTGCTACTGTGCACAGTTTGATTTTGTTTGTTATAGTCAAATTATAGTCCTTTCCAGATTTCTCCGATATCAGGACTGTAGCCAGAAGCCAGAAAGTCGGAGTTCCCACGCTTCGGCAAGTTCTCCCACTTCAGCACCTCGGGCCACCCCAAAAATGTTACAATTTGTTTCTAAGCAACAAGATGAGATGAAACTCACTCCTTTTTTAAACAGTTTGATAATTGGTCATGTTGATTTATTTAGTAGTACTTACTGTGTCACTAAGTATCAATAGTACTCAGTAATAGAAGAAGTTGTAGTATGACAATATAATTTATTGTTTCACTTTTTAAAGCCTGTCAAATTACAATATGATATAGGGTTTGCTTAAAATTTGGCATTTTTATGCGTTCTCTGATTCCGTTTTAAAACTGATCTTGTTTTCTCTTTCCTCAGTTGATGATTTAAGTAGTACCTTTGACTGACTGAGATTTATGATATTAGAAATAATGAGTAAGTGATAATCATCATTGATTTTCATCATTAATTTTACTAGTATTAATGATACTATTAATGGAATGTTAATAACTTAATTGTGGTCTTGCTTATAAAATAGACAAAATTTATAATAACATAATATAAAACAATTTATGATATTATGATAATGTTATCATTCGTACATTACATTTACAGTGGATGACTTTTATTTCAACAGTATGATTTATGAAATTACACTATTGCTAGTGATATTAGTACTACATCAGTACATGGTTACATCAATTGGTGGTGGCATGTTTAAATGTACTAGTTATAGTACTATGATTAAATTTGATAGCAAAACATAAAAGTAATAATGATGAAAATGATAATGGTAATACTAATACAGTAACAGCAAAAATAAAAATGTTATTGCAGATGTATACAGGATAGAATTATTAAATATGATTGATACAAAATTTACAAACTATAAACGACACTTATTGTTTCACCTGAACAGCACCTAACATTACAAAATCAGAAAATGATAATTGGTGGTAGCTTGCTCTTAAAAAAAAAAAAAAATCCCTGCACCATAATTGCTATGTGTACTAAAATCACAATGTCAGCATGCGTGTACTACATACTTCACAGGAATTGAATAAATTTGTATTGATGGGGCTGTGTAAGTATTGTATACTCCATGAGAGAATATAACATGCAGTGCAAGGGAACAAACTAACAACAACAAAAATTGGTGATGGCAATGACCAAAGCTCTAGTACCAGTAATGACACATACCTCTCTCAGGACTTTTTTTGTGCAAAGGCAATAAATCATCAAAGTGTGCAACAGAACTTACAACTGTAAAAACAGAACACAGAACTTGTAAATCAAACAATTCTTTTGTGTGCATACTCATGTATAATACATGCATACTATGTACTATACATACACTGTGGTCAATGCAGAGCGCGATACATGACAGTTGACAGGGAGTATGATGATATCTAATGATCAAACAGGTTGGTGAAACTGAAAGCTAACCCCATCAGGAACAGCTCTGCACCAAGGACGTGTAGTGGTGGCTACAGATGAGTCAGGCCATGTCATCTGCACAGGAGGGTGCTGTTTGTGCTCTTGGAGATTTACCCTTAGACCAGCGACCAGAGCGACCAAGTGAGATTCATTTCTAAGTGTTTTCTGGGGGGGGGGTTCCCTTTTTTTTTTTTTTTAACCCCCGCCCCTCTACCCCCTCCCAATTCATATAGAGCAACTTAGTGAGATTCATTTCTAAGTGTTTTCTGGGGGTTTTTTCCCTTTAAAAAAAAAAAAAAAAAAAAAAATTACCCCCCCCCTCCCCCCTCCCCCCTCCCAATTGATATAGAGCGAGTAAGCGAGATTTATTTCTAAGTGTTTTCTGGGGTTTTTTTCCCTTTAAAAAAAAAAAACAAAAATTTTTTACCCCCCCCCCCCCACTACTACCCCCTCCCAATTCATATAGAGCGACTAAGTGAGATTAATTTCTGAGTGTTTTCTGGTGGGTTTTTTTCCCTTTTTTTTAACACCCCCCCCCCCCTACCCCCTCCCAATTCATATAGAGCAACTAAGTGAGATTTATTTCCAAGTGTTTTCTGGGGGGGTTCCCTTTTTTTTTTAACCCCCCTACCCCCTCCCAATTCATATAGAGCGACTAAGTGAGATTAATTTCTGAGTGTTTTCTGGTGGGGTTTTTTCCCTTTTTTTTTTTTTACCCCCCCCCCCCCCCCCCCCTATCCCCTCCCAATTCATATAGAGCGACCAAGTGAGATTTATTTCGGATTGTTTCCTGTTTTTTTCCCCTTTTTTTTAAAATCCCCCTCTTCCCCCTCCCAATTAGAGCGACCAAGTGAGATTTATTTCGGAGTGTTTTCTGGTTTTTTCCCCCTCCCAATTCATATTGAACTGAATAATAATGATTCAATAGTAGCAGAGATTTACTGGGAGTGTTGGAAGTGTGGTGTGTATGTCTTGTAATTTATATATTGTGTGTATTGATTACCAACTTGTTGAAACTTGTTTAAATAAATATCTTTTGCTTGAATATATATATATATATATATATATATGTGAGTGATTTTACAGTTTTATATCTTGTTGTATTTGGTTATGTTGTTTTACATCTTGTTGTGTTTGGTTATAAATATTGTTTTACATCTTGTTGCGTTTGGTTATAAATGTTGTTTTACATCTTGTTGCGTTTGGTTATAAATGTTGTTTTACATCTTGTTCAGTTCTTGTGTTTGGTTATGTTGTTTAATGTTTTACATCTTGTTGCGTTTGGTTATGTTGTTTTACATCTTGTGTTTGGTTATGTTGCTTTATATGTATGTATCTTGTTGTGTTTGGTTATGTTGTTTTACATCTTGTGTTTGGTTATGTTGTTTTACATCTTGTGTTTGGTTATGTTGTTTTACATCTTGTGTTTGGTTATGTTGCTTTATATGTATGCATTTTGTTGCGTTTGGTTATGTTGTTTTACATCTTGTGTTTGGTTATGTTGCTTTATATGTATGTATCTTGTTGTGTTTGGTTGTGTTGTTTTACATCTTGTGTTTGGTTATGTTGCTTTATATGTATGTATCTTGTTGCGTTTGGTTGTGTTGTTTTACATCTTGTGTTTGGTTATGTTGCTTTATATGTATCTTGTTGTGTTTGGTTATGTTGTTTTACATCTTGTGTTTGGTTATGTTGTTTAATGTTTTACATCTTGTTGTGTTTTGTTATGTTGCTTTATATATCTTGTTGCGTTTAGTTATGTTTTACATTTTGTTGTGTTTGGTTATGTTGTTTAATGTTTTACAAGACTGCATACACACGGGGACTGGATGAAAAAAAGCATGAGTGCTTATCCCATTATCCTCGATATAAAAGAATGAAATAAATTAAATAAATTAAATAAATAAATAACTTGGGGAGAGTGGGTGCTGTGACCGCTTAGCTGCTTGATTTCAATACAATAGTCTGTACTTTTTAATGAAAATAGGGTATTGGATATGAGAAAGTGTATTTTTTATTCTATGGCATGTTGTGCAACAAAGTTAGAGAGAGAGAGAGAGAGAGAGAGAGAGAGAGAGAGAGAGAGAGAGAGAGAGAGAGAGAGAGAGAGAGAGGCAGGCAGGCAGGCAGGCAGGCAGGCAGGCCAGGCCAGCCCAATTATTTTATTTGAGGATAATGAATAGGCACTTGTGTGCTTTTTTACATCCAGTCCCCGCCCTTATCAGGGATAAAATCAAGATTAAAAAAACAAACAAAAAAAACCTCTAAAACTATGCAATATTATAACAATAATGAAATACCAAGAACAAGAAACTATACCCAGTACCAAACAAGATACAAGAAATAAGGATATATATATATATATATAAGGTAATAAAAATAAAATGCACTCATTCAGAAAACGAAAATCAGAAATCACAATTTGATTTTGATTATAAAAAAAAAGCGCTAATAGATAAAGAAGAAACAAGAGAGCATAATGAGATAAACAACTGAAAACATCAATCCACCATCATCTATTGATAAGTCATATAAATCATACATTTTGATAAAAGGGAAAAAAAAAAACAACTAATATCCTTATTGGAGGGAAGGGGGGGGGGGGGGTGGCGAGAAATACTACCAATAAAAAATTTACATAAAACATCCCAGATGTTTAAAAAAATTAGCATGATATTTTTTTATAAATTGGATAATGATTCACACACACACACACACACACACACACACACACACACACACACACACACACACACACACTCACACACATACATTGACAGGTTCTCACACATATCATCAATAAACTTTATTCTAAGGGAAATATATGCCTTGAATTCTGAATAAAATCATATAACAACACAAGGGGAATCTATCCGCTGTAGGGCACATATTTTGAGATATATACACAAATACCCTTATCATTCTTATGATTACAGTCATAAAAATTATGTTCCTAATTATATCATATCATGATGGACATAGTTATTCAGTGGTGTTTTTTTTTTTTTTTTTTTTTTTTTTTTTTAAGGATCATTAGTTAAAAGTTTGCATAGAAATCAGTTACATTTGTCACACATGATTATCAAAATAGAGAGTACAAAATATGGATGATAAACATGTTTTATTATTTTTTTATGGTAAACAAATTTAGACAATAGGTGAGGCATTCAGTGAAAGAGAGAGAGAGAGAGAGAGAGAGAGAGAGAGAGAGAGAGAGAGAGAGTACATAGTGCATTCCAAATCAGGTTATATTGCGTATAATTTTCAACTGACCCACAATATTGTCAACAGCTCTCTCCGTGATTGTAAATGTAGGCTACAGATAAGGACAGTATGTTGAGACAATAGGTGAGACATTCAGTGATGGGAGAGAGAGAGGAGAGGAGAGAGAGAGAGAGAGAGAGAGAGAGAGAGAGGAGAGAGAGAGAGAGAGAGAGATGATGAGGAGTGTGTGTGTGTGTGTGTGTGTGTGCGCGCGCACACATGCACGTGTGTGTATGTGTGCACATGCATGTATGTGTATGTGTGAGCATGCATGTGTGTGTATACATGTGTGTGTGCTGTGGATTTGAAGGGTACGGGTTCAAAATGCTGCCTGATTGATGATTGAACACTGCTTGTCTGTTGGCAGATCCGGAGATTGAAGAGAAGGGAGGAAAAGGGCCTTGCAAGCTGGTGTACAAGTACCCTGCTGAAAAGACCGACCAGACGAAATGGTTCTTTGACGATACCCAGGATGGGTGAGACACCTGTGCTGAGTGGTATTAAAGATTATCATGAGGGTAATGATGATGGTGGTGGTGATGATGATGGTGATGGTGGTGGTGGTGGTGGTGGTGGTGGTGGTGGTGGTGGTGGTTTTGCTGTTGCTTTTGCTGATGATGATTATGATGGTGATGGCAATAATGGTGGTGGTAATAGTGGTGGTGGTAAAATAATGATGATGATGATGATGATAATGATGATGAAAACAACAATAGTAATAATGATGATGATAATGATGATGAAAACAATAGTAGTAATGATGATGATGATGATGATGATGATGATGATGATGATGATAATGAAAACAACAGTAGTAATAATGATGATGGTGGAAATGATGATAACAATGATGATAAAAATTGTATCAATCATAATCATAGTTGCGTACATTTCTTTGTTTTATTTTGTACACTTCAATGAGTT
>CM060347.1:19984867-19987367 GCA_030674155.1 Stramonita haemastoma | reverse complement strand
ATGAAGAGAAAAGGGGGGAGGGAGAAAAGGGGGGAGGGGGGCAAATGCCCCCTTTTTTTCATTTCAGGGGGCCCTTGGGCCCCCTTTTTTGAAATCCTAGAATCAACACTGTAATCTACTAACCACCCCATTACATATCCAATGTTATGAAGACCTGGTCTGACCTTTTTTCTCTCCAGGAAGGTGTACATCCGTTTTGAAGTTTGGAGGCAGGGGGCAGACAGGATGGCTTACTTGCACAAGTCCAGACCCTTCAGCAGCGAGCTAAACATCAGGGAGAACCTGCGCTGTAAGAAAGAGGTGAGAGAGTGTGTAGTGCAGTGTAGTGCAGTGTAGTGTGGTGTGGTGTGGTGTTGTTTTTTTTAAAATATATTTATTTAACCCTCTTGCATTCAGACTCTCTGAACACAAAACTGCTCCTGGATTTCACATTCCATCATGAAATCAGTCATTTAACCCTCTTGCATTCGGACTCTCTGAACACAAAACTGCTCCTAGATTTTGCATTCCATCACAAAATCGAGTCAGGCCACACATGCTCGATGGTCTTTTCCTCCTTCTAAGTACATAGGCTACCAGCAGCTATAATTACTTCCAGACACTCAACAGGGTTTCTCCTTCTAGCCTGATAGAGATTTAACATGTGGTAGCAATTAGTGATGGTCACAGCTTGATGGAAATCTACTGTGTGTAAATCCCGGCAAATCCAAAAGACTAGTGCCCAGACCATTACTCATGGTCTAATGGATGGGGAAAAAGTTTGGGGCCCAAACGGGATTTGAACTACCACACACTCTGACCCTGACTTTTCTCTTTCTAGGCAGGCGCGTTACCTCTGTAGTTACGTGTAGTGTAGTGGTGGTGGTGTGGGGTGGTGTGTGGTGTGGGGTAGAGTGTGTGGTTTGGTATGGTACGGTGTGGTGTGGTGTGGTGAGATGAGTAGGCCTAGGGTAGTGTGGTGTGGTGTGGTGTGTGATGTGGTGTGGTGTGGTCTGGTGGGGTGGGGTGGCTTGGGGTGGGGTGGCGTGCGGTGTGGTGTAGTGTAGTGTAGAGTAATGTGTAGTGTGGTGTATGGTGTGGTGTAATGAAGTGTGGTGTAGTGTAGTGTAATGTAGTGTAGTGTTGTATAGTGTAGTGTAGAGTTGTGTAGTGTAGTGAAGTGTAGTGTAGAGTAGAGTAGTGCGTATTTGTATGTATATATATATATATATATATATATATATATATATATATATATATATATATATATATATATATATATATATACACACACAATGTATATATATACACCATGTAAATTAATTGCCATGTGCTTTATTTTATATGAATTGATGGTCTAGAGGCCTGCCTAGAAAGCAAAAAGTCTGGGTCAAAGCGTGCAATGGTTTGATCACCGTTTGGCCCCCAAACTTTTCCCCCATCCATAAGACCCTGAGTGGTGGTCTGGATGATAGTCTATAGGATGAGACAATAAACCGAGGTCCCATGTGTTACACATCATTATTTAATATAATGCGCCTACATAGAAAATGAAAAAGTCCAGGTTTCAAGTGTGTGGTGGTTAGATCCCTGTTTGGGCCGGAAACTCCCCCCCCCCATCCACTAGATCATAAGTTGTGGTCTTTTGGATGAGATGATAAACCGAGAACCCATGTGCAATACTCATTTAGTGCACAGAAAATAACCCACGACAACGAGAGAGTTGTCCCTGGCCAAATTCTGTACAAGAAAGCCACTCTGATAAGGGAAACAAGTACAGTTGCAGACAGGAAAAAGAAAAAAAACATGAAGGGTGGCGCTGCTCTTGTGATGGCACACTCTCCCCCGGGGAGAGCAGCCCAAATTTCATGCAATGAAATCTGCTGTGACTTAAAGTGTTGTAAAAGTAGAGAAAAAAAGAGGAGTGTGTAGTGTATGGTGTTGTATTGCTGTGTTGTATTGTGTTGCAGTGTATTGTGTTGTGCTGTATTGTGTTGTATAATTTTCTATTGTGTTGTATCGTGTTGTATTGATTTGTATTGTGTTGTAGTGTAGTGTATACCACATTAAATCACAGCAGATTTCTCTGTACGAAATTCAGGCTGCTCTCCTTGCGGAGACTGTGTTGCCACAAGAGCAGCACTGACCCTGTTATTTTTTATTTATATATTTTTTTTTATCCTGTTTTGTATATATATATATATATATATATATATATATATATATATATATATATATATATATATATACATATATATATATATATATATATATATATATATACATACATATATATATATATATGGGCTACTGATATATATATTTGGAGTTGGCTGCTTTTCTACAGAATTTTTTTTCAGGGACAGCTCTGTTGCCTTGGTTCTTTTACATGCACTAAATGAGTATTGCACATGGGTACTTTACTACTACAACTTGGCTGAGTACCGTTAACACACTACATCCAGTCACCACCCAGTGGTGATGAGAGGATACAGGCCACTCTAACTGGTGAGTGGTGATC
>CM060347.1:19944867-19979867 GCA_030674155.1 Stramonita haemastoma | reverse complement strand
TATGTCGCTTTTTTCGAAAAAAAATATCATAGGGACATGAAAGAATACATGTTTAGGGTTCCATTTCCACAAAAACCCCAAATCATGAAAAATCTTGATTTTTCACGGAAATCCGACTCGTGTCTAGCCTTAAACAATATTACATTTTGCACAGTTTTGAAGTGGCAATTTGAGAAAAGTCTCAAAGTATGAATGATGATCTTCATTTTCTAAACCCACAGTAAACTTCAAACTACTTTTTTTTTTTTTTTTTTTTTTTTTGCTGCCTCATCTTCTGTGATGTTCCCATCCCTCTTTTCTCACGCCGCTCATTTCAATCTCTCCGCCACAGCCATACCCTGATTTGTTATGTCGCATCCTCAGGGTTGGAAGTCCACAGGGAGCCCATCAATATCAGGCCACTGTGGGGCCACCAGCCAGAGGGGCCCTGCACTGCTGTGGGTCACTTTGGTGGTGTTCAGTGGTGCCTGTTCTGAGCTAACATACGCAGGACACCACCTGCTAAGTCTCCTACTAACGACAGTATTAGCTCAGTCACGGAGCCAGACTGAGCGAGTCGCCTACGAGGGGGTGACCAACACAGTGTCCATCCAACAACCGTCCCCCAGGAACATGTAACCCCAAAGGCCTTGACATAAACTCACCACAGGCACGCTTCAAACTACTCTCTGTGCAGTAAGATGTGTCCTGTAAATCAGAAGGGGATGAAGGATGCTATTATTGGGAAGGGTTGAATTTTATTGAGAAATGCGAGTTCCCACACCTGTGCTTTGAGAAATGAGTAGGGTTTCTATTTTTTACTGCTTCCATTTTCGCCTTCTTCCTCCTTGTTTGTTGTTGGTTTTTTTGTTTTTATCTAACTTACGGAATGTTGTCATATCTTAAATGTGAGGAAATCTTAATCATGTAATTTGAAGTCTTATTTTCGTGAAAATCTGCGCTCAGTCACGATAATTATCAAGTGAAGGGTTTTTATATGCGTTCTTTAAATCATGCATTGATTCATCAACGCACTGTATAAATTTTAATGAACCTGAATGAAAAGTCAGTTGAACTTTTGATATTTTTAATATCATCAAAAGAAGAGTGGGCATACATATCTTGTTTTAATGAATTAGCCCTAGTTTTGGAGCCTTTGTAATGAGTTTTAATTGTAGATATATCTTTTTTTATTTGTTTATATGCATATTATATCCAGAACCTTGATAACTAACAAACTAGTTGGAATACCATGTGTAGGTAAATCTGTTGGGGTTTTTTTTGTGAAAAACAAACCAAGTGATTCTTACTCAAGTCATAAAAGGTTTGATGTACAATAAGTAAAAGGTAAAGATGTTCCATAAACTATGTTGTTGTAGGGGAGTGAGGCATCAAAGACCTCAGCTTCTCCAGGAGCCAGCATATTGAGGGCAGTGTCCATCTCCTCTCCCTCGCTGCTCTACCTTCCCTGACCCTAAAGAGGGCAGGTACCCATGGGCAGCTGGGTGAACTGGGGGACTGTACTGAAGCTAAGGTGCGCAAACGGTCACACATCCAACTGGTAACCATGCTTAATGCTGCTTAACATTGGCTGGGGGAAAGCGAGTGTTCTGACCACTGAGCTATCCCATCCCCTATGCACCCATGGGAAAAAAAAAGGAAAATAACAACCCATATTTAGCAAATATTGATGTATTGACCTATGAAAAGAAATATAAAGTAATGAAGATACCTAACATTATGTGCTGATTGTTCGCTGGTAGGGTGAAAAAAAAGCAAAACAAAGAACAAAACAGCCAGTATCTGGTTTGTTTGACTAAAAAAGGCTGTTACCAGTGTCCACTCATGCACACACACACACACACACACACACACACACACACACACACACACACACACACAGGTGCAGAACAAACACAATCAATATTGTCTAGAAAAGCAAACAGAAGAAAACACTGCCATGGATTGAGCATTGAGAGCAATAAAATTTAATTTGTATCTTTTTTTTTCGTTTTAACTGACGTACATTTTATGGGATAGCTCAGTGGTCAGAGCACTCGCTTTCCTCAAGCTAAGATTAAGCAGCATCCAGCATGGTTACCTAGTGGATGGGTGACTGTTTGTGCTCTTTGGCTTCAGTACAGTCCCCCAGTTCACCCAGCTGTAAATGGGTATCTGCCCTTTTTAGGGTCAGGGAAGGTAAAGCAGTGAGGGAGAGGAGATGGACGCCACCCTCAATATGCTGGCCCCCAGAGAAGCTGAGGTCTCTGATGCCTTGCTCTCCTACAACTATGTAATTTATGGGGCACCTTTACCTTGTACTTTTTCCTGACATTTTAGGTTACTGAGATTAAGGATGTAGCACTGAACTACTGTGGTTTCCCTTTTGGGAAAGCTGTCTGCCCAGTAAGAGCTAATGGTTGTATAGATAGATGATGTGTACGGATACAATATGAAGTCACAGGAGATGTTGGTTAAGACAAATGACAGGTTCTCTATCACTGAGTTGCTAAGACCATTCAACTTCAATCCCATGGGTCCATGAATTCATGGGTTTGACTGCGGTACTTGGTTTATTGAACAAACATCTCCAAATTCGGAATGCGGCTACCTTCATGGTAAGCATAACAGTCCTCACACACAGAAATCTCACCATTGGTGAACCTCGGAGCTCTAGCCAAGGACTGAACAAAGTAAAATAAAAAGTTAAAACTGATCTTTTTTTCTTTTTTTTTCCTTTAAAATTTTTTTTTTTTTTTAAAAGGAAATTACGTGTACAGGTAGTAAGGATATTATTTTTCTGCAGAAAAAAATGTCTCAGACTGTTTTGAAGAATCTGTAAGCCATTTGATAATTGATTTTGAGAAGAAATAATGGTAGTATCACTGTGGTGTCTAATTAACAGCGTAATGAACAATATTTTTGTCTGCAGTGTGTGTGTGTGTGTGTGTGGGGGTGGGTGGGTTTTTTTGGAGTTTTTTTTTTTTCTCTATCATGATTTTTATACAAAGGAGATGGATGACTGGTTTTTATCCCACTTTCAATTAGTGACACAATATTTCAAGATGATTGAAGTTTTTGTGAAATTTCATGATTTTCTTTTTGTGTGGGTTTTTTATTGGTTTTTTTTTGTTCCTTTGTTGTTGATTTTTTTTTTTTTTTTTTTTGGGGGGGGCAACTATTTGTTTTGAATACAATATTTACATAAATTCTTTGAGAAATGTTTTTGAATTTTATTTATGTACTCAAAATACAGTGCTTTAAAAAGAGTGTGTGTTTGTGCATATGAGTGTGTGTGTGGTGTGTGTGTGTGTGGGGTGTGTGTGTGTGTGTGTGTGTGTGTGTGTGTGTGTGGTGTGTGTGTGTGGGGTGTGTGTGTGTGTGTGTGTGTGTGTGTGTGTGTGTGTGTGTGTGTGTGTGTGTGTGTGTGGTGGGGGTGATGTGAGTGTTCACTTTTCCTTGGTGTAAATATTTTGTCTGCTGAGTTTATCAGTAACATGTTCTTACAGCCCATTACAGGCACTGGCAGGTCTGCCTTCAAATTGACCTGGAAGGTAGAATATGACTATAAACTGAACTATAAACTGAGATCCATCCAGTGAACCACAAACAACCTCTTATGCACATAATTATTGAACCACCTCCTCCGACCCCCCCCCCCCCCCCCCAACACACCCATCTTTTGTAGAAGAGTTAAGTGGACAATAGCTGTTTAGTATGGATGACATAGAAACATACCCAGCATGCTACCTGAGACCGGGAGAGAGATGGGCTCCTCCAGGTTCATCTTGGCTTGACAGTTTCACTGCTGTAAGGTAAAGGTGTCCCATAACCTATGTGGTTGTATGGGAGCGAGGCGTCAGAGACCTCAGCTGTTCTAGGGGCCAGCATATTGAGGGGGGCGCCCATCTCCTCTCCCTCGCTGCTTTACCTTCCCTGACCCTAAAGAGGGCAGGTACCCATTTACAGCTGGTGGAACTGTACTGAAGCCAAGGCGTGCGAACGGTCACCCATCCAATTGGTAACCACGCTCGATGCTGCTGTTAACATTGGCCTGGGAAAGCAAATGCTCCCAACACTGGACTATCCTGTCCTCTCTAAGGGGGAAAAAAGTATTGAATGGGGTTTGAACCTGGGATTGTAGATCACGAGCGAAATGCGCGATACTCAAACCACTAGGCCATCCTTTAGTGGGATAGGAAGGGCTAGAGAAAAGATGATATGAAGTAGCCTATGCACATAATGTACAGAAGCACTTTATTTATTTATTCATTCTTTTATTTATTTATCTATTCTTTTACATCAAGGATAATGGAATAAGCACTCGTATGCTTTTGTACATCCAGTCCCCGTGTGTATGCAGGTTTGTAAATCTTGTCATCTGTTCCCACCGGCACATGATGACCTACTCTTACGAAAGGCGGAACAGGATTTAATGTTTGCGCAAGATGTTCTGCGTGCCTTCACACATAGGGAGAAACGTAGCGCCATTCTCACACACACACACACACACACACACACACACACACACACACACACACACCTCCTCTCTCTCTCTCTCTCTCTCTCTCTCTCTCTCTCTCTCTCTCTCTCTCTCTCTCTCTCTCTCTCTCTCTCTCTCTCTCTCTCTCTCACACACATCTCACATCTCTCTCTCTCTCTCTCTCTCTCTCTCTCTCTCTCTCTCTCTCCTTCACACACACACACACACACACACACACACGCACGCACACACACACACACACACACGCACACACACACACCACACACACGCACACACACACACCATCAACGACAAACAACACTGCATTGTGCACACACACACTCGTTTATTTTTTTTCCCCAACTGCTCTTTTGTCACAATTATGAATAAAGGCAACTGGCAATTTGTACATGTTGTAGCCTACACACAAGGGAAGAGAGGTTTCAGACTAGATAAAAAGATTTAAAAAATGAAACCAAAAAAACAACAACCCCCAGAAGTGTTTTTAACGTCCCCTCCAGTTTACTCAGCCTGCAAGCTTCTCGACAATCTATATTTTGTTTATTTTTTTTTTTTTATTAATGTATCTACTTATTTAATTAATTATCTATTCATTTACTTTATGTATTTATACATTTATTCTTTTATTTCGAGGAAAATGGAATAAGCACTCGTGTGCTTTAAAAAAAAAATTAAATCCGGTCCCCATATGTATGTATTTTTGTAAGTTTAGTCATCCGTTCCCACCGGCACACAATGGCCTACTCTTCCGAATAGCCGAACGGGTTTTAACGTGCGCGCAAGATGTTCCGCGTGCATTCGCACACAGGGCTTCGGTTTATAGTCTCATCCGAAGGATTTTTATTTTTTATAGGGGGTTGGGGGGGGAGAGGAGTGGATTCGGCACTGATGCTAACTCCTAAGGAAAAATCCTCTTGAACGAGAATCAAACCCAGGTCAGCAGATCACCAGTGCATCACTCTTAACACTCTAACCACCAGGCTATCCCATTTCCCCCCATAATCATTTAACCAAGCAACAAGCAACCAGCCAACTGAAATTTGTTGCTGTTTACGTCGTCATTATCAGGGTTATGACACAACAATTTTTTTTTTTTGGGGGGGTGGGTGGGTGGAGGGGGAGGTCAATACAACTGAAATGAACAGAATATTAAAGAAAGGCGTTTGACCTGAAATAACTACATCAATACAGTTTTGAAAAAAGCCATAATGTGTACACATTCAGTAGAAAGATGAACCATTTGAGATTTGACTTCATAAAGTATCAGCCTAAGATGAAAAAAAAAGAGAAAAAAAGATCCACACCATTATAGTAGATCTAAAGGACTATAATTATATAGATCATGGTAATCTGCAATCACACAGTGGGGGGGGGGAGGGGAGGGGGGGGGGGGGGGCTACACTCTAGACCTGGCCATTAGAAAGTCAAGCCACAGATTGCAATACTCTTGACATTCCATACATGTATATAATTATAATTATATAGATCATGGTAATCTGCAATCACAGTGGGGGGGGGGGGGGGCTACACACTAGACCTGGCCATTAGAAAGTCAAGCCACAGATTGCAATACTCTTGACATTCCATACATGTATATAATTATAATTATATAGATCATGGTAATCTGCAATCACAGTGGAGGGGGGGGGGGGGGGGGGGGGGGGGGGGGCTACACACTAGACCTGGCCATTAGAAAGTCAAGCCACAGATTGCAATACTCTTGACATTCCATACATGTACGCTCCAAAGCGCTCAAATCCAGTATAACCCAGTCAAGGGCCCAGTGCTAAAAATTACCCCCTTCCTTTTCACTCAAGTCCAAGTGCGGTCAGTTTCTGCTATGATTAGCACCTGCTGGGATGGGGTGGACAACAGCTGAGAGGAGCTGAAAGTGGGGGGGGGGGGGGGGGGGAAACAGACACCTGTGTCTCTGACCTTGTAAACGTAACACATTATTTTTGTTAAATGATTCATGATAAAAAAACAACAAAAAACCCCAACTCACGCTATCAACATTCCATAATAATAAGCTGTAATTTTGTGAACCAAACACATTTTTTGTTGTTGATATGATTCTCTAACCATAATGATGATATAATAATGATAATGACAATATGATGATAATAATAATAATAATGGTGATGATAATGAAATATTGATAATAATAATGATAATGATGATATAATAATAATGGTGATGATAATGATATACGTGAGCTTCTCTTAATTGATCTACAACACGTGGCCTTTGTCCTCCACTCTCCTTCTAACTCACTCACTCTCTTGTGAGGTTCTCAAGAACTTTTTGGAACCAGAATATAAAAAAAATGAAAAAAGCAAAGCTTTTTGGGTATTATACATGAAAACAGACTCTTAACTATTCAGCCACAATGATCCAGAAACTGAAAAAAAAAAAAAAAAAAAACATCGCCTCTCTTTTTTTTTTTTTTTTTTTTTTTTTTTTAAATAAATGTTTCACACCGTGGTGACCGTCTGAGATTTGCGACTGCTGTCTGATATGTCTGGGGAGCCTGTGTCGGAAAGAGGGGATGAGGAGGCCAACGAGTTGGGGGAGGGGGAGGTGGTGGTGGTGGTGGTGGTGGTGATGATGCGGGGAGGAACTGGGTGACCTCCCCCTCCCCCGCAAATCGCGGAGGAAGGAGGAGGAGATAAGGCAGCAGAGGGAAGACCCCCCTCCACCTCCCCCCTCTCCTCCTGCTCCTGCTCCCCCTCCTGCTCCTCCTCCTCCTCCACCACCTCTTCAATGATGGGGTGAGGGGGTGGTGGTGGTGGTAGGGGTTGAGAAGACTCCAACGCCAGCATCCTTCCAAGAGGGTGAGACGCCCCCCCTGAAGACCCTAGTACAGAACCGTCCTGGTAAGAAGAAGAAGAAGAACTCTCTGCCGTCACCCCTCTGCCCCTACCACTACTGCTGTTGCTGTTGCTGTTGCTGTTGTTGTTGTTGCTGGTCAAGAAAGAAGAAGCAGAAGCAGCAACCTGCGTCCCTTGCGCCAGCGGATGCTCCTCCAGAACAATCTTCTGCCCGGACAGTCGTACGCCCTCCACGATCCCCGTGGTTTTGATGATGGCGTAGTAGGTTTTGCTATCCTCGCCTAGAGGTTCCTCGAATAGCTGTACGGCATTTCTGTAGTCCTGGAAGACCAGCTTGAGGTTCTCGATGATCTTGGTCCAGCGCCAGTCTCCGGCTTTGGTTTTCTTGTGACGGACCGTGGCTGGAGCCCCGCCCATAGGCATGGACATCTTGGTTACTACCTTGAAGTTGTAGGACACTGGGGCTTCCGACAGTAGCACCTGAGCATACAAAGGGGTTGTGTGTGTGTTGTGTGTGTGTGTGGTGTGGTGTGTGTGTGGTGTGTGTGTGTGTGTGTGTGTGTGTGTGTGTGTGTGGTGTTTTAAAGGTGGAACATTTGTTTATTCATTTATTTATTAGTTTTATTCTTTAAAAAAAAAAAAATATGTATGGTTTTTTTCTCCTCTCTCTCTCTCTCTCTCTCTCTCTCTCTCTCTCTCTCTCTCTCTCTCTCTCTCTCTCTCTCTCTCTCTCTCTCTTCTGTCTGTTCTGTCTATTCTTGCATGAACAGAGAGAGAGAGCAGAATGGAGGGAACTGGTTGTCAAATCTTCAGGGGTGTTCCCACGGTCGCCAGACTAAGGGAGGGATAGATAGATAGATAGATAGATAGATAGATAGATAGATAGATAGATAGATAGATAGATAGATAGATAGATAGATAGATAGATAGATAGATAGATATGATAGATGATAGATTTATTGATTTATTGATTGATTGATTTATTTATTCTTTTATATCGAGGATAGTGGAATAAGAACTCCTGTGCTTTTTTACATCCAGTCCCCGTGTGTATGCAGTTTTGTCAATCTTGTCATCTGTTCATGCCATGAACAAGTTTACAATACAAAATTATCTTATGGCGACGACGTCTTTCTTCCAAGGATATAAACTCAGACTCAGTATAAAGTTTCTTGTGGCTTGTCCCTCTCACAGTACCAACAATAGTTCTGAGAGCATCAAGATGTAGATTTTCTAAGTCATTTGCTAATTTCTGACTACAGCTGTCCCAGACAACATCCGAAAAATCAAAATTAGGCTAATAAATGATTTATACATAACTTCTAATGATCTATGACTAAGCCGATATTTAAAAGAACGAAGACAAGCAATAAGAACACATTTCGAAATAACAGAATTTATATGTAAGTCCCATTTAAAGTTGTTTTGAGTAATAACCCTTAGGTGCTTATGATAATCTGTTTCTTGTAACGTTACATCAGCAAATTTAAGAGGGAATGTTTGTACTAGATTTGGGTTCAAATTGTCAAAAGTTCAGTTTTAGGAGGGTTGAATTTAGTTTTCCATCTAGAAGCCCACTCAGTAACTTTTTTAAGATCAAAGTTTAGTATTTCTGTTCTGGTGTGGTTGTTTTCTAAGCCTAGATACATGCTAGTGTCATCTGCAGATAGTTTAACCTCTGCCTGAATATTATCGACAATGTCATTGATATAAATCAGAAATAATAGAGGTCCAAGCACAGAGCCCTGTGGAACGTCAGCTGAAAGAGGGAGATAAGGTGACTTACTTCCCTTCAGAACAACTGCCTGGGTGCGGTCTTTTAAGTAATCAGTAAGCCAAGCGAGCAGTTGACCTCCAATACCCAGAGCAGATAGTTTGCAGAGTAGTGCATGGTGCCAGACTTTATTGAAAGCCTTTGAAACATCAAAGAAAATCGCTTGTACTGTAGTTTTAGAATCCAAAAATTTACAAAAGTCATCATAAATACTCAAAAGTTGATAGGTAGTTGAGTCAGCAGGAATAAAGCCAGACTGGGCAGGTGTTAACAAGTTATTTGTCACTAAGTCGTAAAAATATGTTTTTGCACACATTTTTCCATCACCTTGCCCACGCAGCTCAAAAGGGAAATAGGACGATAATTTTCACATTTCTGTTTGTCACCTTTTTTAAAGACAGGCGTAACATGAGCCAGCTTCCAGATGAATGGGCATCTACCCTCTGCTAGTGAATGATTAAAGAGACAGTAGCACAGAGGTCCTGAAAGAACATATGCTGCAGCTTTTAATATCTTATTATGCACTAAATCTGGGCCGACAGCTTTTTTTAACATCTAGATCTTTTAAAAAGCCAATCACCACATCCTTTGTTACTTTATTATAATAAACGGGCTAGCTAGACTATTACATTCATGTATAGTAGGAACATCGTCATCTCCATTTTCGATGTACACTGTTTGACAAAGTATTGATAAAAAAAATGGCCTCATCAAATGAACTATAATACACCTGACCACTATCTTCAATAGGAGGAATTTCATCCTGAGGCATTCCCTTTTTAGTATAAATGTTTTAACTAGCTTCCACCAGTCCTTAGACCCAAAGCGATCAGGGGAAGAAACACGACTGTCTAAATCTGCAATATATTCTGCTTTTCACTGCCTGATAACTGTAGTTAGATTATTTCGAGACTGGCGAAATGACGCCCAAGACTGGTTAGTGTTCAAAGATTTTGCTGTTTTATGAATTTTGTTTTTCTGTTTTACTAGTCTTTTAATTTCGGTATTTATCCATGGTGCATCTTTTTCATTGATTGTAATTTCTTTTACAGGCATACATAACCTAGCCACATGCATAATCACAACACAATTAACACAACACACCAGACCTACACCACACCACACCACACACACCACAAAACACAACACCACACCCAAACCACACCTACACCACACCTACACCACATCACAAACACCACATCACACAACACCTACACCACATCACATCAAACACAAAATTACACTACTACAAACACATACAACAAAAAGCACTCATCAAAACAAAACACACTGCCCAACCAAAGACATTCACTAGCATCCACTTCATATACAATGTTTAACACCACACACACCAACACAAAACACACCTAAACACTGAATAATCCACACATCTATAACATAATATTCAACGCACAAACCCCAACTTTAATTCACAACACCTAAACTACACTCAACTACACTACTTACCACACTAACAATCTACACCTACACACACCACCTTACATACACACACACACAACTACACACACTCACCACACCTACCTACCACACCTACACCACACCTACACCACACACACCACACCAACCACACCTACACCACCACCTACACACACCACCACCACACTACACACAACACACACACCTACACCACACCACACACCAACACACCACACTACACCACACCACACCACACCTACACCACACAACACCACACCACACACACCTACACCAACTACACCACACCACACCACACACACAACCCTACACCACACACCAACACACACACTACACCACACCTACACCACCACACCACACCACACCACACCTACACCACACACACACACACACCTACACACACACCTACACCACCTACACCACACCTACACCACACCTACCACCTACACCACACTACACCACACACCTACACCACACTACACCACACCACACCACACCCACACCACACCTACACCACACCACACAACACACAACACCACCCACACTACACCCACACCACACTACCAAACCACACCACACCACACAACACCACAACACACCACAATACACCACACACAAATAACCACAACACATCGCACCTACACCACACCTACACCACACCTACACCACACCTACACCACACCTACACCACACCCACACCTACACCACACCTACACCTACACCACACCACCACACCACACCAACCTAACCACCACACCACACCACTACATACACCACACCAACACCACACCTACACACAACACCACACCTACACCCACACCACACTCACACCACACACCACAACACCACACAAACTTACTACACCTCATACAACCTATGCACCCTACACCACACCTAACCACACCTACACCACACCTACACCACACCTACACCTACACCCACACCTACACCACACCTACACACACACCACACACAACCCACCTACCCTCACACCCAACAGACACCTACTTCACACTACACCACACCTACACCACACCTAACCCACACCTACACCACACCTACACCCAACAACACACACACCTACACACACCACACCACAACCCTACACCACACTACACACACTCTACTCACCACTACACCACACCTAACCCACACCTACACCACACCTAACCAACACACCCCTAACCCACACCTACACATACACACACCTAACACACCACACAATTCACTCCTCTCAGCTCACCTTGGCAGTACAGGAGGCTCTTCTCACTTCACCACCTACACCACACCTACACCACACCTACACCCACACCTACACCACACCTACCCACACCCACACCCACACACAACACAAACACACCACACACACACCACCAATCACCACACAACAACCACACACCAACACCACACACACACACATCCCGGTACACCTACACCACACCCTACCACCACTAACCACACCTACACACACTACACCCACACCCACACACCTACACCTACACCCACACACCCCACCACACCTACACACCACCCACCACACCATACACACCACCACAACAAAATTTACCTTCCTCTCAGCTTACCTTGGCAGTACAGGAGGCTCTTTGCTTCACACCTAACCACACCTACACCACACCTACACCACACCTACACCACACCTACACCACAACACAACACACCACACCTACACCACAACCACACCACACCACACACCACACCAAAACACCACACCAAACCAGACCCAACCCACACCTACACCACACCAAAACACACCACAACACACCACAATACAACACACACCACACACACACACAACACACCACACACACCACACCTACACCTACACCACACCTACACCACCCACACAATTTACCTACCCTCACTCACTTGGCAGTAAGGAGGCTTTTTCTTCACACTACACCACACTAACCACACACACCACACCACCCACACCTTACACACACCCACACACCTACTCACCCATACACCACACACAACACTACACACCACCCACACAATTACCTCCCTCACTTACCTTGGCAGTACAGGAGGCTTTCCTTCACACCTACACACACTAACCACACCTACACACCACACCACACCTACACCCTACACACCTACACCACACCTACACCACACCTACCCACTTACACCCACCACACACACCACCCTACACTACACCAAACTACACCACACCTACACCACACCAACACACCACATGCAACAACACCTACACACACACCACTACCACACCACACCACACCTACACCACACCTAACACACCTAACACACACACCACACTACACCACACCAAACAACACAACACCATACACACAACACACTACACACACACAACCACACAACTCACCACCCCACACCACACCTACACCACACACACTAACCACACCACACACACCACACCTACACCACACCACACACACAACACCAACCTACACCACACCACACCACACCACACCACACCTACACCACACCTACACCACACCACACCACACCACACCACACACACACACACACACACACCTACACCTACACCTACACCACACCACAACACACACACACACCACACCTACACCACACCACACCTACACCTACACCACACCTACACCACAACACCTACACCACACCTACACCACACCTACACACACCACACCACACCTACACCTACACCACACCACACCCACACCACACCACACCCACACCTACACCACACCTACACCACACCACACCACACCTAACCCACCTAACCTACCTACACCACACACAACCCACACCTACGCCTAACCACACCTAACCCACACCTACACCACAACCTACACCACACCTAACCACACCAAACACACCAACAACAATCCACATACAACCACAACACAACGACACACCAACCACACACACCACCACACACACCTACATCACCACACCACACCTACACCACACCAAACACCACAAACCTACACCACACTACCACACACACACCCACACCTACACCACACCAAAACACACCACTAAAACACAATACAACACCTAACACACTACACACACACCACACCCACACCCCACACCTAACCACACCTACACCCTACACCACAACACACTAACCACACCTACACCACACCAACCCACACCTACACCACACCTAATCCACCAACACACAACCACACACACCACAACCTAAACACAAACAACACAACACACCACTACACACACCTACACACACAACTACACCACAACTACACCACCACCACACAATTCACCTCCCTCTCAGCTCACCTTGGCAGTACAGGAGGCTCTCTCCTTCACGGTGATCTCACTACTGGCTGTCCACGTCAGCGTCTCCTCGATGACCCCCCCGTCGACTTGCTGACGTTGAGGCGCATGTCCACCTCTCCCCCCGCCTTCCCCTCCGCCACCTCCTTGGGCAACCCCAGGGAGAATTGACCTTGCCGCCCACGGTGAAGCCTTTCTGGAAAGTCACGTTCAAGGACGCTTTGCGGGTCTTCTCGAAGCGAAAGCTGTACGTCTGATCCTTGGTGGTGCTGTTGGTGAAATCCGTGCTCAGGGCTAGCACGTGGTTGCAAGAGAGCAGCGGGTTGTCCTTGACCTTTTGACCCACGTGGGTCATGTTCTGGGTCAAGGTCGAGGGTTTGGGGGCGAACTCGGGCGGGAGGGTGATGGGTCTGGGTTCCACGAGGTCCTTGACCTTGTCGAAGTGGAAGTAGTTCATGGGTACCTCTACCAGTAGTCTCTCCGACGGAGACACAGTTTCTGCAGTGGGGTCCTGAAAGATTTAAACAAAAAAAAAATCGCAACACGTCAGTTTCTCCTTGTGATCACTTCACTGGTTACCTGTCGCACAAAGGGTAGGTAGAAGATTCATACCCTCTGTATGCCTTAGAATCTATTCTTTGGAGTTTTTTTTAAAGTAAATAATTGGCAGCATGAAAAAGACTTGGCCATATTATGACAATTTGGAGCGTACAAGTGACATAGGACAAACATTTTAGAGTGAAGTTACCTTGTCCCCAGGACTGGTTTTTTTTTTTAACCATTTTAAGAAAATTAATGCACTTCCTTGCTTTTGTTAAAATGTATCCAATATGAGCATCAAAGTTAATTTTGATGTCAGCTGAATGCCTAAAAATTTGATGGTATTTTTATACTGGATTGGCTCCCCTCCAATCGTAAACTGTGGAGATGTCTCTGGATTGCTGCCATTGTTAAAAAGCATAATGCGCGGTGTTTTGTAGATAATGTCTGACCGTTTTCAAATATATATTTTATGTAAATCATCTAGCTCTTTTTGATATACTTTTTTTGCATAGTTTATCATCCTCTTTGTTGAATTTCGCTTCATAGTGACATTCATCTATATACATGTCATCAGCGCGCGCGCGCGCGCGCGCGCGCGGTGTGTGTGTGTGTGTGTGTATGTATGTGTGTGTGTCTGTATGTGTGTATGTATGTGTGTCTATGTCTGTGTCTGTGTCTGTATCCGTGTGTTTGTGTGTCTGTGTCTGCGTGTGTAAGTAAATGAATAATTTGTTTATCTTTAATAAGCACTCATGTGCCTTTTTGCATCAAATCCCCATGTGTATGCAGTTTTGCGAATCTTGTCATCTGTTCCCACCGGCACACAATGGCCTACTTTTAAGAAAAGCGAAATAGGATTTAACGTGTGCTCAGGATGTACAGACAAAGAAGCATTGTTGGTCTGGTGAATCTGTGCTCTACAGGCCACCATCACCATCACCACCATCATCATCATCTAATCACCACCATCACCATCACCACCACCTCCATCATCATCATCATCATCATCATCATCATCATCATCATCATCATCATCATCCCAGCATCACCACCACCACCACCACCACCACCACCACCACCACCACCACCACCATTTTACCACCACTACCACCACCACCACCACTACCACCACCACCATCCTCCTCCTCCTCGTCATCATCATCATCATCATCATATCATCATCATCATCATCATCATCATCATCATCATCATCATCATCATCACCCACCATCATCACCACCATCATCATCATCGCCATTTCACAATTATTAATGCGCCACATTAACCTACCTGCTCTCTTTAAACTCTTTCCAGACAAAGTCCTGGAGGATTTGTTCCACGTCCAGAATAAAGTTAGCTCCCTTGTCGGGGGTGTCACGTGATGACCAGCAACACGCCATGTTGGTCAGCTTGACTCTCATCCAATCACAGCCCTGCACACATCGTTATCGCTTTAGGTTTTGACACGTGTCATCCATAGTGTTCATTTTATACCGCGCGGGCCACAGTCCATCATGCTAGTGGTAAGAAACTCGCGTAGAGCATGGCAGCAGAGACTTCTCAGAGGAGAAACCCCCTTCAAACAAGTGTTTCGGGCCTTCAATCTTCCTTACACTCTAGGGAGGTCGGCCTACATCCAGTTCATGACTCGGATGTTTGTTTGTTTGTTTGTTTTAGTCGAATTATAGTCCTTTCCAGATTTCTCCGATATCAGGACTGTAGTCAGAAGCCAGAAAGTCGGATGTCTCTCTGCTGCCCCTTTATGTATGTGATGAATTAAGACTCGGATTCGAACCCATCATCTCTGGATATGTACACTTTTTTTTTTTTTTTTTTTTTGGGGGGGGGGGGATTAGCCACCTATGGTTACCCATCCAAGTCCTGGATGAGCTTGGCGCTGCTTAACCTTCAGTTAATTGGGCGAGCACTCTGCCAACTGAGCTGGGGGGCCTCTCAATATTATGGGGTCACCTAAGCCTTATGTAGTTCACTTTTGTTCCTCCTTGACCAGATCCAACTTGAACATCTCTCAGCTGCTTCTGTCATGGCTTTCATGGCTCTGGTTTTTTCAACCTCTACACTCTATCAAAACGCTTTCTTGAATTGAAGTCGGTGAAATTGTAGAAGAAATTCTGTTGGTGCTGAAGATGTTTCTCAGTTTGACATCTGTTAGGCTGTACTCTTTCTTTCCAGGTTTGAAGACAGCTCTCTCTCTCTCTCTCTCTCTCTCTCTCTCTCTCTCTCTCTCTCTCTCTCTCTCTCTCTCTCTCTCTCTCTCTCTCTCTCTCTCTCTCTCTCTCTCTTCATCTTTCAAATTTGTCTAAAAGTTAGCCCAGAAAATCTTTCAGCTCAACAGAATAAAAAATTTGCTTGATCAACATACCCGCAAGCTTTTCTTTCATGCTTATATACAGCCTGACATAGATTATGCCTCCACATGCTGGGATTTAGCCAGTAAAAAATGCTTAAAACGATTAGAAAGTTTGTATAGACGTTCCTTAAAAATAGTGCTCCTTAAATCGACACCATTGGAAGTAAAAGATTACAAGGAACTTAATATCCTTCCCTTTCATCTTAGATGTCGTTTCAATAAAGGTGTATTCATGTACAGAATTATGAATAATCTTGCTCCATCCTATCTGAACAAAAAGTTTATTGTTAATAATGTTCGAGGTAAAAGTACACTATTTATCCCACGTCCAAGAACTGATCTATTTATGTCGTCCTTGGTTTATTCAGGAGGTAAAATATGGAATGAAATTCCCATTCACTTAAAACAAAAACTTAGTGTCTCATCTTTTAAAACATCTTTTCAGAGATATTTGTTTCAGGTGAACTGACTGGACTATGCATTTGGCCTTGTATTGTACTATTACTGACAGGAAAGAATGATCCAGAAGACATGGAGAGACTGGCGACAGACGAGCTGTGAAGATCTTAAAGGAAAGACCAGGGAAATGAAAGAAGTTGCATCAACGTACTGCTTCCTACTCCTTCTTAAAGCACTTATGACTTCACTGGAAATAACTGTTATACCATTATTGAACATTGTAATATTGATTGCGATCATATAGTGTGTGCGAGTGTGTTATATATTTTTGCATATTTTTTCAAGTTCCCATTGATAATAGAGGCGTGCGTGTGTGGTGTTGTGTGTGTGTGTGTGTGTGTGTGTGTGTGTGTGTGTGTGTGTGTGTGTGTGTGTGTGTGTGTGTGTGCGTGCGTGCGTGCGTGCGTGCGTGCGTGCGTGCGTACTTGCGTGCGTACGTGCATGTGTATATGTGTGTGTATGCCTTTTGCTCAATTTCGTTTGATTTGGTTGATATTTTGTCATAGGGAAATCTTGCAAAGAAGGGATGGGTGGGGCGGGTAAGGCAGAGACTCGGTGAGGGAAAGTGGGGAACATAGAAGGAAAGAGTTTGAGTGTGTTTGGATTTTTCTTATCTTCAATAGCTCTTGTCATACATGTATTGACTAGTTTTTTTGTTTTTTTTATTGGTAGTGTGCTTATTTTGCCATTGGTTGTCATCTATTAGTATTTTGGTGGGAAAATGGGAAGGAGGAAGAGAAGGGGGGGGGGGTGAATAGATCATAGTATAAAAAACCCCAACATTTTGTGATTATTCATTTCCCTACTCTATAGTGCTTTTGTATACTCTCTGTCCATCTTGGTCTTGTCCGTCTGTTTCTCTCCCTCTCCCTCTCCCTCTCCCTCTCTCTCTCTCTCTCTCTCTCTCTCTCTCTGTGTTTCTGTCTGTCTGTCTGTCTGTCTGTCTGTCTGTCTGTGTGTCTGCCTGTCTCTCCCCCTCTGACTCCACCTACTATTTTTTTGCCTCTGATTTTCACCTAATTGTTATTTGTAGTTTTCATTATTATGCTCATTTTGTCTATTCATTTAAATGTATTTGAAAGTGTTGATCATTATGTATTGGAAAGTGTTGTTCATTATTGTTTGCATATGCTGCTTACATGAGTTTTTGTGCATGTGCATGTGCATGTGCTCGCGCGCGCGTGCGCGCGCGCGCGCGCGCGCGCGTGGTGTGTGTGTGTGTGTGTGTGTGTGCTATGTGTGTGTGTGTGTGTGTGTGTGTGTGTGTGTGTGTGTGTGTGTGTGTGTGTGTGTGTGGTTTTTCCTTTCATTTCCTTTTTTCCGATTTTGTTGTTTTTTTTTGTTTTGTTTTTTCTTGTTTGTTTTGTTTTTTTGTGGAGAGCATGGTGTAAAGAAGCTTTGTGCTTATCCATTTACTCTCAATAAACATTTCGAGTTCGAGTTCGAGTTCGAGTTCTCTCTCTCTCTCTCTCTCTCTCCTCCCTCGCTCTCTCGCTCTCTCGCTCTCTCATACACACATACCTGCACACCACACACACACACACACACCGCGCACGCATGCACGTATGGCGCGCGCACGCACCCACACACATCACAACATAACACAACATAACAGAGAGAGAGAGAGAGGAGAGAGAGAGAGAGAGAGAGAGAGAGTGAGAAAAGAGAGGAGAGAGAGGATGAGGAGAGAGAGAGAGAGAGTAGAGAAGCAGTGGGGGTGGGAGGGTGTGAGGGGGGGATGTGTGATGGGTGACGTGGAGAGGCAGGTGCAATGTTGTAGCATCACAGTTGATTTTATGGTGTGTGTTGTTTGTGTGTGTGTGTGTGTGTGTGTGTTGTGTGTGTGTGTGTGTGGGCGTGCGTTGGCGTGTTGTTGTGCGTGTGTTTATGTGTGTGTGTGCACACGTGTGTGTGTGAGTGTGTGTTTATTGTGTGTGTGCACACGTGTGTGTGTGAGTGTGTGTGTGTGTGCACACGTGTGTGTTTGTGAGTGTGTGTGTGTGCACACGTGTGTGTGTGAGTGTGTGTGTGTGTGTGTGCACACGTGTGTGTGTGTGTGTGCACGTGTGTGTGTATGTGTGTATAGCTCTGGTAGAGGCTGCAGGTATCTCACCCCTGGTTTCAGCCTACCACTAAAGGGGCTGACTAACGATCCTCCCCGACAATACGGCTGGGAGGGTCTTTGTATTTGTATTCGCTGTTTAGGAATCTGGGCAGCAATTTGATTATAGTGGAGATGCTTTGCCCACAGCTTACACCCAATTCTCTCTGCCAAGAGGGCATACGGACAGACAGTCAGTGTTGGAGATGCTCTCCAAAGGCCAACTAGCCCCCCCCCCCCCCCTCTCCCCAAAGGGCTGCAGTCAAAACTCCAAGTCAAAACTCCTAGTCAGAGAGTCATAGTCTATCACTAAACACTAAGCCATAGAGTGGGATTCCATGAGTGGGAAAGCCACTGTTCATACAGTGTCTCAATTTGCTGTTGCCCCAAGTGTCAATGGTTTAATCAAGAACTGTGATAAAGCTCGGGTGATGATGGCAAGCAATTTAATTACACCACAGCAGATTTTTCTGCATGAACATTTGGCTGCTCTCACCGTGGGGATTATGTGTTGCCACAAGAGCAGCGCCACCCATTTTTTCTCTCTTCATATCAGCAATTTTTATTCCCTATGAAAATGGCTTTTTTTCTGAAGAATTTTTCAAGGAACAACTCTCTTGCTGCTGTAGGTTCTTCTGCATGTGGTAATTCTAACTCATCTCCCGCTGAAACTTGCACTAAGAGTGCCCTTGAGATAAGCACCACTTGCCAGCCGTCAGTTTGCGCCCAACTGCCAGACCAGTCACATCAGGAGAGTGCCTTCCTTCTCTGTATTCTGTTTTGTGCCTTTCTGTGTGTGTGTGTGTGTGTGTGTGTGTGTGTGTGTGTGTGTGTGTGTGTGTGTGTGTGTGTGTGTGTGTGTGTGTGTGTGTGTGTATGTGTGTGTGTGCACAATAATCTTTGTTTTTTCCTGTTTGATGTGTACAGCCTTCCTTTCAGGTTTCTAGGCTTTGGAAGTTCTGTGATGTAGGCTGTGTGTGTGTGTGTGTGTGTGTGTGTGTGTGTGTGTGTGTGTGTGTGTGTGTGTGTGTGTGTGTGTGTGTGTGTGTGTATTTATAATTTCAACCTATTTGGGCGATTAAAAACAGACTTGTCTGACTGTGAGAACCACGATAGTGATAACAGTCACCCCTTTCTCTCCTTTATATGAAGAGGAAGTTTTTCCTGCTGAACTCAACAGATGTTCCCTCAGCAAGTTTACACACAGCTTGTGCCTTAATTCAGTAATTTGGAGGAGAAATGCAAGCCATAAAATCAATAATTCGGGGATAAACAAAAACAACAACAATAATCTCTGACTGATTTTTAATCTGAATCTGAGAAGATAGAGACAATTATTATCCCCCCCCCCCCCCCCCCCCCCCCCCCACTGCCCTTTGTAAAAAGAAAAAGGAGTAAAGTTCAGAAGGGAAGGAAAGAAATGCAGAAAAAGAGGGAGAATACGCATCTTTGACCTCCTTACCCTACTTTCTGCTGCACTGCAGCCACTGTAGGGAGAACCTTCCCCCCATTGTCAGAGAAGAGGGTTGACTTACTTCATGTCAAAGGCTACAGGATACCAGGCTCAAGGCCATACTGGCCAAGTGCCCCATTCCACAAATCTGCACAACATTTTGTTGGGCACAAACCAGGGAGTCAGGCCATCACTAATACCTATGGCAAAAAAAAACAGCTGGCTGTGGAATATACAAAATGGAGCATTGCTTATTCAGCAATAGTGCACTGCACTGCAGTGAACTTATCTTGCAGGTCAGCATAGCTGTAAGGAAACCTGAGCAGCTAAGGACACCCTGGCAGGTGTCCTTGCCCGTACAGGGCATGCAACCTTTGACCTCTCACCCAGTAGAGAGAAACACATAACATGCTACTCCATAGACAGTGCTGGCTTCTGTGCCAGCACATACATAGCCGTGAACAGTGAATGGCTTTTACCCCACCCTGGCGAATTTCACAGAGCTCTGAAAGAGGCCAAAGTTACTCAGAAACTGAGCATCTCACTCAATAATGTGTAGGGGGAAAAGCTTGGGGTCAAGGCTAGTGTCATGGAGGTCACAGCAGCTAGTATTTTCTTTCTATTTGGGGGCTGTGCTACCAGCTAAACAACCTATGATAGTCTCAGGGCAATGGGACAGGATAGCCTAGTGGTCAGAACATTGCACTCGCAATTTGACAACCTGGGTTCGATTCCCCGTCGAGGAGAATTTTCTCCTGGAGTTTACATCAGTGCTGACTCCACTCTCCCCAAAAAGTCCTTCGGATGAGACTATAAACAAACCGAGGCCCGGTGTGCGAACTCATGCAGAACATCTTGTGCACACATTAAATCCTGCTCCGCTTTTCGTAAGAGTAGGCCATTGTGTGCCGGTGGGAATAGATGACAAGATTTACAAAACCACATACACACTGGGTTGTGGAGAACTCAACTCAGCTAAACTGGGCCTCAACATCAACAGAGGAAAGAGCAAGGTACTCAAGACAAATGCAGCCAATGCAACACCCATCACAGTCAAAGGAGAAGCGCTGGAAGAGGTGGAAAGCTTCACATACCTCGGCAGCATCGTGGACACACAGGGAGGAACAGACACAGACGTCAGAACCCGCATCGGTAAAGCAAGGGCAGCCTTCAAGCAGCTCAGAAACGTCTGGGGATCAAGCGACATCAGCATTGCCACCAAGACCAGGCTCTTCAACACCATCATCAAGCCAATACTAATGTATGGAGCAGAGACCTGGAGAAACGCCGTCACCACCATGAAGAAAATCCAGGTCTTCATCAACACCTGCCTCAGGAAGATCCTCAAGATACGCTGGCCAGACAAGATCAGTAATGAAGAATTATGGCAAAGAACCAGACAACAGCCTGTTGAGAAAGAAATCGTACAGAGACGTTGGCGATGGATAGGACACACCCTACGGAAACCTGTATCCAGCATCACAAGACAAGCTCTCACCTGGAATCCACAAGGGAAAAGAAAGAGAGGGCGGCCTAGAAATACCTGGCGCCGAGACCTGGATGCAGATGCAAAAAAGATGGGCAAGACGTGGGGACAACTGGAACGCCTTGCCCAGAGCCGAGATGACTGGAGACAGCTAGTTGGCGGCCTATGCCCCAGAAGGGACCACAGGCAGACATGACATGACATACACACTGGGACTGGATGTAAAAAAGCACATGAGTGCTTATTCCATCATCCTCGAAATAAAAGAATACAAGAACAAGCAAGGAAACTCATGAGGGAGATAAAGGGTGTGAGGAAAAGTTTGTCAGTCAGGAAACCATCCCTTCCTTTTCCTCATGAGTTCATATTAAATATTCCCATTGGAATAATAACTTCATGATAAAATCAGGCCCTTTATTGCATTACAAATCAGAGAGGAGTTACATTATTGGAATTTGATCACTTCTGATATATCATAAGTGTTTGACACAGTCAAGGGGATGACAATATTCTTTGAGTCATACCCCACAGACTCTTACGTAGCTCATCAGAAAATGAGGCTGTAGATTCAGAAATCAATAATTCGATATATATATTTTTTGCGAAAAATTATTATTTTGTAAGAGATTGAGCCTGTACAGGTTGTTACACTACCATAGAAAATGGAATCTATTACCTGATTCTCAGTTTGAAAGCCCTCAACAAAAATATAGAATGTAAAAAGTTTGATATGGAAACATATCAGAAGACCCTAGATTTTATCACAACAGGCCGCTTATTTGCATCAATTGATCTGCATCATGCAGTTTATTCAGTGGCCTGTTTTGAGTGTTGCACACGTTTTTTGATAGAAGGGCAAGTTAAACTGTTTCCTAGCTACAGTAATGGGTTTTTGATCCCATTCCCAAAATTCTGACAGAGCTGATAAAAACTATTCTGGCTTACCAGACTTATATCTGTGAATTCTATTTAATTTTTCCGAGATGACAAAATGATAGTAGGGGATACAGAACATGAGACAGAAGTAATGGAATGGGCGGTTGACAGTCAAATCAAATTGATATTTTAGGGTTCACAAAAAGCTGATTTGAAATCATAATTTGAACCCTTGCAAGGAAATCCTCAAAAAAAAGGGTTTGCTATCTACTCTCAGGACCTCAGTGTCATACTTACTGAAGAAAGAGAACATGAATCACTCAGTGTTTGCAGTCACCTACTAAAGGAAAGAAAAGCTAAAATTTGAACAGTGACCTCTTGTTAGGCCTCAGGGTTGCTAGTCTGATCGGTGTTCCCCATGGAAAACTCCTTTGACACACTCTGAAATGCAGTAGAAACACTGCTCTGGATAAGCGTGCTGGAAATTAAGACAGATATATGACACTGTTTGTTGTGGACAAAAATGACCTTTAAGTGGTGGATCACAAACTTACCTGAGCATAGAGGGAACATTACAGTTAACACTTACCCAGGCCACACTGTTTACTGACAGCTCTTACATGGTTGGGGAGGTGAGTATATAAATGAAAAAAAGGTCAAACTTCAACTCAAAACTGAAGTTATCTCAAACTGAGAAATGTTTTTCTGGCCTTAAAGGCTTTACTGTCCTCTGCTATTGATAGTCATACTTCTATTAGATCTGACAATAGCACAACTATTAGTTGTTTTAACTAAAGGGGATCTAGCAGATCATAAACCTGTGACATTTTGACCAAAGAAATCTGAAAATGATGTATCAGCAAAGATATCACAATCAGCAATGCTTGTATTGCTGGGTCAGAAAATCGTAAGTCAGAAAATTGTCATTTTTATGGTCATGTTGAATGGTAGTTTGTACCAAGCCTTCTTAAAAGCCCGTGGCCTTACTTGCTTTCTTACCTGAAGGGGACTCATTTGCTGCATGCATAAACCAACTACCTGTTCTCGAAATATGTCTTTTTGACCTGACTGACTTGCTTGTGCAATTGATGCTTGCATTATCAGCTTGATTTATCCCTCTTTCCATCGTTTCTGACCCTCTTCTTTGTGTTTGCTTCCAAGAGTGCTGCCAAAGATTGCCAGACAAAGCAGAAGGAATAACTGTTGTGCCTCTGCAGACAATCCCAAATGTTTTATCTCTTTGTGTAAAAAATGGAGATAAACTGCCTCTGTCCAATAGAGATGGTTTTCTGTATCAACCCATGATCCCAGCCACAAACACCATGTGAGGAAGGAACTCAAGGTACTGATATGTAAAATATCTGATAAAGACTGACGCCATCATTCATTCCTAGTAGGCTTCTACTGTCTCATGTACAACATGTACATCAACAAGTGGCAGTGGTAGGCATATTCCAAGGTTTCTCCACTTTCAGTCACAGGCATCAATTTTCTAGCCTTTTTCAAAACAGAAGAGAAAGCCTCACTATCTGTACATGTACTGTACTGCGAAGTCAGTACTGAGCTGCTATCTAAACAGATGTGATGGTGTTAATGTTTCTTTTCGTGTTACATACCTAGTTAAAATATTCATGGAAGGGGCTTTTGAAGCTAATCCAGTGCTGACCAGTCAAAAGGAAAGGAATAAAGCCTGTGATGCCAATGTGGAGTTAGATATAATAAAATGTTGACAATGAAAGAATTTTTAAAATAAAGAAAAAGAAAAAAATTACCATGCTTCTTATCTCCTCACTAGACAACGTTGCCAAAACATGAATGCACTAGACTTGTCAGGCATGTCAATGATGGACAACAAAATGTACTTTTTATTTTGCAAATAGCGTATTGAAGCATATTTGATATGGGGATCACCAGGATCCTATAGAACTGACTAAACGCAATGATTGCAGAGCTATGTGTTGGAGCAACACTAATAGAATACTTGAGAACAGCTTCTCTGTGAAAAGACAATAGTATAAAACTTTTCATTGCCTTACAGGCCCTCAACATAGTGTTAACAAAGACACTATTATTATAGCTCACGGAAACTATACACTCTAGCTCATGCAGGCAAAGGTACTGACGTTTATACAGCACGTAGTAGGTCTACTGAGCTGGTAAGTGCTCCTGCCCCAGGCTGCAGGCCCCTATCAGTATTGTTATGGCAGCTTCTGGCTGGACTAGCGAGTCCATTTTCATATACTTTTATAGCAACATGGTTAACTGTGGCAAGCCAGCTTTCGACAGGTCTTTATAAAATACAACCTTGTCAAAGATTAAGTGTGATCTGTTCTTTTTGCAACTCATAAACACTGTTGCTCTAAATATTTCAAGAGCACTCTTAGTGCAGGTTTCAGCGGGAGGTAAGTTAGAATTGTATAAGACAAGGGAAGACTTACCTGGTAAGTTGAGTCTTGTTGAGAATTCTGACGAATTTCCCTCGATAAAACCGGAACAGAGTGCACTTGCCCTCCCTTTAATTCTGTTACCCACCCTTAGTGGACCAGTATCTTTATAGTCTGTGTGGTGTATCTTCACTGGCTCAGTGTTTCTTTGTTGCACTATCAATGACTGACGGCTGCAAGGTTTTTATCGTTTGGTCTTTATCTAAAACGCACTCTGTTCCGCTTCATCCAGAAAAATCCTTTGACAAGACTCAAGGGGGGGACGGGATAGCCTAGTGGTCAGAACATTGTGCTGGCAATTTTAAGACCAGGTTTGATTCCCCATCGAGGGGATTTTTCCTCTGAGGTTAACATCAGTGCTGATCCTCATGAAATCAGCTATCAATCTTAACCTACATTTCAAGCATCTTGACACGTCCCGTTCAACTCAACACCAGTTTGGAGTAGATCCTGCTCTTTGTCAAAAGGTCATGCTCACTTTTCCCAGACTGTACACAATACGTCGAGATCTCTCGCAAATAGGCAAGGGTTCGATTCCCATTTGAGGGAGTTCTCCTCTGGAGTTAACATCAGTTCTGACTCCATTCCCCCAAAAGTCTTTCGGATGAGACTATAAACCGAGGCCCGTGTTCGAGCCCACGAAGAACATCTTGCGCACAAGTTTAAATCCTGTTCCGCTTTTCATAAGAGTAGGCCATCATGTGCCGGTGGGAACAGATGACAAGATTTACAAAGCTGCATACACACAGGGACTGGATATAAAAAAAAGCATATGAGTGCTTATTCCATTATCCTTGATGTAAAGATAAATAAAATAAATAAAGTAAAGTAAAAAAAATAAAGCACACATACTTCAGCCAACCAGCACTCCGCTAACCCCAAAAAAACAAAACAAAAAACCCTTAGTGTCAAGCTATGCACACAAGTATGATTGTGTGTGTAGGGCCTGTGTAGTGACTGAAGTTTCAGGGCTGATAAGGGCCTTGACATGACCCACCTTCCTCACGTTTTATGTGGCAGGCACTCCCTCCGTTCACGCTGACACGTTCAAACTAAAAGGTTAAAAAAAAAAAAAAAAAAACTCCCTCTGAAGGGCAAGGCTGGAAAGGATCGTAGGTCTGACACAGCCCACAAATCCAGCATAACTCAGTCAATGGTCCAGAGCTTAGTACTAGTTTTAGCCCCTTCCTTTTACTAATTTATTTATTCTTTTATATCGAGGATAACAGAATAAGCAATCATGTGCTTTTTTTCATCCGGTCCCCGTGTGTATGCAGTTTTGTAAATATTGTCATCTGTTCCCACCGGCACACGATGGCCTACTCTTACGAAAACGGAACAGGATTTAACGTGTGCGCAAGATGTTCTGCGTGCGTTCGCACACGGGGCCTCGGTTTAAAGTCTCATCCGAAGGACTTTTGGGGAGAGTGGAGTCAGCACTGATGTTAACTCCAGGACGAAAATTTCCTCGACCGGATTTCGAACCCGGGTCTTCAAATTGCCAGCGCAATGTTCTGACCACTAGGCTATCCACGTGTAGTCAGTTACTACAGCTGAGAGCAGCTAAAAGGGAGGGAAAGTTTTAAAACAGCTGTGCTGAAACTCCAGCAAGCCATTGACTAGTTTGGGGATCAGTGGTCTGGGTGGTAACGCGCCTTGCTGCCTAGAAAGCAAAAAAAGTCTGGCTAACTGACATTGCTAGGGTTAGTTCTTGATCACCTGATAATGATATAATTATTGTAGTCTCTTTTCTCCCCTCTCTTTCTATGCTTTCTTACTGTTGCATTGATTGTAATGTATTGTATTGTATTTATTGTATTGTATACCACTTTAAGGTACGACAGATTTCCGTCTGCTCTCCTCCAAGGAGTGCATGCATGTCGCGTCCTTACAAAACACGCCACCTATCATTTTTGTTCTTTTCCTGTCTTAACGGTATTTGTTTTCCTTATCGAACACGGTGGTTTTTCTACGAAATTTTACAACGGAAACACTCTTGTAAGCGTGGGTTCTTTTTACTTGCGCTAAACATGTGTAACCCACTGAACCTCGGTTTATCGTCTCATCCAAAAGACTAGCACCCAGACCACCACTCATGGTCTGATGGAAGGGGACAAAAGTTTCAGGCCCAAACGGGGATCACACCATCGACACTTCCCACCCGGTGGGCTTTTCGCTTTCTAGGCAGGTGCGTTACCTCTAGACCTTCGACTCCTTCATACGAGTAAAGGCATTGGGTGGTGACAAGACAATCCATTCAGGATTCTGTTTCTCCTTGACCGTCTTTGCCCTATGGCTAGGGAGGTCCGTGTGTCAGCCGCTTTAGGAGTGCTGTAGCCCGAGAGTGTAGAAGGATAGGGGAGGAACACACGGGCCGTTTCCTTCAGAATGCGCCCCTTACAGGGGTCTGTTATATCTTTGGCTGTGTCGTTTTTATCTTCAGTTTTATCTATGTCTATTCGACGCGCATCTAGATCTTAGCGGTTTTTCAGTTCGAGTAGCTCACTGTTTAAACAGGTTAGTTCTATCTGTAAGTGTGTGTGTGTGTGTGTGTGTGTGTGTGTGTGTGTGTGTGTGTGTGTGTGTGTGTGTGTGTGTGTGTGTGTGGCGTATTCGTGCGTGCGCGCCTGCGCTGCATGCGTTTGTACGTGTGCGTATGTGCGTGTGTGTAGCGCGCGCGCACGCGTGTGTGTGTGTGTGTGGTGGTTTGGGGGGGAGTGTGCGCGCGTGCGCGCGCGTGTGTGTGTGTATGTGTGTGTCTGTATACATGCAAAAGGAAGGTTGTTGTTGGAAGATACTATATCTACATGAGCTATTATTTCTACTGTACAGTTCACTAGACTGGTCTTTTGTGGCTTTGTGGAAACACGACGCGGCGTAGGCCAGCTCTGGCTGGTGTTTTATTTATTCATTTATTATTTTTTTTAATCTATTCATTCTTTTCTATCTAGGATAATGGAAGAAGCAATCGTTTGCTTTTCAACATCCAGTCCCCCGTGTGTATGCAGTTTTGTAAATGTCATCTGTTCCCACCGGCACACGATGGCCTACTCTTACGAAAAGCGGAACAGGGTTAAACGTGTGCGCAACATGTACTGCGTGTGTTCGCACACGGGGCCTCGGTTTTTAGTCTCATCCGAAAGACTTTCAGGGGAGTAGAGTCAGCACTGATGTTAACTCCAGGGGAAAAAATCACCTCGCCGAATCGAACCCTGGTTGTCAAATCGCCAGCGCAATGTTCTGACCACTAGGCTATCCCGACCCCCTGTGTGTTCATTGGAGCGCGAGCGCGGGATATGGGTAGCCAGCTCCCTCCTAGTTATTGGTGTCCTAGGAACAACAGAATCCATGCAAACCATTGGTCCCTAGGAAAACCTTCTGTCAATCGCAAAGAAGCGTAAGCTTAAATGGTACGGGCATGTCACAAGATCGAAAGCACTTGCCAAAACAATACTGCAAGGCGGCACTGTCCAAGGAAATAGAAAAAAAGAGGCAGACCAAGGAAGAGATGGGAGAACTACATCAGCGAATGGACAAGCCTAGAACTCATCCGAATTTTGAGAAAGGCAGGACAGAGAGAGAGAGGAATGGAGGGAACTGGTTGTCAAGTCTTCAGGGGTTCTCCCCCACGTCGCCAGACTAAGGATAGATAATAGATAGATAGATAGATAGATAGATAATAGATAGATAGATAGATAGATGATAGATGATAGATGATAGATAGATAGATAATAGATAGATAGATAGAGATAGATAGATGGGATAGATAGAATAGGTAGATAGAGATAGATAGATAGATAGATAGATAAATAAATAGATAAATAGATAGATAGATAGATAGATAGATAGATAGATAGATAGATAGATAGATAGATAGATAGATAGATAGATAGATAGATAGATAGATAGATAGATAGGTACAACAGAATAGGTGCAGGCCTGATGTCTGTGCCTTGAAGAAGGACACAGGGAGGAGGAGAATGTACTGACACACAGTCAAACAAGAGAGTTCGTTGCAGGAAGGGTGTGGGGGGGGGGGGGGGGGGGGGGGGGGGGGGCGGAGGGGTGGAAGGGGGGAGAGGGGGTGAGAGGAGCATTTTTGGACATCCACAACAGACATTGAAAGGGATAATAATGATAATAATAATAATGGTGATGATAATAATTATAACATTGATAACAATAATACTGGTAAGAATAATTGTAATAAAATAATGAAAATAATATTAATAAAGATGATATGATGATGATGATATGATGATGATGATGATGATGATGATGAGATGATGATGATGTATATAGTAGTAGTAGTAGTAGTAGTAGTAGTAGTAGTAGTAGTAGTATGTATGTAGTAGTAGTAGTAGATAGTAGTAGTATAGTATAGTAGTAGTGTAGTAGTAGTAGTAGTAGTAGTAGTAGTAACAACAACAACAACAACAACAAAATGATGATGATGATGATGATGATATGATGATGATGATGATGATGTGATGATGTGATGATGAGTGATGATGTGATGATGATGATGACGACGACGACGACGACGACAAGAACAACAACAAAATAATAATAATAATAATATTATAATAGATAAATATGATAAATGATGATGATGATGAGATGATGATATGATGATGAGATGAGAATAAATAATAATAATAATAATAAATAATAATAATAATATATAATAATAATAATAATAATAATAATAATAATAATGATGATGAATGATGATGATATGATATGATTGATGATACTAATATTGAACTAAACTAACTACAACTATACTCTACTACTACTATACTACTACTACTACTACTACTACTACTACTACTAACTACTACTAAACAATAACAATAACAATAATAAATAATAATAATTAAAAAAATTTTTAAAATAATGATATGATGATAATAATAGAACTTTGAATCTAAATAGCGCTATATCTTGTAAAGACAAAACAACAAACAAACCAAAGCGCTTGAAATGAACCTGTCCTCAAACATGCAACCAGTAACAATTGAATAACTGTAACACATTCAAATGCACACACACACACACACACACACACGCACACACACACACACAACACACACACACACACACACACACACACACACACACACACACACACACACACACACACACCACACACACACACTAGCGCGCGCGCAAGCGCGCGAGCACGCGTTTTGGCTGGGTGATTGGAATTTCGGTCGGCCGTTGATGGCAGGGACAGATATGAGATGAAACAGGAGCGGAAAATCTTAGCTTTGAGATAAACACGTCTTGAGGCTGGATTTAAAAGAGGCACCAGTAGACTTTTAGCGAAGGGAGAGAGGTAGGTCATTCCAAACCGCTGGACAAGAAACAGAGATAGAGCGACAGCCAACGGTGGATTGGTTGAATTTAGGTATTTGTAAACACAGCAGAGGGGAGGAAACGAGAAGGAGTGTACAGGTGAAGACATTCACACAGGTAGGAAGGTGCTGTTTGGTATGAAGAGGGAGGGGGGG
This sequence comes from Stramonita haemastoma, assembly GCA_030674155.1. Lineage (NCBI taxonomy): Eukaryota > Metazoa > Mollusca > Gastropoda > Neogastropoda > Muricidae > Stramonita > Stramonita haemastoma. The sequence continues at coordinate 19,948,790 of CM060347.1, read as the reverse complement.
GGGTGGAGACGGGGGGAGAAGAGGGGGGTGGGGGCGAGGTAGCCTAGTGGTTAGTGCGCTCGTGAATTGACAGCCCTAGATCTAGTTCAGGTTTAAGCCACCACGGAAACGCCCGTTCAAATTTTGTTAACAGCCCCCCCACCCCCACCCCCCACCACGCCACTTGGGGTCAGCAGCAGTATTGAATTCACTCTCCCGAAAGTCCTTTGGATGAGACTATAAACCGAGGCTAAGTCCCTATGTGACAACGCATGCACAACATCTTGAACACACATTAAACCCGTTCCGCCTTTCGGACGATTGGGCCATCCGTGTCGGTAAGTACGAATGACTAAAACTGACATTGAATAAAAAGCATGTACACCGTACCGATACGCGCGGTGTCATGTTTAAACATCATCCCTGAAAGTCAGAATGTGGCTACCTAAATGGTGTGCAAAATACACAAATATCTCACCATTTTGGTGAACGTTTGAGCTCTAGCTGAGGACAACAACAACAAAAAAAAGAAAAAAAGAAAAAAGAGAAATCAATAAATCAGGAATCATATCTGAACTGAGACTTTGAAAGAAATTCACCGATCAAATTCATTAAAAGAACAGGTGCAAAACTGGTTAAAACAACAACAACAACAACAACAAAACACTGTGTGCATTCACGGTGACGTGACTGTGTGCATGACAACACTGTCATCTTACCACGTCCAAATCCTGCCAGTCTGCCATCCTGGTTAGCTTCAAAACAATCAGATGGGTTCCATGAAATCATCAGTATTTTGCATATACATTGACCTAGTTTGGCTGTAGCAGCAAATCAAAGATATAGCGCCTTAAACAGAATCAGTTTGGTTCCATGAAATCATCAGTATTTTGCATATACATTGACCTAGTTTGGCTGTAGCAGCAAATCAAAGATATAGTGCCTTAAACACAATCAGTTTGGTTCCATCAAATCATCAGTATTTTGCCGATAGATAGATCTAGTGTGGCTTTAGCAGCAAATTTTAGATATATTGCCTTGAACACAATCAGTTTGGTTCCATCAAATCATCAGTATTTAGCCTATAGATAGACCTAGTTTGGCTTTAGCAGCAAATGTTAGGTATATTGCCTTGAACACAATCAGTTTGGTTCCATCAAATCATCAGTATTTTGCCGATAGATAGACCTAGTTTGGCTTTAGCAGCAAATTTTAGGTATATTGCCTTGAACACAATCAGTTTGGTTCCATCAAATCATCAGTCTTTTGCCATTAGATAGAACCAGTCTGGTATTGCTTTAGACGCAATCACTTTGATTTCAGCAAACCATACGTCTCTTGCCTTAACTACAATCACTTTGATTGCATTGAATTATAAACATAATTGCATTAAAATAATCCGTTTTAGTTCAGTAAACTACAAACATATTACCTTTAAACATTCAGCTTGGTTTCGAAAAATTGTATTTATATTCATTGCACTGAATACAGTCAATTTTGTCTCGGCAAATTGTAGTTATTAAAAAAAATATATATTGCCTTAAAACAGTCGCTTTGGTTTCGCCAAAATGTAGGTGCATTGCACAGATCTGAATACAGTCACTTTGTTTTCGGCAAATTGTAGTTATATTGCCTTAAAACAGTCACTTTGGTTTCGGCAAATTGTAGTTATATTGCCTTAAAACAGTCACTTTGGTTTCGGCATATTGTAGTTATATTGCCTTAAAACAGTCACACACGCACACACACACGCACACACGCACACACGCACACGCACACACACACACATACAGAAACACACGGAGACACGCATGCATGCACGCACGGACACACACACACAAACTCACACACACACACACACACACACGCACGCACGCACACACACACACACACACGCCAACATAGCAGAAACATGCTCAGTGCAGACAGGTTGTAGCGATCACTCTTCCATTTGTTTTACATGGCGGAAAAAAGGAATAAAGATACCCAAATCAGGACACAAGGAGATATCCTACCGCTCCTTTAGACATTTTGATAAAGATGCCTTTATAAATGATATTCTTAATTCAAACTTAGACTATGTTTATCAGATTACAAATCCAGATGATGCTGTTAACTATTGGATAGAGACATTTATAGCTACCTATGATAAACATGCTCCATTTATTAAGAAAAGAATAAAATATTTCATGAAACCTCCATGGTTAACAAAAGAAATTGAAAACGAAATGAATCTAAGAGACTATTTATTAAAATCAAAGCAAAAAGATGAATATAAAAAGCAAAGAAACAAAGTTAATTCATTGAAGCGCAAAGCCAAAACAAAATACTTTCAAGATTTGCTGTCTTCAGCCCAAAATCCAAAAGCAATTTGGAAAGCCATTAATACCTTAACTAATAAATCAAGACATAACTCCCAAAAAGTCATAAAAGAAATATCAGCAGAAAACCTTAATTCTCACTTTGCAAACATTGCTGACTCTATAATATCTAATGATAAAACAAAAACAAACGAGCTGATAGAATTAAAACAATACTGTTCATCAAAGAACATCTCATCTGATTTTGTTATACCCCCAATAACAGTAACAGAAGTGCTTAATAGTATACTCAGATTGAAACAGTCAAGATCAAAAGACCTTGACAAAATCGATAGTCAAATATTAAAAATCAGTGCATACGCCATAACTGACACCCTAACCTACATATTTAACTTGTGTATTGACAAGAATTACTTCCCAATGAAGTTCAAACGAGCAAAAGTAATACCCTTACACAAAGCAGGAGACCCAACTAATCCATCGAACTACAGACCAATCTCCATACTATCAGTCCTATCTAAACTATTAGAAAAACATATACAATTTCACTTACATTCTCATTTTGAAATATATAATCTAATTAATGAAAACCAGTCAGGTTTTCGTGAAAACCATTCTTGCCATACAGCCTTAATACAACTCATTGAGCATTGTCTTTTGAATATCAATAACAATGAAATCACTGGAGTGCTTTTTCTAGACTTTGCTAAAGCCTTTGACGTTATTAGCCACTCTCTCCTCATCAAAAAATTAAAATGCTATAAAATTTCCGACCAAGCATTATCATTTTTAGACTCATTTCTCAGTAATCGTCATCAACTTGTTGAAATCGGGCCTAGGAGATCAACCTTATTACCCGTGAAATATGGAATACCACAGGGATCAATACTAGGACCACTTCTTTTCTCCATTTATATTAATGACCTACCTCTGCATATCCATTGTTCATGTCAAATGTTTGCCGATGATACATCAATTCAATGTAACAACGATGATTCAAACCAGCTTGTGAAGGATATGCAGGCAGATATCAATAAACTTATCGAATGGACAGAACTCAATCATATGTCTCTTAATTCTAATAAAACAAAATGTATGTTTATAACCACTCGACAAAAAAGACAGAAATTGCGTTCTCCATTCGCGCCAATTTATATCCATGGACAACAAATTGAAGAAGTAGTCTCACACAAAGTACTAGGTGCAGTAATCGACAACGATTTGTCTTGGTCAGATCACATAGCGACATTAGGAAAACGAATCTCAGTAAGATTATATCAACTTAGAAAAATCAAAAATTTTCTAAATTTACAGACACGAAAACTTTTTTTTCACGCCCATATTCTATCTCTTATAAACTATGTTTCTACCTTATGGGACAGTGCAAGTGAAACAAACCTAAAGCATATAAACCGCCTACATAAAAGAGCTGTTAAACTAATCCGATTGAATCCTAATACGCTGACCACCACCAACTACAAAGAACTAGACATTCTTCCACTCAAAGACAGACTGCAGTTCAACAAGTATCTATGTATGTTCAATATATTAAACGGAAAAGCCCCAAAGAAAATTGTGGAAAAATTTGCTGTCAATAAAAATAGGTCTACCCATAGACTGTTA
>CM060347.1:19922235-19927235 GCA_030674155.1 Stramonita haemastoma | reverse complement strand
CTCTCTCTCTTCTCTCTCTCTCTATCTCTTTCTCTCTTTCTCTCTTCTCTCTCTCTCTTCTCTCTGAGTCATACATAATTACCCATGGATTTGTAACCGCCTGTGTGGCATATACAAGTGAATTCTTGAGTTATGGACTCTCTGTCTGTCTGTCTGTCTGTTCTGTCTGTCTGTCTGTCTCTTCTTGTCTTTTTTATGTCTGTCTGTTCTGTCTGTCTGTCTGTCTGTCTGTCTGTCTGTCTTCTCTCTCTCTCTCTCTCTCTCTCTCTCTCTCTCTCTCTCTCTCTCTCTCTCTCTCTCTCTCTCTCTCTCTCTCTATCTCTCTGTCTTCTCTCTCTCCCCATCTCACTCTGTTTCCCTCTCTGTCTCTCTCTCACTGTGAGTCATACATGATTACCCATGGCTTTGTAACGGGTTGCATGGCCTATACAATTAAAGTCTTCTGTTCTTGAGTTTTTGAGTTCTTGAATTCTTGAGTTCTCTCTCTCTCTGTCTCTGTCTCTGTCTTCTCTCTGTGTATGGTCATATATATATATATATATATATATATATATATATATATATATATATATATATATATATATATATATATATATTATATATATATATATATATGTTTGTTGTTGTCGTGTTGTTTGTCTGTCTGTTGTTGTCTGCTGGTCTGTCTGTCTGTGTGTGTCTGTCTGGTTTCTCTTCTCTCATCTCTCTCTCTCTCTTCTGCTTGCTGTCTGCTGGTTCGCTTCTGACTATGAGCGTCGAGTGCGGGTGGGTGAGGTGTGGTTAGAGGTGTCCTTCTCCTAAAATTTTCCCCTATTAACTCTCCCTCTGCGCTCTGCCACCCTCCCCCCCTCACCACTCACCCACCCATCCCACTCCCAAGCATTTTAGAGCGGAATTGGACATTGCCCAAGGGAAATAACTGCCGGAGGTTGTGACAGAGTGAAGTTTCTTTGCCATATATTTTTTCAGCTGCTCTTTTACGCACTCTTGTCTGTTTTCTGTAATGTCCTGATCTGTTTCACTTACTAAACACACCACGCACGCACGCACCACACACACACACACACACACACACACACACACAAACAAACAACAACAACACACAACATCCTCTCTGTCTGTCTGCCTGTGTGCTTGTCTAAAATTTACCCAGTAATAATAAGGGACAAAATAGCGAAGTGGTTAAAGCCTTATGCTTGCATTCTGGTGGCACGGGTTCAAGCCACCACCTTAGACACCCATATAAGTCAAGTCAAAGTCAAGTCAAGTCAAAAACACTTTAATCATCCCATGAAGGGCAATTACAATACCGACAGACACATTCGTACAAATCATCATCTCTAAAAGATACACGAAACTACATTTCATATTAATTTTATTTAAACTGTTCAAGATAACTTCAAATTAAAAAAAAAATGCATCACACAACACACCTCACTCACTCACTCACTCACTCACTCACTCACTCACTCACTCACTCACTCACACGCTCGCGAGCGCACGCGCATGTAAGCACGCACAAAACACACACACACACGCTCGCGCGCGCCACACACACACACACACACACACACACACACACACACACACACACACACACACACACACACACACACACACACACACACACACACACACACACACACACACACACACACACACACACACACACACACACACACACACATCACACACAATCACTCACTCACTCACACACCAATGCAGGAATACAATGTTATAATAAGACAGACTCCTCTGATATCTTTGGACACTTCTAGACATCTCCAGACTTCTCTAGACAACCTCAGACTTTTTTCTAGACAACCTCAGCCTTTTTTCTAGACAACCTCAGACAACTTCAGACTTCTCTAGACAACCTCAGACTTTTTTTTTTAGACAACCTCAGCCTTTTTTCTAGACAACCTCAGACAACTTCAGACTTCTCTAGACAACCTCAGCCTTTTTCTAGACAACCTCAGACTTTTTTTCTAAACAACCTCAGCCTTTTCTAGACAACCTCAGACAACTCCAGACCTGTGTAGACAACCTCAGACCTCACTAGACAACATCAGACTCTTCTAGATAACTCCAGCCTCTCTTACACAACTCTAGACTGTCTTAAATAACTCCAGATTATTCATTCACAACTCTAGACTGTCTTAAACAACTCCAGATTATCTTCAACAACTCCAGATTATCTTCAACATCTCCAGATTATCTTAAACAACTCCTTTAAACAACGCCAGACTCTTTTAAACAACTCCTTTAAACAACGCCAGACTCTCTTAAACAACTATCTTTAACAACGCCAGACTCTCTCAAACAAACACCAGACTCTCTGAAACAACGCCAGACTCTCTTAAACAATGCCAGACTCTCTTAAACAACGCCAGACCCTCTTAAAAAATCTCTTAAACAACGGCAGACTCTCTTAAACAACCCCCTTAAACAACGCAGACTCTCTCAAACAACGCCAGACTCTCTTAAACAACTCTCTCAAACAACGCCAGACTCTCTTAGACAACGCCAGACTCTCTTAAACAACTCTCTCAAACAACGCCAGACTCTCTTAAACAACTATCTTTAACAACTCTAGACTCTTTTAAACAACACCAGACTCTTAAATAACTGCAGACTCTCTTAAACAACACCAGACTCTCTTTAAACAACTGCAGACTCTCTTAAACAACGCCAGACTCTCTTAAACAAATCCTTTAAACAACGCCAGACTCTCTTAAACAACTCCTTTAAACAACGCCAGATTCTCTTAAAAAACTGCAGACTCTCTTAAACAACTCTCTTAAACAACGGCAGACTCTCTTAAACAACTCCCTTAAATAACACCAGAATATCTTAAACAATGCCAGACTATCTTAAACAACGTCAGACTTTCTTAAACAATGCCAGACTATGTTAAACAACTCTCTTAAACAACTCTAGACTCTTTTAAACAACACCAGACTCTCTTAAACAACGCCAGACTCTCTTAAACAACGCCAGACTCTCTTAAACAACTCTCTTAAACAACTATAGACTCTTTTAAACAACACCCAGACTATCTTAAACAACGCCAGACTCTCGTAAATAACTCTCTTAAAACAACACCTGACTCTCTTAAACAACTCTCTTAAACAACGCTAGACTCTCCGAAACAAACTCCAGACTCTCTTAAACAAACTCCAGACTCTCTGAAACAGCTCTCTTAAACAACGCAGACTCTCTTAAGCAACTCCCTTAACGCCAGACTCTCTTGAACAAATCCCAGACTCTCTTAAACAACTCTCTTAAACAAACCCCGGACTCTCTTAAACAATTCCCGGACTCTCTTAAATAACTCTCTAAAACTAACTCCAGACTCCCCTAAACAAACTCCAGACTCTCCTAAACAAACTCCAGACTCTCTTAAACAAACCCCGGACTCTCTTAAACAACTCTCTTAAACAACTCTCTTAAACAACTCTCTTAAACAAATCCCTACTCTATTAAACAACTCTCTTAAACAAACTCCGGACTCTCTTAAACAACTCTCTTAAACAACTCTCTTAAACAACTCTCTTAAACAACTCTCTTAAACAACTCTCTTAAACGAACCCCGGACTGTCTTAAAGAACTCTCTTAAACAAACCCCGGACTCTCTTAAACAACTCTCTTAAACAACTCTCTTAAACAACTCTCTTAAACAAATCCGTACTCTATTAAACAACTCTCTTAAACAAACTCCGGACTCTCTTAAACAACTCTCTTAAACAACTCTCTTAAACAACTCTCTTAAACAACTCTCTTAAACAAACCCCGACTCTCTTAAACAACTCTCTTAAACAAACCCGGACTCTCTTAAACAACTCTCTTAAACAACTCTCTTAAACAACTCTCTTAAACAAAATCCGTACTCTATTAAACAACTCTCTTAAACAAACTCCGGACTCTCTTAAACAACTCTCTTAAACAACTCTCTTAAACAACTCTCTTAAACAACTCTCTTAAACAAACCCGGACTCTCTTAAACAACTCTCTTAAACAAACCCCGGACTCTTTAAACAACTCTCTTAAACAAACCCCAGACTCTCTTAAACAACTCTCTTAAACAAACCCCGGACTCTCTTAAACAACTCTCTTAAACAAACCCGGACTCTCTTAAACAACTCTCTTAAACAACTCTCTTAAACAACTCTCTTAAACAAATCCCGTACTCTATTAAACAACTCTCTTAAACAAACTCCGGACTCTCTTAAACAACTCTCTTAAACAACTCTCTTAAACAACTCTCTTAAACAAAATCTCTTAAACAAACCCCGGACTCTCTTAAACAACTCTCTTAAACAAACCCCGGACTCTCTTAAACAACTCTCTTAAACAAACCCCAGACTCTCTTAAACAACTCTCTTAAACAAACCCCGGACTCTCTTAAACAACTCTCTTAAACAAACCCCGGACTCTCTTAAACAACTCTCTTAAACAACTCTCTTAAACAAACCCCGGACTCTCAAACAAGTCTCTTAAACAAACCCCAGAATTTCCTAGACCTCTCCAAGCACCTCTAGACAACATAAGAGCCCTCTCAAAGACTTCGTGTGTGTTTGTTTGGTTGTTTTTGTTGTTGTTGGAGAAGGGGAGGGGGGGAACTGTTGCTGAAAGTCCCTAATCAGAGCTAAGGGCTGGATGGGGGAGGGGGGGGGGTATGTAAGTGCTTATTCTGTAGCCCTAGGAAAATAAAAACCATTGATTGATTGATTCATTCATTCATTCAGTTATTCATTTATTATTTTATTTATGAATTCTTTTATTTCAAGGATAATGAAATAAGCAATCATATGCTTTTTTTACATCCAGTCCCCGTGTGTATGCAGTTTTGTAAATGTCATCTGTTCCCATCAGCACGTGATGGCCTACTCTTACGAAAACCGGAACAGGATTTAACGTGTAGGCAAGATGTTCTGCCTGCGTTCGCACACGGGGCCTCGGTTTAAAGTCTCATCCGAAAGACTTTTGGGGGGAGTGGA
>CM060347.1:19902235-19909735 GCA_030674155.1 Stramonita haemastoma | reverse complement strand
TGTGTATATTCCTCAGCTATTTAGTTCCTCAAGGCCAATAAAACCAGGCTGTATTGAAAATGCCAGCTTCTCCTTCATCTTCTCTTCTTCTTCTTTCTTCTTCTTCTTCTTCTTCTTCTTCTTCTTCTTCTTCTTCTTCTTTCTTCTTCTTCTTCTTCTTCTCTCATCATCATCATCATCATCATCATCATCATTCTTCTTTTCTCTCTCTCTTCTTCTTCTTCTTCTTCTTCTTCTTCTTCTTCTTCTTCTTTTCTTCTTCTTCTTCTCTTCTTCTCTTCTCTTCTCTTCTTCTCTCGTCGTCGTCGTCGTCGTCGTCGTCGTCGTCGTCGTCGTCGAACGCTCAGACAGCAAGTTTAGTAGTCTGTTATATGAGCGAAAATGCGTCACACTGCCGTTAAGCGCTCGACAAGTCAGGATTCCAGCCATTCCGCTTGGTCCATCATCCCTAGGCCACAGAGGAAAAAAAAGCTTTCGAGAAAGATAGCTATCATTAATTCAAAGTAAATAACATATACATAAAAATGTCATAGTTATGGCGACTAACACAACAGAATGGACATCCTGTGCCCATCTAAGTCTTTGCAATATCGCTTGTTTGGTCGCTGGAACAGAACAATACAGGTAGGAATACCGTTATAGTGAAGTAAAGACTATTTTCAACATTTTGCTTGAAAAAAAAAAGGCCATAAGAATGGATCCCTCCCTTCTTTGCCTAGATCAGAATACTATCAAGCATTGTATTGTATTGTATTGTATTGTAATTGTATTGTATTGTATTGTATTGTATTGTATTGTTTTATTGTATTGTATTGCATTGCATATGCATTGCATTGCATTGCATTGATGATCTGCATCGCATCGCATCGCAGTGTAGTGTAGTGTGTTGCATTGTTTTGTATTGTGTTGTTTTGTACTGCACTATACTATCTGTACTGTAGTGTATCTGTGTATGTATGTACTGTATGATGTATTGATGTATGTGTACTGTACTGACGTACTGTACTGTTGTACTGTACTGTACTGTACGTACTGACTTAGTTTGTATTTGTATTTATTGTATTGTATTGTATTGTATCGCATCGTATGGTATGTGTATGTATGGTAGATGGTATGGTATGGAGTAGTGGTACGGTACTGGTACGTATGTACGGTAACGTATGTATGGCATTGCATTGCACTGCATGTATGTATGTTGCATGCAACTGTATGTAGCATTGTATTGTATTGTATTGTATTGTATTGTATTGTATTGTATTGTATTGTATTGTATTGTATTGTATTGTATTGTATGTATTGTATTGTATTGTATTGTATTGTATGTATACCACTAAGTCACGGCAGATTTCCTTGCATGAAATTTGCGCTGCTCTCCCTAGGGAGAGCGCGCGCGTCGCCACAAGAGCAGCGCCGCCCATTTGTTTTTCTCTTTCTTTTTCCTTTCTGCCACTGTATTCGTTTCCCTATCAGAGGGACATTTTTTTCTTCAGAATTTTGCCGTAGACAACTCCTTGCTGCCGTGGGTTCTATTCTGTGCGTTAAGATATACACAAGTATCACCAGCAGGTACCTATTCTTGGTGCAGTATTCGTTGCAGTTCACTAAGCCTGAACTTATTACAGCTTGAGTAGTTGTAGTTGTTGCAGTTGTAGTTGTTGCGTTGTTGTAGTTGTTGCAGTTGTAGTTGTTGTAGTTACAGTTGTGGTTGTAGATGTTGTTGTAATTGAAGTTGTTGTAGTTGTAGTTGTTGCAGTTGTTGTAGTTGTTGCAGTTGTAGTTGATTTGTAGTTGTTGTCAGTTTTTGTAGTTGTATTTGTAGTTGTTGTTTATTTTAGATGTCGTTCGTAGAGTTGTTGTGTTGTAGTTGTCTCTAGTTGTTGTAGTGTTGTCTCAGTTGTTGTAGTTGTCCTAGTTGTGCTTGATGTAGTTGCCGTTGTTGTCATAGTTGTTGTAGTTTAGTTGTTGTAGTTGTAGTTGTTGCAGTTGATTGTAGTTGTAGTTGTAATTGTTTGTAGTTTGTAGTTGTTGTTGTTATTGTAATTGTCGTAGTTCTAGTCGTTGAAGTTGTTGTAGCTGTTGTAATTGCCGTAGTTGTAATTATTGTAGTTGTTGTAGTTAATGTAGTTGTTGTAGTTGTTATAATTGTAGTTGTTTTAAGTTGTCGTAGTTTGTAAATTTGTATAAGTTGTTGTAGTTGTCTTAGATGTCGTACTTGTTGTAATTGTAATTGTTGTAGCTGGTATACTTGTTGTAGGCCTAGTGCTGTAGTTGTTATATTTGTAACTGTTGTAGTAGTTGTAGTTGTGGTAGTTGTTTTAAGCTTTTGTTGTCTTAGTTGTCGCAGTTGTAGTTGTTGTAGTTTTCGTATTTGTTGTAGTTGTCGTTGTTGTACTTGTGGTAGTTGTTATAGTTGTTGTAGTTGTTGTAGCTATTGTAGTAGTTGTAGTTGTAGTTGGCGTAGGTGTAGTTGGCGTAGTTGCCATGTTGTAGTCTTTATAGTAGATGTTGTTATAGGTGTTATTGTAGTTGTAGTTGCTGTAGTTGTTGTAGTTGCTGTATTTTTTAAAGCTGTTGATCACACACACATAGACATACCACACACACACACACACACACAGACACACAGACACAACACAGACACAACACACGACACACACACACACACACACACACACACACACACACACACACACACACACACACACACACACACACACACGTACACACGATTCAAGATTCAAGATCTAATTCCTCTCACCCCATGTGCGGCATAGAGGATAACAAACAAATTAAACAAGAGAACAACCCTTACAGCTATTCACTCAAGTATAATATCAATACTAATAGGAACTGAAAAACATGACTTCATCGCGAAAAGATAGATAAACAATATCAAAGACTCCAGACATTTTTTTTTTCATAAAGTATATCGATTCTCTTAAAAGACACAATCTACACATGTGAAACGCACACAGTTGGCATTTGAAGAACACACACACACACACACACACACACACACACACACACACACACACACACACACACACACACACACACACACACACACACACACACACACACATCTATATGACGACTTAAATGCAATAACATAATTATTTTGAATCTTGAATCTTAATTTTTTTTTTTTTGGAATCACACACTGGTGGGTAGTGGTGGCTGTGGGGTTTTTATCGTAAAAATGCCCACAAGCATTTACAGGTGTCAGTGATGTGAAACTTGGTTAAAGTCTGCTGGTTGTTTCTGTGTCCTTGTCTTTCTGCTTAACATCCATTCTAGTGACTCACCTTCGCATCACAGGATAGCCTGGTGGTTAGAGTAGATGTACAATGCGTTCGTGATCTGCTGACCCGGGTTCAAATCTCGTTCAAGAGTATTTTTCCTATGGAGTTAACAACAGTGCTGACTCCACACTCCCCCCCCCCCTCCCCTAAAAAAAAAAGTCCTTCGAATGAGATTATAAATCGTGGTCCCGTATGTGAACGTACGCAAAACACCTTGCATACAAGTCAAAACCGGTTTTCTTTTAGAAAAAAAGTAGGCTACTGTGTGCCAGTGAGAACGGATGACAAAATTGAAAAACTGCATACACGCGGAAACTGGATGTAAAAAAAAACAACAACAACAGCAGAAGAGTGCTTATTCCATTATAATCGAAATAAAATAAGTTATATAAATATATAAAATGAATAAATCACATATCTCTCTTAGTCTGCTTTCAAAGTACATCTTTGTCAGTTTGACTGTTTGGGTTTTTTTTCAAAAAGGGACTACTTGAGCACATTCATCAACGGATGTTGCTGTGGCCAAAGTTTAGCTTCTTGTTATGTGACACTCCACCACGAAATGAGTCGCCTTGCACCTGACCCACTTTTCCCATATAGCAGCCATTTTTCTTTAGGCAAGTGGGGGAGGGGAGGGGTCAGGTTGTTTATTTGGACATTTTGGCTGATTTCAAAGTCTGTAAGCTTTCTTCTACTTTGCACTTGAAGTACCAGGCGGAACTTTTTCAGAGTTTTGGTTTTTTGCTTTTGCTTAAAAAAAACGAAAACAACAACAGTGTTTTAAAAACACCCAAGCCTTCATTTTGACCAGCTATTATGACTCAAAGTTTGTTCATTTCTCATCCTCCATGTATATTTCAAGAACAGTTAAGAAAGAAAAACAATTCCAAAATATTTTCAGAACAGGGAAGGGGAAGATCAAAGAAAGGAAAAGGGGAAAGAGAGGAGGAAGAAAGGGAGGTAGAAAGACATACAGCTGACAAGCTGGCAGACAGTTAACAGCTGACACCATGATTATTTGGAAAGCAATGGTTTGAGAGAGAGAGAGAGAGAGAGAGAGAGAGAGAGAGAGAGAGAGAGAGAGAGAGAGAGAGAGAGAGAGAGCAGACAGAAGAAGAGAGAAGACAGACAAACAGACAGACAGACAGACAGACAGACAGACAGACAGACAGACTGAGAGACAGACTGAGAGACAGACTGAGAGAGAGAAAGAGACACAGAGAGAGAAAAGGAATTGAATGAATTTTGTTCAAAGGTTATAGTATAAGCAAAGATGCTTTTTTACAACCAGTCCTCTGGGCATATAGAACACAAAAAACAACAAAAAATCCCTCTCAACCAGGTAACAAACAAACATGTTTTTTCAAAGGAAAAGAAAAAAAACCCAAATAATCCAAAATGTGAATTAAATACCAGACTGGAGAGTAGACAGAAGGGGAGAGAGAGTGAGAGTGAGACAGACAGACAGACAGACAGACAGACAGACAGACAGACAGAGACAGACAGACAGACAGACAGACAAAAGACAGACGCAGACAAACACACAGCAGATAGACAGACAGACAGACAGCCACAACAGACACAAAAGACAGGCAGACAAGCAGACAGGCAGACAGACAGACAGACAGACAGAGGGGGGGGGGGTGGAGGGGTGAAGAAGAGAGAGAATTTGCAAATATGATTAACAAAGTTTCTAAAAAGCATCCATTCCTCTAATCATGGAAATAACTATAATAATGAATATAACTAGAATGATAATGATGATAATAATAACGACACTGAGGATGCCTAAAACGATGACGAATGGGAGAGAGAGAGAGAGAGAGAGAGAGAGAGAGAGAGAGAGAGAGAGAGAGAGAGAGAGAGAGAGAGAGAGAGAAGAGACAGAGAGAAGACAGACAGACAGACAGACAGACAGACAGACAGACAGACAGACAGGCAGAAGCAGACAGCAGACACAGACAGACAGACAGACAGACAGACAGACAGACAGACAGACAGACAGACAGACAGACAGACAGACAGCAGACAGACAGACAGAGACAGACAGACAGACAGACAGACAGGCAGAGCACAGCAGACAGACGACAGACGACAGACAGCAGACAGGCATGAAGGCAGACAGCAGACACAGACAGACAGACAGAGACAGGCACATAGTTGATGGAGCATGTATACAGACATAATATTTTTCCCATGCTTTTCATGAGCCATATGGGGAGATTTTATCGTATAATTTGTCAGGATAACCCATGTGTGTGTGTGTGTGTGTGTGTGTGTTGTGTGTGTGTGTGTGTGTGTGTGTGTGTGTGGGTGTATGTGTACGCGCGCGCGCGTGCGCGCGCACGAGCCGATGCTCGCGTGTTTTTATGCGTTGGTGTGCATTTGTGGTTGAAACCACATTCAGGCTGCCAGAGTCTGTAATATTGGCGTGTACATTTTTGCAAGTTAAAAAATAATTACTTGTTGATTGTGTTTTAAGTTATGCTTGTCTGTAACCCACATGGATTTCCCAGGCTTTTCAGAATTAATCAAATGAATTCGTGTCGGTCATGTGCTTCCTTGTCAAATTTTTTAATAATGGGGTGTATCGGTATGAAGTATTTCTCACACACTACACCCACGTCAGGAAGACAAGACATTCTTAATTTTTTTTTTTTGGGGATAATTTTATTCTTTTATATCGAGGATAATGGGATAAGCACTCATGTGCTCTTTTTTTTTTCATCCAGTCCCCGTGTGTATTGTGTTTCTTGGCCAGCGTCACAAACTGGTGCTTTGCTCTTCGATTCTCTCTTGTCTGTCGTCTGTTTCACTCCTTAGACAAAATGGCTGACACCCACCCACAACTCCTGTGTATCCTCAGAAATGAGAACGGCTGCTACCATCGAGAGAAGCTTGCTGCGATTCCATGAAGTGGACCGTTATTTGGAAATATTTCTGACCACCATCGTCCTTTACTTTTAACAACAACCTTTATCTCGACAACTATCCTTCAGTATCTTAGCATTTGTGTGTGTGTGTGTGTGCCAACATTTCAAAATATATTTGCAGCTGAGTAAACAGAGAGAGAGACAACACAACACAAGCTGTTGAATTTTTAGCTTAGTGTATACCAGTAGAATTTTTTTTTTAACAAAACTGTAGTTCAAGAGGAAGGTTTTATGAATTCTTGTTTTTATGAATGTGTCAGGTTAGAAAAAAAAAAGACAATATCTTAAATTTTTTTTTTTTAAATAGAAGAGAACCATCTCTGTTGATGAAAACTGAATCCTTCTTTTCAAAGTAACAAACAAAAACCCTACCCAAAAGAATGACTGCAGATAGAAAAAACACACACACACACACACACCACACACCAAAAACTGAACCAAAAAACACACACACACATACACACATACACTCACCTGGTCAAGTACAAAATCTCAAGAATCCAAAATCACATCACAGACTATCCATCCCAGACGGACAGACAGACAAACGGACAGACAGACAGACAGGCAGAAAGGAAGCAGCCCGAAAGCACAACAACGCCCACCTAACACAGCCAGCCTAACATAAATGGCCGACACTCTTCTACTGCTTTCCTCTCCGCGCCGCTGACATTCAGTCACGTGACTTCTTCCTCTTTGCTCTGATTAGAGGAGCGCGGTCGACTGATTTGCATAAAGCACGCGCAGACACACAGAACGAACCAAGTGGAGGAAGGGGTGGAGAAATATAGGGGAGGGGGAATGGAGGGGGGGGGGAGAGATTTGAGAGAAAGTAAAAAAAAAAAAAAAAAAAAAGTTCGTCATGGCTGATTTCTACAGACTTATGTTGCTGGGAGAGAAAGGTGTGGAGAAGATAATGTGCCACAACCGCGCTTTCTATCTCTTTGGGTAGGTTTTTAATATTTATTTTATCACTTTCAGGAAGAATAAGTAAATGAATCAAAAACTATAATAAATAAATAAATAAATAAATGAAATAAATAATAAATAAATAAATAAATAAATAAATAATAAAGTAAAGAAAGAAAGAACCGGTAAATAAATAGATAAATATAAAAAATAATAACGAACCGTTCAAAAAGTGTGTCATAAACAAATAAAGAACAGTTTTATAGATACGGTTTGTATGTATGTATGTATTGTATTGTATTGTATTGTATTGTTTTGAATCGTATTGTTTCGTGCTATTTTGTATTGTTTGGTGC
>CM060347.1:19863447-19888447 GCA_030674155.1 Stramonita haemastoma | reverse complement strand
TCTAGCACTTTCCGTCCGAGAGGCAGCACGTCTGGGTCTTGCAGTTTGTGCTGCGGACAAAGACTGAGCACTATGAGTAGTTACAGGCTTATATTGTGCGTTGGTAGTCTGTACGCCCAGCTGTTTGTCCGTGTTTGTGTCATCTGCTGTTTGAAGTTGGTCAGTGTTACGAGCCCTTTCTTTATTTTAGTCGTACTCTCATTTTCTATGTTGTCGTCTGTGTCATCATCTGTTGCCTTGTCACTGACAGTACCTTCTGTCGACACTGTAATGTCTACATCTGGAATATCTTATTGTACGTCATTGCCCGCCATATCATGTATGTCATTGGGACCCATGTCCACATCATCCCCATATGTTTTATCAGACCTACAAGGATTGTTATCTGTAGCTGCATTACTGATACAGTCTTCACTGTCATTTGTTCTGTTGATTGTGGTCTTATGTTTTGTTCTCTCTCCTGCATGCCCAGTGCAATAGTCTGCCCCATCCACATGAGCCTTCTCCTCATCAATGTTTGGGTCACCACTGTCACTAAAGTCAAGGTCTTCTTGAGTGTCCAATCTATACAATCTGTTTTTCTGGTGCATTCTGAAACCAGCAGCTCTTCTGGTGCTACTTTGTCTTGAACATACTGGAGCAGATCTGTTGGTATTACTGCCAGGTCCCTGAGATTTGGTCCACTCCTCTGTCCTGGGCTGTCTTTCATGTCCCACCACTTCACTGTAGGAATGAACACCTGGTACGACTGGTAATTCTCTGTCCACTCCCTGACTTTGGCAGAAGTTACTTTTCCCAAATTCTGTACTGACCTCTCTTGGATCAGTGTGGTAGTTCTCTATCTTGACATTTCTTTTCTGCTTCTTGGAGTTTTGCTGATGAACCAGATAGTGTGGTCCAGACATTCTCTGGAGAGGTCTGCTAAATGACTGAGCCTGACAACCCTCATTCCATAGGTTCTAGCTGGGCGTGGAGAAAGGTATTTTTGTGGATTCCTCTCCTTCTCCCATTGATGCCCATGGTCAGCGTACCTGCCCCCTGTATCCCTCTTCCATCTGCCATAATTGCTGTTCTGGACAGAGGGCCTGTCCTTTTCCTGGGAACCAACCGTGTGTGGAAATTGTCGCCTGTGGTCTTGTAGCTGTGGATAAGGCTGTTTGTCTCTGATATGTAATTTGCCTCGATGTATATAGACAATTTTACCTTGGCCCCGATGAAAATCACCTGTTTCTCTCTGGTGGACCGTGAGGTCAGAAGACACCTTGATTCCACTCTCACGAAGGTTGTCCCTAAAGTTCCTGTCACCTATCACCGCCATTTTGTCTGACCAGCGATACAAGTGAACTATGATAGGGCGTGGTTCGTTTCGTGGTTTGTTTGTGTCTCCGGAGGAGACATGATGGCCTGTTCTTAGCCCTGCGCTTCCCATTGAGCCAGAACGTGACCTATCCCAGCAGGCTTTGCTGCTGGCAGTAATGGCGGCTTGGTCTCAACATGGCTCCTTGTAGTTGACTTAAATGGCTTACCATTCAATCCCCATCCCGCTTTTTTCTTCTTCTCTCAGTAAATCAGTTCATTTGCTTTTTTGCTTTTTTTTGGAGGAGGTGAGAAGATGGTGGGTGGGGGGAGGGGGGGTTGATGGGGAAGGAGGGAGGGGAAGCTCGTTTATATCTTTCTGTATTTTTTTTTTTTTACTTTATGAGAATACGGAAGATTCACCGTGTGTGTGTGTGTGTGTGTGTGTGTGTGTGTGTGTGTGTGTGTGTGTGTGTGTGTGTGTGTTGTGTGTCTGTTGTCTGTGTGTCTGTGGTCTGTGTGTGTGTCTGTGTGTGTGTCTGTGTGTGTGTCTGTGTGTGTGTTTGTGTGTGTGTGTGTGTGTGTGTTGTGTGTGGGGTGTGTGTGCGTGTGTGTGGTGTGTGTTGTGTGTATGTGTGTATGTGTGTGTGTGTACGTGTGGTTGTATGTGTGTGTAGTGTGTGTGTGTGTGTGTGTGTGTGTGTGTGTGTGTGTGTGTGTGTGTGTGTGTGTTGTGTGGTGTGTGTGTGGTGTGTGTGTGTGTTCGAATTCCTTTAACGTCTTTTCACAAATTGTAATAACCCTAACCCTGACCCTAACCCTAACTTTAATCCTAACCCTAACCCTAACCCTAACTCTAACCCTAACCCTTAGCCTAATACTTACCTTAACCGTTACTTAACACCAACCCCAACATTTACCTTTCCCCTAAAGACCAACACTAAACACTAAACCTAGAGGATAACCCTAGCCCTAACCCTAACCCTAACCTTAGGCATTAGCCTAACCCTAACTAACCGGAACCCTAACGTAACACTAACCCTATCCATAATTTTTTAAAACGTTTTTTTTAATTCATTTTGTTGTTACAAAAGCATAGATGCATGACAGGCATTAGCATTGAGAATAAGACGTATGTTCATGAGTCATACTAATATTTAAGTGATTATACAACGTTCAAATACCGTCATTTATATAATATGCATATAATGCTTACAAACATACATACACACACAACACAACACACACACACACACACACACACACACACACACACACACACACAACACACACACACACACACACACACACACACACACACACCTGCATACGTACATACAATTACATGAATACATACATGCATAAATACATACAATGCACCACCTACATACCATGCCCTATAAACCATACAACATGAAAATGTTACAGTTGCTTTTTTCCCTTTTCCACTTACAGTAGGACTTGTTTATGAGATCTCCTCAAGATTTGGGCATCTTTTTTCTTTCCTTTTTCCCTTTTTTGTTATCATTATTATTTTTTATAACGTTGTGTGTTAATGGATTATCTATGTTTTATGTGACTAGAAATAATGCTTTATAATGACTCCATTCCATTTCAAATTTCATAAGGTTATTTGCAATTCGTGCGATTATACTGCTCGGATTTAAACCTATTATGTAGCTGTGTTCGAAAACTAGAAAATTTTGGTATATGACCATCAAGTTTGCTTCTGTAGATGTGTAACTTAGCAAGCAGCAGTATCAAATCGAAGGTCTTATCTGTTTTTATGGTTGATCTATCCCAAAAATGACTAAATTACGGGGAAAAAGTTACGTTACAACCATTTGCGCATCGTTCTTTACATACATTTTCTAAGCTTGTCCAAAAGGTTCTAATATGTTTACAATCCCATAAAAAGTGGTCTATTGAGTCTCTTGCCTCATTACACAAAGTACAAAATGTTGTATCACTAAAACTATAGCGTTCAACACCACATTTGTAGCAATGATGCCATGAATTATTCTCATCTGTAAGCATTTTAGTTTTACATCATTGATTTTATGTAATTTAACAAAAATGTCATTCCAATTAAGGTTTAATGTAGTTTTCCTGTCCATTTTGGGCAACAGATTGGAAGTTGTTTGTTTGATACTAAATATTCATAATACTTTTTTGTCCCCTTATTGACACTATCAATAATCTGCAGTACCGTGGGTGTCTCTTGATTGTAGCTTAGGTTGTCACTAATTGGAATGCCAGTTTTTCTTATGTATTGTTTAATCGAAAAATTCCACCCCTGGAAAGTAAGAAAGTCTATAGATCTACCTCAAATGGCCCTGAAATCTTCATATTTAATAAATTCACCATTTTCATTGATAAAGTGCTTAATGGAGTATATACCTTTCTGTATTAAATTAGTGTGTTTGATTACTGCATTACCTACTGTTATATTTTCATTGTAAAAGATTGGTTCAGCATGCATTTCTTGTGTATTTGAAGGGTTAATGCAACCGGAGAAAATTCTATAAGCTTTAAAGGTATGTGTCCAGAATGGGTTGATATTGGAGAATTTGGCTGTAATGGCTGATCCATAGCTTTCTAAATTGGTGAGAAGTGGATACATTTTTTCTGCAATACTTATCCATTTATGATTTATGCTTCTGATTTTTTTATCCATGTAAGTTTCAGAGCACAAATAAATTTTCTTATATCAGGTATCATATCCATAACTTGACCCATGGACTAACGCTGTATGCATAACCTAGAGGCTAACTCTAACCCTAAACCTAACCCTAACCCTAACCTAGCCCTAACCCTAACCCTAACCCTAACTCTGACCCTAAACTTAACCCTTAGACTAATACTCACCCTAACCCATACCTAACACTTACCCCAACATTAACCTTTCCCCAAACACCAACACTAATAACTAAAGATAAAGAATAAACATAACCCTAACCCTAACCCTAACCCTAAGGCTAGCCCTAACCCTAACCCTAACCCTAAGGCTAGCCCTAACCCAAACCCTAACCCTGACCCTAACTCAAACCCTAACCCTTAGCCTAATACTTACCCTAACACTTACCTAACACAAACCCAAAATTTACCCCTCCCCCAAAGACCAACATTAAACACTACACGGAGAGAATAACCCTAACCCTAACACTCAGAATTAGCCTAACCCTAACTGGAACCCTAACCTAACACTAACCCGATCATTAATGTTGACCCATGGACTAACGCTGTATCCAAAACCTAGAGGCTAACCCTAACCCTAACCGTAACCCAAACCCTAACCCTAACCCTAACCCTAACCCTATCCCTAACCCTAACCCTATCCCTAACCCTAACCCTATCCCTAACCCTAACCCTAACCCCTACAGAATTAACCTAACCCTACCTGGAACCCTAACCTAACACTAACCCGATCATTAATGTTGACCGCATAACCTAACCATACCAACCTAGAGGCTAACCCTAACCCTAACCCTAACCCTAACCATAACCATAACCCAAACCCAAACCCTATTCTTAACCCCAACCTAACTCAAACCCTAACCCTTAGCTTAATACTAACCCTAACCTTTACCTAATAAAATAAACCAATATTTACCTTTCCCCAAAAAAACCAACACGAAAAACTAAACGACGAGAATAACCCTAACCCTAACCTCAACCCTAACCCTATTCCTAACACTAAGTCTAAACCTAAACTTAACCCTTAGTTTAATACTTACCTTAACCGCTACCTGACACTAACCCCAACATTAACCTTTCCCCAAAACCAACAATAAAGACTAAACATGAAGAATAACCCTTACCCTTACCCTTACCCTAACCCTAAACCTAACCCTATCCCTAACCCTAACCTAACCCTAACCCTAACCTAACCCAACCCAAACCCCAACCCTAACCTACCTTAACCCTAACCTTAATCCTAAACCCAACTTTGACCTTAACCCGAACCCTAACTCAAACCCCAAACCTTAGCCTAATACTAACCCTAACCCTTACCTAACAACAACCCCAACATTTACCTTTCCCCAAAGACAAACACGAAACACTAAACGACGAGACTAGCCCTAACCCTAACCCTAACCCTAACCCTAACCCTAATCCTAACCCTAACTCTAACACTAACCCTAACCCTAACCATAACCATAATCCTAAGTCTAACACTAAATTAACCCTTAGACTAATACTTGACATAACCCATACCTAACACTAACCCCAAAAACAACCTTTCCACAAATACCAACACTAAAGACTAAACATAGAGAATAACCCTAACCCTAACCCTAACCCTAACCCTAACCCTAACCTAACTCCAACATTAACCCTTAGCTAAATCTTACCCTAACTGTTATTTTACATCAAACCCAGCTTTTTACCTTTCCCCCAAAGACCAACACGAAGCACTAAACCTAGAGGCTAACCCTAACCATAACACTAACCCTAACTCTAAGCCTAACACTAACCGTAACCCTAACCCAAACCTACCTAACCCTAACCCTAACCCTAACCCCAACCCTAACCCTAACCCTAACCCTAATCCTAACCCTAACCTTAACCCAAGGCATTAGCCTAACCATAACTCCAACCGGAACCCTAACGTAACATAACCCTATCCATAATTTGACCCATGGACTAACGCTGTATGAAATACCTAGAGGCTAACTCTAACCTTACCCAAACCCTAACCCTAACCATAACACTAACCCTAACCCTAACCCTAACCAAAATCCTAACCCTAACCCTAACCCTAACCTTAACCCTAACCCTAACCCAAACCAAACTCTAACCTTAAACTTAACCCTTAGACTGATGCTCGCCGTAACCCATACCTAATACTAACCCCAACATTAACCTTTCCCCAAAGACCAACACTAATGACTAAAGAAAGAAAATAACCCTCAACCCTAACCCTAACCCTTAACCCTAACCCTAACCCTAACCCAACATTAACCTTTCCCCAAAGACCAACACTAATGACTAAAGAAAGAAAATAACCCTCACCCTAACCCTAACCCTAACCCTAACCCTAACCCTAACATTAACCCTAACCCTAACCCTAACCCTAACCCTAACCCTAACCCTAACATTAACCCTGACCCTAACTAAAACCCTAACCCTTAGCCTAATACTTATCCTAACCCTTACCTAACACCAACCCCAACAATAACCTCTCCCCAAAGACCAACACTAAACAATAAACGTAGAGAATAACCCTTACCCTAACCCTAACCCTAAACTTACCTACTAAACTTCCTAACCCTAATCCTAACCCTAAGTCTAACCCTAAACTTAACCCTTAGACTAATACTTACCCTAACCCATACCTAAACTAACCCCAACAGAGAACTTTCCCGAAATACCAACATTAAAGACTAAACATAGAGAATAACCCTACCCTAACCCTAACCCTAACCCTAACCCTAATCCTAACCTGAACCCTAACCCTAGCCCTAACCCTAACCCTAATTCTAGCCCTAACCCTAACCCTAACTCTAACCCTTAGCCTAATACTTACCCTAACCGTTATCAAACACCAACACCAACATGTACCTTTCCCCAAAAGACCAACACTAAACACGAAACATAGAGGCTAACCGTAACCCCAACCCTAACCCTTACCTAACCCTAACTCTAACCCTAACCCTAACCCTAACCCTAACCCTAACCCTTAGCCTAACACTTACCCTAACCATTACTTAACAATTACCCCAACATTTACCTTTCCCCAAAAGACCAACACTAAACACTAAATCTAGAGGGTAACCCTAAACATAACCCTAACCCTACCCTAACCCTAACCCTCACCCTCACCCTCACCTCACCTACCACCACCCTAACCCTAACCCAAGGCGTTCGCCTAACCCTAACTCTAACCGAACCCCTAACGTAAGACTAACCTTATAATCTGACCCATTGACTAACGATGTATGAAAAACCTAGAGGCTAACTTTAACCCTAACCCTAACGCTAACGCTAACCCTAACCCTAACACCAACACAACCCTAACCTTAACCGTAACCCTAACGCTAACACTAACCCTAACCCTAACTCTAACCCTAACTCTAACCCTCCACTCTCCCCAAAAGTCCTTTGGATGAGACTTTAAACCGAGGCCCCGTGTGCAAACACACGTAGAACATCTTGCACACATGTTTAATCCTTTTCCGCTTTTCGTAAGAGTAAGCCATCGTGTGCCAGTGGGAACAGATGACAATATTTACAAAACTGCATAGACACGGGGACCAGATCAAAAAAGCACATGATTGCTTATTCTGTTATCATCGATATAAAATAATAAATAAATTAATTAATTAATTAACTTAACCCTTACACTAATACTCACCCTAACCATACCTAACACTAACCCCAACATAAATCTTTCCCCAAAGACCAAAACTAATGACTAAAGATAGAGAATAAATCTAACCCTCACCCTAAACCTAACCCTAACCTAACCCTAGCCCTAACCCTAGCCCAACCCTAACCCTAACCCTAACCCTAACCCTAACCCTAACCCTAACACCCTAACCCTAATCCTAACCCTAACCAAACCCTTAACCCTAACCCTTAGCCTAATACTTCCCTAACCCATACCAAACACCAACCCCAACATTTACCTCTCCCCCAAAGACCAACATTAAACACTAAACGTAGAGAATAACCCTAGCCCTAACCCTAACCCTAACGCTAACCCTAACCATAACCCTAACTCCTAACGTAACACTATCCTTATCCATAATTTGACCCATGGACTAACGATGTATGCAAAACCTAGAGGCTAACTTTAACCCTAACCCTAACCCTAACCCTAACCCTAACCCTGACCCTTGCCCTAACCATAAACCTAACCAACCCTAACCCTAACTCAAACCCTAACCCTTAGCCTAATACTTACCCTAACCCTTACCCAACACCAACCCCAAAATTTACCTCTCCCCCAAGGACTAACATTAAACACTAAACGTAGAGAATAACCCTAACCCTAACCCTACCCTAACCCAAACACTAACCCTAAGCCTAAACCTAAGCCTAAACCTAAAGCCTAAGCCTAAGCCTAAGCCTAACCTAATATAACACTAATCTTATCCATAATTTAGCCCATGGACTAACGCTGTATGCAAATCCTAGAGGCTAAGCCTAACCCTAACCCTAACCTAACCCTAAGCCTAACCCTAACCCTAACCCTAAGCCTAACCCTAAGCCTAAACTTAACCCTTAGACTAATACTTACCCAAACCCATACCTAACACTAACCGCAACATTGACCTTTCCTGAAAGGTTAGGGTTTTGGGTTAGGGTTAGGCTTAGGGTTAGGGTTAGGGTTAGGGTTTGGGTTAGGGTTAGGGTTAGGGTTGGGGTTAGGGTTGGGGTTAGGGTTAGCTTCTAGGTTTCGTGTTTAGTGTTGGTCTTTTGGGGAAAGGTACATGCTGGGGTTGGTGTTCGATAATGGTTAGGGTAAGTATTAAGCTAAGGGTTAGAGTTAGGGTTAGGGTTAGGGTTAGGGTTAGGGTTTGGGTTAGGGTTAGGGTTAGTGTCAGGGCTAGGTTTATTCTCTATCTTTAGTCATTAGAGTTCGTCTTTGTGGATAGATTAATGTTGGGGTTCGTTTTTGGTATGTGTTAGGGTGAGTAATAGTCTAAGGGTTAAGTTTAGGGTTAGACTTAGAGTTAGGGTTATGGTAAGAGTTAGGGTATGGGTTAGGGATAGGGATAGGGTTAGGGTTAGCGTTAGGGTTAGGGTTAGGGTTAGGGTTAGAGTTAGGGTTAGGGTTAAGGTTAGGGCTAGGGTTAGGGTTAGGGTTAGCCTCTAGGTTTTGGATACAACATTAGTCCATGGGTCACCATTATGGATCGGGTTAGTTTTAGGTTAGGGTTCTGGTTAGGGTTTCGCAAAGTCCGAGAGTTAGGGTTTAGGGTTCTGGTTAGGGTTTCGCAAATTCTGAGAGTTAGGGTTAGGGTTAGGGTAAGGGTATGGTTAGGGTTAGGGTTAAGGTTAGGGTTAGGGTGAGAGTTAGCGTCTAGATTTTGCATACAGCGTTAATCCATGGGTCAAATTGTGGATAAGGTTAGTGTTAAGTTAGGGGTTCGGTTAGAGTTAGGGTTAGCGTAATGCCTTCGGTTAGGTTTAGGGTTAGGGTTAGGGTTAGGGTTGGGGTTAGGGTGAGGTTTATTCTCTATCTTTAGTCATTAGTGTTGGTGATTGGGGAAAGGTTAATTTTACGGTTAGTGGTAGGTATGGGTTAGCGTAAGTATTAGTCTAAGGGTAAGGGTGTGAGTTAGTGTTAGGGTTAGGGTTAGGGTCAGGGTTAGGGTTAGGGTTAGGTTTATTCACTATCTTTAGTCATTAGTTTTGGTCTTTAGGGATAGGTTAATGTTGGGGTTCGTGTTAGGTATGTGTTAGGGTGAGTTTTAGAGTTAGGGTTAAGTTTAGGGTTAGAGTTAGGGTTAGGGTTATTGGTCTTTTGGGGAAAGGTAAATGTTGGGGTTGGTGTTAAGTAATGGATAGGGTAAGTATTAGACTAAGGGTTAGAGTTAGAGATGCTTTTAGGGTTAGGGTTAGGGTTAGGGTTAGGGTTAAGGTTAGGGATAGGGTTAGCGTTAGGGTTAGGTTGGGTTAGCCTATAGGTTTAGTGTTTAGTGTTGGTCTTTTGAGGAAAGGTAAATGTTGGGGTTGGTGTTAAGTAATGGTTAGGGTAAGTATTAAGATAAGGGTTAGGGTTAGAGTTAGGGTTTTGGGTTAGGGTTAGGGTTAGGGTTTGGGTTAGAGTTAGGGTTAGGGTTGGGGTTAGGGTTAGGGTTAGGGTTAGGGTTAGGGTTGGGTTGGGTTGGGGTTATTCTCTATCTTGAGTCATTAGTGTTGGTGTTTGGGCAAAGGTTAATATTAGGGTTAGTGTTAGGTATGGGTTAGCATGAGTATTAGTCTAAGGGTTAGGGTTTGAAATAGGGTTAGGGTTAGGGTTAAGGTTAGGGTTAGGGTTAGGGTTAGGGTTATTCGCTATCCTTAGTCATTAGTTTTTGTCTTTGGGAAAGGTTTATATTGGGGTTTGTGTTAGGTATGGTTTAGGGTGAGTTTTAGTCCAAGGGTTAAGTTTAGGGTTAGAGTTAGGGTTAGGGTTAGGGTTAGGGTTGGGTTTAGGGTATGGGTTAGGGTTAGGGTTAAGGTTAGGGTTAGTCTCTAGATTTTTTTTATACAGCGTTAGTGCATGGGCCAAATTATGAATAAGATTAGTGTTACGTTAGAGGTCTGCGTTACGTTAGATGTCCCTATATTAGGAGTCCTGTTAGAGTTAGGGTTAGGCTAATGCCTTGGGTTAGGGTTAGGGTTAGGGTTAGCCTCTAGGTTGTGCATACAGTCTTAGTCCATGCGTTAAATTATGGAGAAGATTAGTGTTACGTTAGAGGTCCTGTTAGGGTAAGGGTTACCCTAATGTCTTGGGTTAGGGTTACGGTTAGGGTTAGGGTTAATGTTAGTGTTAGGTTTAGGGTTAGGGTTAGCCTCTAGGTTTTGCATACAGATTTTAGTCCATACGTCAAATTATTCCTAAGAGAAGTAAGAAAAATTCAGGCAAAATATTTTGCCCTAATTTGAAAATGATTTGGAACCCCTCCAGATTTAAGATATTGGGTGTTTGGTTTACCCAGACACTGACAGATTGTGAAATGATAAATTATAATGATAAATTTTCAGAGGTAAAATTGCTGTTTAAAATATGGTCACAGAGATCTATCACCCCACTAGGTAGAGTAGCAGTACTAAAGTCACTTATTCTTTCAAAACTTATACATCTATGGATATTACTACCAGACCCACCCGACCAATTTTTGATACAGTTACAGAAACTATGTTTTCGATTTGTCTGGAATGATAAGCAAGACAAGATAAGTAGACAGACAGCAGTTAAGACTATCAAACAAGGTGGACTAAATATACCGGATATAAGAAATTATATATATGCTTTGAAGCTTTCATGGGTAAGAAAACTTAGAAGAACTAATCACAAATGGGTCAGTATTGCAAAAATGCTATACCCATTTCTTAAGAATCTAGAATGTTATGGACCATCAGTAGCACGCAAACACCTGAAGGTTAATCATTTTTGGACGCATGTTTTTAAGGCTTATGAATCTTTCTGTGCTTGCATCACTCCACAAAATGAAAATGAATTTCTAACAGAACCTGTCTTGTATAATAATAACATTACCATAGGAAATAGAGTCATTGATAACAAGATTTTAGCAGAAAAGGGGATATATCTAATAAAACATCTTGTCAAAAAAATGGTGAGTTTTTGAACTATGGAGATTTTTCTAAAACAAATGGTAACTGTATCGACTTTGTAACTTTAATGGACTAATTTCATCAATCAAACATTTTGCAAATAAAACAGGAATCAGAATAGATGATGATGTGAATTGTTGTACAGATACACCCAAAACAATACAAATAATTGATAGTGTGCACAGGGGTTCAAAAAGGTATTATGAGTATTTGATGTCAAATAACATAGAACCGAAATGTTGTAAAAAATGGACACATAAACTTAATGAAGAAATCAACTGGAAAAGGGTATTTGGAAAATTGCACAAAATTAAAGATATCAAACTACAATGGTTACAGATAAAAATCCTCCATAGAATTGTTGCTACTAATGTTGTTCTGTGTGCAATGGGTGTAACAAACACAACAAATTGTGCCCTGTGCAGTAATGAAAAAGACTCAGTCGAACATTTCTTTTGGGGTTGTAACCATGCAAGAGCTATTTGGACAAAATTAGAAAAAAATATATTAATGACAACTGCGAACATGCATCGAATGTAAAAATTTCACGTCAGATTGTTCTTTTCGGAGTAGATAATTGTATGAAAACAGATGCTGTTTTTGATTTCATCATTCTACTAGCCAAATGGTATATTTACAGATGTAGAATTGAAAACCATTCGCCCATAATAAAAGTTTTTTTTAAAACAGTTGAAATACAGGTTTCAAATTGAACATTACAACGCGACAATTGCAAACAATTTGAGTAGATTCACCTTTGAATGGAATCATTATAAACCATTGTTTGATTGTACAGACTAAATATATATAGGTATAATCTTTATGTGTGTGTATGTATGTGTGAATATGTAGCTAGGTATGTATATGTATGGGTATGTGTATGTGTGTGTGTGTGTGTATGTATGTATGTATATATATATGTATGTATATGTGTGTATGTGTGTGTATATATGTGTATATATATATGTGTGTGTGTATATATATGTGTGTATTTTTATGTGTATGTGTATATGTGTATATGCATATGTATGTGTATATATATATATATATATATATATATATATATATATATATATATATATATATATATATATATCTGTAGATATGTTTGTGTGTATATGTGTGTATGTGTATGTATATATATAGGTGCACATACATATAGGTAAAACATGTGTCTGGCCATGTTATTTGCTGATTAGCAAACAGGTGATACCGGAAAAAAGACTTGTATGTGTAATAGGCATTTGAGATGACACTGACTCAGCGTGCTTTTTCTTATAGATAAAAATGTATAATGGCGTAGGTAGACAGAAATGACAGAGATACTTTTTGGGGAGTTTTTTGTGTGTTTTTTGGTGTGCTTTTTTGTTGTTGCTGTTGTTGTTGTTGTAGTAGTTGTTGTTTTTGTTTTGTTTTGTTTTGTTCTTTGGTTGTTGTTTGTATGTGTACATGATACATTGAATTTAGCGCGTGTGTGCAAGCATGCGTGCATGCGTAAGTGTATATATGTGTGTGTGTGGATGCATGCGTGCATGCAAGCATACTGATAGGGATATGAACGTGTGTGTGTGCTTTTTGGTTAATCATTGGAAAAGCACTTCCTGTCACTTGGTTATGAAACAAAATTGCATTCTTACTTTTTTGGATTTTTTTTTTCGTGTTTTGATTAGAAATGTTTACCTATGTTGTTTGTAATTGAAAAATGAACATTAAAAAAGTTTTTTAAAAAAATATATATATTCCTAAGAGTAGTGTTACGTTAGAGGTCCGGTTAGGGTAAGGGTTAACTCTATTGGCTTGGGTTAGGGTTAGAGTTAGGGTTAGGGTTAGGGTTAGGGTTAGGGTTAGGAGTAGAGTTAGCCTCTAGGTTGTGCATACAGTGTTAGTCCATGCGTAAAATTACGGAAAAGATTAGTGTTATAATAGAGGTCCGGTTAGGATAAAGGTTATCGAAATGCCTTGGGTTAGGGTTAGGGTTAGGGTTAGGGTTAGGGTTAGGGTTAGGGTTAGGGTTAGGGTTAGGTTACGGTTAGGGTTAGGCTTAGGGTTAGGGTTAGGCTTATTGTTAGGGTTAGGCTTAGGGTTAGCCTCTAGGTTTTGCATACAGCCTTAGTCCATGCGACAAATTATGGATAAGATTAGTGTTACGTTAGAGGTCCAGTTAATGTAATGGTTACCCTAATGCCTTGGCTTAAGGTTAGGGTTAGGTTTAAGGTTAGGGTTAGGGTTAGGGTTGGGGTTAGGGTTAGGGTTAGCCTCTTTGTTTTGCATACAGCCCTAGTCCATGAATCAAATTATGGATTAGATTAGTTTTAAGTTGGAGGTCCGGTTAGGGTAAGGGTTACACTAATGCTTTAGGTTTAATTTAGGCTTAGGGTTAGGGTTAGGGTTAGGGTTAGGGTTAGGGTTAGGGTTAGGGTTAGGGTTAGGGTTACGATTAGTTTTAGGGTTAAGGTTAGGGACAGGGTTAGGGTTTCGGTTAGCCTCTAGGTTGTGCATACAGCTTTAGTCCATACTTCAAAATAGGGATATGATTAGTGTTACGTTAGAGGTCCGGTTATTATAAGGGTTACCCTAATGCCTCGGGTTAGGGTTAAGGTTAGGGTTAGGGTTAGGGTTAGTGTTAGGGTTAGGGTTAGGGTTAGGGTTTGGATAAGCCTCTAGGTTTTGCATACAGCCTTAGTCCATGCGTCAAATATAGGATAAGATTAGGGTTATGTTAGAGGTCCTGTAAGGGTAAGTGTTATCCTACTGCCTTGGGTTAGAATTAGAATTAGGATTAGGGTTAGGGTTAGGGTTAGGGTTAGGGTTAGGGTTAGGGTTAGGGTTAGCCTCTAGGTTTTGCATACAGCGATACTCCATGCGGCAAAATATTGATAAGATTAGTGTTACGTTCGAGGTCCAGTTAGAGTAAGGGTTACCCTAAAGTCTTGGGTAAGCGTTAGGGTTAGGGTTAAGGTTAGGGTTAGGGTTATTATTAGGGTTAGGGTTATGTTTAGGGTTAGCCTCTAGGTTGTGCATACAGTCTTTGTCCATGCGTTAAATTATGGAGAAGATTAGTGTTATGTTAGAGGTCCGGTTAGGATAAACGTTATACTAATGCCTTGGGTTAGGATTAGGGTTAGGGTAAGGGTTAGGGTTAGGTTAGGGTTAGGGTTATCCTCTAGGTTTTGCATACAGCGTTAGTCCATTTGTCAAATTATGGATAAGATTAGTGTTATGTTAGACGTCCGGTAAGTGTAAGGGTTCCCCTAAATCCTCCTCTTAGGGTTAGGGTTAGGGTTAGGGTTAGCCTCTAGGTTTTGTATACAGCCTTAGTCCATGCGTCAAATTATCGATAAGATTAGTGTTATGTTAGAGGTCCGGTTAGGGTAAGGGTTACCCTACTGCCTTCGGTTAGATTTACAGTTTGCGTAAGGGTTAGGTTAGGGTTAGGGTTAGCCTCTTGGTTTTGCATACAGCGTTAGTCCATGTGGCAAATTATTGATAAGATTAGTGTTACGTTAGAGGTCCAGTTAGGGTAAGGGTTACCCTAATGTCTTGGGTTAGGGTTAGGGTTAGGGTTAGGGTTAGGTTTAATCTTAGGGTTAGGGTTAGGGTTAGGGTTAGGGTTAGCCTCAAAGTTTTGCAAACAGCCTTAGTCCATGCGTCAAATTATTCGTAAGATTAGTGTTACGTTTGAGGTCCGGTTAGGGTAAGGGTTACCTTAATGTCTTGGGTTAGGCTTAGGGTTAGGGTTAGGGTTAGGGTTAGGGTTAGGGTTAGGGTTAGGAGTAGAGTTAGCCTCTATGTTGTGCATAAAGTGTTAGTCCATGCGTAAAATTACTGAAAAGATTAGTGTTATGTTAGAGGTCCGGTTAGTATAAAGGTTATCGTAATGCCTTGGGTTAGGGTTAGGGTTAGGGTTAAGGTTAGGGTTAGGGTTAGGGTTAGGGTTAGGCTTAGGTTTAGGGTTAGGCTTTTGGTTAGCCTCTAGGTTTTGCATACAGCCTTAGTCCATGCGACAAATTATGGATAAGATTAGTGTTACGTTAGAGGTCCAGTTAATGTAATGGTTACCCTAATGCCTTGGCTTAGGGTTAGGGTTAGGGTTAGGATTAGGGTTAGGGTTAGGGTTACGGTTAAGGTTAGGGTTAGGGTTAGGGTTAGGGTTAGGTTTAGCCTCTTTGTTTTGCATACAGCCCTAGTCCATGCATCAAATTGTGGATTAGATTAGTTTTAAGTTATAGGTCCGGTTAGTGTAAGGGTTACCCTAATGCTTCAGGTTAGACTTAGGCTTAGGGTTAGGATTAGGGTTAGGGTTAGGGTTTTGGTAGCCGCCGCTGTGGCCTAGTGGTTAGGGCGTTGTACTCGTAATCTAAGGGTTGCGGGTTCGATCCCAGCTATTCTGCTATGGCGTTGTGTCCTTGGAAAAGGCACTTTACGGCTATTTTCTCACCCCACCCAGGTGTAAAAGGGGTACCAACCTTGTGTTGGGGGTTAACCTTGCGATAGACTGGCGTCCTATCCAGGGGGGAGTCTATGACTCTCAGTCGCTTAACGCCACAGAAACCGGGATAAGCACCGGCCTGATGAGCCTTATGGCTCGGGACAGACTTTAACTTTTAACTTAGGGTTTTGGTTAGGGTTAGGGTTAGGGTTAGGGTTAGGGTTAGGGTTAGGGTTAGGGTTAGGGTTAGGGTTAGTGTTAGCCTCTAGGTTGTGCATACAGCTTTAGTCCATGCGTCAAAATAGGGATATGATTAGTAGTACGTTAGAGGTCCGGTTAGTGTAAGGGTTACCCTAATGCCTCGGGTTAGGGTTAAGGTTACGGTTAGGGTTAGGGTTAGGGTTAGGGTTAGGGTTATGGTTAGGGTTAGGGTTTGGGTGAGCCTCTAGGTTTTCCATACAGCCTTAGTCCATGCGTCAAATTATGGATAAGATTAGTGTTATGTTATAGGTCCGGTTAGGGTAAGTGTTATCCTACTGCCTTGACTTAGAGTTACGATTAGGGTTAGGGTTAGGATTAGGGTTAGGGTTAGGGTTAGGGTTAGCCTCTAATTTTTGCATACAGCGATACTCCATGCGGCAAAATATTGATAAGATTAATGTTACGTTCGAGGTCCGGTTAGGGTAAGGGTTACCCTAAAGTCGTGGGTAAGCGTTAGGGTTTGGGTTAGGGTTAGGATTAGGGTTAGGGTTAGGTTTAGGGTTAGCCTCTAGGTTGTGCATACAGTCTTAGTCCTTGCGTTTAATTATTGAGAAGATTAGTGTTATGTTAGAGGTCCTGTTAGGTTAAGCGTTTTCATTATGCCTTGAGTTAGGTTAGGTTAGGGTTAGGTTAGGGTTAGGGTTAGGGTTAGTGTTAGTGTTAGGTTAGGGTTAGGGTTAGGGTTAGGTTAGGTTATCCTCTAGGTTTTGCATACAGCGTTAGTCCATTCGTCAAATTATGGATAAGATTAGTGTTATGTTAGACGTCCGGTAAGTGTAAGGGTTCCCTTAATTCCTCCTATTAGGGTTAGGGTTATAGGGTTAGCCTCTAGGTTTTCCATACCGCCTTAGTCCATGCGTCAAATTATCGATAGATTAGTGTTATGTTAGAGGTCCGGTTAGGGTAAGGGTTACCCTACTGCCTTGGGTTAGATTTACGGTTAGGGTAACGGTTAGGGTTAGGGTTAGGGTTAGCCACTAGGTTTTGCATACAGCGTTTGTCCATGCGGCAAATTATTGATTAGATTAGTGTTACGTTAGAGGTCCTGTTAGGGTAAGGGTTACCCTAATGTCTTGGGTTAGGGTTAGGGTTATGGCTTAATTTAGGGTTAGGGTTATGGTTAGGGTTAGGGTTAGTGTTAGGGTTAGGGTTAGCCTCTAGGTTTTGCATACAGCCTTAGTCCATGCGTCAAATTATTCGTAAGATTAGTGTTACGTTAGAGGTGCGGTTAGGGTATGGGTTACCCTAATGTCTTGGGTTAGGGTTAGGGTTAGGGTTAGGGTTAGAAGTAGAGTTAGCTTCTAAGTTGTGCATACAGTGTTAGTCCATGCGTAAAATTACGGAAAAGATTAGTGTTATTTAGAGGTCCGTTAGGATATAATGTTATAATAATGCCTTGGGTTAGGGTTAGGGTTAAGGTTAGGGTTAGGGTTAGGGTTAGGGCTAGGGCTAGCCCCTTTGTTTTGCATACAGCCCCAGTCCATGCATCAAATTGTGGATTAGATTAGTTTT
The DNA here is from genome assembly GCA_030674155.1 of Stramonita haemastoma. Taxonomy (NCBI): domain Eukaryota; kingdom Metazoa; phylum Mollusca; class Gastropoda; order Neogastropoda; family Muricidae; genus Stramonita; species Stramonita haemastoma. Next base: position 19,870,656 of record CM060347.1, on the reverse strand, counting down.
AAGTTTGAGTTCCGGTTACGGTAAGGGTTACCCTAATGCTTTAGTTAGACTTAGGCTTAGGGTTAGTTAGGGTTAGGGTTAGGGTTAGGGTTAGGGTTAGGGTTAGGGTTAGGGTTAGGGTTAGGCTTAGGTTTAGGGTTAGGCTTAGGGTTAGCCTCTAGGTTTTGCATACAGCATTAGTCCGTGCGACAAATTATGGATAAGATTAGTGTTACGTTAGAGGTCCAGTTAATGTAATGGTTACCCCAATGCCTTGGCTTAGGGTTAGGGTTAGGATTAGGGTTAGGGTTAGGGTCAGGGTTAGGGTTAGGGTTAGCCTCTTTGTTTTGCATACAGCCCTAGTCCATGCATCAAATTGTGGATTAGATTAGTTTTAAGTTAGAGGTCCGGTTAGGGTAAGGATTACCCTAATGCTTTAGGTTAGACTTAGGCTTAGGGTTAGGCTTAGTGTTAGGGTTAGGGTTTGGGTTAGGATTAGGGTTAGGGTTAGGGTTAGGGTTAGGGTTAGGGTTAGGGTTAGGTTAGACTCTAGGTTTTGCATACAGCTTTAGTCCATGCGTCAAAATAGGGATATGATTACTGTTACGTTAGAGGTCCGGTTAGTGTAAGGGTTACCCTAATGCCTCGGGTTAGGGTATAGGTTAGGGTTACGGTTAGGGTTAGGGTTAGGGTTAGGTTATGGTTAGGGTTAGGGTTAGGGTTTGGGTGAGCCTTTAGGTTTTCCATACAGCCTTAGTCCATGCGTCAAATTATGGATAAGATTAGTGTTATGTTAGAGGTCCGGTTAGGGTAAGTGTTATCCTAATGCCTTGGCTTAGAGTTAGGATTATGGTTAGGGTTAGGGTTAGGGTAAGGGTAAGGGTAAGGGTTAGGGTTAGCCTCTAATTTTTGCATACAGCCTTAGTCTATGCGGCAAAATAATGATAAGATTAATGTTACGTTCGAGGTCCGGTTAGGGTAAGGGTTTCCCTAATGTCTTGGTAAGCGTTAGGGTTAGGGTTAGGGTTAGGATTAGGGTATAGGGTTAGGTTTAGGGTTAGCCTCTAGGTTGTGCATACAGTCTTAGTCCATGCATTAAAATATTGAGAAGATTAGTGTTATGTTAGAGGTCCTGTTAGGTTAATCGTTTTACATATGCCTTGGGTTAGGCTTAGGGTAGGGTTAGGGTTAGGGTTAATCTTAGGGTTAGGGTTAGGGTTTAGGGTTAGGTTATCCTCTAGGTTTTCCATACAGCGTTAGTCCATTCGTCAAATTATGGATAAGATTAGTGTTATGTTAGACGTCCGGTAAGTGTAAGGGTTCCCCTAATTCCTCATGTTAGGTTAGGGTTAGGGTAGGTTAGGGTTAGGGTTAGGTTAGCCTCTAGGTTTTGTATACAGCCTTAGTCCATGCGTCAAATTATCGATAAGATTAGTGTTATGTTAGAGGTCCGGTTAGGGTAAGGGTTACCCTACTGCCTTGGGTTTAGATTTACGGTTAGTTAGGGTTAGGTTAGGGTTAGGGTTAGGGTTAGCCTCTAGGTTTTGCATACAGTTTTAGTCCATGCGGTAAATTATTGATAAGATTAGTGTTACGTTAGAGGTTCTGTTAGGGTAAGGTTTACCCAAATGTATTGGTGTTAAGGTTAGGGTTAGGGTTAATGTTAGGGTTAGGGTTATGGTTAGGGTTAAGGTTAGTGTTAGGTTAGGGTTAGCCTCTAGGTTTTCCATACAGCCTTAGTCCATGCGTCAAATTTTTCGTAAGATTAGTGTTACGTTAGAGGTCCGGTTAGGTAGGGTTACCTTAATGTCTTGGGTTAGGGTTAGGGTTAGGGTTAGGGTTAGGGTTAGGTAGAGTTAGCTTCTAAGTTGTCCATACAGTGTTAGTCCATGCGTAAAATTACGGAAAAGATTAGTGTTATAGATTGAGGTCCGGTTAGGATAAAGGTTATCGTAATGCCTTGGCTAGGTTAGGGTTAGTAGGTTAGGGTTAGGTAGGTTAGGTTAGTAGCATTAGGTTTAGGGTTAGGCTTAGGTTAGCCTCTAGGTTTTGCATACAGCCTTAGTCCTATGCGAAAAATTATGGATAAGATTAGTGATACGTTAGAGGTCCAGTTAATGTAATGGTTACCCTAATGCCTTGGCTTAGAGTTAGGGTTAGGGTTAGGGTTAGGGTTAGGGTTAGGGTTAGCCCCTTTGTTTTGCATACAGACCTAGTCCATGCATCAACAAATTATTGATAAGATTAATGTTACGTTAGAGGTCCGGTTAGGGTAAGGGTTACCCTAATGACTTGGGTTTGGTTAGGGTTAGGGTTAGGGATTAGGGTTAGGGTTAGGGTTAGGTTAGGTTAGGGTTAGGGTTAGCCTCTGGTTAGCATACAGGTTATGTCCATGCGTAAATTAATGGATAAGATTAGTGTTATGTTAGAAGTCCGTTAGGTAAGGGTTACCCTAATGCCTTGGTTAGGTTAGGTTAGGGTTAGGGTTAGGGTTAGGGTTTGGGTTAGGGTTAGGGTTAGGGTTAGCCTCTAGGTTTTGCATACAGCTTTGTCCATGCGTCAAATTATGGATAGATTAGTGTTAGTGTCTGTTAAGTGTAAGGGTTACCCTATGCCTCGGTTAGGTAGGTAGGGTTAGGTTTAGGTTAGGGTTAGGTTAAGGGTTAGCCTCTAGGTTTGTGCATACAGCGTTAGTCCATTGCGTCAAATTATGGATAAGATTAGTGTTACGTTAGAGGTCTGGTTAAGTGTAAGGGTTACCCTAATGCCTGGGTTAGGTTAGGGTTAGGGTTAGGGTTAGGTTGGTTAGGTGTTAGGGTTAGGGTTACCTCTAGGTTTTGCATACAGCCTTAGTCCATGCGTGCAAATTATTGATAAGATTAGTGTTAGTTAGAGGTCCGGTTAGGGTAAGGGTTACCCTAAATGTTTGGTAGTTAGGGTTAGTTGGCTTAGGTGTTTTAGGGTTAGGTAGGTTAGGTAAGTTAGCCTCTAGGTTTTGCATACAGCTTAGTCCATGCGTCAAATTATGGATAAGATTAGTGTTAGTTAGAGGTCCGGTTAGGATAAGGGTTATCCTTAATGCCTTGGGTTAGGGTTAGGTTAGGGTTAGGGTTAGTTAGGGGTTAGGGTTAGGGTTAGGTTATCCTCTAGGTTTTGCATACAGCGTTAGTCCATGCGTCAAATATGGATAAGATTAGTGTTACGTTAGAGGTCCGTTAGGTAAGGTTACCCTAATGCCTGTTAGGGTAGGGTTATAGGGTTAGGGTTAGGGTTAGGGTTAGGGTTAGGGTTAGGAAGGGTTAGTGGTTATAGGTTAGCCTCTAGGTTTTGATACAGCCTAGTCCATGCGTCAAATTATGGATAGATTAGTGTTACGTTAGAGTCCGGTTAGGGTAAGGGTTACCCTAATGCTTGAGTTAGTTAGGGTAGTTAGGGTTAGAGGTTAGGGTTAGGATTAGGGTTAGGGTTAGGTTAGCCTCTAGGTTTGCATACAGGTTAGTCCATGCGCAAATTATTGATAAGTTATGTGTTACGTTAGAGGTCCGGTTAGGGTAAGGGTTACCTAATGCTTGGGTTAGGGTTAGGGTTAGGGTTAGGTTAGGTTAGGTTAGGGTTAGGGTTAGGTTAGGGTTAGGTTAGCCTCTAGGTTTGCATACAGTGTTAGTCCATGGTCAAATATGGATAAGATTAGTGTTATGTTAGAGGTCCGGTTATGTTAAGGTTATCCCTAATGCCTTGGGTTAGGTAGTTAGGTAGGGTTAGGGTTAGGTTGGTTAGGTTAGGGTTAGGGTTAGGTTAGGTTGTCCAGGGTAATAGGATAGTTAGTGTTAGTGGTTAGTGTAGGGTTACTAGCCTCGGTAGTAGTTATTGGTTAGGTAGGTTTGTGTTATACAGGTTTGTTAAGTCCATGGTCAAATTATGGATAAGATTAGTGTTACGTTAGGGTCGGTTAGTGTTAGGGTTACCTAATGCCTTGTAGTTAGGGTTAGGTTAGGTTAGGGTTAGGGGTTAGGTTAGTTAGGGTTAGGTTACCTCTAGGTTTGCATACAGCGTTAGTCCATGGGTCAAATTATGGATAAGATTAGTGTTAGTTAGGGTCCGGTTAGGTAGGGTTACCCTAATGCCTTGGGTTAGGGTTAGGTTAGGTTAGGGTTAGGGTTAGGGTTAGGGCTCTAGTTGGCAGTTATCCATGGTCAATTTTGGAAGATTAGTGTTAGTTAAGGTCGTTAGGATAGGTACTAAGCTTGGTTAGGTTGGTATTAGCCTCTAGGTTTTGATACAGCTTAGTCCATGCTCAAATTATGGATAAGATTAGTGTTACGTTAGAGGTCCGGTTATGTAAGGGTTACCTAATGCCTTGGTTAGGGTTAGGATAGGGTTAGGGTTAGGGCTAGGTAGGGTTAGGGTTACGGTTAGGTAGGGTATATTAGGTTAGCAGTTTATGATACAGTTATCAGGTAAATCATAGAAGGATTAGTGTACGTAGAATCCGGTAGTGTTACCCTAAGTCCTTGGGTTGTATAGTTAGGTTAGGGTTAGTAAGATAGGGTTAGGGTTAGGTAGTTAGGTTGCAAACAGTGTTGGCCATCGCTCAATATTGAAGTTAGTATACTTGGCGTAGTAAGGTTACATAATGCCGGTTAGGTTAGGTTAGTTAGTAGGTTACGAGGTAGGTGGGTTATAGGGTTAGCCCTAGGTTTGCATACAGGTTCCATTAAAATAGGATAAGATTTAGTGATTCTGTTAGACATCCGGTTAATGTTAGGATTACTAAGCCTGGTTAAGCTAGGGTTAGGTGTAGGGTTAGGGTTACGGTTGGGGTTATAGGGTTAGGGTTAGGATTAGGGTTAGGGTTAGGTTTAGGTTAGGTTAGGGTCAGCCTCTAAATTTTTCATACAGCGTTAGTCCATGGGTCAAATTTTGGATAAGATTAGTGTAACGTTTTGGGTCTGGTTTGTTTTAGGGTTAGCCTAATGCCTTTGGGTTAGGGTTAAGGTTAGGTTAGGGTTATGGTTAGGGTTAGGTTAAGGTTGGTTTAGGGTTTGCATATAGCGTTAGTCCGAGGTTAAATTATGGATAAGGTTAGTGTTATGTTAGGGGTCCGGTTAGTGTTAGGGTTAGGGTTATGCCTTGAGTTAGGGTTAGTGTTAGGGTTAGGGTTAGGGTTAGGTTTAGCCTCTGAATTTTTGGATACAGTTTTAGTCCATGGGTCAAATTATGGATAAGAATTAGTGTTACGTTATGGTCCAGTTAGTGTTAAGGGTTAGCCTAATGCCTTTGGTTAATGCGTTAGGGTTAGGTTTAGGGTTAGGGTTAATTGTTAGGGTTTAGCCTCTAGGTTTTGTATACAGTGTTAGTCCATGGGTCAAATTATGGATATGATTAGTGTTACGTTAGGGGTCCGGTTAGTGTTAGGGTTTCGTTAATGCCTTGGGTTAGGGTTAGTGTTAGGTTAGGGTTAGGGTTAGCTTCTTAATTTTGCATACAGGGATAGTCCATGGGTTAAATTGCGGATCAGATTTGTATTTCGTTAGGGGTCTGATTAGATTTAGGGTTAGCCTAATGCCATGGGTTCCCCTCTTAGGCTCATGGGGTATACTTGCTTAGCGAGTATTGTAAGAATAAAGCATGATTTTTACGATCAACTCCAAACAGCCGTGGAGAGCATCCGCGCTCATGACATGTTGCTCATCCTTGGCAATTTGAATGCCAAGGTGGGCAGTGACAACACCGGGAGGGAGCATGTTATGGGCAAACATGGAATTGGTATCATTAACAAAAATTGAGAGAAACTAGTGGACATCTGTGAAGAGAACAACCTGCTTATCGGAGGCACCCTTTTCCCACACAAACATATCCATAAAACAACGTGGACGTCGCCAGACGGGACCACCAAAAACCAGATAGACCATGTCATCATCAACCAAAGATGGAGAAGCTCTCTTCAGGATGTCAGGGCCTACAGAGGAGCGGATGTTGCCAGTGACCACACCCTTGTGTTGGCCGTCGTTGCCTTGAAGCTGCGTCGATCACGAGGAAGACAGGCATGTCAGCAAAGATTAGACTCTGGAAGGCTGAATGAGACGCTCACCAAATATGCTTCTACAGTGGAAGTGAGGAACAGATTTCAGGCACTGGGGGAACAGCAGGATATAACAATAGACAGCTTCAATCAGGTACTTCGGAAAACAGGAGAAAAAGTACTAGGCTTCCGACCAAAGAAGAAAGAAGAGTGGATTAAACAAGAAACCTGGAAAAAGATAGATGAAAGGAAGTTAACCAAGCAGAAGATCAACGACACCAGATCAGAATGCTTGAAAGAGCAGCACAGAAGAAGATATGCAGAACAAGACAAGGAGGTGAAGAAGATGACAAGAGCCGACAAGAAAGACTACATAGAGAAACTGGCAGATGAGGCAGAGGAGGCAGCAGGTAGAAATGATCTAAAGATGCTGTACAAGATCAACAAGCAGCTGAACAATGGGTTTAAAAACTGCGATGTGCCAGTGAAGGACAAAAATGGAAAGGTTGTTGAGGGAGAGGCAGGAAAACTACAGCGTTGGAGGGAACACTTCGAGTCGGTTCTGAACAGACCGGACCCCCCTCAGCTAGCAGACATCCAGCCGGCAGATATAGACCTTGACATCTGCACTGATCCACCAAGCCTGGAAGAAGTGACAGCAGCAATCAAGGCAATGAAGAGCGGCAAGGCACCAGGGGCAGATGGTGTGACGGCAGAGATGCTAAAGGCAAATATGGATGTGATGGCTCCCATTCTGACTGAGATCTTCAGGAAGATTTGGGTAGAAGGTCAGATCCCTGAAGCATGGAAAACTGGTCTCATCTTCGAGTTGCCCAAAAAGGGAGATCTTGGAGACTGCAACAACTGGAGGGGCATAACACTTCTTTCCCTCACCAGTAAGGCCTTCAGCAGGATTGTGCTGTCTAGATTGACGGCAGCCCTTGAGAAAGACCTCCGACCACAGCAAGCAGGTTTCCACCCTGGGCGATCCTGCTCAGATCACATCTTCACTCTGCACCAGATTCTGGAGCAGAGCAATCAGTGGATCAAATTCACCGCTGTACGTCAATTTCATTGACCTGGAGAAGGCGTTTGACAGCATCCACCAAGAGTCCTTATGGAAGATCCTAACGCACTATGGAGTCCCTGCAAAACTTGTCCGGGTCATTGCAATGTTGTACGGCGACTTCAAATCCAAGGTGATCTGC
>CM060347.1:19853447-19858447 GCA_030674155.1 Stramonita haemastoma | reverse complement strand
TGCAAGTTGTGTATGTGTGCGTGCATGTGTATGTGTGTGTGAGTGTGTGCGTATGTGCACGCGTGCATATGTATGTATATGTGTGTGTTTGTGTGAATGTGTGCGTGTGTTCGTACATGCATGCAAATGTATTTTTCTGTGTGTTTGTATGTTTGTGTGTCCGTAAATGTGTGTGTGTTTGTGTGTGTGTGTGTATGTGTGTGTGTGGGGGGGGGGGTATGTGTGTGTGTGTGTGTGTGTGTGTGTGGTGTGTGTGTTTTGTGTGTGTGTGTGTGTGTGTGCGTGCATGCGTGTGTGCATGCGTAGGTGCACGCCTGCTAGTGTGTGTCTTTCTGAGTGTGTGTGTTTGTGTGTGAGTGAGTGTGCGCGCGCCCGCGCGTAGACACACACGTGTTTGCCAGTTCGCGTGATGGTATGAAAGTGATTAAACAAACTGTATGTACCCTGTAGAGGTCGAAGAGGGAGGAATATGTTAATTTGCCATTTCCTGTTGGACACTGCTTCTGTTTGCAAGCGTACGGAACCTTGGAGGAGGGTGAGTGGGGAAGGGGTGGAGGGGGAGGGCAGATAATTCCTGTGATTATCTGTTGGACAGTTTTACATGCGTTCAAGGGCTATAGATAAGAAAAAAGAAGAGAGCATTGGTGACGTCTGTTTCAGCTGAGGCTGTCAGACGACAGATTGACAGACAGATTGACACACTGACTGACAGAGAGATTGACAGACTGAGAGACAGATTGACAGACAGATGACAGACAGATTGACCGATTGACAGAGGACTGAAAAGAGATTGAAAGATGACAGACGGATTGACAGACAGATTGACAGACAGATTGACAGACATACAGACAGATTGACAGACTGACAGACGGATTGACAGACAGATTAACAGACAGATTGACAGACAGACTGACTGACAAATTGACTGACAGACAGATTGGCAAACAGATTGAGAGACTGACAGACTGACTGATATATTGACAGACAGCTTGACAGACAGACTGAGAGACTGACAGCCAGACAGACTGGAGGACAGACAGACACGCAGATAGAACGATAGACTCACAGAGAGACACACTGATACACACACTCACAGACAAACAGACAGACAGACAGACAGTGACGCGGACATACAGACAAGCAGACAGAATTACAGCCGAAACAGACAAAACACAAAAACTTAGACACATTCTACAGATTGACAGACAGACAAACACGCAGACAGACAGACAGACAGACAGACAGACAGACAGACAGACAGACAGACACTGCAGGAGCGAGAGGTGGACATGCATGAGGGGAGGAGAGGGGGAGGGGGATCATGAGATAAGGAGGCCCCTCCCTACTCTCTGACCAGTGTGTGCCTCCCCCACCCCCACCCCCACCCCCCTCTCTCCTATCATCACTCTGCAGGGAAGAGAGTGGAAGGGGTGAGGCAGTGGAGGGTTTACAGAGAAGTGGGGACGGGATAGTCTAGGGTCAGAACATTGCGCTCGCAATTTGACGACCCGGGTTTGATTCCTGTTCGAGGGTTTTTTTTCCCCTGGAGTTAACATCAGTGCTGACTCCACTCTCCCCAAACGTCCTCGATGAGGCTATAAACCGAGGCCCCGTGTGCGAAAAATCCACTTGAACGAGATTCGAACCCGGGTCAGCAGGTCACGAACGCAATGCCCATCGCTTTATATCAACCACCAGGCTATCCCGTCCCCCTCTTACCTCTTAATTAAGATAAGGACAAGGAACATGTAAGGACACAGTATCCCTACCCCACCCCCCCTCCCCCCCTTCCCTCTGTATTTCCTTATCCGGCCACCAGTGTTTTAAAACACCACACGTGTACACACACCAACAAGTTACTGCAGCCCTGGGTGAGATCGAAACTCTGAGTCACCCTTAATTGAGCTAGCTGCCTGATTAAGAAAATGTCCTCCCCCCCCCCCCCCCCCCGGCCACCTTCGGGGAGGGGGAGGGGGGGCGGGTACTGGGGAAAGGGGAGGGGGGGGGCTTTTCAGTAGAAGATACATAGCATCCCCACCTTCTGGAAATTAATTATTTCTCTAAGTCGGAAATCTCCTTCGGGGACTTAATTCAATCACAACAACAACAACAACTGGGAATATCTGCGTTCTTAGTCATTTCTGTGTGTTGTTGTGTTGTTGTGTTGTGTTGTTGTTGTTGTTGTTGTTGTTGTTGTTGTTGTTGTTTGTTTTTCTTCCAGAGACTTGAAGGATTTTCTCTCCTATGTCGAAGTTGGGTGTGCTGGGCCTGCCTGACTTGCCAGGCGTTTGATTGACGTGCAGCGCTACGCATTTTTGCTCCTAATTGTGACGAATAATAGCAGTTGCTTGTCTGAGCATTCGACAAACAAATAGAGGAAGAATCTCTCAAGAATTCTCTCATTCTTTTCTAACCTGGATCGGTGGTCTAGGAGGTAACACGCCTGCCTAGAAAGCGAAAAGTCCGGGTCGGAATGTGCGGTGGTTCAAATCCCGTTTGGGCCTAACCCCCCCCCCCCCCCCTCCCTCCATCTATCAGACCGTGAGTGGTGGTCTGGGTGCTAGTCTTTCAGATGAGACGATAAACTGGGATCCCACGTGTTACACATCATTATTTAGCGCACGTAAAAGAACCCACGACAAGGAGGTTGTCCCTGGCAAAATTCTGTAGATAAAAGCCAGACAGGTAAAAAATAAAAAAAAATAAATAATGGGTAGGCACTGCACTTGTGGTGACGCGCTCTCCCCGGAGAGAGCAGCCCGAATTTCATGCAGAGAAATCTGCTGTGACATCAAAGTGGTATATAAAAAAAAAAAAATAAAAATAAATTAAAAAAAAAAAGTAAAACCTTGCTTTGTCTCTGCCTTGTTCCTTTTCTCTTCCTGCCACCTCCTTCTCCTGTCTATTTTCTGCCTTCCTGGTCATCCAGTCTCCTCCCCCTTTCATTTTTTAAATTTTATTTTTCATTTTATACTACTTAATGTCACAGCAGATTTCTCTGCTTGAAATTCGGGCCACACTCCCCTGGGAGAGCGCGTCTCCACAAGTGCAGCGCCTACCCATTTTTTTTTCCCCTCAGGGATGGTGTCTAAAGACGACACCTGTGTGCACGCTGGGTTTTTATATATAATATATATAATTATTGTCATCCGCTCCTACCGGCACACGATGGCCTGCTCTTCCGAAAGGCGGAACGGGGTTTTAACGTGTGCGCAAGATGTTCTGCGTGCGTTCGCACAGTCTCATCCGAATGAGGAAAAGACTTAAAGATAACAATCATCACTGGGGGTGGATGAGTGGGGTAGGGGTAGATGGAAGGAAGGAGAATAGGGGTAGGGAGAAAGGAGACTTTAGTTTTCGTGCGTTGTTGTTTTGTTGTTGTTGTTGTTTTTTTAATTGGTTGATGGGTTGGTTTTTTTGTTTCTGTGTTTGAGGGTGGGGGGGGGTGGGCTTTATTCCGGGGGGGGGGGGGGGGGGGTGGAGGCTGGATGGGATTGAGCTATTTTTCTGAGTTTCCAGACTTGAAACCTAATGGTCAGATTGGATGATTGCTGGGTGGTTTCTTTCTCTTTTTTTTTTCTTCTTCTTTTTTCCTGTTGTTATATTTTCTTCGTTTTTTTCTTTCTTTCTTTTTTGCTTGTTTGTTTTAGGTGTTTGTTTACTTCTCCTTCTTGGGCAACGATCAGAAAGGAAAGGGGATTAAAAATATATATATATTTTATATCGAGGAAAATGGAAGAAGCACTCATGCGCTTTTTTTTTTTTTACATCCAGTCCCCTTGTGTATGCATTTTTTGTAAATCGTGTCATCTGTCCCCACTGGCACACGATGGCCTACTCTTACGAAAAGTGGAACAGATTTAACATGTGCGCAAGATGTTCTGCGTGCGTTCGCATAAGGGGCCTCGGTTTACAGTCTCATCCGAAGGGGAAAGAGATTGACTCTTATCTATTTCCCCCTTACTTCCCAGAACCAATAACTTTACATGACAAAGTTTGCTTCACAATCTATCTTGTTTCCCTGACATAGACCGGTCATTTATTTATTTATTCTTTAATTTATTTAATTTTATTTTATTTTATTTATTTATTCTTTTATTTACTATTTATTTATATTTTATATTTTGTTTATTCATTTTATTGATTCATTCTTTTATATCGAGGATAATGGAAGAAGCACTCATGCGCTTTTTTTTACATCCAGTCCCCGTATGTATGCAGTTTTTTTTTGTACCAGTCCCCGTATGTATCCGGTTTTTTTTGGTAATTTTTATGATCTGTTCCCACCGGAACATAATGGCCTACTCTTTCAAAAAGCGGAACAGGATTTAACGTGTACGAAAGATGTTCTGCGTGCGTTCGCACACGGGGTCTCGGTTTATAGTCTCATACGAGGACTTTTGTGGAGGATGGAGTCAGCACTGATGTTAACTCCAGCGGAAAAATCCCCTCGATCGGGAATCGAACCCGACCGTCAGATTGCGAGCGCAGTGTTCTGACCACTAGGCTATCCCGTCCCCCACGAAAGAGTGGCCAGTCAGAGGTGATGACCTCTGATCTCTGCCCATCCTCTCTGGGAAGTCCAGCAGAAGACAGCTCCTCTGACCTCAGCACACTACAGGTCCTCTTCTCTCAGTGATAGGCTTTACATCTCTCCTACTATACTGCTCGTGGCTTGTAGTGCGTGTGTGTGTGTGTGTGTGCGTGTGCGTGTGTGTGTGTGTGTGTGTGTGTGTGTGTGTGTGTGTGTGTGTGTGTGTGTGTGTGTGTGTGGTGTGTGTGTGTGTGTGTGTGTGTGTGTGTGTGTGTGTGTGTGTGTGAAGAGTCAAGTCAAGTCAAGTCAAGTCAAGTCAAAATGATCTTTATTGAGGGTAAAAGATTAAGTTTACACACTTTTTTTCATCCTGCCCTCACACACACACAAAAAAAAATCATGTAAATTGACTTCTAAAACATTCAAAGACAAATATCAACCTTTGTTGAAAAACTAAAATAAAGGA
>CM060347.1:19838447-19848447 GCA_030674155.1 Stramonita haemastoma | reverse complement strand
TTTTCTTGCTCTCTTCTTCTTCTTCTTCTTCTTCTTTCTTCTTCTTCTTCTTTCTTCTTTCTTCTTCTTCTCTTCTTTTCTTTTTTCTTCTTCTTCTTTCTTTTCTTCTCTTCTCTCTTCTTCTTCTTTTCTTGTTCTTCTTCTTGTCTTCTTCTTCTTCTTTTTTTCTTCTTCTTCTCTCTCTCTTCCTTCTTGTCTTCTTCTTGTTCTCTCCTCTCCTCCTCCTCCTCCTCCTCCTCCTCCTTCTCTCTTCTCTCTCCTCTCTCTTCTTCTCTTCTTCTCTTCTTCTCTCTTCTCCTCCTCCTCCTCCTCCTCCTCCTCCTCCTCCTCCTCCTCCTTCCTCCTCCTCTCCTTCTTCTCTCTCCTCCTCCTCCTCCTCCTCCTCCTCCTCTCCTCCCTCCTCTCTTCTCCTCCTCCTCCTCCTCCTCCTCCCTCCTCCTCTCTTCTTCCTCCTCCTCCTTCTCTCTTCTTCTTCTCTCTTCTTCTTCTCCTCCTCCTCCTCCTCCTCCTCCTCCTCCTCCTCCTCCTCCTCCTCCTCCTCCTCCTTCCTTCTTCTTCTTCTCCTTCTTCTCTCCTTCCTCCTCCTCCTCCTCCTCTCTCCTTCCTCCTCCTCCTCTTCTTCTTTCCTCTTCTTTTCTTCTTCTTCTTCTTCTTCTTCTTTCTTCTTCTTCTTCTTCTTCTTCTTCTTCTTCTTCTCTTCTTCTTCTATCCCGTAGTCTATTTAGACTGTAGGGGCCCCCACGGAAGACCTCGCAACCAGCTCTCTCCATTCCCCTCTGTCCTCGACCTTTCTCAGGGTGTCACTCAGCCTGAGGCCCGTCCACTCTCGGATGTTGTCCTCCCATCTCTTTCTCTCTCCCCCAGTGTTGTCTGCCAAAAGACCACGCCCTGGGGAAGAAACATCAGGGTCCCTTTATGGGGCAGTACCCTTGGTGGATACCTTGTTCAAGAAGGTGGGCATCGACCTGATTGGTTCTATCAAGCCCTCATCTGAAAAGGGTCATCGGTACATCCTGGTTGTTGTTTTTTTTTTTCGTAAAATGTATTCATTCTTCTGTATCAAGGATAATGGAATGAGCACCCGTGTGGGTTTTTTTTTTTGTACATTCAGTCCCCGTGTGTATTGAGTTTTGTAAACCTTCTCATCTGTTCCCATCGGCATACAATGGCCTACATTTCCGAAAAGTGGAACAGGATTTAACGTGTGCGCAAGATGTTCTACGTTTACTTCGCACACGGGGGCCTCAGTTTACAGTCCTCATCCGAAGGACTTTTGGGGAGAGTGGAATCAGCACTGATGTTAACTCCAGGAGAAAAATCCCCTCTGAACGGGAATCGAACCCGGGTCGTTTATTTTATTTTATTTATTTTATTTATTTATTTATTCTTTTATCATTCTTTTATATCGAGGATAACAGAATAAGCAATCATGTGCTTTTTTTCATCGTCCCCGTGTGTATTCAGTTTTGGAAATTTTCATCTGTTCCCACCTGGCACACGATGGCCTACTTTACGAAAAGCGGAACAGGATTTAACGTGTACGCAAGATGTTCTGCGTGCTTCGCACACGGGGCCTCGGTTTAAAGTCTCATCCGAAGGACTTTTGGGTCGTCAATTGCGAGCGCAATGTTCTGACCACTAGCAATCCCCCCCCCCCCCCCCACACCCCATGTTCCAATCCACAACCGTTCAGGTCCATGAGAAAGAAGAAGAAGAATCATGTTTCACCTCACAACTCTTTCTTTTCTTTTTTTAGTTCTTGGGTTTTCGGGCTTTCGGGGTAGATGTGAGAGACGGTGGGTTGACCAGCGTCGCCTGATTCGAGCACTGTCCCTAGCAATCTGTCCTGTCCCTCTGACTGCAAAAGCGACAGTCGGAGGCTATGTGTTGTTGATTTGTATGTCTGTAGTGTGACAGCCTACTTGAATGAACGCCAAAGTGATACTTGTAGCCTCATAGGAGGAATTTGTTATTGAGGGAAACGAATAGAATTGTAAAGGTGGGTGTGTGGGGGGGGGGGGGTGGAGGGGAGGGGGCAGATTGGAGGGAGGGTTGACGCGAATAAAGAGAAGCGCTTGCATTCAAATCATTTACACACATACCACAGATCAGAAAATATTTGAATTAGCAGATATCAAATTCACACACACACACACACACACCAACACACACACGCACGCACACACACGCACGCACGCACGCACGCACGCAACGCACCACGCACACGCACGCACAGCACACAAACACACGCACTCACGCACACGCACACAAACACACACACAAACACAAACACACACACACAACATGCACACACACACACAAACACACACAACACACACACACACACACAACACACACACACACACACACACACACACACACAACACACACCACACACAGCGCGCGCGTGTGCGCTTATGTAGGGTGGTGGAGATGAAAATAGCTATTAAAAAGTAGGTATGGATATGAGGCGAAAATCTCGTGTATGAAATAACTGCGTTTAAAGACTGTAATTCAATGTTTTAACTTTTTTTGTTTTTGACTTATTCTTTTATATCGGGATAATGGAATAAGCACTCTTGTGCTTTTTTACATCCAGTCCCCGTGTGTATGCAGTTTTGTAAATGTCATCTGTTCCCACCGAGCACACGATGGCCTACTCTTACGAAAAGCGGAACAGGATTTAACGTGTGCCCAAGATGTTTGTGTGCGTTCGCACACGGGGCCTCGGTTTAAAGTCTCATCCGAAGGACTTGTGGGGAGAGTGGAGCCAGCACTGATGTTAACTCCAGGAGAAAAATCTCCTCCACCGGACTCGAACCCGGGTCGTCAAATTGCCAGCGCAATGTTCTGACCACTAGGCTATCCCGTCCCCCCCTAGTGGAAGTGGAAAGTGGATTGGCGAAGTGAGAGAGGGAGGTCATTCCAAGTGGATGAACCAGAAACGTTTAACGAGAAAGAGCAACGGCCAAAGTGGTTTGTTTGAATCTGGTGTTCAGAAGCGCAAAATATCTGCGTCTGAGCAAAGGGAGCGCTGATGGTGAGTAGGTAGGTGGTGAGTGGTAGAGTGTGTAGTAGTAGCAGTAGTAGTAGTAGTAGTAGTAGTAAGTAGTAGTAAGTAGTAGTAGTAGTAGTAGTATAGAGTAGTAGTAGTAGTAGTAGTAGTAGTAGTAGTAGTAGTAGTAGTAGTAGTAGTAGTAGTAGTAGTATGGGGGGCACCCATCAGGCTCGGAAGACTATGGAGTTGCGCTCTAGTTTTTAGAGCGCAAAGCCTGGGTAAGTAAGTATGGAGGGCAGACTGTTACCTATGCAGCAGACCCCCTCCCCCCCCCCCCCTCCACGCCACTGGAATGATCCATTGGAAAGGCAATGACCGACACGAATGGTTCCAGAACCGTCGCAGGAGCCACCAGACGTTGCTATATACAGCCCCGAACCGCCCTGGGACTCCAACTCCCCGATTTTTTCTCAGGGATGGTGTCTAAACACGACACCTGTGTGCATGCTGGGTTTCTGTTTTTTAGTTTTGTCATCCGCTCCTACCGGCACACGATGGCCCGCTCTTCCGAAAGGCGGAATGGGGTTTTAACGTGTGCGCAAGATGTTCTGCGTGCGTTCGCACACGGGGCCTCGGTTTATAGTCTCATCTGAATGGAGCGGGATGGAATATACAAATAAAAACAGTAAAAGAGGATGCAGATTTGCGGAGACATTTGAAACAGAAGGTAATAATCTTATACCTCACTCTTTGTGAGACAGGCAGCCAGTGAAGAGATCGCAAAAAGAGCAGTGATGTATTCAGATTTTTTCTTTCATAGACAACTTGTCGAGGTGCAGAGTTTTTTATGCGTTGAAGGGAGTGGATATATAATGCTGGTAGATCAGACTAATGCGCTCCCTTGTCATATCCGCATTCCTGTATGCCTGTGAATCATGGACCCTGACTGCAGATTTGGAGAGAAGAGTACAGGCAGTAGAGATGAGATGCTTCCGGAGACTCCTTGGCATCTCATACAGAGACCATATAAGCAACGAAAACATGCATAACAGAATCCAGCAAACCATCGGTCCCTACGAAAATCTTCTATCAATCGTAAAGAAGGTAAACTTAAATGGTACGGGTATGTCACAAGATCGAATGGACTTGCAAAAACAATACTAGACGGCACAATCTATGGAGAAAGAAAATGAGGCAGACGAAGGAAGAGATGGGAGGACAACATCAGCGAATGAACACGCCTGGAACTCAACAAAACTTTGAGAAAGGCAGAACAGAGAGAGGAATTGGAGGGAACTGGTTGTCAACTCTTCAGGGTGCCCTCACGGTCGCCAGACTAAGGGAGGGAGGGATAGAGGGAAGGATAGATAGATAGATAGATAGATAGATAGATAGATAGATAGATAGATAGATAGATAGATAGATAGATAGATAGATAGATAGATAGATAGATAGATAGATAGATAGATTTTTTTTTTTTTTGAGATACTGGAAAAGCAGGTGGAGGTAATCATAAGCCAGGTCTTCCGCCAGTCAGTCAGTCACTCCACTGCCTTGATTCCTTCCCCTGATAACAAAACCAACGGCCCCTGACTCATTTTAACTCATTTCAGCCCCAAGGTCGAAGTGAAAATCTTCCAATTTAACGCCCCCCCCCCCCCCTTGGGGCAATTAAGCCACCTCCCTCGCCCCCCCCCCCTTCTCCCTAACCCCCCCCCCCCCCCTCCCCTACCTCCCCTCCCTCTCCCTCCTCCCTATCTTTATCGATCCATGTCTAGCCTCCCTATTTTGTTTCGTTTTAGTTTAGTTCCTGCCATCCTGAAGCCGTATGGGAGGCAGGATTTGAATGGCGGGAAAATGAAGAGCATTGACGGTAGATGAGGGAGAAAGCTGTCAGCACTGCCTCTGTCTCTCTCTCTGCCTTCTCCTGCTGAATAAAAGTCTGTTGATTGGCTTCAGCTTTCTGGCTTTCTGGTGCTCTGTCTGTCTGTCCTGTCTGTCTGTCTGTCTGTCTGTCTGTCTGTCTGTCTGTCTGTCTGTCTGTCTGTCTGTCTCTCTCTCTCTCTCTCTCTCTCCTCTCTCTCTCTCTCTCTCCCTCTCTCTCTCTCTCTCTCTCTCTCTCCCTCTCTCTCTCTCTCTCCTCTTCTCTCTCTCGTCTTTTCTTCTCTCTCTCTTCTCTCCTCTCTCTCGTCTCTCTTCTCTCTCTGTCTGTCTGTCTCTGTCTCTCTCCTTCTCTCTCTCTCCCTTCTCTCTCTCTCTTCTCTCCTCTCTGTCCTCTCTCTCTCTCTTCTTCTGTCATCTCCTGCTCTCGTCTCTCTCTTGCTTTCTCTCATCTCCTCTCTCTCTCCTCTCTCTCTCTCTCTCTCGTCTCTCCTCTCTCTCTCTCTCTCTCTTCTCTCTCTCTCTCTCTCTCTCTCTCCTCCTCTCTCTCATCTCTCTCCTCTCTCTCCCTCTCTCTCTCCTCTCCTCTCTCTCTCTCTCCCCAAAAGTCCTTCGTGATGAGACTTTAAATCATGTTCCGCTTTTCGTAAGAGTAGGCCATCGTGTGCCGGTGGGAACAGATGACATTTACACAACTGCATACACACGGGACTGGATGTAAAAAAGCACAAGAGGTGCTTATTCCATTATCCTCGATATAAAAGAATAAAATAAAATAAAATAAAATAAAATAAAATCTCAATCCTCTCTCTCCTCTCTCTCTCTCTCTCTCTCTCTCTCTCTCTCTCTCTCCTCTCTCTCTCTCTCTCTCTCTCTCTCTCCCCTCTCTCTCTCTCTCTCTCTCTCTCTCTCTCTCTCCTCTCTCTCTCTCTCTCTCTCTCTCTCTCTCTCCCCTCTCTCTCTCTCTCTCTCTCTCTCTCTCTCTCTGACTCCACTCTCCCCTAAAGTCAGATGACATTTACAAAACTGCATACACACGGGGACTGGATGTAAAAAAGCACAAGATTGCTTATTCCATTATTCTCGATATAAAAGAATAAATCAAATCAAATCAAATCAAATCAAATCAAATCTCTCTCTCTCTCCTCTCTCTCTCTCTCCTCTCTCTCTCTCTCTCTCTCTCTCTCTCCTCTCTCTCTCTCTCTCTCTCTCTCTCTCTCTCTCTCTCTCTCTCTCCCCTCTCTCTCTCTCTCTCACACACACACACACACACAGATACACACACAAACATACACACACACGCACACGCACACGCACATGCCAGTACATTCGCATGCGCGCATGCACACACGCATACTCGTACGTACGAGTGTGTCCTTCCCCTTGACCTCTTCCATACTCACACAAGCAAACAAGCAAGGAAGCGTACACAACACACACACAAATGCACGCACGCACGCACGCACGCACGCACATGCACACACACACACACATACACACACACACACACGCGCGCGCGCGCGCGCGCGCACAAATACACCTATACATACACAAACACACACACATACACATACACGCTCGTGCTCGTGTGCACATACACATAGGCACACACACACACACACACACACACACACACACACAATCCATCTATATATGGATCGGTGGTCAAGAGGTAACGCGCCTGTCTAGAAAGCGAAAAGTCCGGATCGGAAGTGTGCAGTGGTTCCAATCCTGTTTGGGCCCAAAACTTTTCCCCTATCCATAAGTGGTCGTCTGGGTGCTAGTCTTTCAGATGAGACGATAAACCGAGGTCCTGTGTATTGCACATTCTTTAGCGCACGTAAAAGAACCCACGGCAACAAGAGGGTTGTCCCTGGCAAAATTCTGTAGAAAAGCCACTCTGATAGGGAAACAAATACAATTGCAGACAGAAAGAAAAAAAACATAATGGGTAGGCGCTGTATTTGTGGCGACACGTGCTCTCCCCGGGGAGAGCAGCCCGAATTTTACGCAGAGAAATCTGCTGTGACATACAGTGGTATAAAATAAAATAGATAAAATCCTAATCGATATAAATGAATGAATGAATGAATGAATGAATGAATGAATGAATGAATGAATGAATAAATAAATAAATGAATAAATAAATAAATAAATAAATAAATGTCAAAAATAAGTTGTTGACCATCATGCCGATGCTAACTGTTACGTCACTGGTGCTGCTGACCATAACCTTGCTCTTCTCTGCACTGATCTCCATTCCATAACAGCTACGCTAGCTCCTGATAGCCTAGTGGTCAGAACATTGCGCTGGTAATTTGACGATCCAGGTTCGAGTCCGGTCGAGGAGATTTTTCTCCTGGAGTTAACATCAGTGCTGACTCCACTCTCCATAAAAGTCATTCGGATGAGACTTTAAACCGAGGCCCCGGTGCGAACGCACGCAGAACATCTTGCGCACACGTTAATTCTAACTCATCTCCCGCTGAAACCTGCACTAAGAGTGCTCTTGAGATAAACACCACTTGCCAGCCGTCAGTTTGCACCTAGCCGCCGGACCAGTCACATCAGGAGAGTGCCTTCCTTCTGTTTTCTGTTCTGTGCCTTTCTTTTAGAGTGTGTGTGCACTATGATCTTTCTTTTTTCCTGTTGGATGTATACAGCCTTTCTTTTCCGTGTTCTAGGATTTGGAATTTCTGTGGTGTAGGCTGTGGGGGAAAATGTGTGTATATACATAGTTGTAACCTATTTGGGCAATTTAAAACAGTCTTGTTTGACTCAACTGTGAGTACCACCCTAGTCATAATAGTTACCCCCTTTTCTCCCCCTTACTTGAGGAGGAAGTTTTTTCTGCTGAACTCAACAGATGTTCCCTCAGCAAGTTTACACACAGTATGTGCCTTGTTTCAGTAACTTGGAGGCTAAATGCAGGCCATAACATCAATAATTTGGGGATAAACAAAAACAACATCATTAATTTCTGACTGATGATTAATCTGAATTTGAGGAAATAGAGACAATTATATTTCCCCCACTCCACCCCCCAAATTTTTTATTTGAAATGGAGTAAAGTTCTGATGAGAAGAAAAGAAATACAGAAAAAAAAAGGGAGAAAACCATCTCCTGACCTCCTCACCCTACTTTCTGCTGCACTGCGAGCCACTGTATGGAAACCCCCCACCACCACCACCACCACCCCCCTTGTCAGATAAGAGGGCTGACTTACATTAAACAGATGTCAAGCTACAGGATGCCAGGCTCAAGGCCATACTGGCCAAGTACCGCATTCCACAATCTGCCGACTCTGTGCAACGCACACTAAGGAGTCAGCCAGCTATAATGCCTACGGCAATAACAGCTGGCTGTGGAATATACTAAATGGAGCATTGCTTTTTCAGCAACGGTGCACGTGCACTGCTGTGAACTTATCGTGCAGGTCAGCATAGCTATAAGGCAACCTGAGCAGCTAAGGACACCCTGGCAGATGTCCTTTCCCTTACAGGGCATGCAACCTTTGACCTCTCACCTAGTAGAGAGAAACGCATAACATGCCACTCCATAGACAGTGCAGGCCTTAGTGCAGGCCTTGGTGCTATGCGCACACACAGCCGTAAGCAGTGATTGGCTTTTAACCCAACGGGGCAAATTTCACAGAGCACTGAAAGAGGCCAAAGTTACTCAGAAACTGAGCATCTCACTCAACGAGTGTAGGGGGGAAAGCTTGGGGTCAAGGCTAGTGTCATGGGGGTCACAGCAGCAACAGCAGTTGGCATATTTCGTTTTATTTTGGGGTGGTGCTACCAGCCAGACAACCAATGATAGTCTGAGGGCAATGGGAAATCCCCAAGAGATGAAAGGTGTGATAGGAAGTTTGTCTATAAGGAAACCATCCTTTCCTTTTCCAAATGAGTTCATTTTAAAATAAAATTAATATTCCCAATGGAGTAATAACTTCATAATAAAAATTGTTATTGCATTTTTGCAATTTTATTGCATCATTGCATTGCATTTATTGCATGGCAAATAAGAGAGAAGTGGAATTAAGTCACTTCTGATATAAGTTTTTGACACAGTCAAAGGGATGACAATATTCCTTGAGTTATACCCCACAGACTCTAAGTAGCTCAGTAGGAAATGAGGCTGTAGATTCAGAAATCAGTAACTGAATATATTTTTCTTGCGAAAAATCTTTGTTTCTAAGAGAATGAGCCTGTAAAAGTTGTTATATTTCCATAGGAAATGGAATCTATTACATGATTCTCAGTTTGAAAGGCTTCAACGGAAATATAGATTGTAAAAAGTTTGATATGGAAACATATAGGAAGGCCTTAGATTTTATCACAACAGGACGTTTATTTGCATAAATTGATCTGCATCATGCAGTTTATTCAGTGGCCCATTTTTTAGTGTTGCAGACGTTTCTTAACAGAAGGGCAAGTTATACTGTTTCTACGCTACAATAAGGGGTTTTTTGATCATATTCTCATAATTCTGAGCATGGTAGTAGGGGATACAGAACATGAAACAGAAGTCATGGTATGGGCTGTTGACATAGTCAAATCAAACTGATATTTTGGGGTTTGCAAAAAATGATTAAAAATCATAATTAAACCCATGCAAGAAAATCATCCCATAAAGGGTTTGTTATCAACTCTCAGGAGCTGAGTGTCAGACTTACTGAAGAAAGAGAACTTGAATCTTTCAGTGCTTGCAGTCACCTACTAAAGCAAAGAAAAGCAAAAAATTTAACAATGACCTCTTGTTAGGCCCGAGGGCTGCTAGTCTGTTGCTAGCTTCATGGTGTTCCCCATGGGAAACTCCTTTGCCACACTCTGAAATGCAGTAGAAACACAGTTCACAAGTAATAAGTGTGCTGGTAATTCGGACACAAGACTCTGAAGTTATCTCAAACTGAGAGATGTTTCTGGCCTTACAGGCTTTACTGTCCTCTGCTATCGATAGTCAGTTCTAGTAGATCTGACATTAGCACAACTGTTAGTTGTGCCGAAATTCGGACAGATATATGACACTGTTTGTTGTGGATAAAACTGACCTTAAGTGGTATATCACAAACTTACCTCAGCAAAGAGGGAAAATTAAAGTTACACTTACCTAGGCCAC
>CM060347.1:19763447-19820947 GCA_030674155.1 Stramonita haemastoma | reverse complement strand
TGTATTTATTGTATTTGATATCTCTTTTTACACTTAAATCACCAATTCCAACTTGAATCTTGGGTAGTAGCCAGTGCATGCCTGAATTTACCTATGGTGATAGCGGTAAGATATTTTTCAGGCTGTAACAGTGATTTCCCCATTAAATTTGAGGATCATTTCCAACTTTGTCTCCCTACTGTACTACTACCCTGGCATAACTCTATGCCCTCAGTCTCCCCAAAAGCAAGTGCACAGTGCATT
Organism: Stramonita haemastoma; assembly: GCA_030674155.1. Taxonomy (NCBI): domain Eukaryota; kingdom Metazoa; phylum Mollusca; class Gastropoda; order Neogastropoda; family Muricidae; genus Stramonita; species Stramonita haemastoma. Next base: position 19,820,704 of record CM060347.1, on the reverse strand, counting down.
TTTTTCATACCACTTTCTACCCCGGGTACGGATTAATCCGTACCACGCGATCATCTCCCCTGGACCGGGTACGGATTAATCCGTACCACAGCAGGTACTTTCACTTTCGCCCTCCCATTCTGTTCTATTCTCATATCGTCGTTTTAGCTTGTTGGCTTTAGCTGCCACGTTAGTCGAACAGCGTTCACAGCTAATTTGCATATAAATTGAGCGTGTTTTTGTTGTGTTTATTGTTGTTTTATGTGTCATATGCTTGTAGTATGGCTTTAGTACATCATACTTTCACTGCTGACGAAGTGACAGAAGTTTTTAACCAGTTATTACGTTGCCGATAAAGATCGTGTTTTGGATAGAGATCGTGAGCGCTTTGAGTCTCGCGATACTAGACTGTGTGCGGCTTGAGGAGCGAGATAGGCCAGCTAAAAGGGGTGGGAAGGGGGGGGGGGGGGGGGTGAGTGGGGAGGGGCGTGGCCTTGGTACTGTGAGTACGGCTACGATAAACACCAACTGTTTACATGAAAATGAACTACAAGCCACCTGGTGAAGTGCAAACATTCTGTACATATGAATAAAGTAGTGTAGAAAAGTTTAGGAACTTACTTGGACTAGGGAAGAAATGTTATCTGTATATTCCATGATCGTTATTGTGACAGTGTCATGTGTACAGTTCAGTGGTTCCCTTTGATTTGACACCATAATTAATATACTCTTTTTTATGCAATATAAATTTTTATGCACGCATATAATGGGCAGTCATTTACCCACACAATGCCATAGTTTCATAAGAAATGGGCTTCAAACAAAAAAAAGATATGAGGATTTTACTATGATGACCCAGTGCACACTGCACTCAGCTGCTGCAGGGCTGGTCCACAGAGACTGCAGTGCAGCTGCACCCTTGGGGTACAAAGTGTTAAAAAAATCTATGATAATCACCTTTCTTTAAATTTTCAACTAGCACTCTATAAGTGGGGACAGGATAGCTCAGCGGCCAGAGCACTGGCTTTCCCCAGCCAGTGCTAAGCAGCATGGAGCCTGGTTACCAATTGGATGGGTGACCGTTTGCACGCCTTGGTTTTAGTACAATTTCGCCAGTTCACCCAGCTGTAAATGGGTACCTGCCCTCTTTAGGGTCAGGGAAGGTAAAGCAGTAAGGGTGAGGAGATGGGCACCGCCCTCATCATGCTGGCCCCTATTTATTTATTTATTTATTTATTCTTTTATATCGAGGATAACAGAATAAGCAATCATGTGCTTTTTTTCATCCGGTCCCCGTGTGTATGCAGTTTTGTAAATATTGTCATCTGTTCCCACCGGCACACGATGGCCTACTCTTACGAAAAGCGGAACAGGATTTAACGTGTGCGCAAGATGTTCTGCGTGCGTTCGCACACGGGGCCTCGGTTTTAAAGTCTCATCCGAAGGACTTTTGGGGAGAGTGGAGTCAGCACTGATGTTAGCCCCTAGAGAAGCTGAGGTCTCTGTTGCCTCGCTCCCCAACCACACAGGTTATGGGACACTTTTACCTTTATAAGCTACTTACCACATTTAGAAAAAACGACTTGTCCTTCTGGTTATTTATTTATTTATTTATTTATTTATTTATTTATTTATTTATTTATTTATTTATTTATTTATTTGTATTATTATAACTCTTAATATCATACTGCAAGCACTAAGGCAATCCACAGAAATAAAAACCACTTTTTGTGAAAAAATACCTTCAGACTCGAAACCCATGTGATTTTGCACAAATTTGGTAGGTTTGAATTTTTAAAAAATCTTTCAGCAAACACTGTACCCCCTCAGTTTATAATTTTATGATATTCATAATACATAGATGCATACATAGATACATACATAGATACATACATAGATACATACATAGATACATAGATACATACATGCATACATACATAGATACATACATAGATACATAGATACATACATGCATACATACATACATACATACATACATACATACATACATACATACATACATATAATATATATATATATTATTTATTTATTTATTTATTTATTTATTTATTTATTTATTTATTTATTTATTTATTTATTTATAGTTCTGCTAGCTTCCTAACTGCAATGTACATAGCCTGAGTCAACGCTGTAGCACAAGCAATTTTAACGATCATTTCTAACTTCTCTTGACTACCTAGCATTGCTCTATGGTCTCAATCCCCAAAACAAGTGCACAGGGCATGCTTTTATACTTTTAACCTTTAGCGCTCTGCAGGCGCATCGTGTCGCCGAACGAAATATTTCCCTTACATCCGCGGGCGCACTGTGACGCCGAACGAATTATTTCCCTTGCATCTGCAGGCGCACTGTGTCGCCGAACATAGGGTGTTTAAACTTCGCGGTTCATTGGCTGAGATTCCCTTACTATTAATAGTAGTAGACGTCACTTTCGATTCAAAACGAGGCTAGAGTTTCCTCTGCTGGCAGCCATTTGCATTTTCTTCAACACGACACGCGACAGTGAATTTTTGAAAAATAAAAATCAACTTTCGGGATTTGTCCATCACCAAAATTGCGGACACCGATTCGGAACGATTTTTGCTGGAAATATCCATCGAATCTGACTTAGAAAATGATTTTGAAGGCTTCAAACTTGTTAAAATAGACTTTGAAGTGACGGTAAGTGATCTAGGTCACAGTAATAGTGTTTCAAGTGAGATCGATGATGATCGCGAATGCGATGTACCAAGCGGCCGTAAATATTTGTCGCTGGCCGGTATCATGGAAATTTTTGGTCGAAATGAGATGCCTGATGGTATTTCTGAAGGAAAAGTGTTTTATTTGTTCATAACCAATAAAATTATCACTTTGAGACTGACTGAAGTGCCACAGTCCAGTAGAAAATGATCGCGAAGACGATGTTCGTAATCGCCATGAAAACTTTTCGTGGATCGACTTCGACGAAACTTTTGGTCCAAAGGAGATACTTCGTGCTATTTATAAGGAATAACTGTTTTGTTTACTTCTAAAAGACGAGATAATCACTTTATTAGTGACTGAAGTACAACAGTTTGGTAGATAGCACACAAAAACTCCTTTCAAAGTGAAAAAATAGTAAGTCAACACGGTTCCGGTTTTTGTTTTTATGTCTGTTTTTTTTTCAATGTCAAAACATGCATGCAGAACATATTGCCTTATATGAAAACATTCCTCATCCATTCTTTTATTAATATACAAAATATCAAGTCTCTACATTAAATTCATCCACTTTTATAAAGGTTCTAAACAAGTAGGTGCTCTCAGTTTTTGGTAACCGGAAAAAGAATGCAGGGAGAGAGGAAAGCGGTCACCAAAGACCACAGGGTGCTAAAGGTTAAAAAAATCTGAGAATATCAAACAAATCCCCCCCCCCCCCCCTCCCCAGCAAACACCCTGCAAGCTAATGCAGGAGTGTAGCCTAATGTTAAATACTTAAATACTTGTAACTTAGCAACGGGAAATGTTGATAGGCCAAACATTGCTTGGAAGAGATTGGCAGTAGGAGACAGGGCAGACTAGATACATACAGCCTAACATTGGTCTCCCACAATCTGCTCAAAATACCAAATAAGTGGCACACCAGTGTCTTTGTGAAGGATAATTAATGTTTCAGAAAATGCTTTGTGACACGTTTTTTTGGCATTGAACTACAAAGCAGGGTGATTCAGGTGTAAAGTTTATGCCCTATCCAAAGGCTGTCGCCTCTTCCGGTGGGTATACTTGTACTTTTTCGGTTTTTGTTTCAAGAAAATGCTGTGACTGACGTTAAGGTTTTACCAGCAGAAGGGTGTATACTGTAACTGACAGTGTAAAGGTTTACCTGTTGTAGATTGTTTACTGAGACTGACAATGTACAGCTTTACCAGTTGTAGGTTGTATACTAAGACTGACAGTGTAGGGCCTACAGCTTTACCAGTTGTAGGTTTGTATGTATACTGTGACTGACAGTATAAAGGTTTACCTGCAGCAGAAGACGTGGCTGACAAAACCACAATCCTCACATTACCTGAGGTACATTCTCTTTGTATTTATTTATTTGAGTTTATTTATTCTTTTGTTTTTGTTTATTCATTCTTTTATGTCCAGCAGAATGGAATAAGCACTCCTGCGCTTTTTTTTTTTCTTTTGTAATATATCTAGTCCCGGTTGTTATGTGGGTTTTGTAAATTCTGTCATCTGTTCCCACCAGCACACAATGGCCTACTAGTCGGAAAAGCGGAACAGGATATAACGTGTGCACAAGATATTCTGCATGTGTTCGCACATGGGACATCGGTTTATAGTGTCGTTGGAAGGACTTAAACACACTAGGAACACTGCTGCTTAAGGGCAGTGTCTATAGATATAGGTCTAGCAGTGTGGTATTTCTAGTGATGAAGATGGCTGGGTCCATGAATGTGAAGATCATGGGAAGAAAGGAGATGCTGACCGTGTCTACGAGCCCTGTGGGGACTGAAGAGGCCCATGTGTGAGGAGCATGTTCTGCTGCAAGCTGGGCAGATGAAGGAAGGAACTGGAACTGTTGTTGGTAGGTCATGATGATGATGATGATGATGATGATGATGATGATTTCAATGATTTCAATGATGATGATGATGATGATGATGATGATGACGATGATGATGATGATTGTGTGTACTTTACTTATATTGGTGGTTCGAATCCTGTTTTGGGCCCAAAACTTTTTACCCATCCATTAGACCATGAGTGGTGGTCAGGGCGCTAGTCTTTCGGATGAGACGAAAAACCGAGGTCCTGTGTGTTACACATCATTATTTAGTGCATGCAGAAGAACCCACGGCAACAAGGGGGTTGTCCCTGGCAAAATTCTGTTGAAAGAAGCCACATTGATAGAGGAAAAAAATACAGTTGCAGACAGGAAAAAAAATAATGGGTAGGCGCTGCACTTGTGGCTACGCGTTCTTCATAAGGAGAGGAACCTGAATTTCACCAGAGAAATCTTCTGTGACATAAAGTGGAATAAAACAGTACTGCTACGATATTTGAGTTATTGTAAAATTCAATATAAATTATCAGCCTGTGTCATATCTGTCTCTCCCAGTCTGTCTGTCTGTCTCTTTCTCAGGTAGGACCATGGCAACCGCTAGCTGGTAAAGCGTAGGGGAAAGTGGCAAATTCGATCCAATTTGCACCCAAATTTCTCCATGCAAATCTAAAAGAAAGCTTTAAAAAATATATTAGTAAAAAGTTTAATGCATCAACTTAACGTCTGTGATATTATTTTGCAAGAATGATGACTGGATAAGTGCGAGCGATGCGTTTGATATCGGTAATAAACTTAAAAACTCGCCGCTAGGGGAGCCTCACTGGCTGAAAACGCGACTCCGTGAATTTTCGTTCTTCGTCTTCCAACAGAACACGATCTGAGACCTGTCAATAACACAAACGTATTGATGGTAGGCCTAGATAATGTAAGAAGAATCTCCCCAAACAGATTCTATGAGGGGAATTTTCGTGAAGTTTTTCAAAAATATAGTTTAATGCGTTAAAAAATTCCTTACACTTTCGGAAGTCGTAGCAATTTCAGTAGTAATCGTACAAAAACTCCAAAAACAGCATTAAAAAAGCTCCCTTTTCCAAGAAGAACCTCATTTCAGTTTATCGCTTAGTTCCATTGATTACGTCCCATTCTCATTTGCATACAGTGCCCTCCCCCCCCCCCCCCCTCCCCCCCTTTCTCTAGCCAAACTGCCCAAAATGGCGGCCTTATGGAGTCTACACATCGATTCTTCAGACTAGCAAACGTCGATAGAGATTTTCGATGTGTACAACGCATTACACTCACATCTGAAGAAGTAAATACTGTGCTTTATTTTGTACGTAGTTGCTACCGAATCTCGATGATTTTAGAATTAAAAACTTTTATCGTTGATCGCAAGTTTATCCCGGACCGGACTGGGATTGCAGGGAGCGAAGAACTAGTCTAGATCATCGAGGGGTGCTCTCATAATTCATGAGCTCGCGTGAAAATTTTCCCATATAACAATAAATCAGGGTGATGATTCTGTTCTTAAAAGTTTCTAGTAGTGTTCGGTTTTTTAATTTTTTTTATTAGGATCTGTACTTTGTTGTATCGTGCCAAATTGACGAAACATCGAGAAAAATGCAAGAATGATAACTCTTGTCTCGATCTAATTTCTATTAGAAATTTGGCCGATTTTGTTTACCGTTTGTTGTTTCTGTAAGACCGCATTTTTTAACAGAAACAGTGATATAACGATTAGAAAACACACATGAATGCATCCATTTAAATTCATGCAAAACAAAAATTATCTTTTTTCTGAATCAGAGGATACAAGTACTAATGAAATTGAGTAAAACTTTTTGTTCTCTCTGTTGGTTTCACATTTTAAACAGTGCATGAATTTTCTTCACTTCTTTTTCATAAAGATATTTTGTTTCTCCAAATATGTAGTTAGAGAGAAAAAAAACCACAGAGAAAAACTGATAACTTTTGGAATGCTTTTATTGTGCACAAAGTAGCATTTTCTGCTTTTCAATACTAATTTTATCTCACACACACACACACACACACACACACACACACACACACACACACACACACACACACACACACACCACTCATACCCCTAGAATTCATACTTGCATAATGTATGCACATAAATAAAATATACAGACACTGAGAATACACACACTGACACAGACAAAGGCAACTCACAAAAATGTCCAAATGTGTATTAACTTGTACAAGGAAAATGTTTAAAAATACAACACTAATAAGTCAGTATCATACACGCATTGCAACAGTATGTCACACAGTGAAAAATATTTAGTCAGAGGTCAAGGAGGTCTGATGTATTTAGGAAGAAACTATGCAAAGGTTAAAATTGCTGGGCACGAAAAAGATATATGTATGCAACATTACATTTACAATGCAACATGTAAGCTTATCAGAAACCATAAAAAACCAAAAAATCCCCACAGATGATCACATGAGTACACCTATGATACATTGTACAGGAAATTCTTGATAAGGGAAGGGGGGGGGGGGGGGGGGGTGATTAGGGAAAAAACCCAAACAGAATCACTTTGAATGGCCTTTTAAAGACATTGTTTCAAGAGTCCTAGCATTTTGATAGGTGTACCAATTTTGTCAGTCATTTAGAAGCTGAGAATGAGATATGATGTTAATGACTATGGCAAGTGATTGGAATGCTCTTTGAAAAGACTCACTGTTTAAAGACAAACATTTTGATAGGTGTACCATTTCTGTCAGTCAATTAGAAGCTGAGATATGATGTTAATGCCTAGAGGGGGGGGGGGGGGGGGGGGGGAGGGGGAGGGGGGGAGTGCAGGGGGGGGGGTGCAGGGGGAGGTGACCAGAATCACTTGGAATGCCCTTTAAAAAGACTCATTGTTTAAAGACAAACATTTTGATAGGTTGTACCATTTCTGTCAATTAGAAGCTGAGATATGATAACATGCCGCGCCTATGGGCAGCTTTTGTGTTATTATTTGGACAGGTTTTATGCTTCACAAATTGCTGTCATAGGGGTGATTTGGATGATTGCAGTTTGCCTCTACATGATTTTTAGCTTCTGGAAAAAAAATACATAGCATCTGAGTAATAAGTACAAGCTGTAATATAGATCTTAGACACTTTTAGGCATTCGCTCAATTCAGCTATATTTAGATTTTTTTTATTTTGATGTAAAATTCAATTAGTTTCCTTTGACTTATTTTCCTGTGCTTTAGATATTTTTTCTTCAAAGTAACATAAAATAATATAAAACTATTTTCAGCACCATCAGATTTAAACTAATAATAATACATAGAATTTGTATAGCACTATATCTTGTAAAAACAAATCAAAGCGCTTGCAATCGACCAACGCAACACACAATTAAGAACAATTTACAGTTTTAACAAATTCGAATGTACACACACACACACGCATGCACGCACACACGCAAGCACGCAGCACGCGCGCGCACACACACACCCTACAAATGTTATGCACTTTGGCAGGTGGATGTTGAAGGCAGGGACAGGTAAGAGATGGAAGCGGAAGGAGAAAACTTAGGTTTGGAATAAGTGTGTCTTGAGGTTGTTCATAATGTTCTGTTCATTATACGCATGAGGGACATGTCCGAATAAGGATTTATATAACGAAGTAGCATTTTTATCCCATCTGAAAAAAAATTAAAGTGGTATATTTCAAAACCCGTCTAAAAAGATATTGATTTCAAATTTTGCATGCTTCTTGATCTTGTTACTATCTTTCATTTCAGACAGCAAACCTCAAATTCTATGATGTTTGAAAAAAAGAATGGTCCTACCCTCTCTCAGTCTATGTCTCTGTCTGTCTGTCTGTCTGTCTGTCTGTCTGTCTGTCTGTCTGTCTGTCTCTCTCTCTCTGTGTCTGTCTGTCTGTTTGTCTGTCTGTCTGTCTGTCTGTCTGTCTGTCTGTCTGTCTGTCTGTCTGTCTGTCTTCTTCTCTCTCTCTCTCTCTCTCTCTCTCTCTCTCTCTCTCTCTCTCTCTCTCTCTCTCTCCTCTCTTCTCTCTCTCTCTCTCTCTCTTCTTTTATCTAATTTATATATATATATATATATTTATATATATATATATATATATATATATATATATATATATATATATATATATATATATATATATATATATATATATATATATATTTTATTATAACTTTTTTTTTTCTTTTAAAAAAAAAAAAAAAATTCAAATCAAAATCATCATTGATTCTTGCTTTATGTTTCCGTTTCTGAATGGGTGCCTTTTGTAACGTTGCTTCGGTAGTGTATCTCTGTATTATTTCTTACCTGTTGTTGTTCTTTCTCCCCTTATATCAAGGTCTTACGTTTTGTGGGACTTGTTTTGATGGTGGATGGTGGTCGATTGATGTTTTCAGTCATCTGTCCTCATCATTTTCTCATGTTTGATCCTTAGTTGTTGCGCTGTCGTTTGTTTGCTTTGTTTGTTTGTTTGTGCTTTTTGTTTGTTTGTTTTGTTGTTGTTATTGTTGTTGTTGTTTTTTATATTCAAATCGAAATCGTCATTGAGTCTCGCTTCTTGTTTTCGTTTCTGGGTGAGTGCCTTTTTATAACATTGCCTTAATACTGTATCTCTGTTTTGTTTCTCGCCTGTTGTTTGATGCTTGGTATGGTTTTTTTTTGCTCTTGGTGTTTGAACCTTTGTAGTTGTTGTTGTTTTGGTTGGGGCTGTCATTTTATCATGATGTTGTCCCTGGGGGGAGCGGGGACTGGATGTGAAAGAGGCACACGAGTGCTTGTCTGTTGTCCTCGAGTGGAGGAATTTTGCCTTGCCTTGCCTTGCCTTGCCTTGCCTTGCCTTGCCTTGCCTTGCCTTGCCTCTCTCTCTCTCTCTCTCTCTCTCTCTCTCTCTCTCTCTCTCTCTCTCTCCTCTCTCTCTCTCCTCTCTCTCTCTCTCTCTCTCTCTCTCTTGTCTGTCTATTCTCTTGAAACATCTAGGATGTTTTATGTAACTTTTTTTTTTTTTTTTTTTAAATTTTATTTTATTTATATTTTTATTGGTAGTATCTCTACCCCCCCTCCCCTCCAATAAGGATATTAGTTAAATTTTTCCCCCCCTTTTATCCAAATGTATGATTTATGTCACATGTATAACTTTTGACAGATGGTGGTGGATTGATGTTTTCAGTTGTTTATTCATCTAGTTCTCTTGTTTGCTCCTTACCTATTAACACTTTTCTATTCTTCCATAATCAAAATATTTTTTATTGTGACTTCTGATTTTTGTCTTCTGATCGAGTGCATTTTTTATTACCTTATCATATATAGTGTCCTTATTCTTGTGTGTTGTTTGGTACTGCGTAAAGTTTTATTGTTTAGTATCTTTTCAACTTGATGTATCCCTGAAAAGGGAGGGGACTGGATGTAAAAAAGTACATGAGTGCTTATCTATTATCCTCGAATAAAAGACTTTGCCTTGCCTTGCCTTGCCTTGCCTTGCCTTGCCTTGCCTTGCCCCTTCCCTCTCTCTCTCCTCTCTCTCTCTCTCTCTCTCTCTCTCTCTCTCTCTCTCTCCTCTCTCTCTCTCTCTCTCTCTCTCTCTCTCTCTCTCTCTCTCTCTTTCTCTCTCTCTCTTTAAGGGCAGGATGAAAAAAAGTATGTAATGCTTACTTACTCTGTTACCCTTGAAAAATAAAGATTATTTTCTCTCTCTCTCTCTCTCTCTCTCTCTCTCCTCTCTCTCTCTCTCTCTCTCTCTCTCTCTCTCTCTCTCTCTCTCTCTCTCTCCTCTCTCTCTCTCTCTCTCAAGTCAAGTCAAGTCAAGTCAAGTCAAGTCAAGTCAAAATGATCTTTATTGAGGGTAAAAGATTAAGTTTACACAACATTTTTTCATCCTGCCCTCACTAAAAAAGGCATAGGACCTTCATCTATCTTCACAAGAGAGCATCTCTCTCTCTCTCTCTCTCTCTCCTCTCTCTCTCCTCTCTCTCTCTCTCTCTCCTCTCTCTCTCTCCTCTCTCTCTCTCTCCCTCTTTTCTCTTTCTTTTCTTTTTTTCTTTTTTCTCTTTCTTTTCTTTTTTTTTTTCTTTTCTTTTTTTTTTTTTGGACAAAATTTCCATTTTGACGTGCATTTCTATGATGTTACAACGATTATTTATGTTATTTTTCTTTCTTGTTGTTGTTTTAATAAATTTGCATTTGATTTGTTTTCATTGTTATGATTTTCTTTGATTGAGGGCTGGATGTAAAAAAGCCATTATACATGTGTGCTTATTCTTCTCCCTTCATCAAAGTGTTTCAAAGTGTTTCAAAGTGTTTCTCTCTCTCTCTGCCCTCACTCTCTGTGAATGTGTCACCTATTGTCTAAACATGTTTACCATCCATATTGAGAAATGTTCTATTGGTATTTTGTACTCTCTATTATAATAACCACTGTGTTGAATATAAACAAATTTGTGTAAGCTTTTTGATTAATAATCATTTTAAGTAAGCTGAATAACTATGTCCATCAGGATAACAATAATCGTTGATATGGTTATAAACGTGCTTTTTATGACCATAGTCATAGGATTAATTAAGGTATTACTATTAGAATATATATCTATATGTCCCAAAATATGTGCCTTACACAGGGTTCGCCATAACCCGTAATTGTCGGTATTTTACCGATTGTAAACAGGGAATACCGAAAATTTTCGAAGCAGCTGGTACAGCGTACCGGTTCTGTTTGCCTTGTGACCGATTAGATTTCCCTCTCAAAAAAAAAGTCTGAAGTGACGTTTTCTGACAGTCTGTCATGGGCCTGTGCTGTGTTCACCGCACCTACCCCTTTCCACCCCCTTCCGACGAACATCTTTAGCGCCAGCCTCATTATTAGCCTAGCACGCAGAACAGCAAGCTTTACTGTGAAAGAATAAAGCTTCGCGCTATTCTCGGCATGACAGCGACTTCCATCACATTGAGTAAATGAGGCCTAGATTTATTTAGTCTGTATTCTTTTAATCTTTTATATCGAGGTTAATGGAATAAGCACTCCTGTGCTTTTTCACATCCAGTCCCCGTCTGTATTCAGTTTTGTAAATGTAATCCTTCCCACCGGCACAGGATGGCCTGCTCTTACCAAAAGCGAAAAGCGAGGGTCTATGACTATGAATTTGCGCGTTGCTTTGAGAGAGAAGAGTCAAAACCAAATCTAAATTGAACAAAGATCTAGGCCTAGATGAGCGCCAAGCATAGAAACAAGAAAGAAGAATATAAGTCACACGAATGATGCCATGCAAAACAACAGACTGACACCGACAGTGGCACAGGCGCTAGAAAAAAAATCGTATTTCCTTCGTGGCTTCCTGCCCAAGAAGTGAGTGGCAGCAAGCAGCACGGCAGTCAAAGTCTGAGAGATTCGCGTTCAATTTAGATTTTGTTTTGCTGCCCAACAATCTCCCCCTCCCCCACCCCCTCACTGATTTGTTCACAGTACCTACCGGATTTTATTTTCTGGGGACTGATTTTGGGGGAGTTGGTCAAGATGTCTGTGAAATGGCAACTGGCAGTACCGGTTTTAAAAAATCCTAGCGCGAACCCTGTATATATATATATATATATATATATATATATATATATATATATATATATATATATATATATATATATATATATATATATATATATATATGAATGTCTTGGCTGTGTGATATTGTCATGACCCCCTGGTAACATGCATTACAGTGTCACACTTATTGCCCGTACCTACTCCCATAATTAGTCCTTCCGATGAGACTTTAAACCGAGGCCCTGTGTGGGAACGCATGCAGAACATCTTGCGCACACGTTAAATCCTGTTCCGCTTTTCGTAAGAGTAGGCCATCGTGTGCCAGTGGGAACAGATGACAATATTTACAAAAACTGCATACACACGGGGACCGGATGTAAAAAAGCACATGTTGCTTATTCTGTTATCCTCGATATAAAAGAATAAATAAATAAATAAAAAATTGTTTTTGGTTTCTTTGTGTCTAATGGTTGGTACTAAGTAGTAACTTCACTTCTGAATACTGTTTGTTGTAAATACATGTTTTCATTTTAAAGTTATAGGCATAACAGTGTCACAGTGAAATGCTGTTACATTTTTTGGAACACGTGACTTCATTTGCATATATCTGAAGATACCAACCACCTGCTGCTGTTTTGATAATGGCTACAAAATCTTTAACCATTTGGCTTTTCAAAATTAACAGAATAAAGCCTTTATCACAATATTTAGAAATTGAGCCATTTTCCTGTTTTTGTTGCCAACAGTGGAGAAATAGTCATATATATTATATTATATATATATACACACACACATATATATGACATTTTGTTGATAGATGGTGGTGGATTGATGTTTTCAGTTGTTTACCTCATTATATTCTCTAGTTTGCTCTTTAAAATTAATAGCGTTTTTTAAAAATAAATCAAAATCATTTGATTCTTACTTCTTTTTTTTTTTTTTGAATGAGTGCTTTTTTTTCTTTTTTTTTTTACCTTATTATTGTATATCTGTCTTATTTCATGTCTGTTGTTTGCTACTTGGTATGGTTTCTTGCTCTTGAGTCTTTGTATTTACAGACCTGTGCACCTTCTGTATTTTTCCGTATTTGTTCTGGAAAAAGTTGGAAAATACGGAAATACGATTTTATTGATAAAAATCCGATTTTTGTCAACAAAAAATCCGGAAATCGAAAACGTTGTCTTTTATCGTTCAGCGATTCCGTTCATCTCGCGTTAGGTCTACGTCATCTGCTAGGAACAATCGTTCAGTGACTTTTCTCCCTTTATGATGCATGGGCGAAGCATCATTTTCAAAACAAATTGGCCGACAGTGGTGGTGTAGACTTTCGCGGAAAAACAGACCAAACTGACACGCTTACAAGCAAAGAAAGACGTGGAGTAAACGCAAAATGACGCTAACAGGCCAGGATGGTGCTAGAAGAGGTATAGATGCGGATATTTATGCGCAAACAGCAAAATTGGCTGTTGGTTTTGCCGAGTAATATTTGAGCCTCTGCATTGGGCTGCTCCTAGCGAAAGTTGAGCTTTCCTCTGCAAGTGGTGTCGGAAATTCGAACACAGTCGGAAAATAAAAAACCAAACCACGGCACTTAAGTTATACAAGTTATACAAGCGCTGATTTCTTGGCAAATCATGGAACAGTAAAGCTGTTGCATCATCGGGAAATCAGTTGATCATCATCATCATGGCTTGGCTTCACGAACGAAGATTAAGGGCACTGTCCACGTCTGGTGCAGGCTCGCTGGTGGCTGTTCAGTCCGATGCGTGACAAACAAACCCGGCCGCAGCGGCTGCAGGGGAAAGTCGATTCTGGGGTTGATGTAGAGGGGACACGGTTCTTCCTCCTCATTCGCCTCTCCTCAAGGGCCGCTCTGCGATTGTCCTCAAAGGAGGAGACCGACTGATGCACAGTGTGTCGCCAGGCCTGCCGGTCAGCAGCAAGGACTGACCACTGGTTATGGTCTATGAGGCAGGCTGACAGAGATTTCTTCAGAGAGTCTTTAAATCTCTTCTTTGGTGCGCCTCTGTAGCGGTGTCCGGTGGAAAGTTCACCGTAGAGAACCATCTTCGGTAGGCGATGGTCTTCCATTCTAGAGACATGCCCTGCCCAGCGTAGCTGCGTTTTCAGCAACATGGCCTCCATGCTGGTGATCCCTGCTTGCTCCAGCACCTCAGCATTCGTGGTGAAGTCGCTCCAGTGGATGTCGAGGATGGAGCGGAGACAGCGTTGGTGGAAGCGTTCCAGAATTCGCAGGTGGTGTCTGTATGTGACCCATGACTCAGAGCCGTACAGGAGGATGGTCAGTACCACGGCTCTGTAGACACTGATCTTGGTGTCTTTCTTCAGGTGCTTGTTTTTCCAGACACGGTGGTAGAGTCTGCCAAAAGCACTGTTTGCCTTTGCCAGTCTGTTGTCTACATCTTTATCAATCTTTGCGTCAGAGGAGATTGTGCATCCCAGGTAGGTAAACTGCTGGACTGTCTTCAGTTCTGTCTCACCAATTGTAATGTGAGGTGGGTGGTACGCTACCTGAGGTGCAGGCTGGTAGAGAACCTCTGTCTTCTTCAGGCTGACTTCGAGTCCGAAAAGCTGGGCTGCCTCTGCAAAACAGGATGTTACATGCTGCAGGGCGGTTTCTGTGTGGGCTACAAGGGGAGCACCATCAGCAAAAAGTAGCTGTCGAATTTGTTGCTCCAGGGTTTTGGTGTGGGCCTGAAGATGCCGCAGGTTGAATAGGCTGCCATCTGTGCGGTAGCGTATGAAAACTCCGTCTTCGTCATCAAGATCTTCTGTGGCCCGCTGAAGCATCATGCTGAAGAAGATAGTGAAGAGGGTTGGTGCAAGAACGCAGCCCTGCTTCACCCCGTTTGTGATTGGGAAAGGCTCTGAGAGGTCGTTGCTGTTTCTGACCTGGCCACGCTGGTCTTTATGTAGCTGGATCACCCTGTTGAGAAACTTTGGGGGACAGCCAAGACGCTCCATGATCTGCCACAGGCCCTTCCTGCTCACAGTGTCAAATGCCTTGGTTAAATCAACGAAGGTGATGTACAGTCCCTTGTTCTGTTCGCGGCACTTTTCTTGAAGTTGTCTGAGCACGGAGACCATGTCAGTGGTACCCCTGTTAGCTCTGAAGCCGCACTGGCTCTCAGGGAGGTGGTGTTCTGCAACAGCAGGTACTAGTCTGTTGAGGAGAACTCTTGAAAGGATTTTGCCAGCGATGGAGAGAAGAGTTATCCCCCTGTAGTTGGAGCAATCTGATTTTTCCCCTTTGTTTTTGTAAAGGGTGATTATGATTGCATCACGAAGGTTTTGTGGTAACTTTCCCTGCTCCCAACAGCAAACAAAAAATTCATGGAGCTTGCAGTGCAGTGTTTGCCCCCCCGTTTTTCCTTAATTTTGGTGGAATACCGTCGACGCCTGCAGCCTTCCCACTCTTCAGTTGTTCTATGGCTTTAGTTACCTCTTCCAGGGTTGGGGCTTCGTCCAGTTCTTCTTTCACTGGTTGCTGTGGGATCTGTTGGATCACTGGGTCATCAACAGTGCGATCAGCGCTGAAGAGGGTTTGAAAGTGTTCAGCCCAGCGGTTCAATATGGACATCTTGTCTGTGAGGAGTGCCTGGCCGTCAGTGCTGCGCAAAGGACTCAACACTTGGTGAGAGGGTCCATAGACAGCCTTCAAAGCTTCGTAGAAGCCTCTGTAGTCACCTGTGTCAGCGCAGAGCTAAGTTTTCTGGGCGAGGTTAGTCCACCACTCGTTTTGGATAACTCTAAGCTGGCGCTGGAGGTTGCTGCATGTAAGACGAAAGGCAGCTTTCTTTGCTGGACAAGATGGTTGTGCAAGGTGAGCCTGGTGGGCACTTCTCTTCTTCGCCAGCAGATCTTGTATTTCTTGGTCATTTTCGTCGAACCAGTCCTTGTTCTTCTTAGTGGAAAAGCCCAAGACCTCTGCAGAGGTCTGCAGGATGGCAGTTTTTAGGCGGGTCCAGAGCGTTTCTGGACAGGGGTCAGAGGGGCAGTCCTCGACTTCCAGCTTTGACTGGAGGTTGGACTGTAGCTCAGCTTTCACTTCAGCGGACTTGAGGCTGCCAACCTGGAGTTTCTTTCTGGGGGGACCTCCTCGTTTTGACTTTGGCTTGATGTGAAGGCTGAGGTTGCATCGCACGAGGCGGTGGTCCGTGTGGCATTCTGCACTGGGCATCACTCTGGTGTGCAAGACATCACTTTGGTCTTTCTGGCGCTCTAAGACGTAGTCTATGAGGTGCCAATGTTTGGACCGAGGATGCATCCAGGTTGTTTTTAGACTGTCCTTCTGCTTGAAGATTGTGTTAGTGATGATTAGTTGCAGTTCAGTGCAGAACTCTAGCAGGAGACGCCCGTTGTCATTGCAATTCCCAACTCCATGTTTCCCCAGAACTCCCTTCCAGGCTTCTGAATCTCGGCCAACTCTAGCATTGAAATCTCCAAGGATAATGACCTTGTCGTCTGCAGGGGTGTTTTTTACCAGGCTGCGCAGGTCACAGTAGAATTTGTTCTTGTCTGCAGGGTCTGCTTGAAGAGTCGGGGAATACACACTGAAGAGAGTGATGTGCTGCTTGTTCTCCAGTGGCAGACGCATGGAGATGATACGGTCTGAATGACCTGTTGGTAAGTTCTCCAGCTTTGAGCCAATGGTGTTCTTGATCATGAAGCCTACACCTGAAAGGCGTCGTTCGGATTGGGGCTTGCCTGACCAGTATAAGGTGTAACCGGCGCCGTGTTCTTTGAGACTACCTTCATCTGGGAAGCGGACTTCACTAAGAGCCGTGATGTCGATATTTAGTCGCGAGAGTTCGTGTGCAACTAAAGCAGAGCGTCGTTCAGGACAGTTGCTATCTGCTGTATCTAGCATGGTTCTGATGTTCCAGCACGCCAGTTTGAGACCTGTCACACCTTTGGAGGCAGGTGTGGAGCCACTTGACTTTGACTTTGTTGTTGCTCGACCGCTTGGAAAGATGCCCGTTGACCGCGGCTAGCCAACTGGGTGGTATGAGGATGAGCTTTCGTTAGGCCACCTTTTCTAGGCCCCTCTCCGTGTGGAGCAAGCAGTGCTATCCCTAAAGAGGGCTGCTTGGTCATTCAGGGTGCTGCCGGGTGATGTTGTCATCCTCAGGTCAACAATCAGACGACCCATACTCCTGAATCGCCTGCATGCAGGATTGGAACTGCGGCTTCCAGTGACATCTTTCACCTGCCGCATTCACCCCTTTCCCATCGCTACAGGGCTTGGGGATAGTAGGAAAAAGGGAGGATAAGGGGGGGACGTGGACTTGTCCTTGGGCCTGCGCATAGGATTTTTAAGGTGAGAGACAGTGCGCGCAGTACCGTACCCACCCTTTAAACTCGCGGTTCATCTGCCATGGCCCAGCAAGCTGGGACGGTGACAGCGAGGTCCTCGGGTCGTAGGCAGATTTACAACTGGTGGTTGAAGGCTCAGCCAGCCATATACTAGGGATACACCAGCCCTCAGTTCTTTAGGCCTGCCAGCAGGGTATTTTAGTCTTCTAGTGTCGGAAATTCGAACACAGTCGGAAAATAAAAAAACAAACCACGGCACTTAAGTTATACAAGCTATACAAGCGCTGATTTCTTGGCAAATCATGGAACAGTAAAGCTGTTGCATCATCGGGAAATCAGTTGATCACTTGATGTTAAAATGGCAGAGCCACTCCTGAAGTTACATAGCGTTGAACATGGTCTCGCTCTGCTGCTGTACTGGACAGAAGCAAAGCACACATATACAGTATACTCCGGACTTGTTTTCTGGCCATGCAAACTATCATGGTGAGTCCACTCTGAAATCAGATGAATTTTGAATCTGCTTTTGTACGGGGGTTCAGTATGATATTAAAATGAGAAAGGCATAGGACCTTCATCAATCTTCACAAGAGAGCATCTCTCTCTCTCAGAGCATAGAATTTTAAGCGTTTCAGCGGATTTCCGATTTTTTAAAGCCGATTTCCACGGGAAAAAACCCCCTTTCCTCGGAAAGAAAAATCTGGGAAAAAAAAAAACGAAACCAGATGAAATTCTCAAATGGTGGGAATGTCGTCAAAGGGTTCAGTTATCACTCACTAGACTCGGTAGCTAAAGCCGATTAGGCCTAGGCCTAAGGGCTAGGCCTAGTCTATGTGCAAAATTTCAAAATGGCTAGCATATGCCGAGAACGATCGTCAATGGACTCATGCTTATGATGACAGAGGATGCAAAAATGCATGGAAATGGGAGTGGGTGGATGGTGAAGTCAAGGCTGGGGATCGAAATGTGCCGATTGGCGAGCACATTGCAAACTGGATGCTGCATGCAAAGTGTTTAGTGAAGCTTGCCAGTGCGACATTCTTCATACTAGCCTCTTCATGCTAGCCGGCCACAGAGTGCTTGAAGACCATTAATTTTGCAAAAGGCAAAATGCAAGGTGATCTGCTCCATCCACGGCAATACAACTCTTGCAGACTGACACAGAGAAAAATACTGCTGTGGACAACACTCAGGATATCCAAGCAGGGAAGAAAACATTATGCAACTTCTTCAGAAAATGAGAAACAGAACAAGTGTACATAAACAGGCAGACATAGGATAGGCCTAACAGGCATGGTAACGAAACCCACACAGAACCAGTCAAGCAATAAGATGCAACCAGAGCATAGAATTCTCCGCGTTTCCGCGGATTTCTGATTTTTTAAAACTGATTTCCGTGGAAAAAAAAACACTTTCCGTGGAAAAAAAAAATCTGGGGGAAAAAAAACGAAACCAGATGAAATTCTCAAATGGTGGAGTGTCGTCAAAAGGTTCAGTTCTAGCTCACTAGACTCGGTAGGCCTAGCTAAGTGGCTAGCATATGCGGAGAAGGATCGTGGATCGGACTCAATGCCTATGATGACAGAGGATGCAAAAATGCATGGAAATGGGAGTGGGTGGATGGTGAAGTCAAGGTTGGGGATCGAAATGTGTGGATTGGTGAGCACATTGGCAAACTGGATGCTGCAGGCTAAGCGTTTTGCTAAGCTTGCCAGTGCGACATTCTCTATGCTAGCCAGGGCCGCAGAGCACTTGAAGACCATTAATTTTGCAAAAGGCAAAACTCAAGAAGGTGATCTACTCCATCCGTGGGAATACAACTCTTGCAGACTGACACAGAGAAAAATACTGCTGTGGACAACACTCAGAATATCCAAGCAGGGAAGAAAACATTATGCGGCTTCTTCAGAAAATGAGAAACAGAACAATTGTACATAAACAGGCAGCCATAGGATAATCAGGCATGGTACATCTCCGCGATAATTCGCGGAAACCCGTGTAAAGAAAGAAAAAAAAAAAAATAAATAACGAAACCCACAGAGAGCCACTCAAGGATAATAGGATGCTTCCATGCCAAGTACTTCCCTTCGCTTCTTTACATCACCAGTCTACTAGGTATCTGTTGACAGAAGGGTGTCAGTTGCAGCTGTAAGCCTAAGGCAGAGGGGTGAAGAGGGATGGTAGGAAGAGGGGGGGGGTGGGGGGGGGGGGCTTTCCACTGGCTGCCTTCAGCCTGTATGGGGTCAGAGAGCAATGTTTAGGGTATGGTAACAATTGGCAGGCGACCATCCTGCCCTCTCTCTTTCTGGCGCTGTCTGTCTGTCTGTCTCTGTCTCTGTCTGTCTGTCTGTCTCTCTGTCTCTGTCTCTGTCTCTCTCTTCTCTCTCTCTCTCTCTCTCTCTCTCTCTCTCTCTCTCTCTCTCTCTCTCTCTCTCTCTCTCTCTCTCATCGACTGTCAAGCTGTCAAGACGTGTGTAAGGAGCGCTCCGATGAAAGTATTCAATTAAGAGGGAACCTGGCTTCCAATACTTTCCATTTTTATACCAGTAGTCATCTGCAATCATGTGGATTGCACCTGTGATGTTGTCTACCCTCAGACAGTGTGTACCTGTGGCAGATCGGTGAAAAAGAAAAAACAACAACAACAAAGTAAGCCAACCCTATTTCAGATTTGTCATTCCATGTCGGATTGTATCCTATCTCACATAGAGACTTGAGGCGTCGGCCACCCAGTTGTGTCTGTGTCGGCGTCGCCAGCTGATTGTTTCGGAAGGTATGGAGTACCACTCGAGACCAGCCCACGGCGTTGGTTGACGCCAACGCTCGCTGTCCATCCATCGCGAGGGCTCGCTGTCCTCCCCTTTATGAAATCAAGTGTTTGTATATATATATATATATATATATATATATATATATATATATATATATATATATATATATATATATATATGTATGTGTGTAGGCCTATTTAGCCCTAGTCTAGTCTTTGTGCCTAGTACTGTGACTCCTCACCATGGAAACGATGGTCATAGTATCGCCACCAGGTGTATGTCCCCCCTCCCTCCACCTCTGCTGCTACATTGGGAGATGGGAGTGATGGCCTGCCCTCCTTGTATCCAACCTAAAGTGGTTTTGTGCTGTTTCACTCAAGTGCCACCGCCTTCAATCTAAATGTCTGTAGGCTAGCTGACACTTAAAGGCTTTCATCAACACTGCACTTTGACCTCACTGAGGCCCTGTGAGGTTTACTTCTCAACAGGCTGTTTCATTCAACTCTGCAATTACTATTTACAATTGTGGTTACTACTGAACTCTACGCTTCTATGGTGATTGGACTGCTGATTGGACTGCGCTAAAATTCATATCATCGTGATATTATTTTTCTTCTATTTAATTTTAGTGCACTTAGCCAGGCGATTTCAAAAAGCGTGTGGGCCCCAAGAGCCTTTGCTCTCCACCATAAAGAGGAGAAAGCTGATGTGGTTTGGTCACACCACAAGACACAACACCCTAGCAAAAACCATCCTGCAAGGAACAGTCGAGGGCAAGAGAAGAAGAGGCCGCCAAAAGAAATCATGGGTTGACAACATCAAAGACTGGACCGCCCAACCCCTGCAACACCTCCTACTAGCCACACAGGATCGTGAAGCATGGAAAAAGATCGCTGTTGCGTCTTCTCTCATGTCCCCCCTACGTCCTTTGGGACATGGGACTGAGTGAGTGAGTGAGCCAGGGACAATTTTGGACAACCTTGGATGTGTTATTTCTGACAATAATTAGATTCGAATCCAGCAGATTTTCATCCTATGTGTAAGGGTTCAAGCTTTTGCCATGCTCCCTGTGTAGGTCTATCTGATGTGAATGAAGTAACGTGGTGCGAGTGTGTGTGGGTGTGTGTGTGTGTGTTCTTATAGCCTCATGTTCATGCCCTATACTGTGACTCCCTACCTTGTTAACATCTCCTCTTAGTGTGGTCACAACTCTGTGCTGAGCTATTGATAGCCTTGTTCTTACCCCCTCCCTTCCCTCCACCCCTCTTCCTTTTTTTTTTTTTTTCCCCCATATTATTGTTAGTCTGGGGTGTTTGAAACTGCTGCCATGGTACTGTATACAGTGAAGAGTGCCATGTGCTTAAAAATGTGAACTGTAGGACTAAGGACCATGGGTTAAAAACACAAGACTCACTAATCTCCCCCATATTCACCCCACTCCATCCCACATCTCCAATCCCCTTGTCACCCCCCCCCCCCCCCTCCCTCATTATGTCTGCTGTCACCAATGACACCCAATGTACCTGGGTCCCCCAAATAGAAATAAAGATAGACACAAAACAATTAACTTTTCAAGTCCCTTTTCCACTGCTTCCCATAGCAAGATCAGTCTTTCATAAACGTTACATGTGCAGTGTAAATAATCAACCAGGCTTTAATGCATATTGGAATGATTTTACAAAGCCAAATAAGCCAATTTTCCTCAGTGACAATGGTGACCTCTCTAGCATCCCCACCACCCTACCCAGTGACGAACTATTCAAGACTAAAATACAGTGAATTGTGCTGACAAGAAACTGATCACCATCACCACTTTTTACACAACAGGAACTGTGCTTGTACAAGGGAACTTGTGAAGAAGATGGCTCAGAAACGAGTTCCAATCACTCATTCAGGTGATTCGAGCCATCTTCAGTCTGACAAGAAACAAAGAGACCCAACCAAACCTGGACGAGGCTGTGCATAACCTGTCGGAACTACCCCTACCCCAACTCAAACCTTCCCCCTCTGGTAAAATAATTCCCCAGGATATCCCATCCCCGTCCAGGAGTCCCTGTCTCACCAAATTGCCATCACTGATCAATCCCACCAGCCCACCACCCAATCCCCATGATCAATTACCTGATCTATCACCACCCTCATCCCCACCAGTCCAGCAGCCAGGCAAAGTAAACTCAGCTGTGGGGAACACAAAACAAACCATTCCACAAAACAGCACAAACACCACACCCATACCCTGAGCTGATGCATGGTCTCCCTCACACAACTGAAAACAGGAAAAAGATCAAAACATGCTGTCAATCCAACAATCAGCCAAAAAACAACTCACAAAGTACACTGGTTCATACTGTGCAACATATTGCCTCACCAGTCACTCATCCCCACAAAAAACCACGTCACCTTCCTCGATTCCTCTGCAAATACCCACCTACCCAAACATCACAACAACTGAAACAAAAAATACACTCACTATCCACTTCAATCAAAAAAAACACAAAAGACTTAGGTTCTCTCACCAAGATTGTTCTCCAACTGAAAAAAGAAAACCATGACTTAAAGTCGGAACTGAACCAGCTGAAACACACAATATCAAAAGAACACACACGAACACACTTAGCTGAACAGTCAGATGAAGAACAAGACACCCTCCTATCATCCTTCCCTACCACCAACAGATTCTCTCTTCTCTCCCTCGACGACGAAAACAAAAAACAATATTCATAACAACCCTGACCAGAAGCCAGCCCCAGCTGATCCAACCCCACCTTTACCACAAGACACAGTCAACACTGCCAAAATCAATGACCAAACAGACCCTGACAAACAAACTTCCAACACCACTAAAGAAATCAACAACCAAGCAACAGTCAACTCTGTCATCACCATCAAAAACAACAACCAAACAGACTCTGACAATCAAACATCCAACATCCCTGAGGGCAATGAACTAAACCCAAACGTATGGACAAAAGTCTCTCAAAAAAAAAGAAGAAAAGACTCAAAAACCCAAACCCACACTTCTGAAGCACAACAAACTACCACAGACAACACTCTCACACCACGCCAACAACTAGCAGAACAAAGAGTTCACTCCAGCACAACTAACCTCATCTTAGGAGACTCAGTAACACGATATATCAAATCCGATATTCTATTCTACAAAGGTAAAAATCAAAACCTCAGTATCTCAGGTATCACTGTCGATGACCTTATTCATTGGCTCCATCACATTCCCAACAACAAAGAAATACAGCACATCATCTTTCACACAGGAATAAATACATGCAAATATACAGCCATCACTGAAAGTAAATGGACTCAGCTCATCAGAAACATCAAACATGTATTCCCCCGAGCCAGGCTGCTGGCATCATCCATTATCCCCCCAATGGGACAGCACCCCCTAAAGAAAACGGTCAATATTTCCAATATCTCATTAGCTAAAGTGTGTGCTGCAGAAAACATCCCACTTGCAGACCACACTACCATATTTAGAACCTCCAGTGGGGCCCCACGCAAAGATCTGTATTCTGACCCTCTTCACCCCAGCCCCAAAGGTGCAGACAGGTTAGCGTACAGCCTCAAATATGCAGACCCCAGACATAAACGACAGCCACTCCTGACAACACCCACTACATGACCTACTGACGAACAGAAGACCCAACCCTCAGCACTACTACATAAAGAGTGCCAACGACATTCCAGTGTCCCCAGATACCCTTATTTACCACAGATGACTGGACACCGTCCCACCCCCCAACCCCAACCCCAGAACGACAATGTGTGGGCCAACAGACTGACCCTCCAACAACTACAATTAGTGTCGACCCAGCCTTCACCTCTCCTCCTGTCCCCACCCTACCCAGCAATGCTCACCACCAGACCTTACCCAGCTCCAGCTCTCAAGACAAGAGCACCTTATCACCAGTACAACACAGTGTACTCCATAGAAACTCTGGTGTGATAAGTCATGCTCCTCCAAAATATGTGTATAGGCATGTGAGTTAGTGCATGATTGTGTGTGTGTGTGTGTGTGTGTGTGTGTGTGTGTGTGTGTGCATAGATATGCATATGTGTGATGTGTACAAGTATATATAAGTGTGTGTGTAATGAGACAAGATTATGAAGACTGACACTTGTGCTCTGCAACCTATGGTCTTGAACTATCAACTCGCCACAGACTGAAACTTATATATACCAGCTAGTTTGTTTTTTAGCTCAAGGTTCGTCCACCCAACCAGTGCTCCTATTGTGCAGCAAACTGTGACTGATCATTTCCAGATCAGATTTCTATACCAAAAAGACTGTGACTGAATTCTGGATCTTGCTGATTGTGCAACAACATTTTGTTTCTCAGAAACTGTGCTGATTGTGCATCACCATATCATCATATGCTTTTTATTACCTCACTGTTGTGTTGTGACAAGACAGTGACTGAATCTTCTGGATTGCTGATTGTGCATCAACATATTACTTCTCAGAAACAGTGCTGATTGTGCATCATGATATGCTTATTATTTTCACTTTGCTGTGTTGTTATCATCTATAGATGTTGAATGGCATAGTATTGTGCAACAAACTGTGACTGGTCCTTCCCGGACCAGACTTCTATACTGACAAGACTGTGACTGAATCCTCTGGATTGTGCATCAACATTTTGTTTCTCAGGAACTGTGCTGATTGTGCATAAGGATATATTCTATATTATTTTCCCTCCTGTTGTATCGTCATTGCTTATAAACGTTGATTGGCATAGTATTGCCTTGATTGTCCAGAGTTATTTGTTTTGTTCTGCCTTATCTTATTTTGTTTTCTTTTATTGTTTTTCATTTTGTTTTTTCAAAACCTATCCCTTTTCTATAATTATTTGAACCACACCACCTGAACACCAGGCTGCTGTTTTTGTTTTAGGTCTACTTGACTCTTTTTCTGAATTAGGCCCACACTTAACTTGATCGAGTTTTTATACCACTGTGTGTTATATGTAGAGTGATTTTGATTTTGATCTTGATTATACCATTGCGTCATATGTAGAGTGATTTTGATTTTGATTTTAATCCTTAATTTATTCCATCCCCAATCAAGTGCTAACATTCCTCCCATATTAATAATCTCTCTTCACCAATCTTTGCACTCATTAATAACTGCTTACCAAACTACCTGTAATAGATGCATCCAAGACACAATACCTGGCCCTCCAAGAATGGCTTACGAATTTGCCACCTAAACACAAACCATGCAATTAACAAAATGGAAGATATATCAACACTCATCACAAATCAAGGCAAACCATTCCACATACTAGGGCTTTCTGAGTCAAGACTCACCGAACATATAACTGATGCTGACATACACATTCCAGGTTATAAAATCCTGTGGAAAGATCCACAAAAGCCAAAAGAAACAGGTATCTTAATCTATATTAGTAATTCTGTAATGTTCAAACGTCTGCCCGTTCTAAAACGTCATGAAATAGAATCTATCTGGATCGAAGTTTCCATAAAAGGTACACGGCCTGTTATGATGGGGTTCTGTTACAGGAATCCAAGTGAAAGAACAAATTGGATAGACAAATTTGACTCCATGATAAACGAAGTCCTACTTGAATCTCGGGAAATAATCTTACTGGGCGATTTCAATATAGACCTAACAAAAGTACATAATCAATGGACCCAAGTTATGAATTCACTCAATCTTCACCAATTAGTTAAATCTCCCACAAGAGTCACATCAAATTCAAACACGTTAATTGACCACATCTATGTATCAAACCCAGAAAACATCATAGAAACTTGTGTCCCTGTCTACAACTGCAGTGATCACTACCCAGTCTGCACCACATGGTCAAAAAAAGGAACAAAAATTCCCAAACCTGGCCATAAAACTATAACCTATCGTTCCTTTGCAAAGTTTAATGAACAGCTTTTTCTCATAGACTTATGCAACTCCACACTCTCAGAAACCTTCAATATCACTGATCCAGACCTAGCCATTGAGTTCTGGATAAAAACGTTCACTGAAATCTATAACAAACATTCTCCATTTAAAACCATTAGGATCAAACACAGCCCCAAACCGCCTTGGCTCACAAAGGAACTAGAGGAAGCATGTTATCTTAGAGACCTTCTAAAAGATAACAAATATTATGATGAGTCAAAAAAATTAAGAAACGCCATAATCTCACAAAAACGGCGTGGAAAAAAAAATATTTTCAAGACCTACTATCTTCCAAACAAAATTCAAAGACTGTATGGCGAGCAATAAATCAAATAACAAACAATCAATCAACTCCTAAATCAAATGTAATCAAAGACATCTCCGCCGAAAAGCTTAACAACCACTTCATCAATGTTTCTCCCAACGTAATTAGCAATGATAACTCGGAGTCCAATGATCTTAATGAATTAAAACAATACTGCCAAGAAAAGCATATTCCTTCAAAACTTCACATACCTTTCATGTCTGTCTCAGAGGTCTACAACTATCTGACTCACCTCAAACAATCAAGAACAGGTGGTCTTGATGGAATAGACAGCAGTATATTAAAATTATCAGCTCCAGTTATCACAGACACCCTAACATATATATATATAACCTCTGCCTTGATAAGAACTATTTCCCCAACGCCTTCAAATGTTCTAAAGTAATCCCCATCTACAAGTCTGGCGATACTTCTAATCCTTCAAACTATAGGCCCATCTCCATTATACCGATCCTTTCAAAACCACTGGAAAAACATATGAATAAACACTTAGTCCGTCATACAGAAATCAACAACTTACTTCATCCTAATCAGTCTGGATTTAGAATAAAGCACTCGTGTAATACAGCACTAACCAGTCTTGTAGATAATTGGCTATCAAACATCAATGACAATAAATTTTGTGGAGTATTATTTGTTGATTTCAAAAAAGCATTTGATACAATTGACCACAAACTTCTCCTTAAAAAGCTAAACCTGTATAACATTTCTACAAAAACCCTAGGACTACTCGATTCATATCTTACAAATAGACACCAGTGTGTCTCAATAGCTACATCAACATCCAAACTAA
Organism: Stramonita haemastoma; assembly: GCA_030674155.1. NCBI lineage: Eukaryota > Metazoa > Mollusca > Gastropoda > Neogastropoda > Muricidae > Stramonita > Stramonita haemastoma. The sequence continues at coordinate 19,793,477 of CM060347.1, read as the reverse complement.
AGCCCATTCATTATGGAGTACCACAGGGATCCATATTGGGCCCTATTCTCTTTTCATTATACATTAATGACCTTCCTCTACATATCAATTCCAAATGTGAACTATTTGCAGATGACACAACCATACATACGAGCCATAATGACACTGACTATCTCACAACCTTATTACAAAAAAGCACTGACGACCTTGTCAAATGGATTGAACTGAACCACATGTCTATCCATCCCCAAAAAACAAAATGCATGCTTATCACTACCAGACAAAAGCGACAAAATTTACCACATAAACTATTTCCAATTCACATAAAAAAGGAAGCAATCGAACAGACCTCTAACCACAAAGTTCTAGGAGTGACAATTGATGAAAATCACAGCTGGTTCTACCACATATCTCACCTATGCAAATACTTGTCCAAAAAAGTCTACCAGCTGATTAAAATTAAACACTTTCTCGATTTCCATTCAAGGAAACTGTTTTTTCAAGCTTATATACAATCCTCAATAGACTATGCTGCAACCCTGTGGGACTCTGCCAGTGCAAATATCATGAAACCATTACTAAGTCTGTATAAACATGGTCTCAAACTGGTCCTTCTGAAGAAAACAACCTTGCTAGAAGGGGATTATACTCAGTTAAATATCCTTCCCCTACACCAAAGACTAAAATATAACAAAGGCATCATGATGTTTAAGATACTGACAGGAAATGTCCCCACATCCTTAAAAGACAAATTCCCAATGAATCATTCCAGAAATACCCTAAAGCCAAGTGTCCCAATCCCAAGAATAGACTTGTTCAAAACTAGTTTACTATACTCAGGCCCTACCTTATGAAACTCCCTCCCTGACTCAATTAAACAGTATCAATCATCAACAACCTTCAAAAATCACCTTCTAATCTACTTGATGAATCAAAAATAACAAACCACACTTCCCCCCTCTCCAACTATCTGCCCTCTCCCTCCTCACTTCTCTCTGATTATGATGATCCTATGACTATAATCATAAGACTAAGTGAGGGGTGTGTGTGTGTGTGTGTGTGTGTGTGTGTGTGTGTGTGTGTGTGTGTGTGTGTGTGTGTGTGTGTGTGTGTGTGTGTGTGTGAGTGTGAGTTGGTTTTTTTTTGTTCAAAAACTTATGCTTTATGGGACTTATTTTGATAATAGATGGTGGGATTGATGTTTTCAGTCATTTAATTATTGCGCCTTTTTTTGTGTGTTGCTTTGATTGGTTTTTGTTTGTTTTTTTGTACTCAAATCAAATTCTTCATTGATTCTTACTTCATATTTTTGTTTCTGAATGAGTGCCTTTTTATAACATTACCTTAATATTGTATCTCTGTCTTATTTCTTACCTGTTGTTGTTGTTGTTCTCACCCTTTATCAAAATCTTATGTTTTATGGGACATATTTTGATGATAGATGGTGGTGGATTGATGTTTTCAGTCATCTAACCTCATCATATTCTCATGTTTGATCTATAATCATTGCGCCTTTTTTTGTTTGTTTGTTTGTTTGTTTGTTTTTTTAATTTTTTTTTTTTTTTTTATTTTTTTTTTTTTTTTTTGGTTTCTTTGTTTGTTTGCTTGCTTGTTTATTATTCAAATCAAAACCATCACTGATTCTTACTTCTTATTTTCGTTTCTGAATGAGTGCCTTTTTTTTTATAACATTACCTTAATATTGTATCTCTGTCTTATTTCTTACCTGTTGTTTGATACTTGGTATGGTTTGCTCTTGGTAATTGGATCATTATAATTGTTCTTGTTTTAGTTGAGGCTGTCTTTTTATCTTGATGTTATCCTTGAAAGGGGCGGGGACTGGATGTAAAAAAGCACATGTGTGCTTATCTATTATCCTCGAATAAAAGAATTTTGCCTTGCCCTGCCTTGCCTTGCCTTGCCTTGTCTCTCTCTCTCTCTCTCTCTCTCTCTCTCTCTCTCTCTCTCTCTCTCTCTCTCTCTCTCTCTCTCTCTCTTCTCTCTCTCTCTCTCTCTCTCAGACACAAACTCTCTCTCTCTCTCTCTCTCTCTCTCTCTCTCTCTCTCTCTCTCTCTCTCTCTCTCTCTCTCTCTCTCTCTCTCTCTCTTCCTCTCTCTCACACCCCCCCTCTCTCTGTTTGTCTGTCTGTGTCTGCTCTTTCTTTCTCTCTCTATCTGCATTTGTGACGCTCCACCACATAAGGAGTCGCATTGCACCAGAGGTAAATTTTTAGTTATGAACATGTTGTTAATCTGCAATAAAATGGTGATACAATGCAAAACACATATTGAAAATCGAACAATTCTATCAAAAGTTATTACAAATTGAAATGATAGACTGCAGGAAATGTCAAAATGAGAAATTGACAAGTTAAGCATCAGAATAGGTGGTCAGAATGAGGGCTTCGGTATTTTCAAAGCATGTTTAAAGACAAAAGGAAACAGAATTATGCCTTGATATTTCACTACAAGGTAGAATAAGTGATTTAGTTTTATAATCAATCAAAATCTAAAAATCGGGAACCTCACCCCCACCTGCCTTTAATGGCTCCTAGTGAAAAAGTGGAATATGTGCTAAGCGACTCATTTCATGGTGGAGCGTCACATTTGTACACATTTGTCTAGAAAAGTACTTATTTTTGCTATGTGATTACTTGAGTGTAGAACTTCCTTTACATTGAAGAAATGACAGAAAAAGTCATACTTGGAGAGCTTATTTTAGGGCAGAAATTGCTTAGTGTGAAAACTGAAATTAGTTCAAGGAGAGGCCTTTAAACAGGGTAGAATTGTCAAAAAACCTTCAGCTTCAGGGGGCGTTGCCCCCTGACCCCCACAAGGGGCTCAGCCCCTTGACCCCACAAGGGGGCAATGCCCCCTGGACCCCCACTACATTTCAGGAAAAAGTGCTTTTCTTCCAGTACCATGCCTGGATATCACTACATAGGCCTACATACATCCCCCTTTTTTAATTCTGCAATTAGTTGCTGGATGTTTATGTCCTCATTTCTCTCACCCACTGTTTTTGTCTCTCTGTCTGTCTGTCTCTGTCTCTCTCTCTCTCACTCTCTCCATGTTTTCCATTAACCATCATAGTTGTACACACAAACTTATGTTAGGGCTACCCAGAAGGGATCTTTTTAAAACAAGTTTGACATACTCTGGTGGTTCTTTATGGAAGGTCTAAAAGTCTGAGTCTGTGTGTGTGTGTGTGTGTGTGTGTGTGTGTGTGTGTGTGTGTTCTCTCTCTCTCTCACTCACTCACTCACACACACACACACACACACACACACACACACACACACACACACACACACACACACACACAGACGGCTTGATGAAAAAAAGGAAATCGATGCTTACTCAATGTACCATCTGAAAATAAAATTTTGACTTGACTTGACTTCACACACACACACACACACACACACACACACACACACACATGCTTCTCACATTGCTCAAAATGGTGCCTGGAGAGGCCTCCAAATTGCCTTTAAAATGCTAAAATTCGTTTTGGGGGGGGGGGGGGGGGGCTTCGCCCCCTGGACCCCCCAGCGGAGCTTTGCCCCTGCACCCCTCCGGGCCTAAGCGACCCCTGGACCCCGGCTTACTTTCCTCTTTTTTTTGTCTGCCAATTCTATGCTCTGGCAAGGCTTCCATGCCCAGTACACGTCTCCCTTCTCTTCTTTACATCACCAGTCTACTAGGTATCTGTTGACAGAAGGGTGTCAGTTGCAGCTGTAGGTTAAGCCTAAGGCAGATAGTAGAGCAGCCAAGACACAATATATCCTCAAATTGTTCAATTCTGTGTAGAAGTGTGAAATTTGGTATGTGGGTACCTAAATCATTTCTTAATCATATTAGAAAGGGAAACACGTTGAGGGTGACCCATGGAGGGTGTGAGCACACATTTAATTAGGTCAGTGTGTCATCGTTTTTTAACAGGTTCCCACATGAAAACCAGTAGTGAGTCTTCTAAAAACAATATATTATAGTTCTGTGAAGTGTATATCATAGAGAATATGCAATACAAGTCAATAGTTAAATTCTTAGTTGACATTAATTAAGTAGGTCAACTAAAATTAGGTCAAAGTACGTTGGAGTGGAATTTTTGTCTTATTTGACAGTTTTAAAGGGCTATAAACAACAATTTGTGCTAAATCACAAAGTAATAGAGATCAAATGTGCAGCACATGTGTAACTGCTTGCTTTTGTAAGTAAAGAAAGCTTTATCTGAAAGATAAACTAAGTAGGTCAAGATGCTTTGATAACATTTGGACCTATTTTGATTTTATTGTGAACCTTTTCAGTAGTTATTTTTTGTTGGTTTGTTTTGGGAGGTTGTTTTGTTTAGAAGGAAAGAGGTAAGTGTGTACTTGGTTTTTTTCCTTTTGCTTATTTTCACACACCACTGGTGTATTCTAAATATTTTTAAAAACTTGACCTAATTAGGCAAATTTTGGTATAAAAATAGTTTTTGAAAACAGAACACACCACGTATCTCTTTTACAAGCAAGAAACAATGGAACACTTTGTGAATGTGAATATCACAGCAGTGTATATGAACTATCAATGGAGCATTTTCTTTAAAAAGCATAGAAAAAAAAGGTTGCTCTACCTTACTCATCAGCTCACATATCGTGGAAGACGTCTCCACCACAAGCGCAGAGGGCAGTACATTGCAGGTTGGCCCTCACACATTTACAATATTCTTTGCAGCTGTGTTTACACCCATAGTGGATCAGTTCAAGACATGAATCTTGTGCCTGCTGAAGAGTAGTCCAAACAGGCTGCCATATCCGTCCTTTTTTCCAACCCCATTCTGCAGGAGATGGGAACACAGGCTGTTTTGTGAGACACTGACTCCAGACATGTCAGCTTGGTACACAGCATGGAGAGTGTGTTGCTTTAGAGCTGCTGATGTTGGAGGAATTTTCTCTAGTTGCCTTCCCTGATGCACAAACAGTTTCTTCCTGGCTTGATTGACAGTACAGACTGCATTTGAATGCTCGCACAAGAGTACAACAAACCTCTCGGTTGTCTCCATCAAAGTATCTGGCAGTGTGCATGGTCTGTCTATTATGGCCAAGGAGGCTTCTGTCACCTCTGGAAATACAATCCATGTGTTCCACACTGTTGTCTTGCCTTTGTTGCTGAAGAAGGACACGGTGTCACATCTAGTAAAAATATGAAATGCTGGGAGTGCCTTCAATTTTTTCAATCCAAGTTGCATGGAAATTTGGTGATCTGGAACATATTTGAAGTGCTTTCCAGTGACCATAGCCAACCAGATTTCTTTTGCAGTGATGACCTGGAAGCTAGCAACTGCAAGGGCAAGAACATCTGTGTCTATGGTCCTGATTAAGATCTTGTCAAAACCTTCATGCGCTCAATCCGGTAGGTGGAGCAAGATCCTTGTGTCAGCCTCCTATTGTGCACTGTTGCAGACGGTTTGTTTCTTTGTTCTCAGGGATGCAGAGTACTTTGTCACCATAGGTTATCACCAATACCTTCTCCTGCATGTTGATCTTTTCAATTGTTCTTTCAGCAATGTATTGGAACAAATCACTTTTATTGCTATCCACACGGAGAAAACTGTGCCAGTTACCAGGAACCAAAGCAGTTGGCAACACTCTTCTTCGTACACCACATCCTCGGCTTTCTCTTGCACCTGCCTTGAGACTATCAGATGTGTACACATCAAGTATAATGTCAAGTCTTGTTGCTGATTCCATGGATATTAAGACATATGGTACAAATATGTTGTCAACATACTCCTGAAATGTCTTGATGAGCTTTGGTGACAACATCTGCCCCACTGCAGCTCCATCAAGCAATTTTGCATTGATTTTGGAAACAGACTGAGGGATCAGATCAGATGCAGCACCCAACAGACACCCAGTATCTTCTGAAAGCTCCTGAATATCACTCGTGTCATTCATATTGTCAAACACGTCCAATGAAATATTTGTCAAAGTTTCAGAAAGAACAGCATCTTTTTCTGCAAAGTCCTCATTTGGTGATCAAATTACTGCTGGCATGTTTCTTGTCAGTCATGAAAGTAGATCTGCTTTTGATCCCGATCTCAGCTGTCCCAACTTTGAGAGAGATGGTGGCCATGGCTGGTTTTCATGCTTAGAAAACTCTTCCAGATTTCCATTTCTGGACTGGCATGCAATGTAGAGCCAAGAAAACAAGGAACAATCATTATTTAGCAATGCCAGGTTGCTTTTCAAACTGGTAGGCACTCTGCGAACTTGGTTTGAGAACAAAGGGAACCTGTTTCTTTTTATGGGATCAGACACCAGTTTCGTTCTCTTTTCAAAGCACTCTTCAATAAATGCTGAATACTGTTCCTGACCAAGGGAAATGACTGCTCTGACAGTCTTCATCACCCCATCATTCATGATGTTTTTGGTGTCAATGGCGAATAGATATTTGCTGTCTTCTGAGAAAGAGTTCCCCATTTCCTCAAAGCAGGAAACCAAAGCTCTGACTTCAGTTACAAAAGCAGTCTGAAAACTAGGACATTGCTTATGGTGCCAGGTGCTGTGTTCAGCCTCTCCGTAAAGTTGTTTCTCGAACTCAGAGACCAGTCGGGATATCTCAGGTCCAGCAATCATCCATCGTCTGAGAGCATTAGGCTTGTTGGTAAGACCAATAGCACCTCCCTCACTTTTCACATGAGCATTACATTGTTCATGCGCATGGTCTAGGCCAATGGCTGAAAACTTGTGTTTGTTTTTCTAACAAATGCCCCATAGCAGAACTGTTGGAATATGTCAGGGTGGTTTTGTTCCAGCATTGCCAGATCTTGGATGTGAACAGCCAACCAACGAGCATAGTTGACATGATCTATTGCAAACATCCAAGCTTTGTCAAGCACTGAGTGTACATTGTGAAGTCTGCTGTGCGAATTGCATAAACAAGCTGAAAAATGCAAGGCTGTAATTCCAGAATTGTAGCCCAGTATGCAAAGTGTGGCTGTTCCTCTCCCATCCTTCCCATTCCATGTATCACAAGTTGGTTTTCTCTTTCTGTTTAAAATAGTGTTGATTATTTTTGCATGACATGATTTGTGCCTTGAGGCTCTATGCTTTCTTAATGTCTCCTCATAACCAGTTAATTCATCCAGTTTAGTCAGTGGAACAGACACTGGGGATTCACCAAGTTCCTGAAAAGCTGCCAAATTCTGAGCAACATAGATATATACCCTGCTCCATCTCCTTTCAATCCCTTGGCTGGACATATCAAAGGTGCTTTGTTTGATGGACTCTGGCCTAAAGCACATAGGTTCCAGTCAACAGTGATGTCTTCACTTTCCTTCACTGGAATAAGAAGACTGATGGTCTATTCGCTTAGAATAACGAGACATCAGCACTTTTTCGGCTTGCAGGTTTTTAACTGCAACAGAGGCAATCCCCCAGAAAACTTGGATTCTGACACGAATTAATGGCCATACATTTATCAAAAGCTATATATACATACTGCAGATTCTACCCTTACAGCACATCCTGTGACACAGTCAACCTGTGTGTGTGTGTGTGTGTGTGTGTGTGTGTGTGTGTGTGTGTGTGTGTGTGTGTGTGTGTGTGTGAACGGCCTCGGTTTAGGTTTATAGTCTCATCCGAAGTATTTGTGCGATACTATGTGCTTGTGCGTACATGCGTGCATGCATGCATACGCGCGCGTGCGTGTGTGTGTGTGTATGTGTGTAGGCCCTATCAATAGCATTGTGTGTGTATGTGCTCGTTCTTCTTTAATCCCATCATTCGAAAGCCATGAGAGGGGGTGGGGGTGGTAGGGTCTGCCTGTGCAGACTCTTTCTTTCCCGTGGGATGCCTTGGTAGGTGATACCTATATTTTTGCACCCTCACAAAAATATTTCCCATAACATTTTTAACTGCAAAATAATATAATCCAAATTCAGTGTACTTCGAAGGTGATCTATTTTGGGGGGATGTTTTGCAACATGGAACATTTATAGAACAAATAACATGAAAGCAAAAATAAAATAAAAAGTGCCACTTTTAACATGGGTACCCAGGCTAGTGGTAACACCGCTCCTACTGATGATTGACACATGCCAGTGGTCAGTCTGACTTGCTGCTGCTGGCGAGGTTAGGTGTAGGCTCCTTCTATGGTGTACCCTTTGTGTCAAAAGAGCAATGATCAAAATTGATTATCGATCACTGTGCCTCACAGAGGGTGCTGAGATCGTGTATCCCTTTCTAGGAATAATCGTCATGGTCCATAGTATCATTGTGCAAGAGGAAATATTTCTACTAAAATCCGAACATTCCCAGTAGTTGACGTCTAGGCTAAGAGGGGTGAAGAAGGATGGTAGGAAGGGGAGATTGGGGGAGGGGGGGTCACTGGGCTGCCTTTAGGGGTGTATGAGGTCAGAGAGCAATGTTTACAGTATCATAACAATCTCTTTCTGCAAAGGACTGGCGGTGTCTGTCTGTCTGTCTGTCTGTCTGTCTGTTCTCTCTCTCTCTCTCTCTCTCTCTCTCTCTCTCTCTCTCTCTCTCTCTCTCTCTCTCTCTCTCTCTCTCTCTCTCTCTCACACACACACACACACACACACACACACACTCACTCTCTTCACCTCTCCCTCTCTCTTACACCCCCCCCCCCCTCTCTGTTTCTCTGTCTGTGTGTGTCTACCCTTTCTTTCTCTTTCTTCCTCTGTCTGTATTTATGCACATTTGTCTAGAAATGTAATAATTTTTGCTATGTGATTACTTGAGTATAGAACTTCAACTCCTTTAGATTGAAAAAAATGACAAAGTCATACTTGGAGAGCTTATTTTAGGGCAGAAATTGCCTAGTGTGAAAACTGAAATTAGTTCAAGGAGAGGCCTCTAAACAGGCTAGAATTGTCAAAAATCCTTCAGCTTCAGGGGGCATTGCCCCCTGACCCCCACAAGGGGCTCTGCCCCTTGACCCCACCAGGAGGCAATGCCCCCTGGACCTGCACTACATTTTAGGGAAAAGTGCTTTTCCTCCGGTACTATGCCTGGATATCACTACATACATACATCCCCTTTTTTTTTAGTTCTGCAATTAGTTGCTGAATGTTTATGTCCTCATTTCTCTCATTCACTGTTTTTGTCTGTCTGTCTCCCTCTCTCTCTCACTCTCTCCATGTTTTCCATTAACCATCATAGTTGTCCACACAAACTTATGTTAGGGCTACCCAGAAGGGATCTTTTTAAAACAAGTTTGACATACTCTGGTGGTTCTTTATGGAAGGTCTAAAAGTCCGAGTCTGTCTGTCTGTCTGTCTGTCTGTCTGTCTCTCTCTCTCTCTCTCTCTCTCTCTCTCTCTCTCTCTCTCTCTCTCTCTCTCTCTCTCTCTCTCTCTCTCTCTCTCTCTCTCTCTCGGGTGCAGGGGAGATGCACTCATGAATGCAGGTCGTGTTTGTGCTGTGCTCTGACAAATTGTGAAAAAATGACATTTCTTGGTCTTCAATTGCGGAAATTTTTTGCAGATGTGTTCCTCTATGGTGTGTGCAACTAAATATGGTTTGGAAGTACTGAAAAGGTCAGTGGAAGTGTGTATATAAACATTTATCAAATCAATATACCACAAAGAAGGATTTTTTTCTGGTTATAAAAAATATCTCAGTGCTCAGGAGGGTGGAACGGTGTCATTCAAATACGTGCACGTGCAAATTGCTTTAAGAGGAGAGTGCCCAAACCCTATAGCCATGAACTTGTTTCTGCTTCCTAGCACATGTGTAATTTAATGTTTATAAACAAACCACTGATCACAGGCACGTGAGAAAGTGAATAATGTCGCAACAAGAACTTTTACCACCCCCTCCAAATGTTATCCAAATGATGGATTGGCGTTTTACGCAAATTCAACAAGGACTATTCCTTCATACAAACAGTATAAAAAGCAGTATTGAAGAAAAGTTCAGCACTCTTGATGTCAGGCTGTCACACTTCCTTGAGGAAATGCACACACTGAAAGAATGTGCTCTGCAAAACAAAGAAGCCATTCAGGAACTACAGGAAGACAGACAGATAATTCTTGACTGCTTGGAGACAGTGGAAAGAAAGCTGGAATCTACTGAGCAAAGCATGAAGGCATGTAATGTCAAATTTCTAAATGTGGAATAACTGGACAGGGAGGATGACCAGACAACTACTCAGTACATAGTAGATATTCTGAATGATCATGGACCTCACCCTAACTGGCAGAAGGAAGACATCTCAAGAGTCTACCGGGTCGGAAGACCACAGGCATGGAGAAATGAACCACGCCCTATCATAGTTCACTTTTGTCGCTGGTCAGACAAAATGGCGGTGATAGGTGACAGAAACTTTAGGGACAACCTTCGTGAGAGTGGAATCAAGGTGTCTTCTGACCTCACGGTCCACCAGAGAGAAACAGTTGATTTTCATCGGGGCCAAGGTAAAATTGCCTATATACATCGAGGCAAATTACATATCAGAGACAAACAACCTTATCCACAGCTGCAAGACCACAGGCGACAATTCCCACACAGGGTTGGTTCCCAGGAAGAGGACTGGCCCTCTGTCCAGAACAGCAATTATGGCAGATGGAAGAGGGATACAGGGGGCAGGCACGCTGACCATGGGCATCAGTGGGAGAAGGAGAGGAATCCACAAAAATACCTTTCTCCAAGCCCAGCCAGAACCTATGGACATGAGGGTTGTCAGGCTCAGTCATTCAGCAGACCTCTCCAGAGAATGTCTGGACCACACTATAAGGTTCATCAGCAAAACTCCAAGGAGCAGCAAAGAAATGTCAGGAGAGAGACTTACCACACTGATCCAAGAGAGGTCGGTACAGAATTTGGGAAAAGTAACTTCTGCCAAAGTCAGGGAGTGGACAGAGAATTGCCAGTCGTACCAGGTGTCCATTCCTACAGTGAAGTGGTGGGACATGAAAGGCAGCCCAGGACAGAGGAGAGGACCAAACCTCAGGGACCTGGCAGTAATACCAACAGAGCTGCTCCAGTATGTTCAAGACAAAGTAGCACCAGAAGAGCTGCTGGTTTTAGAATGCACCAGCAAAACAGACTGCATAGACTGGACACTCAAGAAGACCTTGACTTCAGTGACAGTGGTGACCCAAACATTGATGAGGAGAAGGCTCATGTGGATAGGGCTGACTATTGCACTGGGCATGCAGGAGAGAGAACAAAACATAAGACCACAATCAACAGAACAAATGACAGTGAAGACTGTATCAGTAATGCAGCTACAGATAACAATCCTTGTAGGTCTGATAAAACATATGGGGATGATGTGGACATGGGTCCCAATGACATACAGGATATGGTGGGAAATGACGTACAAGAAGATATTCCAGATGTAGATATTACAGTGTCGACAGAAGGTACTGTCAGTGACAAGGCAACAGATGATGACACAGACGACAACATAGAAAATGAAAGTACAACTAAAAATAAAGAAAGGGCTCGTAACACTGACCAACTTCAAACAGCAGATGACACAAACACTGACAAACAGCTGGACGTACAGACTACCAACGCACAATATAAGCATGTAACTAATCATAGTGCTCAGTCTTTGTCCGCAGCACAAACTGCAAGACCCAGACGCGCTGCCTCTCAGACGGGAAGTGCTAGATCCAGGCAAACCAGGCACAATGACTCAGCTCGGTCCCATAGTCAGAGCAGCATTATGGATTCTTTCAAGAAGCTAGCCACGGATGAAGGAGCCGTGGACAAAGGTCTGAATCCCCGGTTAAAAGCAAAAACTAAGGGGATAAAAACATGTGCAGGTGCAAAAAAATAGGGAATCGGCCGGGCCACAAGTAATGGTAAGGAAACAGGTAAAACTGTATACCTTAATGTGACACAGAGCAGATTACATGAGCCAGTTCAGCACATGCGAATTCCAGATCGTAATGTATATAAAAGTCATGTTAAATTTCTCAATTACAACGTGCATGGTCTTTTACCAAAGTTAGATAATGCAGACTTTGTTAGTTTTCTTTTGAAGTATGATATTATTTGTCTAACAGAAACGTTTATTGCAACTGATGTTGATTTTCCTGTTTTTCATGATTATTTGTTGTTTGTTTCAAAAGCTAGAAAGCTTTTGCACCAGGGAAGGTACTCAGGAGGAGTAATTGTTTTGGTTAGGAAATCATTGTCATCTTTTATTAACAAAGTTGATGTCGAAAATGAAAATACTATTGTTTTGAAGATGTATAAAGATTTGGTTGGTGTTGACAAAGATGTTTTTGTTGTTTGCTCATATATTCCTCCAAGTGACTCACCTTTTTGGAAATCAAGACATGACATTTATGGGATAGAAGTTTTGGAAAACTGCATATTGGATCTCCAAAGTGAGTATGATGATTTCTATCTTCTACTAATGGGGGACTTTAATGCTCGAACAGCAACTTATAACTATAACTGTAGTGCTTCAAATGATGACAATGATTTCAAAACCTTTCAAGGATTTGTTGAGTCGGAACTGTTAAGGAAGTCGCAAGATATGCATACTAACATGTTTGGTAACCAACTTCTTGAATTGTGCAATATGTTTGACTGTGTTATTTTGAATGGTCTCTGCGAAGCAGGTTTTGATGATAGCTGCACATTTATATCCCCATCTGGTTCAAGTACAGTAGATTATTTCATAGCATCCTTTGATTTATTTACAGCTGTTAATGTACTCTCTCTGAATGTAGAAAATATGACAGAGTCTGATCATTTACCAGTCAGTATGGAAGTAGGGATTGCTTGTAACTTTTCAAAACCTACAGACTATGCAAAGAAGAATGAGCCATATGATAAACGTGTATGGAGTAAAGATAAAGAAGACAAATTTCTTAATGCCTTAAGAAGTGAAGAGATCCAAAATAGACTTTTGTTGGCCACAGATGCTCTAGAACACAATGTAGAAAGTGCCCTAGATATGTTTGTAAAATGTTTAAAAGATGCCAGTACTTGTATGAACAAAAGGGTTTGCATGCACAACATAAAGAAATCTCCGTGGTTTGATAATGAATGCCAAATGCTAAAAAAAGAAAGCCGAGCAAAACTGAACCATTTCAGAGCAACTAGACATGAAGATGACAGAATAGAGTATGTTGAGAAAAGGAAACAGTACAAAAAATTACTAAAAACTAAGAAGCAAAACTACAGAAAGCAAAAAGTTGAATCCTTAGTGAAAAACATAAATGATTCTTCAAAGTTTTTGAGTCAGGTTAGAAGCATGGGATGTGGAAACACTGAGAAAATATATAGTAGTATTAGTACTGAGAACTGGTTTACTCATTTCAAAGATGTTTTTCAAAGTCATGATGGAATTGATGATAATAGTAACATTACAGCAGACTTATTGGAAGACACTGAACATATTTTAAATAGGGACATATCCGAATTAGAAGTCTTAGAAGCAATAGGCAAGTTGAAATTGGGAAAGGCAAGTGGAATAGATGGTATAACAGCTGAAATGTTAAAGGTTGGCAGTAGGGATGTGATAGCTTTTTTGATGAAGATGTTCAATGTCATTTTTTCATCTGGCATATACCCAAAAGAGTGGTCTAAGGCTATAATAATTCCAATTCATAAAAAAGGTAATCGTGATAACACAGATAATTACAGGGGTGTATCATTATTAAGCATTATCTCAAAGTGTTTTACAACAATTTTGAACAAACGATTATATAAATGGTTAGAAAATAACAATATGATTTCTGAAAGCCAGGCAGGTTTCCGTAAAGGTTATTCAACTATTGACCAGATATTTAACTTATATGCAGTTATTCAGAAATGTACTCAAAAAAAAGGAAGAAAACTTTATGTTGCTTTTGTGGATTTCAGAAAAGCTTTTGATTCTGTACAACATGGAAAACTTTTGGAATGTATGAAAACACAAGGTGTGAAAGGGAGGTTTATGATGTGCTTAAAATCAATGTATTCTTCATTGTTGTCATGTGTACGTGCAAATGATGAGTTTACAGAATTTTTTCATTGTCCTGTTGGAGTACGGCAAGGCTGCGTGTTAAGCCCAGCTTTGTTTTCTGTATTTATAAATCAGTTATCTGACCATATGAATGCCAAAGGTAAACATGGTATCCAGATTCTACCAGACTTTTTGGAATTATTTATATTGCTTTTTGCTGATGATGTGGCCTTATTGTCAACAAGTCCACACGGCTTACAAAATCAGCTAAATGTATTACATAAATGTTGTGAAGAAATGAAATTGAACGTAAATACTGATAAAACTAAAATTATGGTTTTCAGAAAAGGGGGTTATTTAGGGCGACGTGAACAATGGGTGTTTGATGGAAGAAAGCTGGATGTTGTAAATAATTATTGTTACTTAGGGTTTAATTTCACAACAATGACTAGTATGAAGAAGGTACTGAACATCTATAAAGGCAAAAAGGCAGCCATTCAATTAAACAGAGCGTTTCAGAAATATAAAGAAATGACTGCCTATACTTTTTTCAAAATATTTGATGCTAAAGTACAATCTGTTTTACTCTATTCATCTGAAATCTGGGGGTTGTATAAGCTAGATCATTTAGAGAAAGTTCACATGTTAGCTTGTAAAAGATTTTTAGGTGTCCCAGTCAGAACTCCTAACAAGATGGTTTATGGTGATCTGGGAAGATACCCTCTCTATGTAAATTCTTGTGTATCAGTCTTAAGATATTGGTTCAGACTTATTCAAATGGAAAACGAAAGGTTACCCTATAAAGCATATGAGATGCCTCTTGATCTAGATAGAAATGGGAAAATTTGTTGGGTATCTAAAATCAGGGAAATTTTATGTGAAACAGGATTTCATTTTGTCTGGTTGCAACAAGGTGTCGGCGATACCAAAGCATTTTTGAAGCAGTTTAAACAGAGACTTATTGATATTTCTATTCAGGAATGGACTTCTACAGTTAGAGATCGGGATAGATATGAAAGTTATAGATCCTTTAAAATGATTTTTGAAAGTGAAAAATACATACACGATGTTGATACTTATTGCTTCAGGGTAGCTATTGCCCAGGTTAGATTTAACGTCCTGCCTTTAAATGCAAATATTCATCGGTATAGTGACTCTTTGCAAGATAAAACCTGTCCTTTTTGTAAGTCAATGACTGAAAATGAAATGCACTTTTTGTTTGACTGCCCCATGTACTCTGATCTTAGAGCTAAGTTCCTTGGTGATTTAGCTCAATTTTCTCTACATGTTTTGTTGGAAGTAAAAAATCCCATCAGATGCATGGTGTTTCCCGGTATGTTTTCCATTCTGTCAATAGACGAAAGAGGTGTGTTATTTAAATTTGCTATTCTATTTGGGCTTGTCCTAATACTTTTGTTGATTCCCAAATGCGTTGGTGGTGATTTTGTTACTGCAAGGATGATGATGTCAATATGACAGTTTTGTTTGATTCTTTTTTAATTGCGATTGAAACACTGGATGTTCCTTGCCCTTATTATGTTTTGTAACAATGTATAATGATTTGTGAGAGTGTTCTGTTGAGGGAGGCCGACATAGACAGATCGAGCTGTATCAGAATCCATTTTCATGTGGGCTGTTGTGCAGCGGGATGGTCATTCTGATAATAGTAACCAGGTGATGATGGTGGGCATAGGGGTGGACATATTTATGATGCTGGTGGTGTAAACGTTGAAGATGATGGTGCTGGTGGTGCAAATGTTGAAGATGATGGTGTATAAATGCTGAAGATGATGGTGCTAGGGATGTAAATGTTGAAAAGGATGGTGTTGGTGATATAAATGTTGAAGGTGATGGTGATGTGAATGTTAAAAATGATGGTGATGGTGATGGTGACGTAAATGTTGAAGATGATGGTGCTGGTGATGTAAATGTTGAAGATGAGGGTGGTGTGAATGTTTAAGATGATGGTGCTGGTGATGTGAATGCTGAAATGATGGTGATGTAAATGTTGAAGATGATGGTGATGGTGATGTAAATGCTGAAGATGCTGGTGATGTAAATGTTGAAGATGCTGGTGATGTAAATGTTAAAGAGGATGACGCTGGTGATGTAAATGCTGAAGATGATGGTGATGTTAATGCTGAAGAGGATGGTGCTTGTGATGTAAATGCTGAAGAAGATTGTGATGTAAATGTTGAAGAGGATGGTGATGGTGATGTAAATGTTGAAGATGATAGTGCTGGTGGTGTAAATGTTGAAGATAATGGTGATTGTGATGTAAATGCTGAAGGTGATGGTGATTGTGACGTAAATGTTGAAGGTGATGGTGATTGTGACGTAAATGTTGAAGATGATGGTGATTGTGATGTTAATGTTGAAGATGATGGTGATTGTGATGTAAATGCTGAAGATGCTGGAGATATAAATGCTGAAGATGATGGTGATGTAAATGCTGAAGATGATGGTGATGTAAATGCTGAAGATGATGATGATGTGAATGCTGAAGACGATGGTGATGTAAATGCTGAAGATGCTGGTGATGTAAATGATGAAGATGCTGGTGATGTAAATGCTGAAGATGCTGGTGATGTAAATGCTGAAGATGCTGTTGATGTAAATGCTGAAGCTGATGGTGATGTAAATGATGAAGATGATGGTGATGTAAATGCTGAAGAGGATGGTGATGTAAATGCTGAAGATGATGATGATGTGAATGCTGAAGACGATGGTGATGTAAATGCTGAAGATGCTGGTGATGTAAATGCTGAAGATGCTGGTGATGTAAATGCTGAAGATGCTGGTGATGTAAATGCTGAAGATGCTGTTGATGTAAATGCTGAAGCTGATGGTGATGTAAATGATGAAGATGATGGTAATGTTAATGCTGAAGAGGATGGGTCTTGTGATGTAAATGCTGAAGATGATGGTGATGTAAATGCTGAAGATGATGGTGCTGGTGTTGTAAATGCTGAAGATGATGGTGATGTAAATGCTGAAGATGATGGTGAAGTAAATGCTGAAGATGATAGTGATATAAATGCTGAAGATGATGGTGATTGCAAATGCTGAAGCTGATGGTGATGTAAATGATGAAGAGGATGGTGATGTAAATGCTGATGATGCTAGCGATGTAAATGCTGAAGATGCTGTTGATGTAAATGCTGAAGATGATGGTGATGTAAACGTTGAAATAATGGTGATGTAAATGCTGAAGATGATGGTGCTGGTGATGGAAATGTTGAAGATGATGGTGATGGAAATGCTGAAGATGATGATTATGGTGATGTAAATGTTGAAGAGGATGGTGATGGGGGTGAAAATGCTGAAGATGATGGTGATGTAAATGTGGGGGATAAAGGTGATGGTGATGTAAATGCTGAAGATGATGGTGATTTAAATGTTGGAGAGATTGGTGATGGTGATGTAAATGTTGAATTCTGAAGATGATACTGATGGTGGTGATGTAAATGTTGAATTCTGAAGATGATACTGATGGTGATGTAAGTGCGGAAGGTGGTGATTATAGAGGAAGATGTAGATGGTAGCTTGACCAGGTAGAAGAATTCTATGAAGAACTTGAAAACGTCATCTCCAAAACGCCCCAAAAAGACATCCTTATTGTGGAAGGCGATTGGAATGCTAAGGTGGGACCTGATGCCTATGACACCTGGGCAGGAACCACAGGACGCTTTGGACTGGGAGAAACAAATGACAGAGGACAGCGGCTGCTGGAATTCGCAAAGAAGCACAAACTAACTCTGGCTAACACACTCCACCCTCACAAGCCATCTAGAACATCAACCTGGCACTCACCAAATGGTCTGATTCATAATCAAATTGATTACATTCTGTCACCCCAAAGATTCAAATCCAGCATAAACAAGGCAAATACAAGAACATTCCCAGGAGCTGACATTGGCAGTGACCACGACCTTGTACTTACCACCATCAGGCTGAAACTGAAAGCGAAACAACAGCCAAAAAGCCCACGCATAAGATTCGACCTGGAAAAACTCAAAGACCCAACAGTGGTTGAGATCTTCCAAGCCAACATTGGAGGAAAGTTCGCCACACTCACAGCCATTGACAATGATGTGAACACACTAGCCAACAACATCAAAGAAGTGCTAATGACAGCAGCAGAAGAAACATTAGGCAGAAGCAGAACAAAAAACAACCCTGGGTGACAAATGAGGTTCTTGACCTCTGCGACAAAAGAAGAGAACTTAAGAAACAAAAGTTCACAAGTCAAGAAGCCAACAACAAGTACACGGATAGCCACAGAGAAGTGAGGAAAAAGATGAGAGAAGCCAAAGAAGCGTGGATAGAAGAACAATGCAACAACATTGAAGATGGAATGGCCAAGGGAAACAGCAAAACAGCTTACAACACTCTGAAAGCCTAACTAAAACCACACAGCCTAAAGCCTCTGTTATTGAAGACAAAGAAGGAAATCTTTTAACGGAAAACAATGCCATCCTCCAACGCTGGACAGAATACTGTGAGGGATTGTATAACTACCCACTACGCCCAGATACCAACATAGTTTCCAACAAACCTCCTGAACACCAAGATAAAGACCCACCAATACTAAGGTGTGAAGTAGACACAGCTATTAAACAATTGAAGAAGGGGAAGTCCCCTGGAATCGATAACATCCCAGCTGAACTCATAAAAAATGGAGGGAATGAAACAGCAAGGCGATTCACAGATCTTTGTCAGAAGATCCAGGACACTAAAGAATGGCCAAAAGAATGGACACAGTCTCTTGTAATACCCCTGCCAAAGAAAGGAAACCTCAAGCAATGTCAGAACTACAGAACCATCAGTCTCATAAGCCATCCTAGCAAGATCATGCTGCAGGTAGTCCTCAACAGACTGAAAAACCAAGCAGAAAAACTCCTGGCAGAAGAACAAGCGGGCTTTAGACCAAAACGCAGCACAATGGAACACATTTTCAACCTGAGAATTCTGAGAGAGAAGCATCTCCAACACCAAAAAGACTTGTACCACAATTTTATAGACTTCAAAAAGGCCTTTGACAGGGTATGGCATGACGGCCTCTGGCAAGTACTCAGGCACTTCAACATTGACAACTGCCTAATTGAAGTCATCAAGGCTCTGTATGAGAATGCAAGAAGTGCAGTTTTTATGAATAATCATGTGGGCGAGTTCTTCAAGACCATGGTTGGAGTCCGCCAGGGCTGCCTTCTCTCACCTGTACTCTTCAACCTCTACCTCAAAAACATCATGACAGAGACACTGCAAAACCACCACACTTCCATCTCCATTGGTGGAAGACCCCTTTGCAACCTCAGATTTGCAGATGACATTGACCTCATGGGCAGCAGCAAACAAGAACTACAAATCCTCACAGACAGTCTAACAGATCGAGCGAGCGCATACGGCATGGAGGTCAGTACAGAGAAATCGAAGATCATGGTCAACAGCGCGAGTAATGACAGCACGGAAATAAAGATGAATGGAGAAATATTGGAAGAGGTGAGCCACTTCAAATACTTAGGCTCCATCCTAACAAAAGATGGCACATCAAACAATGAAGTGAAAGCTCGCATTGCAACAGCAACATCTGCTCTAGTCAGACTCCAGAGGATCATCAGAAGCAACAACATCAGCTTCTGCACCAAATACCACCTCTACAAATCCCTCGTGATATCTATCCTCCTATATGGCTGTGAATCATGGACTCTGACAGCAGAGTTAGAGAGAAGAATCCAAGCATTCGAGAACAAGTGCCACAGAAGACTCCTCAAAATATCATACAAAGAACACAAGACCAATAACTATGTGAAAGAAGAAATCAAAAAGCGTGTGGGCCCCCAAGAGCCTTTGCTCTCCACCATAAAGAGGAGAAAGCTGATGTGGTTTGGTCACACCACAAGACACAACACCCTAGCAAAAACCATCTTGCAAGGAACAGTCGAGGGCAAGAGAAGAAGAGGCCGCCAAAAGAAATCATGGGTTGACAACATCAAAGACTGGACTGCCCATCCCCTGCAACGCCTCCTACTAGCCACACAGGATTGTGAAGCATGGAAAAAGATCTCCGTTGCGTCTTCTCTCATGTCCCCCCTACGTCCTTTGGGACATGGGACTGAGTGAGTGAGTGAGTAGATGGTAGAACCGTTGAAGGAGGTACTGATGGTTATCAGGATAGGAATACTAATGATGATGATGATGATGGTAATGATGATGTAATCACTAATGGTGATGATGGTATGATGATTTGGTTACTAAAGGTGATGATGGTAACGATGGTGTAGGTGTGGAAAGTGACTGTGGTAATGGTGACTGTGATGAAGACGTTAAAGATGACGATGGAAACAGTGATGAAGAAGACGAGGATTATGATCGTGACTATTGTGTAGACACTGAAGATGATAACCGTGACGATGAGAATTATAAAGGTTGAAGAGGAGGATGATAGTGCAGATGACGAAGAGAACGATTTTGACAATGATGACGTAGATGGTGACAGTAATGATGGCGATATTGATATACTTGCTGCAGCTGTAGATATGGATAATGACGATGCTGATGGCAGTGATTATATACTTGATAAAAATGATGATGGCGATGATGTTAACTAGAGGGCATTGAATGTGACTCATGTAATTGCAGAATTGGAAATGATGAATGGATGGAATTGTTTTCTACTATGATGTTTACCTTCCCCCTGCCTCAAACATGTTTTGTATAATGGCCTAAGGCCGATGTACAATAAAACTTTTCAGTGTTCAGTGTTCAGTGTTCTCTCTCTCCTCTCTCTCTCTCTCTCTCTCTCTCTCTCTCTCTCTCTCTCTCTCTCTCTCTCTCTCTCTCTCCTCTCTCTCTCTCTCTCTCTCTCTCTCTCTCTCACACACACACACACACACACGCACGTCTCCACAATGCTCAAAATGGTGCTTGGAGAGGCCTCCAAATTGCCTTTAATAAGCAATAATTATCATCAATGAAACCTGTAATCTCACAATGTGGCCAAACCTAACAAGGAAAAGAAAAACCCCGAAAAGTAAAACAGAGAGAGAGAAAGAGAGAGAGAGGGAGAGACAGAGAGAGAGAGAGAGACAGGGAGAGACAGAGAGAGACAGACACAGAGAGAGACAGGGAGAGAGATAGACACAGTGAGAGAGAGTGAAAGCATCTGACACTTACATCATCATCAAAATAGACTATCAATAAAGTCTGACAACACCCACGCTAAATGCTTCTTTAAAATGATATTGCCAATAAAACATATTAAGTTAATGTCTGTCAAGAATAAATCTTAAGCAAAACACCATCTCATACATTTGAACTAAATAATATTACCAATAAAACATATTAGATCAATGTCTGTGAAGAATACATTTTAAGCAAAACACCATCTTATACATTTCAACTTATAAAGTATACTTCATCGGGTTACATCATTTAAAAACAAGTTAGATCGTAGAGAGAGAGAAAGGGAGAGAGAGAGAGAGAGAGAGAGAGAGAGAGAGAGAGAGAGAGAGAGAAGAGAGAGAGAGAGAGAGAGAGAGAGAGACAATATACTGAACATGCATAAAATCAACAATGACAAATTCAAGAGAATCTGGGATAGCTCTTTTGCCTTTTGATTAAATCGTCATGGTGAGGTTAGATATTGTGACCATTGCTTGAAAAGAAAGTTTTCTGATGTACATGTTACAAGAGTACTTGTATGTTAGCACACATCAATTAGTGCATTTGAGGTGGTTATAAATAGCTTTCTCGAAAGCATCTTTACTTTGGGATGTTTTTTATGTATGTTGGCAGCATGTTCCAAAGTAGGCTACCTGAGTATGTGAGGCTTGATTTAAAGAGGTCAATTCTAGGGATTGGTAGTTGAATTTTGGAGGGATCTTGGGAGGTCATACAAAATTTAGAATAGAGAGTTAGTGGCGCATGACCTGTCATAATTCTGTGCATAAATACTCCTTTATTTAGAGTAAGCATATCTTTTAATGGGAGAACCTCAAGTTTTGCATAGTCTGATGCACATAAGGTAGAAGATTTTAGGAGAACTGCTTTGAGCACTCTTTTGTAAGTGCTATTAAGAGGTTTGAGAGCATTAGCACTGGCCGAGTCAAAAAGGGTAGAACAATAGTTAATTGATGATAAAATGTAAGCATGTAGGAATAGTTTTCTAGCATGTGTATTGATAAAGTGTTTAATTTTGCAAAGTTGGTACACATGTTTTGATACTGTTTTGGATAATTTATTTATGTGTGCCATCCATGAAAGATTGTCAATCACAATACCTAGAAGTTTGTGGTTATCAACTTCCTCAATAGTTTCATTGTTCACAAAGATAGGTGGAAGACTAAGCGTCATGTTTTGTCTCTTTTGTCTTGTTGTAATAAGCATGACTTTGGGGGTTTAGTGCCATATGATTATAATTGCACCAATTGCTTAAAGAATCAATGCTACTTTGTAATGAGGCAGATATTTGATTAACATTGGTGTGATTAGTATGAATTGTAGTGTCATCACAAAAAAGTTCACATGATTCTTTGATGTAGAGTGGAAAGTCATTAACGTATATAGAGAATAAAAGTGGGCCTAAGACAGACCCTTGTGGTATTCCATATTTTACTGGTATTGTACTTGATTTAATGTTATTGATCAAAAGATATTGTTTATTATGCAGAAATGATCTGATTAACTTTAGACTGTCATCAAATATGCCATACAGCATAAGTTTCCGGCATAGAAGTTCATGGTCAATTACATCGAAGGCTTTGGCAAAGTCAACAAAGAGGGCTCCACAATATTTGTTATCATTTATATTGTTGTGCCAAGAATCTACAATGTTAATGAGATCGGTGTGGCTAGAGTGGTTTTTTCCTGAATCGTGACTGGTTATCAATTAAAAGATTGCAGTTTTCTAGATAATGGCTAAGGTGTTTTTGTATATGTTTTTCAAGAGGTTTGGATATAGTGATAACACTGATATTGGCCTGTAGTTACATGGGTTTGAAGAGTCACCAGATTTATGGAAAGGAATGACTTTGGCCAGTTTGAATCCTGATGGGAAATGACATTTTGCAATACACAAGTCAATGCCTCAGAGCAAAAACGGTTTATCTGAAAAAAAATACCAATTTTCAATTTTTTTACATTTGGTAGAATTTACTGTAAACTTTCAGAAGACAAAACGATAAAATATTTTTTAAAATTAATTTTAAAGATATTTGAAGAAAACCGTTCTTGCACAAAATTACCTGAGTGAATTTCTCATGGTAAAAGGGACGACTGCACGGCACTCCGCTTTTGCTCTAAAGGCTGTAGTGCCAATTAACCTGGAAATTTGTGTAAGGAAGGACTCCCAGCTGTGCAAAACCTTCTTGCATGGGAAGGGATACACTAGGACCACTGGGCAGAGTTTACGCAACACTGGCGGGCCTGGATGCCGTGTGGTTCTTGCGTGGGAACACTGGTGGCTGGAGAGTGATCTTATCTGGGAAAAAGGGTCAAGCTAATCGCCATGCCATGCTTGCATGGGAGGAAGTGCCAGTTCTGCTGTAATTTCTCTGCAGACACGGGTGGTCTGGCTTCACTGCCAGTGTTTTTGCTATCATGGCGTTTCTTCTACATGTATTACAACACAAACATACTATGGTAAAGATAGCATCAATGCCCTTCCTCTCTCCGAAAACCGAACGCTTCCATTCAATCCTCGATTTGTTCTGACCTTTCAAACTTTTCAAGTGAGCATATCTCAAAACTTTTGAAAATGGCAACTTTGCCGGTAGACCTTTCTTGCTCTGAGGCATCAAAGTTATAAACATAAGTGAGTTTTTCAGTTATAAAAGGAGCTGCGATTTTGAGAATTTTTCCATCTAGGCCATCTGGACCATGGCTATTTGTTTTAGGCGTTGAAGGGATTTATAAACTTCTACTGTGTTCAGTGGAGGTAGTATCATTTTTGAATAGATATTTTTGGATCGACAAAATGTTTTCAATTTTTCAAGGGAAGTTTTTTCAGCATCATTTTGTTTTATCAAGGAATCTGTCATGGTGGTAAAATAGGTATTTAGTAGTCAGGAGAAATATTCTGAAATGGTGGAATGGGATGGTGATTTATTGGTTAGTTGATTGATAGCTTTCCACATAGATCTGGAATTTTGTTTGGATGAAGTAAGATTTGGGAAATATTTTGTTTACTTGCTCGTTTTAATGAATTAACTTTGTTTCTTTGTACCTTGTACTCATCCAATTTTCCTGCTTTTAATAAGTTATCTCGATGTTGTGCTTCAGATATAATTTCTGTCGTCATCCATTCAGGCTGTACTTTATGTCTTATTCTGTGTGTTTTAAAGGGAGCATGTTTATCATATATAGACCTAAATGTTTCGACCCAGAAGGTCAAGGCTTCCTCTGGATCTGTCATGTTGTAGACATTGTTAAGATGAGAAGCTAGAAGATCATTTCGAAAATGATTTACATTGAATTTTTGCAAATGAACAGTATGTAATTTCTTTGTGACCTACTTTTGGGATTCATGTTCCTTTTCTATTCCATGTGACACATATTGGAAGATGGTCACTACAGCCATGGACATGAATACATAATTCCGTAATATTGTGTTTATCTGTTGTGTAAATATGATCAATAAGTGTTTTACTGGTAGATGTTATGCATGTGGGTGTATCTACAATTTGTGTAAGGTTATATATGTCTAATTTGTTTATCCATGAGGGTTGGGGTTTCAGTAAATCTATATTGAAATCACCAAAAACTAGTATTTCTATGGTATCAAGAGATGCTGAGTCCATCATTGTGGAAAATCTATCTGTCCAATCTATTCTTTCAGATGGATTTTTATAAATAAATCCTACCCTGATAGGTTTGTTTCGCTTTAGTTTGACTTCTATCCAAATAGATTCAACATGATGATTTTCTAGGTTTTGAATTTGTTTATAGTTTACTGATTCACTGATATATACAAGTATACCAGTGGATTTGGGGAGTATTGGATCTTTTCGTATGAGTTTGTAACCAGGGATTATAACATCTGTATCTGGTACATTGTTGGAGATTCTGGATTCAGTAAATACAAATACATGAAAAGGTTTATCAGAATTGTAGAGTAGGGTTTGTACATCAGATATTTTGTTTAGAACACTGTTTACGTTTAAGTGTCCTATGTGTAGTCCATCTTTTTTTGGCCAGTGATTAGATGAGATAATCATATCAGGAAGTCACAAAAGCTAAAACTGAAAATAGTGGCTTAACTAATCCCAATATATAAGCAAATAATTCCAGTTCAACACTTTGGGTAATACTAAAACCAAAAATGAAAAGGTAATGACAAGCAAATCAAAGCCAATGAAAAACACCTTCTCACTTATAAGTATAATAGATAAGGTGACAAGCAAATCAAAGCCAATGAAAAACACTTTCTCACATATAAGTATAATTCAGTACAAAGCAAATCAGAACCAAGAAAACAACACTTCCTCACAGTAAAGTATAACTTTTAGAAAGAAAAAAAAATTATATGTAAATGAAAGCCCAATGAAAAACTCTTTCTCATGTATAACTCAGTAAAGGAAATCAAAGCCAAAGAAAGGAACACTTTTTCACTTGTAAGTATATCTCAGTCTATGGCAAATTAAAGCCAAAAGAGCACTTTCTCACATTCACAATAAATTCAATATTTTATCATAAAGTCAATGTTTGTGCTGTCTTGTTGATGCTTGGAAACCAAACTCACATAAAATTGAAATAGTCTTTCGTTTGTTTTCCAATGTCTCACCTGTAGTCAGCATAGGCCCACTTTGTTGTTGGCCTGTTTCAATTGAGTTCTAGACCAGCAGACTGAAGCTTCCCTTTTTTTCCCAAGGAATACAATTTGAATTATATTTCTTTTTCAAAGAACAGTGTCCATATAGCTCGTTTTTCATGTTGGTTCTTTTTTTTTCTTTTCTAGT
The DNA here is from genome assembly GCA_030674155.1 of Stramonita haemastoma. Taxonomy (NCBI): domain Eukaryota; kingdom Metazoa; phylum Mollusca; class Gastropoda; order Neogastropoda; family Muricidae; genus Stramonita; species Stramonita haemastoma. Next base: position 19,767,615 of record CM060347.1, on the reverse strand, counting down.
ACACAGTTCAAAATGTCTTTAAAGGTTTCTTCATTTCCTTTGGTAGCGATTGGCCCAACAGCAACACATATTAGATTCAACATGGCACACACACACACACACACACACACACACACACACACACACACACACACACACATACACACACACACACACACACACACACACACATCAATATGACTGGTTAAAATGTTACAAAGGGGTTTCAATATAGGCTGGGTAGAAGGGAGGAGGCATGAAGTAAGGCCAGTTTGAAGGGGAAGGATAGAACATAGGATAGGGAGGGTAGGGGGATTTGTTTCTACTCTCAGTTTGATTCTCTCTGCTATCAGATGGGCTCATGGGAGTAGTGGGGAAGGAAAAATATGGGGGTCAACTCCTGTCCCTTGGGATGTATTCAGCTAAGAGAGGGTTACTCAAGTGAGGCAATGTAAAGAAACTGTCTTTGTGGTAGGTGGGAAGGGAGGTGGGCTGATGATCATTTCGGGAGGGTTTGGATGAGGGATAAGAGCTTGTAGGGGAAATTTTGATGCCAGTTTGGTTTTTTTTTAAGTTGAAAGAGGAGGAAACTTCAGGGTATTCCTGACCACTGGCTTGGGAGGGCTGAGGGGGGCAGTTGGTAGAATGTTTATGGGGGGTAGGTTGAGGGTTAGGATTTGTAGGAAGTCTCTGTTTACTACTATACATATCACTAAGGGGCTTCTTTGGTAGGGAGGAGGGGGTTGAAGGGGTGTACGATTTTTTGGCCGTACATCACTGATCTGGTTGTCTTTTACAATATTGTTTCTACTCTGGTGCTGAGGAAACAAATTGAGAGCTAATCGATCTGTGCCTTTCTTTGAAGGGTAGAAGGCATCTCTATACAGTGCTAATCGGGGTGCTCTATTGGTTGTTTGAAAGACAGTTCCATTGGCAATGCATTCTACTTTGTTTTCAAAGGTTTGACAAGCTAATTGTAGATTCCTGTTACTAGGACTTATGACAGCATTAAGGGCATGTCTGCCTTTAGTAGGCATTATGGTAGAGGCTCTGACTGTAGCCTTTGGGAAGGTACAGTGGCACTGGCTGAGCAGTTTCTGCCATGTGTCAGCGCTGATGCCATCCTTTGCTGAAGCAGAATGGCGTGAACAGTCACTCAATCCGACGTGTACAGTGACTTGCTGTACAAACCAGTTTGGTGTTTGCTGACTGAGCCAATCTGTCAGTTGGGGAATTGTTAACTCCTGTATACATATTTTTTGGGAAAGGCTATGTGGACGACGAGAGCGGGAAAGGTTAACACCCTGGATGGCAGAGTCACCTAGCAAAATGATTTTAGCATTTTTGTTAAGTGCTACATGTTTCAGAGGGTGAGCTGGTGGAAGCTGCACATGGTTACTACGTTTTGCAGGGGTGGTGTTACCACTATCACTTTGCCTAGCTGGGGGGGATTTGAGCTGAACATGTGCAGTTTCTGGATGGTTACATTTGTGGAGTTGGAAGGGGTGAGGTTGCGCCAGATGAGTGGAGATTTTTTTATTCAGACCTTTTGGAATGTGATGGGTTGGCTGTTTTAACCTGGGAGGGTTTAGGTTCTGATTTCTTTTGGGCAGACTGTTGAGGTGATATATCTGTGTATGGAGAGAGTCTGTTTCTATTTTAACAAATTGCTTTGTTTGTTGTACTATCGAGAGAGAGAGAGAGAGAGAGAGAGAGAGAGAGAGAGAGAGAGAGAGAGAGAGAGAGAGAGAGAGAGAGAGAGAGAGAGAGAGAGAGAGAGAGAGAGAGAGACGCTTTAACGCTTTAACAATTTATTGTCATTGCCCAACTAGGTCTTTTGACATGGGAGGTAACCCACATATTTTTGGAAACAGTAAACAAAAAGTAAAATACTGATCAATACAAATAAGTTTGGCATAAAGAAAGAATCCATCCACATGTAACAAACTAATTATAACATTGGCGTCTATACAGGTACAGATCACCTAGTACATACAAAGAAAAGAAAAACGAAAAATCCAACTGAAATGCAATAACAAATGACAACTATTCCTTATTGTGTATCATCGCCATGGACATGAACTTCTCTTCCATTCCAAGCAATTTTCAACCATATATTCCTTCTGCAGCAAAAGCATTAACATGTAAATCTTCCTAGTGGTTTAAATAGAATGTAACGGGAACATGCACAAAGTCAGATGGCTCATATATATTCTGTTAATATCCATCACTCTCTCTCAAAAAACAAAAACAAAAAACAAAAAAGCAACAACCACCACCACAACAGCAACAACAGCATAAATCAAAACAAGACATCAAAAATGTAATAATTTACACTGAACCCGTGTCCACGTCAGATGTAAATGTGCAGCAATCATGACGATCGCCATAACACATTCCATCCGAAATGTACAATCCAAAACAGTACACTTATTTTGTAAAATCTTGATCTTAACTATTCAAAGAAATACCACAAAAGCATCTAACATAACTTGCTACATGTCTGGAATATTGAAACTATACAATATTGTTCCGATTACTTTGTAAAAAATGGTGTGAAACATTTGAAGTCCTTGTGTTCAGACCATCACATAACGACACAAATACATCACACTTGTCAACAAGTAATAAGTCAAATATTATTGAAGTAATGTGATTCCATCAAAACATCAAAACTTAAATAAAGCAAAGAACCATTTGAAGGAACACAACAACTTAGAATGTATAATATATCTGTCACAGTACAAAAGAAGACTTTGCTAATTACAGGCACACAAAACTTACAAGAATTACTGTTTACCTCTCTCGAGGAGGACGCAAATTCCATTTAATCAGACATACCCAGTCACTCAATTGTCTCCCTTGCGCGGTAATTTCATAGAAAAACATACACTGGTATAGTCAGAAAAGAGACCAGGGATGAATTCTTCAATAAAAGTTTAAACAAAACCCAAAATATCTTTGGAGCTTATAAGATGAACAAAGCCCGTATCCGATAACTTAAACATAATCCCTTGATATCTCAGGGCAAAAAAATACTTTTTACTACCAACACTATTTACAATGTCATCACGTGCTAAATAATATGACATGCTATCTTTACTATATCATCACGTGCTAAATGATATGACAATCTAACTGAAGACACAGTCCTGTCACGCCCTCGATCACACGGAAATCTGTATACACATGACAAATAACATGCCCTCTCGGTCACCCACAATTCACGTGTAGAAACACAACAGTTTTAGAAGGATAAAAAGAAAACCCACAAAAAACAAACTGGTGAAGCATTAGAATTCACAATCCCTTCAAAAAATAGTGCCAAAGAATTTTGAAGTCTGCATGGCTCTCTCTCTCTCTCTCTCTCTCTCTCTCATCTCTCTCTCTCTCTCTCTCTCTCTCTCTGAGCTGGTCATCATCATTTACAGAGAACTTTTTACCCTCAGTCAGCAGATAATTATCTATCATAGTGGCTCTCTTACCATCTTGTCTGGCCTTTTTCAGATACGGAGTTAACCTCTTTCTGATTTCTCTAACATGCCTAGAGAAGTCCTCACCAACAAACACATTTGTACCCTTCAACTTTCTTTTCAGATTCTTTTTTTTTTTCTTTTTTGTGTAAAGAACACACAGCGAGCTAGTACAGGTGAGTCAGGCTTGTGGTTGAGGCGATGAACTTTGTCAAATTGCACCTTCTCTGCCAGGTCCAGCTGCTCTGAACACAGGCTCTGTAGCAGTTCCTCACAGTCGCTGTTCATCTCACCGTCTTCTCTTGGTACTCCATAGAAAATCAGATTGTTTTGCTTTGAACGAGCTTCAAGACCATCAAGTCTGCTTTGATAGTCCGTCATTCTTTCACATAGGTCACGGTTTTCTTGTTGGAGGTCCTGGTTCTCCGTCTTAAGCTCTTTCACTTCTTCTTTCAGCTCCCTCACCTCATTCCGTAGAGCAGCGTTGTCCTCCCGTAGTTCACTGATTTGTTTCTTCACGTCAGTGAACTGGGCGGTCATGTCGTCCCTCAGAGCTTTGATAGAGGCCATGATGTCAGTGATGTAAGGCTCTGGTGGTGAAGAAGAAGCAGAAGCCTGAGGTTTGGCAGATTTATCCAAACTGACTCTTCGAGAAGAGCTGTTACTCGAGAACCGAGTCTGCCTCATAATTTTTTGTCTTTTGCTGGCAGAGGGTT